>CM051011.1:10008810-10013810 GCA_027704905.1 Muraenolepis orangiensis | reverse complement strand
GTGAATCCTGAACACATGAGTAATCATCAGATCAGCTGTCTCCTTAGCCGAGGGTAATTTAGGCAGTGGCACGAAATGAGGGCAGAGGGAAGTTTGGAGTCCCCTGCTGAAGCTACTACCTCCGCGACCCGATTACGGATAAGCGGGAGAAGATGGATGGATGGATGGATGGATGGCACGGAATGAGCCGCTTTGGAAAAACGATCGACTATGGTTAGGGTGCAGGTGTTGCCATCCGAGGGGGGGAGACTAAATCGATCGCCAAATGAGGCCAAGGTCGTCGGGGAATCGGTAGTGGTCTGAGGAGCCCAGCCGGGGATCGATTGCTCACCTTATTCCGTGAGCAGACGGGACACACAGCGACATAAGCCTTCACGTCATCACTTAACGTAGACCACCAGAAACGCTGTTTAACGAGAGACGATGTCCGTGACACGCCCGGATGACAGGCCAGCCTTGAATTATGTCCCCAGTCGAAGACATCAGCTCGAGATATTGGGGGAACAAAGAGTCGACCTGGGGGCACGTCACTTGGTCCTGGTTCACGAGCCAGCGCCTCCTGGACAGTCCTCTCAATCTCCACCAAGGTGGCTCCCACCAAGCAGCGAGCAGTCAGGATCATCTTGGCGGTGTCCGGGTCATCTATCAGGGCAAAAACTTCGGAGAGTGCATCAGGCTTAGTGTTTTTCGAACCAGGGCGATAAGATAATGAAAAATTTAAACTAAAAAAATAGTGTCCATCTGGCTTGACGAGAGTTTAACCTCTTAGCAGACTTGATGTACTCCAGATTACGGTGATCCGTCCAGACTAAAAAAGGAATGTTGGTCCCCTCCAACCAATGCCTCCATTCTGTAAATGCAAATTTTATCGCCAGCAGTTCCCGGCTCCCGACGTCGTAATTCCTCTCAGTAGGCATCAACCGATGAGAAAAATACGCGCACGGGTGCAACTTGATCTCCGCTGGTGATCTCTGAGAGAGAATCCCTCTGACTCCCGTCTCGGAGGCATCTACCTCCACCACAAACTGAAGGTCAGGGTCTGGGATAGTCAGGACCAGTGAAGATGTGAAGCGTGACTTGAGCACCTCAAACGCCTCCTCAGCCTATTCCAGGCGAACGGCTGCTTGACAGATGTGAGGGCAGTAAGAGGAACGGCCACTGAGCTATAATTTCTGATGAAACGGCAATAGAAATGAGCAAAACCCCAAATACATTGCAGTTCCCTTCTGGAGGTGGGGTTAGGCCACTTGGTCACAGCTGCCACCTTGACAGGATCCATCTTAATCGCATCATGAGAGATACAGAATCCTAAAAAATAAGTCTCTGTGACGTGAAACTCACACTTCTCAGCTTTAACGTACAGCTGGTTCTCCAGCAGCCTCTGGAGTACCTGGCGAACGTGGACGCGATGACTCTCTAGGGATGCGGAAAAAATGAGAATGTCATCCAAATAAACAAAAACATGAAATATCTGAGCACATCGTTGACTAGAGCCTGAAAAACAGCAGGTGCATTGGACAGCCCGAACAGCTCCACCCGTCACCGAACTCTGCACTACTCGTAGTGCCCAGTCATGGTGTTGAATGCCGTCTTCCATTCGCCTCCGTCTCGAACCCTGACTAGATGGTAGGCATTGCGTAGATCCAGCTTGGTGAAACATCTGGACCTCTGGAGTAACTCGAAAGCAGAGTTCATTAAAGGCAACGGATAGCGATTCTTGACTGTCACATCATTAAGGCCTCGATACAGGGGCGTAACGATTTATCTTTCTTCTCCACAAAGAGAAACCCTGCTCCGGCTGGAGAGGAAGAAGCACGAATAATTCCCGCAGCCAGAGACTCATTGATGTACTCCTCCATAGCCGCTCTTTGGGCCGGGCAGAGCGAGTAGATGCGTCCCTTGGGAGGAGACGCGCCTGGTAGCAGGTCAATTGCACAGTCATAGGGTCAGTGTGGGGGTAAGGACGTGGCTCGTGACTTACTGAACACCAACTTTAAGTCAGTGTATTCAGTGGGAACCTTAGACAGGTCCGGGTACTCTTCGTTGGCCAACGGAGTGGACTGACTACAAGATTTAGCCACCTGTAGACAGTTAGCAAAGCAAAAATCACTCCAACCAGTGATGGTACTTGACTCCCAGATAACCTGGGGATTGTGCTTGGCTAACCAGGGTAATCCCAATACAATGGCCACCTGAGCCTGGTCCATGACAAAAAGTGAAAATTACCAGACACTTAGAGTGAGTGGTTCGGTGACGTGGGAGACAGGGTTGAGGGTGTGACCGTTGAGAGCTTGGACTGACAGAGGGTGATCCAAATCTTGGACACGGATATTATATTTCTTCACGGTAGAGGCCTGAATGAAGCTCTATCACAACTAACATCCTGTTCAGTTCCGATGGGTCCTTCATGGCTGGTTTATCACCCCGATTTTCAGAAAGCCTCACGTTCGTATCAAGCTAAATTCATTGTTAATCTGCCTATTAATCCGCCGTGTTTTGACCCTTGCCTGGATAATGACTTTGTTTTTGCCTTGCGTTTTTGTACCTCTGCCTCAACCCTCGACGACCTGTTACCGACCTCTGCTTGCCTTGACCACGTTTTGGATTCGCCCTGTCTGTACCTCTGCCTTGGATCCGACATTAAAGCACCTGTTCCATCTGACGTCTGTTCTCCCTGCTTTTGGGTCCCACCTACACCCGGCCGTGACAGAATAATCCAGCCAAGAAGGACCCAGTGGAGATGAACAGAATGCAAGTCCACCGGCTCGACGCCATTGATGAGATCCTCGACACTCGACGCTCTGCTCCCGTGCAGCGTCGCTCAGTTATAAAAAACGGTAATTTAAAAACCTGCCGGTCAAAATGTCCGGTAATAATGTTGGGTTTTGGTCATGAAGGGACCAATCAGCTGCCGCCCCTCTCATGACGTCACGCGCGCCCGACGAGATGCAGGTGCAGTGATGGCCGCTCCACGGCTATGGGGCTTTAATGTTAGCACTCCACGGCTATGGGGCTTTAATGTTAGCGCTCCACGGCTATGGGGCTTTAATGTTTGCGACAGCTTGCCAAGTGCTCATGTCTGAGTACAGCGAGCTGTACCCCGACTGGGCCACACGGGCTAAAGGGCCTGTGTTCTGCCCGTGTCAAGCGACCAGCAGAGAGGGGCTTCTCCCTGCAGAATGGTTTGAAAACATCAGTGCGGAGTCGTCTGGAGGAGGAGAGAGTGATCTTATGCGTATTGCAAGCTGCAAAGACACATTAGACCCCTTTGATTTCAGCTCAGCAGCAGAGGACTTTGCCGCAATGAAATGAAGGAGAAAGCTAAAAGTAGCCTGGTAGCCTACAGGGTAAATGTGATGCCATGTAGCCGATGTTAAAACGGACTACAGATGTTACAGGGGTTTTGAAATACGAGGTATTGCTCAATCGTTCTTGTTCGTTTTGTTGTTCATTAAATAGTCAAATTTATTTGAGGTCTTTGTCATTCTTTCGTCAATCTAGGTGTACATTATAGTTGCGTTTGTAATATAGACTGTTTTTGAAACATGACCGGTAAGTTTCGAATTTGTCCGGTAAAATAAAATCTGTCCGGACACTTGACCGGCAAGAAAAAATCCTAGCGGAAACCCTGCTCTAGTCGTGTTCCAAAGTGTTGGAACACGGAAGTGCTTTTTTTTCATTTAGCTGATGATGCTCACTATATAGTGCCCTACATTGAACTGTAGGGAGATGACGAGTATGGCGCCCAAAGTCACAGCTGGATTATCTCCGACCATCTTGGGCACGATTACACACAAGCGTCGCAGGAAGAAGCGAGGGAAGCGAGCCGGTGTGCTAGTCAGGCTGAGATGTCGATCTGATCGCCCCCCACTACCCACCAATCTACTGGCTAATGTACAGTCTCTGGACAATAAGTTAAGCGAGCTACAGGCTCGTATTCAATTCCACCGGGAAACTAAGGACAATTGTATCATCTGCCTTAAGGAGACATGGATGTCGGAGGGGGTTACCGACACAGCTATCGAGCCGACGGGCTTTTCCGACCACCGGGCGGACAGAACAATGGCTCTCTCCGGTAAATGTTGCGGAGGGGGGGTATGTCTCATGATAAACAGATCTTGGTGCAACCAAAGTCATGTACATCCCCTCAAGTCTTTCTGTTCCCCAGACCTGGAGTACCTGATGCTTATGTGCCGTCCATTCTGGCTACCTCGGGAGTTTACAGCGGTAATCGTGACCGCTGTTTACATTCCCCCACAAGCCAACACGGACACAGCGCTGAAGGAACTGTGTGGGGCTATCAGCAAACAGGAGTCGGCACACCCTGAGGCTGCTCTCATCGTGGCGGGGGACTTCAACAAGGCAAACCTGAAGAAGGTTCTCCCGAAGTTCTATCAACACATAACGAGCAACACACGGGGTGAACGGATCCTCGACCACTGCTACACTCCTCCTAGGCCCTCCTCCGCCCACCTCTTCGGCAAATCAGACCACCGCTCTATCCAGCTACTCCCCGCCTACAGGCAGAGACTGAAGTAGCAAGCAATCGCTGTGAGGGAGGTCCAATGCTGGTCGGACCAATCGGATTCTATGCTGCAGGATTGTTTTGATTGCGCTGACTGGGACATCCGGGTCCGGGTCGCCTCGGACAATAACATCAATGAGTACGCGTCCTCGGTCACCGGGTTCATCAAGAAGTGCATAGATGACGTTGTTCCGACCAAGTCGGTTTGGATATATCCCAACCAGAAACCGTGGATTAACGGCGATGTTCGCGCTGCCCTCCACGCACGTAACACCGCCTTTGGCTCCGGGAATAGAGCCACGGCGCGAGGGGTATGTGGCAGGGGTTACAGACGATAATGAACTTCAGAGGGAGAACTCCTCTACCTCCCTGCCAGGAGAGCTAAATACTTTTTTTGCTCGGTTCGACGCGAAGAGCAGCCCGCCGAAGCCAGCGCCGTCTGAGGAGACCAGCCTGCTGAACATCTCGGAGGCGG
>CM051011.1:9981310-10003810 GCA_027704905.1 Muraenolepis orangiensis | reverse complement strand
GTGTGAGTGTGTGTGTGTGTGTGTGTGTGTGTGGAGCACCCCACAGCAGTAGTTTATTTGCATCTTTAAAACTTTTGACGAGCTGTCAAGCCATGGGGAAAAGATTGTCAGAGGGGAACCAGGAACCAGTAATAGATTGTTTGCAGTCACGTGACACCCAATGTTGTGCAACCTTCAGATGGAGGTAAGCGGAGAATTATGGTATTTTTACAATCATTTTGTCCTCTGTACGATAAGTAACGCCAAAAGTCCCATAATATACCATCATTTGCTTAATTTTGTTAATTGTGTTGTCTTAATCAGTGCTAAGGATGAACTTGGGGCCGATGTGTTTAAAGAGCAGGGAGACAGGATTGGTAGATATTGGCTTCTGGCATTTTATTTAATGTTGTAAATAACTTTGCAAAACTCAGGGAATATATCTGAATCCACAAACAAACTAAGGCACTGTGGACTGCTATACCCCTCTGGGTCCACACAGTGACATCGGGTGACATCCTCTAACTCAACTAACTGGCTTGAAGTGAGTCCCATTTATAGGCTGGCCCTCCTAGTCCAGTCCATTAAACAGGAACAAATATAAACAGAAATACAAATAAAGGCAAATACACAAACATATTAATTTGAACAACTATACAATAGTAATAATGCAGACAATTAATATATTAACACTGCATTAAACAATCTAAACCTTAACACCAACAAACCCCCCCCCCCCGCCCCCAAATGGAACATTCCCCCCCAACATCGCAGGAACGCTCCTACAAAGGCACAATGGTGGCACTGCCTCGATTTCCCACTTCGTACAGCGCCTGCTTTGGAAACAAGCAAGAAGTGTGTAAATGCTGGGTGGTAGTTGAAGTGTTATGGAGATTACCGAGAGTACCGTTAGCCCTTTCCCGGGACTGTGTGAATATGATTAACCACACATTTATTAAAACCATTCTGCTATCATATACCATATAATACGTATTTACAATGGTCCATATATGCATTTATCCACCCTAGAGAGAAAGTCTGCACTGCAGTTTTGCCTCCTGGCCCTGTACTGTATGTCAAAGTCAAATACAAGATACAAGATATTTTAAATGCCTAAATGGCTTAAATGGCTTTGATAAATGGCTGAATGGCCAAATGGCTGAGTGGCATCCTGACATTAGAGTCTTTCATAACACCAACAATACTCGGTGATCAGTCTCTAACATTTCTTCTGAATTTCTTGAGTAGTTTCTAAAAGAGTCCAGGGCCCACTTAGAGAGACCCTCTTTCTCCACAGTTACATTCCCGCAATTTTTGCCTGATGTATGCAATGGGCTGCAGCTCTCCTCCATTCCCTTGCAAAATAACTGCCCCAAGACCTCCCTCTGATGCACCAGTCTGCACCGTGAAGGTCTTTTCAAAGTCAAGTTGACAGGCTCCTGGCAAAGAGAGTCCCTCATGTCCTTAAAAGCTGCCTTACACAGGCAGCCCAGTCAAAACTGACCCTCACGCAGAGAAGTTAGGGAAGAAGCGCTCATACCAGCCGACATACAGACATACAAATGTGCACACCTGCTTCTTTGTGGTTGGTCTGTCTGCTGACTGGATTGCTTCCAACTTGCTAACCTAAGGATGAAATCACTCCCTGGCCAAACACAGAGTTTCCTACTTTGCGAAAGCACACTTCTCTGGGTGAACAGTCACGCCTGCCTGCTTAATCCACCTCAGCACTTCTCTCAGATGCTGCAGGTGCTCTCGCCCCAGCCCCAGCCCCAGCTGCAGCTGCGGCTGTAGATGATGATGTTGTCAAGGTATGCTGCTGCGAAGGTCTCCGTACCCTTGAGAACTCTGTCCATGAGCCTCTGGAAGGTTGCGCGAGTGGCTGTCACGAGTGGCACTTGTCAATATCCTTTGTGGAGGTTGAGAGTGGTCAGGAACTTCGCCATGCCATGCCATGGCACTCAACAATTTCATCGACCATTGGTATGGGATAAGGGTCAAACTTGAAAATTGTATATACTTACAGTTACAACCGCAAACTCCATCATTCTTTGCGCTCGGGATGGTTAGACTGCACCACTCGCTGTCGGATGGTTCAATCATGAATCAGAATTTGCATCATGTCCAGCTCTTCCGAACCCGGTACACTGCTTGTCAGACAGGCCGATGGTCTTTCAGGATGATGCGATGGTCCACCAGCTCCATCCTTTTGGGCTACTCCACCAAGAGGTCATCAGGAAGGATCTGACACAGCTCATCCTGCTGCTGTAGTGTTAGATGACTCAGGTCCACCTTGAACCCCTGCAGCACACTGGGGAAACACTGCTCCTCGTTTTCCTACTCGTTGACGTCCTGGATCAACAGCCCTGGTTCTCAAGAAGGGATTCACTCTTTTAGAATATTCACGTGGAACACCTGATTGCGACGGTCACAAATCAGCACCTCAATTCTTCCTACTCTTCCTCTCTGGACTTCTAAATTACCAGCAACGATCTGTCTCTGCTGAACCGGCTATCTGGTACCTGTCCATATTATTTTGAGAGTCTCTTTGAAAATCAAATCAAAATAGCCCACTTTTCAGCCTAATTTATAATTTAAGATTTGAGATTTAGATTAGATTAGATTAGATTAGATTAGATTAGATTACAATTTATTGTCATTGCACAGCACAAGTACAGTACAGCGAAAATAATTGAGCATCTAACCAGAGTTAACCAAAGTGCATGGTAATATACAGTAGTATAATTTACAGTTTAAATTTACAGGTTAAAAGACAGTCTTGGTATAAATGTGATATGAGCCTAATAATAGGTATATGTATATACAGGTAAGTGATAATTTAACGTAGTGATCAGGGGTATGCTATTATTGAAAGCAGGATACAAATATATAGATCTAAATGTATATACAAGTGAGCATATATAAATGTATGGCAAGTATAAATGTATATGTATATACAGGAGTATGAGCAGTTCTATCAACAGATTTAAATATGGCAGGTACAGTAAACAGGTATCTTAGTAATAAATATGTAAACTATAGAGAGGAAGGTAGTTTGTTTTTACAGTTGTTTTTTTTTTTTTTTACAGCGTCAGCAGGGGGGGGGGGTGCAGCAGCAGGGGGGGGCAGCCGGGGGGGGGACAGCAGAAGTGCAGCAGCAGGAGGGGGGAGGACAGCAGAGGCGTGGCAGCAGGGGGGGGCGGGGCAGCAGGGGGGCAGCAGAGGCGTGGCAGCAGGGGGGAAGGGGCAGCAGGGGGGGCAGCAGAGGCGTGGCAGCAGGGGGGGTGCAGCAGAGGCGTGGCAGCAGGGGGGGAGGGGCAGCAGGGGTTGGGCAGCAGGGGGGGTGCAGCAGGGTGGGGGGTGGGGCCGGTCTTCGTGGTGCAGAGACAGCTGAGGGGAAGAAGCTGTTCCTAAGCCTGCTTGACTTGGAACAGAGGTTTCTATAGCGCCTCCCGGAGGGGAGGAGGGCAAACAGGCCATGGTTGGGGTCAGAGGGGTCATCCACTCTTTTTTGTGCCTTCCTCAGACACCGTTTGTGGTGGGTAGTGTTTATTGCAGGGAGGGGTAGTCCAACGATGCGTTGGGCGGTTTTCACCACCCTCTGCAGCGCTTTCCTGTCAGAAACAGTGCAGTTGCCGTACCACACCTGTGATGCAGTTGGTGAGGATGCTTTCAATAGCACACCGGTAAAAGTTCACCAGAATCTGAGGTGACAGGTGGGCTTTCCTCAGTCTCCTCAGGAGAGGTCCTTGGAGATGTAGACCCCCAGGAATTTGAAGCTGGAGACACGCTCAACCTCCGCTCCGTTGATGAGGATGGGGGCGTGTGCGCCAGCTCTGGTCTTCCTGAAGTCGACGATGAAATAAATGTCATTTAATATAGGATTTTTTATAAAAACTTTTCAAAAAGCTCTTATATTTTTATATTTTTCTTCCAACTTTGGCCACTTGGATTGTAATGCACCCAATTTTTACTGATTTCTAGGCATTTTCTTTTTTTTTACTAGTCGACCGTCAGGAAAATGAGTCGCCAGGAACATCCCATATGTGCAAACCACCTATTAATTGCACAATGGCAATACACATTGGTCATCACTAATGCATGTGTGGTGTGTATGCATTGCTACTTGTTCTAACTACAGAGACCCTCACGCATCTTTACAGCACGTTGCCATGGTGACTAAGCTCACTGTTGTTGTCGTGAAATCCTCAAATTCTTTCTACAAGCTCAACACTTTCTGTAACCTCGAGATGGTGTGTGGGGGAGGGGATAGCGGGGGGGGGGGGGGATAGAGTAAACAAGAGAGGTTGAGCCAGATTAGTTTAAAGCTGACTTGTCTGTCCGTTGAATCCTGTACACCCACTGGTTCTATGTTGCCTTGCAGTGTTTATTGCCATTTTTCTAATTTCCCATCGCTCCTCTTGTCATACACAACTACATTTAGAGCTGCAGATCTCTTCCCTGTGGTAGCTGCATGTCCTCTTTTCTCTTTCTCCTCATTCTTCATTACTGCTCTTTTTGTGTTCTCTGTACATTTGATCCCTTATGTATTCTTTCCTAAGTTTCTGCATTCCTCTCAGCCCATCGTCTGGCTACCAGGCAGTTTGGCTCACCTGGAAGACACTCACATATTCCCTCTCCCCCTCATCTCTTAGTCAAATTTCACTCTTCCGAATAATTTCCAGCCGAAGCGAAAGTGACAGCGATGTAATGTCCAGGTTAGGTCTGCGTCACATGAGGCAGGTAACGTCAACTCGGTCGTGTTTGTGCGTTATTGTGCGTTGTGGGGAGATACATATGCGGCAGTACGGCTCAGGAGGTAGAGCTGTCGCATCCATCCGGAAGGTTGCTGGCCCTGGCTCCTCCTAGCAAAAACTGTCTGACACTAACTGACACCCTAACCCTAACTGCTCCTGACGTGCTGGCTGTCTCCTTGCACGGCTGACTCCGCCGTCGGTGGTTGAATGTGTGTATGAATGGGTGAATGTGAGGCATAACTTGTAAGCACTTGGATAAAGCACTATATAAAAGCAGTCCATTACCATTACATGTTGATGATGCTTTGGTTTAGCAACGTATTACCAACATCTATATATATATAACATATCAATTGCATTATCCTCATGCTCAATACTCGCCTATATTGTCCACAAGCCATCACTGGAAAATTGTATTGAGATTCATTATTCCCACGATGGATAGATGGAAGATGGATGCACATTGTATTGATCAAATGCCAAACAACCAACTGTGTGGGAAGCATTTTTTGCAAGCAAATGAAATTGAATTTAGTCTATTGTAGCCAGTAGAAGGTGGGGGTGAATATTGAATGACAATGAACAAAGGCTATGGATCCCTCCACTGGCCAAACAATGCAAACAATCGTTTAATTTCCATAGAATGGGCAATGTGCTCCGTCTCCACGATTGGAAGGCGTCCAAACATCCCTGCCTTTGTCTCCCTGTGTGAGTCAGGCTTGCTGGGTGAAGGGTCCTTTAGGTGGAGGGATGTTGACGTGTGGGAAGAGTGAGACAGATGGCCGAGATTAAAAGCAACAGAAGAAACAAGCGATATGCGGATAAAGATATGTAGTTGAGGGGAATGGATGTCTGGATATGTCGGTTGGTTTATGTACGGGTGGATTATAAGATTAGCAGGCGTGCGATAGTGTGTCGCGGTTGGGGTCTTGGACGCCCAGCTGAAAGGTTCTTGGTTTGATGCTCCCATGTCTACATTCTACTTGAGGAAGATGCAAAAACCCTGACCTGCTGTGACCTGCTATGTATCTGATCATTGGTGTTACAGGTTGCTCTGGTTGTCTGAGAAGTGACTCACTAAATAGTAAATGGAATGTGTTGCTATCTCGTAGATGTGCTTGTCCTCCACCTTTCCCCCTTATTCTCCCTTGTCTCATTTTAACTATTGGTATTAGAAACTCTAAGATAAAAATGCTGGACATATAGCCTGCCACAACAACACACACCAAGTGTATACCATAACTTTGAGGACATGCATGGCAAAATGGGGCACTCACACACACGCACACACACACACACACACACACACACACACCCACACACACACCACCACACACACACACACCACACCCCACACACACACACCCACACACACACACACACACACACACACACACACCACACACCACACACACCACACACCACACACACACACCACACACCACACACACACACCACACACCACAGTTTGGGGCATCAGCCAAGTCATATAGATTTACAAACAAAGATTATAGATTAGTTTATGTCTCAACAATGTGCTTGAGATTTTGATTGACGTCAGATTGTTGCGCATCCAGCTAGATCGTTTTTTTTTAATGAATACATTTACACATTAACATTGTTGATAGCTTATTGCATACACGATGCCTACCTGTGAACTGTACTGATTGAGTGATGAACGTAGAGCAGTACCAAGCCAAACTAATTTAGAAGAGATGAGACAGGAAGTGAGAGTCTTGCTAATTTATTTCCAATCAAAGTGAATGACATGAATGAAACAATTAGGACAATGAACATGCACATACTTGCTGGATATCAATCAATATGGTAAACTAACAGAATAAAAAAACTAAGCAAAGCAGTCATCATGAAATAAAAAAATATATATTTCAACTTTTATATCTTTGTTTCCACAGTGCACACTTTTAAGGCCAGACTTGGCGTCTCGTAGACTTTCGTCTCCTCAACAAGCCCAGACAGCTTTGATTTATTTGAGTACATTTTGAGGAAGTTATGCATCCTCGAGAGTAATGATTGAGATGCACCTTGACCAATGTTGGCGTGAAGTACTTAAGTTGTAGTCTTCATGACCGACCAATGGTGGCATGTGAGAAGGTGGGACATAAGGAGAAGTAATGTAAAGTAATGCGACTGTAGGAAGCAAAAGCCGAATCAAGGATATTTTTGGGCGATTTAGAAATCCTGGCCGGACACATTTTATAGGTCCCCAAAAAAAGGATTTGTCCAGGAAAAGAGGACGTCTGGATGTCTTATGTGGTAGGCTAAAGAATGATTACAGTAATCTAATTTGGATACACAATGTTCTAGCAGATCTGGTCCTGGTTGCTACAACACACTGTGGGTGTGTTGTAGCAACCTCACAATCCTTGACAAGGATTTGCCAGGGCCATAGAGAGGCAAGGTTTCAGTTCAAATTAGCACAAAGGTTTTAAAATAATGCAAAACTAATCTTACACCTGACGGAATAACACTTCCATGTAAGTCTAATTTGACATTATATTGTAGAACCACAGCTCCTAGTTATTTTGGTATCTCTCATTTGATATTGGCTATTATTTGCCATTGTGTTTTTATTCAGGGACCATAGGCTTATGTAAGATAGTGTTCTGCTGCACTTCCTGAAAAACATAATAAAATACAATTTGTAGAGAAGTCAGAAAGGAATTGCATCTAAAGTTCAACCTGTGTTTACAATATCAGTTTGATTATGGTTATAGGCCAGAACTATGGAATATGAAAGAATCCATCTTCGCTACTACTTTAGCTTTAAAGTAGCTTTAAAGTAGGACTTGGGGCTTGGGAACCGGAAGGTCACAGGTTCAAGTCCCTTGAGCAAGGCACCAGACCCCCTACCCTGCTCCCCGGGTGCTGTGTATAAAATAGCTGCTCACTGTGTCTAATACTAGGATTGGCTATATAATGTTATATTAATATTCTTTAAAAACACAGTGTGCATCCCTAGTTATTAGATCCTCTTGTCCATCACTTTAATGTGACTGGAGCCCATAGCGAACCGTTGGCAGTGTCACTAGCATGCGTGGCAATATAATGGTTCACTTGCAGCAGGTGGGTCAGTGAGGTCGACCTATCCAAGAGGGAGCCTGCATCAAACAGGTCCACATGCCAACATGTCATTTTAGGATTATGGCCCTCGGCTCAAAGCACCACACATTCACTCAGTCTTCTTCACTTGGAAAGCCATGGCAGGTGGTGTTGTGGAGGCTGTTTGGGTGTAGTAGCAGGCAGCTAGCGCCGGTAAACTTCTTTGTTCTCCCCCTGTGTAATTCTTATGTGTATTTTATGGATGTTGCTCTCTGTTGTATACATTTTGCGTGTGTACCAACAACATTGCATAAATACCCACAATGCATTGCCGGCGTGACATGGTTGCCTGAAATCTATCAAGCAGAATGGTGTCAAAAAGCAGCATCGGACAAAACGGTCTGACAATATGACTAAAGTTAGATAGTCATCTTTATATCAGTGGTTCTCAATGGGACCACATGTGTCATTAAGTCACAAGCCAAAAAATGATATACGTATATAAGTTGACCCATATAGCTGTTATCAACAATGCCTTCATGTACTTTTAAAAACATTGAGGGAACATGTTGTTTACACACGCACACCCACCACACACACACACACCACACCACACACCCACACACACACCCACCACACCACACCCACCCCACACACACACACCACACACCATCAACACCACACCACCCACACACACACACACACACACACACCACACACCACACCACCACACACACACCACACACACCACCACACACACAAATTGGATTATAAAAACAAATTGGAATTACAGTTCGAGGGCTCAGACGTATGACAGACGTATGCTCAGACGTGACACCAGACGTATGTGGAAAGGTCTGAGGGTCCTCTCCAACTACAAGGGGAGCTCAGGGGCAATCACCAACAATGACCCTACCCTACCAGACGAGCTAAACAAGTTTTTCGCTCGCTTTGAAAGGGACCATGAGCAGGACTAACAACTTGAACATCAGCCCAGAGAAGTACGTTCTACAACTGTCCGAGTCCGAGGTCCGCAGAATCTTCAGGAGGGTGAAGGCAGGGAAGGCAGCCGGCTCAGACGGAGTTCCATCCGCTTCAGCCTGCGCTGCCCTGTGTTCACCCACATCTACAATGCATCACTGCAACAGCGTGTTTCAAAGCGACAACCATTGTGCCGTTACCCAAAAATACCATGGCCTCAGTGACTATCGTCCAGTGGCTTTAACACGCCATGAAGTGCCTGGAGAAACTGTCATGTCGCATATAAACCTGTCCATCCCTGAGTCCCTAGACTAATCGGATTATAAAGTTTGCAGACGACACCACAGTCATCGGCTTGATAAACGAGGGCGATGAACGAGTACAGAGATGAGGTGGTCCAGCTGACGTGATGGTGTGAGGACAACAGCCTCGCACTGAATTTCAGCAAGACCAAGGAGCTCATCGTGGACTTCAGGAGCCACCGGGGCACCCACTCCACCATCAGCCTGGACGGGACACCGGTGGAAGTCGTCAGCTGCTTCCGTTTCCTGGGACTACAGATTTCCGATGACCTGGTGTGGACACACAACACAGAGTTCATGCTGAAGAAGGCACACCAGCGCCTCTATGCTCTGCGGTGCCTCAGAAAAAGCGATATAGGCCAGAGGTGGCTGGTGAACTTCTACCGTGGCACTGTAGAGAGCGTCCTGATGGGTGGCGTCACTGTGTGGTACGGCAACACCACTGCACGGGACAAGAAAGCCATCCAGAGGGTCGTGAGGACGGCAGAGAAGATCATCGGGTGTGCACTTCTATGCATTGAGGAGATCTTTAGGACCAGATGTCGGAAGAAGGCCATGTCCATCATAGAGGACTGCAACCACCCTGGTTACCATCTCTTCTCCCCCCTACCGTCTGGTCGCCGGTTGCGCAGCATCCGTACAAGGACTACCAGGTTTAAGAATAGTTTTTATCCACAGGCAGTGTGCCTACTGAACTGCTAGGAGTGCTGCCACTTTCACTTTCATAACATGTCATTAACATGACACTTACATACTTTGCTGGACTTTCTGGACTCATCACAGTAACTGCATTGTACTTTTTTTTTTTTTTTAAACATGTACATATCATTTCTGTCACTTTGCTGCTGTTTTTTATTATTTTATTGTATATATAATTGTTATTTTTGTGGTGTTGTTTTTAAGATTTATACTGCGGGAGGGAATGGGGAGTAAACTTGATGGTTACAAATGGCAAATAAAAATATTGTATCTTGTATCTTGTACACACACACACACTTGGATTCATACCTATTTTCAATAGGTCTGAGAAACAGACTTTTTTTGTCTGTGTGCCAAGTGTGTGTGTGTGTGTGAGAGATCATTTGTGTGTGTGTGTGTGTGTGTGTGTGTGTGTGTGTGTGTGTGTGTGTTAAGCCTGTCTGGAGGCCTTGCTGTCAGCAGTGTGGTCTGTGGGTGTTCCTCTGTTCCTTCTCAATTGTTCTAATGACTGCAGGAGAGCAGCCCCCTGCCCTGGACCGCCACCCAGCCCTCACTGGCCCCGGGGGGAACCTCAGATAGCTCACGGTTGCCTGACTCCCTGGATGCACTTTTGATACAGTTTGGCTTGTATACAGAGAAGGTGAAAAGGCGGCCATGCAGCTACACACGGCTCTGAAACTCCACTTACAGAATCTACATCCAAATACAAGATACAAGATACAAGATATTTTTAAGTACATTGGAATGCTTACTCCCTATTCCCTCCCGCAGTATACATCTACAAAACAATTGCTAAATAATAAATAAATAAAATAAATAACTGTGTGTGTGTATGTGTGTGTATGTATGTGTGTGTGTGTGTGTGTGTGTGTGTGTGTGTGTGTGTGTTTGTGTGCACCCTTGTTTGTTTTACAAATGTGCAGATCATATTTATTATTATAGCGTGACAGATTGATGAATTAATTGCAAGCACATGTTTATATCTGTGGTGAAACGTAGTTGCCAGGAGACTGGTGTGAGATTTATTCATTATAAGTTGTGCACACACACACACACACACACACACACACACACATACACATGCACATGCACACACCTGTGCATACAAACACACTGCGCAATTCAACAATATCAGTATTTAAAGTTCATATTACAACCAACAGACCCCAGTCAGTCAGGTTAGACTATCTCACCTCCTCCACCCTCACCCTGAACACTGGCGTTCCCCAAGGCTGTGTGCTGAGCCCTCTCTTCTACTCCCTCTTCACCCACGACTGCACTCCTGTACATGGTACAAACACCATCATCAAGTTTGCAGACATCACAACGGTGGTGGGCCTCATCAAGAACAACGATGAGGCAGCCTACAGGGAAGAGGTCCAGCAACTGGTGGCGTGGTGCGCTGACAACAACCTGGCCCTCAACACCAAGAAAAGCATACTTTTATACCATTTTATTTGCCTATAGATACGCACATTCCACAGAGTATCAAAGCTGAAACGATGTTTGTGGTTAATTTTCATTATGTTAAATCAGTGATGGTAGTGTGTAAGTTTATATTATGTTCTACATGTGGTCTACATGTTTTCCTCTCAATTGTGTGCCGAAAGTAAGTATCTAAATACTTTTATTAGTAAGTATACTACTATTAATCACCAAAGGGAGAAGAGTTGCCACAAAAGCATAGTGAAAGAATGAAATGCATGATTCAAAATCAATCAACCATTTAAATAAATAAAGATGTAGGTGAACTATATAACACACGCTGATGTAATTGTCAATGTGTTGTATGGGTTGTAGTGATCTCCCACAGAATGTATATTCTTGTGTTATGTGGCATACATGTCAGTCACGTATGTATGAATCGTAGAGCGTGTGTTGGTGGCTGGTTTAAGCAGCCTCACCTGGCCATCGGAGTCAGACTGATTACTCTATGGCTGGTGAGGCTGCACACCTGAGGATCCTTGTTAATCAAGGCTCACAGGTTCAAACAGCCACCGCCACACACACACTCCAAGAGATGGCTCTAGCAGATACCAACTGCTCTGTTCACCATGATGATTGTCTTCGAGAGTAGCCCCTAACTAGTCATTTTAATGGCTTGTGGCAGCGTCGACTGCCCAATGGTTTGTTTTCCAAAGTTAGTAAAAATGGGCTATTCAATAGTATTCAGCTTTTTGTAATAAATGTAAAAACATTGATATATCTGAAAGATCGGTATGGGCAGATGCTTAAGGTTCCAGTATCTGTATCAGATCGGAAACAAAACAATTGTGTATCCCTACGTTTAATGGGAAAGAACATTTTGATTGCGCCATGCGTTCTTATCGCAAAATGCAAAACATCAGCTATAGGGGCAAACTGAATGCCAAATTAGGTTTGGCTTTGATGAAGGCACTTTGTCTGTTTGTTCCGTGTCCAGGCCAGCCTCTGGGCCAACTAATCAAAAGCTGGCCTGTTATCCTGCCAATTAAGCTGGTCCACTCAGTGCAGAAGGCCAGGGCCAACGTGTCTGGTGGTGTTGCTTGTGTTTGTGTGTGTGTGTGTGTGTGTGTGTTTGTGTGTGTGTGTGGGGGGTTGGTGTGTGTGTGTGTTTGTGTGTGTGTGTGGGGGTGGGGGTTGGTGTGTGTGTGTGTGTGTGTGTTTGTGTGTGTGTGTGGGGGGTGGGGGTTGGTGTGTGTGTGTGTTTGTGTGTGTGTGTGTGTGTGTGTTTGTGTGTGTGTGGGGGGTGGGGGGTTGGTGTGTGTGTGTGTTTGTGTGTGTGTGTGTGTGTGTGTTTGTGTGTGTGTGGGGGGTGGGGGGTTGGTGTGTGTGTGTGTTTGTGTATGTGTGTGTGGAGGAGTTGACTCGGATGTTCGGTTGCTTCATCAGTCACAGGAAAGTGTGATAAATATTGTTGTATATAGTGCAGATCCAGCCCCCAGCATCCTCCTCCGCTAACAACATCAAAAGGGAGAGAGAGAGAGTGAGAGAGAGAGAGCGAGAAGAGAGAGAGCGAGAGAGAGAGAGAGAGAGAGAGAGAGAGAGAGAGAGAGAGAGAGAGAGAGAGAGAGAGAGAGAGAGCGAGAAAGAGAGAGAGAGAGAGAGAGAGAGAGAGAGAGAGAGGAGGGGGGAGAGCGAGAAAGAGAGAGAGAGAGAGAGAGAGAGAGAGAGAGAGAGAGAGAGAGAGAGAGAGAGAGAGAGCCTTAATAAACCGTGCTTGAGACCTAGTGTGTGAACGTCTAGGATGAGCTGTCATACCCCCAGCCCCTCCCCCCTACCACCCCCCCCCTATACTCACTATGCAAAGCGCTGCAGGGGGTCTTGAAAAGCTCTATATGAATGCAGTGAATTATTATGATTACACCTCAAAATACTGAAGAAGTGAGTGCACGGCACGCAAGAAGGAGGCAGAGCAGCGGAGGAGAGCATCCAAAGGTTAAGGCCAGACGTGAGAATCGATGGAGACAGCGAAAGACAGGGGGAAGGGGGGGGGGGGGGGGGAGGGGGAGGGGAAACATAGCAGATGTGCAAAAAGTAGAGAGAAAGTGGTGGAAAGCAGAGAGTGAGGTGAGGTCATACAGGTGAGGAATGTCCGGTAGAACAGAAGAAGATAAAAGTGGAGGAAGGATTAGTGGATGATGATGATGATGATGATGATGATGATGATGATGAGGAGGATGGAGGAGGAGGAGGATATGGAGCAGGGGGAGGGGCAGTAGATAGGAAGAGGACCGAAGCAAACAAGAGAAGTCGCTGTGGACCAGTAAAACCGCTAAACTCGCTCTTTATTTAGGTTCCTCAATTTGCTTTATTCAGGTTCTCCACTTCTCTCTCAGCCCTAATCTCTACTTCTCCTGCATAATCAGCTAACATCCATCATCTCTGATTCTCTCATCTCCTCTCTTCTTCCATCCACCCCTCTCCTAGCCTTCTATCCTCCTTTCCTTTCCCTCTCCTCTCATAGTCATCCTTTTCTGTCCTTCCCTCTCCTCTCACCTTTCATCCTCTCCTGGTGCTGTCTGGCGTGTCATGCCTTGTCAATGACGGTGTTTTAACACAACAGACACGGGACAAGCGAGGATCCACAGACGCTAGCTATGTTCCTCCCTCCACGATGACCGGACCGGCGGGAGGAGAACAACTGTTGAGGAACTGTGGAAAAATCTCCTCATGGGGCACACTGCTTCCTGCCACAGCCATCCTTCCACTACACCTCTTGCAGATCGGAGGAGAGGAGAGGCAAAGTAGAGGAGAGGTGAGAGACGAGAGAGAGAGAGAGAGAGAGAGAGAGGGAGAGAGAGAGAGAGAGAGAGAGAGAGAGAGAGAGAGAGAGAGAGAGAGAGAGAGAGAGAGAGAGAGAGAGAGAGAAGGGGAAAGCTAGGGAGAAGACACAGAGAGAAGATATAAGATGGACAGGCAGAGTTGGGAGCAGAGGGGGAGAGGAGAGGAGAAATGAAGGAAAGGAGCGGAGGAGACGCGGCAGAGAGGGGAGAGGGATTAGGAGGAAGGAATGGAGGGGGTGTGGATAAGCAGAGATCATCAGGAAACAAAGGAGTAGTACAGGTGAGGAGAGGAAAGGAGAAGGGTGTAGGAGGGTAGGATCCCATCATGTATTGCACTTTGATCGGAGTAAACTAATCCTAGTAACCTAGTTTGATACACGGCACAGAGTGTAACTATGTACGGTAATTCAACATTCAAGATGTTTTTATTTGCCATGTGCAACAAAGTACAATGGAATGCTTACTCCTCACTCACCCCCGCAGTATGAATTTCAACAACAATGCTACACTATACTAAACTTTGCAATACTTTACTATGCTAAACAATACTATACTATAAACAACACTATATACTACCTTCTATCGACAATAAACCACACTATCCTATAACTATACACAATAAACATAACAATAAAGTGACTGATGGATGCCTGGTTTGCATTGTTAATAACATGGTCCACCAAGCTGCAGTCAACAACATTGTTAATAACATGGTCCACCAAGCTAACATGGTCCACCAAGCCCACTCTAGCTCTAGTGATTGGTGGGTACAACGTGGCGTGGATTCCTAAAACGTTCTTCAGGTAAACCATCACCCACCTGTGCCCCTCCCCCTCTCCTCTCCTGGCGGCATTGATTTCCCCCCCTCCACAACGATTTACAGGAGAATATGCTTTGATTTTAATTAGAAAAAAAAAGAATAAACCCCCGCGACAAGCAATCTCTAGGAAGTAGGTCAAGCTACGGAATAAAACCCGTTTTGAAACCGGTACATTTGACTGAGCAGAACTCGATCTGTCGCCTGCTCTGGCGTCGCAGTCTCTGTCCCACAGAATCTCTTCAAAATTGTTCTGCACACGACGCCCCCCCACCTCTCTCTCTCTCTCTCTCTCTCTCTCTCTCTCTCTCTCTCTCTCTCTCTCTCTCTCTCCTTCTTTTCTCATTTTCGTCATCGTCATCTCTTCTATTTAGTCTCTTCCCCCCCTCCTCTTCTCTGCTCTCTCTCCTCCGCAGTTTGTTTTTTTACCTCTCTTCAGCTCTTCTCCTGCCCTCCTCTCTCTTTTGGATTCTTCTTCCCTCTCCGTTTCTCCTCTTCTTCTCCTCTTTTTTCCCCTCCTCTCCTTTTTTAAAATTGTACTCCTCCTATCATTGATCATTGCCCTCCTTTTCCCTCTCATCTTCTTGCCTGTCCTCCTCTCCTCTCCTCTCCTCTCCTCTCCTCTCCTCTCCTCTCCTCTCCTCTCCTCTCCTCTCCTCTCCTCTCCTCTCCTCTCCTCTCCTCTCCTCTCCTCTCCTCTCCTCTCCTGTCTCCTGTTGTCTCCACATCCTTCACCTGGACGGGTGTCTCCATGCTTATTAGGAGGCCGTCAGACTGATGAAGTCATGGTGTGATCAGTGCTTTCCCCCCCCCCCACCCCACCCCCTGCCAAAATAACTTCAAACACAGAACATGAAGCCAACTAAATAACAAGACAGCGTTGAGCCAAGGCCTCCAGGCAGGAGTAGCTTTCAACCTTTAACTTCTCGTTCACTTGACTGACGTGCCGAAGAAGAGCGGGTGGCGCTCGCTGTTGCTGCTGCTGTTGTTGTTGTTGTTGTTGTTGTTGTTGTTGTTGTTGTTGTTGTTGTTGTTGTTGTTGTTGTTTTGGATCCGTGCGTCGGTTCCTTTAGATAAGAAGACGTCGATAGCGACGGCACGTTGTCAGCGCACTGCGCAGCGATCAGGCTGGTGGACCTTTCAACACCGACCGGCACACACACACACACACGCAGGCGCACACGCACACGCACACGCCATGTCGGGCACACATGATGAGACGTCAAACAGGAGGAGTTTGTGTCATGAGTTTCTGCTCATTTGCATATGGTTGCCGGTCTCAATGCGTTTCAGTCTCTTATTGGTGACATATAAACTGGGTTAAACACTTTACAATATGGTATTCAAGCTTATTTCCCCGTCATACAATATGTATAATATAGCATTTGTATATATTCAATATAATATAATATAATATAATATAATATAATATAATATAATATAATACAAGCATCATACAGAGGCATTTTTGCTTCCTCGCTGTTGTGTTAGAGACAATTTTTAGAATTTTAAAATAAAAATAAAAACTTGATTAGCGGATCCAATTTCTGTGTGTTGTCCCTTGCTGTGTGTGGTGGTAATATAAAGGTAAGTATATAGTTGGCTGTACGGGTGTATAGGGTACTCTCTCTGGCCAGTGGGGACAGCTCATTTGCTGGAAAATGTGTTGAAAATATGGGGGTTCTTGCATGTCACCGGTGGCTGGGGATTTGGACATACCTCTATATCTAAATATATATGTCCTCATAACTACAG
The DNA here is from genome assembly GCA_027704905.1 of Muraenolepis orangiensis. Lineage (NCBI taxonomy): Eukaryota > Metazoa > Chordata > Actinopteri > Gadiformes > Muraenolepididae > Muraenolepis > Muraenolepis orangiensis. The sequence goes on along the minus strand of CM051011.1, from coordinate 9,987,192 downwards.
TAGCGACGGAAGAGGGCTGCTCAGAGCCTCACTGAATGGATACTATTCAATCGTGTATTAAAATTATTTTAATTGAATTTGCACTACTAACTGAGTCGTTAACAAGGCCGCTCCACTCACAAAATAGCTTTTTTTGGTGCTTGAGTTTTGTGGGATCTTCTAAACCCACGGATAAACATAATGCTAATCATGATGACGATGAAGCATTATGAGCGTCTCAAATGGGTTTGGACAGACAGAACTGAAAGTAGACTGAACACAGACTCACTCACACACAGGGAGTCTTTTTGGGGTCTGCTTTCCACTCTTGGAAAAGTCTCACCCTTTAACAATTTCCACCTTAAAGTGACACCCCGGTGGCCCTGGTGTGAATGCAGTGATGTGTGCACTGCAGGGATCACAAACCACGCATTGTTGTGGTCATCGTGGTCAGTCAGACAGCAACATCTACGGAGGCCAAAGCCATTAGCACACCAGCAAGTGTGTGTGTGTGCGTCTGTGTGTGTGTATGTGTGTGTGTAGACCTTTCAGGACAAGTAGTAATGTCAGCTTTTCCACGCGTCAGCTACAGTAAGTACCACACACACACACACACACACACACACACACACACACACACACTTTTTTTTGCTCCACCTGGAAGGAAAGCATTGCCATGAAATACCTGTCATAAGCGGAACCTGTCCATGAGAGAGAGGGAGAGAGAGAGAGAGAGAGAGAGAGAGAGAGAGAGAGAGAGAGAGAGAGAGAGAGAGAGAGAGAGAGAGAGAGAGAGAGAGAGAGAGAGAGAGAGAGAGAGAGAGAGAGAGAGAGAAGGAGGAGGAGGAGGAGGAGGAGAAGGAGAAGAAGAAGAAGAAGAAGAAGAAGAAGAAGAAGAAGAAGAAGAAGAAGAAGAAGAAGGAGAAGAAGAAAAAAGCCATCCCGGAAAGAAAGTGGCCACTTATTATCTTTAATATGTATGAGTGGTTTATAATTCAGTGTATACAACACGCTTCCCTTTGCACACCTCTGGGGGTCTACACCGAGCCTTTGGAGATGATAAGCTATGCTTTACATTCAACACATAAGGGAGGATGGGGGCTTGGATATTTGGGTCGGATATATATTTTTAAAGCTATTACAGAGTGCCGTTACCGGATATATTGCTTGTTGACGATGAATGAGTTTTACTTGACCTAGTTTTTTTAGCACAGCATGTAAAAAGAGAGGAAGGAGCTGAGTTGCCGGTTAGGATTGCAGTATTTTCCGCTGTCATGGTTGACAATTATATTTAATTAAAAAGTTATTAAGGATGTCATATTAATGAGGTTTGGCCATATACTGGTGTGAGGCGGCCATTCAAGCCATTCATGCCCTAAATGTGCCTAAATATGGACCGTTTTCCGCTGCTGGTGGCAAACAATCTCTAACAATGGAGACACTCTGTAGAAGACATCTACACCCTCAAAAGGGTTGGGTGACATCACAGACGCTATGCTCATATTTTATGTCTATCTAATCATATCTATCTAATCAAATGTATTTATCCATCTAATTTAATATAATCGATTTATTCTTAACTACCTGTATCTGCTTTGCCTTTTTTTTGACCACCTTGTGGCAGACGGAAAGATAACGCAATACATCTCAGGTGTATCAGATGATATCAGGTGTTTCATGTAATCAAATCAGGCAATTCCTATATTCTTCTATAATATTATGATTTCCCATTTCCCCACAATTTTTGATTTCATAAGAGTCTAATTGTCTTACTGCCTACGCAAGAAACACTGTTTGTGGTAGGATCAAATATGCTTGCTGAGAAACAGTATCTGTGCCATAACAAGCTGGAGGATACAAGCTTCATGGATACTGTGTCAAGTCTTGAACATGGCTTCATGCTATTGGTAGCCTTGTGAGAGTATGCAGATATTCAATCAGTCTGGCCTTGGCTGGGAAGTAACCATTGTTACCGCAATGCCCCCCTTTCCGAAACAACCGGAAGTTATATTGAATGATGACATGCACGTGTGGGGAGTCGAGAGCACTTTTGGCGTTACGCGTGACTGCGAGACCCTTTTGTCTTCATCATATGAGTTGTTTTCACTGTCCCCCCTTCTCTCAACTCTGGCTGACTTGCTTTTCCAAGGCCTTTTCCTGCTAACCAAGGCTAGTTAGGGAGTCTAGCAAATGAACTGCACTCCACACGTCTACCAGCTGGCTAATGTTAGCACTCTTAGTTTTGTTAGCACTCGGGCGCTGTATAAATAGCTGCCCACTGCTCCTAATACTAGGATGGGTTAAATGCAGAGAACACATTTCACTGTATGTGTGTGTGTGTGTGTGTGTGTACATGTATGTGACCAATAAAGAGGATTCAATCCTCCAGATTTAGATTTAGATCTTACCATCTGGTCTGCTGCCTTGCATTTGGAGCTGCCCTGGTTCTGTCTTCAAAGTTTGCTGAACTATTTCCCGTCCCCTGGTCACTATTTCACTGGACAAAACACTAACTGGACTGCATCATCCACTCAACATCCACCTAACCATCCATTTTCTCTGTCTGATCATTCCGTTTATTTCATCCCCAACCTCACATCCGACACTCGTCTGAGAAGTAAGCTTCTGAACACTAACTCTATCAATCCCCTACAATTGTCAGATATTGTCCCTAGTGCTCTGCCCCTGGAACCTGCCCTCACCTCGGCTTGTCTGCCTCCCTCTATACACTAGCCCCTCTCGAATCAAAAACCTTCTCCTTCAACACCTCTGACCCCGGGTTCACACCTTAGCTCCGCACAATGAAACTGATTTTTTTTTTTTTTGTACACCAAGAAACCTTCAAATTTCACCTCTCTGCTTATAAACATACCCTCACCACCACCAAGTCTGCCTGTCTCTCCATCATCTTCAATGACTCCAGTCTTAACCCCCAAACCCTCTTCTCTACAGGGAACAACCTTCTCAAGCCCTTTGCTGGTGCCCTCTCTACACCTGAACAATGCAACTCAAACCTTTAATCTTTGGCAGACAAGATCACCACTTTTAATGGAATTGTATCCTCTGCCTTCAGAACTGCCGCTGTCACCCCAACCTTCCAAAAACCTACAAGATACAAGATATTTGTATTGGCCAATTGCAACAGGTACATTGGAATGCTTACGCCCCATTCCCTCCCGCAGTATACATCTCCAAAAAAATACCATAAAAATTATATATACAATAAAAATAAACAAAAACAGAACAGCAAAGTGACTGATAAATGTATTGAATGTACATGTCCATAATCCAGTTACAGATATGGGCACCCAGACCTAGGTCCCTCAGTTTCAGGACCATCTTGGAGGGAACGATGGTGTTGAACGCTGAGCTGTAGTCAATATAACAGCAGTCTGATGTAGGTGTCCCTCCTGTCTAGGTGCTCCAGGGCCGTGTGTAGTGCCAGGGAAATGGCATCGTCTACAGACCTGTTTGGTCTGTATGCAAACTGGAGTGAGTCTAGGGATGAAAAAGTTAACATGCAACATTACAAGTTTCTCCAGGCACTTCATGGCTATGGGTGTTAAAGCCACTGGACGATAATCATTGAAGCATGTTACCTTGGTCTTTTTGGGTAACGGCACAATGGTTGTCACTTTGAAGCACGCTGGGACAACAGACCTTTGCAGTGATGCATTGTAGATGTCGGTGAACACAGGAGCCAGATGGTTGGTGAAGGTCTTGAAGACGCGAGATGGAACTTCCCTGCCTTCACCCTCCTGAAGGTTTTGCGGACCTTGGACTCAAACGTATCCTCTGGGTGGATGTTCAAATTGTTGGTCGGCTCAGGGTCCCTTTCAAAGCGAGCAAAAAACTTGTTTAGCTTGTCTGGTAGGTTAGGGTCGTTGTTGCCCCTGAGCTCCCCTTGTAGTTGAAGAGGACCCTCAGACCTTGCCAAATACATCTGGTGTCAGAGCCCCTGAACTGTAATTAACAAAGTATTTGTAATCCAATTGACCCTTCTTGATGGCTTTTCTGAGTTCATACTTGGCCTTCTTGTAGTGATCGGAGTCGCCTGTTGCAAAAGCGGTACTCCGTTCCTTAAGTTTGTTTCGTATGTCAGCATTCAGCCATGGTTTGCGGTTCGGGAATGAGCAAATAGACCTGGTCTGTCACAGTTTGCACTCCTGCCTCCTCTCTTCCACAGCACTCGCCCAAATAGCCACGCCCCCTACCCTGCCTGGTTCCCGATCTGCTGCCTGCCCCTGACTACGTCTCTGCCGGTTCATGCCTGGTTCGTCTGCCCTGCCTGGTTCCCGATCTACTGCCTGTCCCTGACTATGCCTCTGCCTGTCCCTGCCTGGTTCCCGATCCAATGCCTGTCCCTGACTAGGCCTCTGCCTGTCCCTGCCTGGTTCGTCTACCCTGCCCGGTTCCTGATCACCTGCTTGTCCCCGACTACGTCTCTGCCTGCCCCCGTCTGTGTGGTATATAAAATAAATATCACAAACTGTCCATCTGGCGTTCTGTTCTTCCTGCTTTTGGGTCCCACCTACACCCGGCCGTGACATGGTCAGGATACATTCCTCCACTAGCCTGTTAATGTATGCTGTGACATGATCTGCATACACAAAAAGGTCAGTGGTCTTGAACACACTCCAGTCAGGGATTTCCAGCCCCCCCTGCAGATGTAGTATGGTGTCAGATGTCCAGCGATGCATGTTTGATCTCTTGGCCGTAGTTTGAACGCAGTCAGAAAAAAAAAAGATATACGTCGCTTCAAGTCAAGTCAAGTCAAGTCAAGTTTATTGTCACTTCACAGTTTACAGTTTAGTATAAAGCAGTGATGTGAAATTCTTGTGTGCAATACCCGACGACAGACAGCAGTTATAAAATAAAATAAGATAAAATAAAAATAGATAAAAATAGAATAAAAAATAGAATAAGGAATATAAAATAAAAATAAAAAATGCAATTTATAAAATGCAAAAATCAGCACAGAAAAGAGCAATATATATATATAAATCAATGTAATAAAATATACATTGTTATATGTTATACGCCCTTGTTCAGCAGCCTGATGGCCTGACTGTGGAAGCTATCTCTAAGCCTATTTGTACGACACTTGATACTGCGGTATCGCCTGCCTGACGGTAATAGTGAGTAAAGTTCGTGGCTGGGGTGGGCAATGTCTTTTATAATTCTTTTGGCCTTGGCCACGCACCGCTGGTTGTAAATGTCCAGGAGGGAGGGGAGCTCACCTCCAACGATATACTGGGCCGTCCGCACCACCCTTTGAAGCGCTCTGCGCTCGAGTGCCGTGCAGTTCCCGTACCAGGCGGTGATACACCCTGTCAGAACACTCTCGATGGTGCCGTTGTAGAATGTTCTCAGGATGCGGGGGCCCATGCTGAATTTCTTCAGACGCCTGAGAAAATACAGGCGTTGTTGGGCCTTTTTCACCACGTGTGTGGTGTGCGTGGACCATGTGAGGTCCTCGGAGATGTGCACGCCGAGGAACTTGAAGCTGCTGACCCGCTCTACTGCAACGCCGTCGATGGAGATAGGGCTGTGCTCTCCCCTCTGCCTCCTGAAGTCCACGATCAGCTCCTTGGTCTTCTTGACGTTGAGGGCGAGGCTGTTCTCCTGGCACCACTGCTCCAGCGATCCGACCTCCTCCCTGTAGGCTGTCTCGTCGTCGCCGGCGATCAGGCCCATCACTGTCGTGTCGTCAGCAAACTTGACGATGACGTTGGAGCTGTGCATAGCCATGCAGTCGTGGGTGTAGAGGGAGTAGAGGAGAGGGCTCAGCACGCATCCCTGGGGGGCTCCCGTGTTGAGGGTCAGTGGCTCTGATGTGGTGCTGCCCATCCTCACCACCTGGCGGCGGTCCGACAGGAGGTTCAGTATCCAGCTGCACATGG
>CM051011.1:9966310-9968810 GCA_027704905.1 Muraenolepis orangiensis | reverse complement strand
TTCTGGACATGGGAAACCACCAGATCAAAGGAGGAGCTGCATAGCCTCTGGCTGATACGCTGACAGAGGCGAGGCAAGCGGTGGGTAGTCCTCTCTTAGCTTAAGCTAGCCCTAGCCGACCAGCGCTCCCATCAGTCCTGTTAGCCGACCTGCCAAGCTGCTGCCTTTCCCCCGAACGCTGCACTGACAACGGCGGTACCTACACCCTGCACTCTATCCCTATATCCCCGTGGACATTAATGGCACTTATGCTGATGCTGTTCATCTAATGCTATTCATCAACTTCAGTTCAGCGTTCAGCAACACAATCATCCCCCAGAAGCTGGGCTTTCCCTGCTGGGCCTCGACACCTTCCTCTGTAATTGTATTCTGGGCTTCCCGATAGAGAGAGCGCAGACGGCGCGCGTTGGCAGCAGGACATCAGGCAACCGTCGCGCTGAGAACAGCTCCCCCCCCCCCCGCTCCCCCAGGCTGCGTGCTCAGCCCACTGCTGCTCCCACTGCTCGCCCACCCCTGTTCTGCACAGAGTCCCAGTCCAACCGCGTCATCAAATTTGCTGAAGACATGACAGCGGTGAGCCTCATCAGCAACCAAGATGGAAACTGAATCATACAGAGAGGAAGCGGAGCAACCGGGTGACATGTTGCCATCACAACAACCTATCTCTCAACGTAGACAAAACAAAAGAGATTGGTTGTTGACTCCAGGAGAATCGCCGGCTGACCGCTCTTCAGCGGTCATCAGTGGCTCCTCAGTGGATCCGAGGGTCCAAGCGTCTTTGGTGTGCACCTCATCCGGTCTCTCAACACCGCAGCTCTGCAGCCAATGAGGCGCTGCAATGCCTCCACGTCCTGCAGGGAGGGCGAAGAGAGCCAGCATACCACCGGCCATCCTTGCTCACCACCTTCTACAGAGACGGCGCCGGAGAGCGTCCTGGCCGGTTGCGTCACTGTGGCTCTTTGGGAACCGCAATAGCATCACAGACGCAATCCATCCAGGACATCTTTTAGAGGTGCTGAAGGACCCTTCACACAGACCCGTGGCCCTTTGGCCCCTTTGCCATCGGGCAGAAGGAACCAGTTCTGGAAGGAACAGCTCCTTTCCCCCCCGCACACCATGCTGCCATACACCTCATTAGCACCTCCCCCTCACACCCCAACCCTACTCTACATGCCCCCTCCCACGTCGCACGTTGGATCTCTCTCTCTCTCACACACACACACACACACACACACACACACTCACACACACACACACACACACACACACACACACATATATATATCTATATATATCTATATAGATATATATATATATAATATATTATTACAGTGCACTCCATCATAAATAGTTATGTTTCCTAATATTCACAATATCCATTACACTGGTCATCGACTGCTAAACGACTGCTAAATGCTCCTTACACTGTGAGATAATCCTATTGCTATTACTTACATTCTGCTTCATTATTTATTTTATTCTGTCAATCATGGCGTGGACTGGTCACTATGTTTGGTACACACAGGTGTGCACATTAGATGCCAGCAGTCACACCACGCCACACAAACCCACCTTGGTAGTTCGAAACAAATGGGGCGATTGGGACTGAGGAGCCAGACTCATAGCTGTGGGTGGGCCAGGCGCTGGTTTGTGCTGTTTTGCATTGCATTTGTATCTCTGTCTATTTATGTGATATTCCGAATTTCATTTCACACTGTTGTAAAACGTGACGGGTAGGGCAGTTGGGTGCTATTTTGGTACTGGTTAGAAGCAACAATCTGTCTGCTGTTTACGTCAACCAGTACCAATTCTTTGTAACTTTAATAATGTGTGATGTGTTCTTCTATTGGCTGCTTAACTGCTGTTGCCAACAGAAACCCACTACCATTGCACCAAATTGGTTTTTTTTCCAGTCCAGAAACTGCTGCTGTTTTTTGCTAGCTATTTGTATCTACGCGTAGCCTGGTAGATGACCTCGCAATGACAAAACAAATGTCCATTGCCAGGTTTTTTCAACAAAAACAACAAACAAGATTAGCAGGAGTAGGTGGCAAGTTAGATATTTAGGGCTGTTGAGCGATGTCAGTATGATGATGATGACACAGCAGGCCAACACACAGCAGAACACTTTCACGCTTGTAATGTACGGTAAATGCTATTGAGTTATTAATGGAATGAATTGTGTGGCCCATCCACTTAATTTTCAGGCCCAGCTGCTATTTAATTTCTGGCTACACCACTGGTAGGAACCATGGGTTGAGCCTTTAGGATTTGACTAATGGTACCAGTGGTATGTGTTGATTCATATAATTAGTGACTGGAAACGCCATCCACTGACAAAAATATCTTGTCTTAAGGGGGAAAGTAAACACATAAAAGTGAGAGCCAAGGCAGTGACTCCAGACGTTTTCACTAGCTTTATTTTTTTAATTTTCAAAATCTGATTAGCTTTAGTTGTTGGAATGCATAACATGTTTATTTTAATTTTGTTTCAGTTTTA
>CM051011.1:9953810-9961310 GCA_027704905.1 Muraenolepis orangiensis | reverse complement strand
TGCATGTGGACCTGGTGGGTCCATTAACCCCCTCCCAGGGCTTCACTTACCTCCTCATCTGATAGTCGACAGGACCACACGCTGGCCGGAGGCAGTCCCACTGGCATTGGCGACATCCGCCATGAAGTCCTTAGATTGGGAAAAAAAATCAAGCAGAAAATTTGACGGATGAAAGGATATTGAAGAAAGAGAAGAAAAAACTAGCCAAGGTCTTCAGGATTTGTGCTTAGCTTGATGAAGATTGAACCTCTTTGGGGTAGTTTGCTAAACTGGTCTGCGTTGAAAGGGTCATCTTCCTCCTTAAGCCTGCAGGTGTTCTGGAAATTCAGACCTAAAAGAACACACACACACACACACACACACACACGCCTAGACACACATATAAAGCACACACTCAGCTTTTGACCTGAACCAAATGAGGGGAGAGGAGTGGGACGAGTTTTAATGGGAGAACCTCCCACTGTTCTCAAAGGGCTTTGCTGCTCTCTCCTTTATCTCCCCTTCTTCGTCTTCATGCTGTTTCTCAATCTGTTAGCGATTCCCGTTTCCCCTCTCTTCTGTGTTTGTCTTGTCATTTCTGCAGCTCTCCCAAAGTCCATGGAGCTCAGGTCGGACAGTGAGGTAAACTGCGTTACGCAGTAAGGTGGCACGAGTTTATAACAGGTATGTGCGTGTCTGTTCCAGGTGAGGGTTTGTTGTAGGTGTATGTGTATGTTAAAGGTGTGTATGTGTGTGTGTTGTAGGTGTGTGTGTCTGTGTGTGTGTGTTGTCTGTGTGAGTTTGTTGGGTAACATTTACATGACAGTGTCCTCGTTATATCATATTTACACTGAGACTAGCGCAACAATATCTTACTTCTTTTGAGCTAGTGTAGCATTGTTGTTTAATGTTAATATAATTACGCCAAACAAATTGGTATTATTATTTTATTTATTTTATATATATATTTATGTTATATTTACTTGTAAGGAAATGTTTTTGTAGCTCCTCTCCTTTGTGACCCTTGACCTGTCCGTGTTGCCCCTTTAAACTCTGCTCTCCCCTCACCCGTACCTCTCTCCTGGGATGTGCGTGAGGGAAGAGGATGTGTCCAGGTATCTTTGTCCAGCCCTGTTGATTAGTTTACCCCTGTGATTTATTAATGTATCCATCCTTCATGTCTGCCATGTCTGTTGAATGTGTCTTGTCATCATTGTACAACATTGGGTCATTTGTATGTAGGAGCTGATTCAAACGTGCATGTGTTTCGTGACGGAGTTGTGTTTCATTGTCAGAAAATACACTGTACGGAAGAGAGAGAAGTTGTCGGACTCTTCATTTTATTCTGTAGCAGACGGCGCTGCCACCAGCCATTAAAATGGATACATGAGGGCTCCTCCCGGAGACAAGGACACAGGGTGATGAGGAATCTGGTTTATTGTGAACAGAGCAGATGGTACATGCTAGAGCTCTTCCCTCGAGTCTGTGTGTGGCTGTATTAACCTGTGGGCCTTGATTAACAATGACCCACAGGTGTGCAGCTTCACCAGCAAACCAGTCCAACTCAGGCCAGGTGAGGCTGCTTAAACCAGCCACCAACCACACACACTCCACATATTCATACATAATCACACCAGTCACACTAGCTGGTTTGAGCCAGCTTTATGGGAGCAATGAGGTTACTTGGAAGATACCATCTGTGAAGGGGGGGGGGGGGGGGGTCAACAACCAGATCAACAACCAGATCAACAACCAGGATTGTTGTTGACTGCCTGAACAATGGTTTACTTTAATAATATATTATTAATATTGTACAATTTATAAATATTATATAAGAATATTTATATTTATGATATAAATATTAATCATTATTCTTTTTTGGGCTCACAATATATTTGTGTGCGGGTTTTGTAACCACCCGTTTTGTTTAATACGGAATAGTTGTTGTACTAATGTATACCCAATATACCAAAATACCATTCCTGGTGTGGTTTGGGTTAACTAATTAAGTTAACTAGTTAATCTTAATTTGTCACATAGGTGAATTATAACCATACTTTTTGTTGCCGAACTATTTGGTTGGTCTTATTAGTCGTTTGATTATTTTTAATTTGGGTAAAATTATTTATTTATTTTTTAACTGACATTTGTGTGCCCTCATACCTGACTTCTTGGTCACTTGGACAATCGGTGGCAGTGGTGTGATCGTTCATATCTCTGATATATCCATAGAGGGCGACCGAGCAGAGGTAGACCAATGGCAGCAGTGACCAGCAGCGACCAGCAGCTTAGATATGAGACCCAGGCTGACATGGAGTTTGAAGCAGTTGGTGGGGCTAAAGACATTCAGGGTAGAGATACTGGGGAGCCAACACTCACTCAAACAGACCTCCACAAAATAGGTTCAAAACCCTCACACAGCAGTTCCGTCTACAGCTGGAAGTCCAGGCTTGCACCTTTCCAATATCAGAGCAACCTGAAACACTGGTGTCTGACCCAGAAGTACCACCTTGTGGCTTGTGTGAATATGGATATTGAACAATCTCTTGATTACGATAAAGTCTCTAGATGTTGACCCGAACAAAACCTGTGATGTGTATGTGTGGTAAATCTGTGAATGAAACAATTATTCTAGAACAAAATGTTGAGAAAAATGTCCCCTGAGAACATGATCCACAAACTACAACATGATAATCTGCTAGGCTAGCAGATGTGTTAGTGGTGGCCTACCGGAAACACCTATCCTGGAGGTACAGTAATTGGACAAAAAAAAGTGTGTCTGCTCCAGATAGACAAATGACTATACCCCCATCAAGGTCTTCTAATATAGTTGTGTGGGCAGGAAGGCTACATCAAACCAATGTGCCCTGAAAACACTGTAAAATGCACTCAGTTATGTTTTGTACCAAGAGTCTACTGTGAAAATTGGGCAGCAATCAGAGCCTGGTGCCCTGAGATTTTGTTCCACCTTATCTAATAAGCCCTGGAACTGTGCCCATATGTGGTGTACATGAGGATGAAAATCCTTGGCCAAACCTGCTAAATGTTGGTGTTGCTGATAACCTTCCATTTCCAGCTGTGCTACATTAAGATCTGCCCCAATCGCCAGTGTTACATGGCTTTCACGAGAGCACAAGCTCAGTAACAGTCAGGCAAAAGGTCAGGCATGTCATTCACGTTGGTACAATCTCAGGACAATCGTTATGTATGAACAGAAACCATGTACCATTGTGCTAAGCACTGTTGGAACATCTCAGAAAACCTTTGTGTGTTCACAGATTTCAACTTTCTCTTTGAGCATTCATTTACGCAGACACAGAGTTCTATGCATTTGGCCCCAGGTCTTACCATCGACCCTGCCAAATGTGCCTTGGCCAGAGCAAAGAAAATCTTGCCTATATCATCAGAAATTGTGCAATTAAGCCTCAGGTGCATAGATTGTTCTTGGCTTCTAACCAGGACTGTGTATGTCGGGGTTGTATCATCCGTTCATTACTCTGTCCGATCTCTGTTCTTTCAGACATGATCAGCGTAAAGGACTGAGTGACGGCAGAGGCAGCATTCAGAGACATCCAACAGGCTCTGGGTTAGGATCCTGTGTTGTATTATCCTGACTTTGACAAAACTTTCATTCTGAAAACAGATACCTCAGATCGTGGACTAGGGGCTGTCCTTTTCCAGGGAGTGCCAGACGACATCCTGTGGCGTTCATTAGCCACAAGCTATATCCTAGAAGGGAAATGGCCCTTGGTTTTCGTAAGTTTCACTTTTTCAGGAGGGAATTTACCAGTGGCGAAGTGTGTCTATCATAACTGGACCTTCTGTAGACCCCCCCCCCCCCCCCCATTTGAAAATTCAGTTTTTCTAGTCAGACGGACGTCAGACGGAGGTAGTCACTTTATGCGTTGTCTAATTTAGGCAGATAAGATTGTCGCAGCCAATTTACAAGTGTACCATAGTTGTCAAAGCAGTGTCCATGTAGTGAAGTAACAGCCTAACACAGACAACCACACACAGGCTATCGATTAAAGGGACTAACATGCTTCACGTGAAAAAACAGCAATCAATAATCACCAAATGTCTCTGGCATGTGTCTTGTCATTAGGACTTTCACCTGTCACAATATCAAAACCTAAATACGGAAGTTATGTTACATTAAGTGTTTTCCTCTCATAAAGCTGCGTTTACACTTTTCCTTACTGGCTCAATAGAGAGGAAAACAATGTCACATAACGTCCATAATGGAAGGATTTAAGTTAAGATATTTTGACAGTGCTAATGACAAGACATATGCCAGAGAAATTTGGTGATTATTGATCGCGGTTTTGTAACTCTTAGTTACGTTATGTCTTTTCACGTTAAGCGATTCAAAGAAAGATAAAGTCAAAACTCTCAATTCAAATGCACAACAATGCTTAACAAACTCAAGACAGCCATTAACTAATCATTCAACAAGTGTGTGGAAACAAAATGCAACAACCAGCTCAATGAGATGCAACACAGACAAAACCAGCAAAGTCAAATGAGTCTCACTCACCAATGATGATCACTTGAAGACAAAATCAATTCCCCTGGAAAGATACCCGTTAGCCACGGATATCTTCCCAGTTGCTAGCCTGAAAATGGCAAACATAGCCTGCTTTAACAACTTGATTCAGCTCAAGATTTGTCAGGCGTTGGACGGCCTTTTTGAATGGTCGTCTTGAAAATGGTTCCGACAATAAATCGGCAACGACATCATCTTCGCCTGTTGCCATTTTGACGTAAAAAACCTACGTAGAATAAACGTAGCACTGCACTAGATCCACTCTCGCTCCAGCAAGTATACCTTCTAGCTCCCTATTGAGCTGCGGGGAAATCTGAAAGAATACGCCCATTGGCTACAAATCACTATATGATTGGTTGATCAAATTGTCAATCCAAACGTACGCTCTCATTCAGTCTAAGGGCCAAAGCAATCGGGAATACTTTGGTTTAAGGATATTCTTCCCAGCAACCTCGACAAATATCTGATTGGTTGCATTGTTTTTCCAACACAAAACCACTCAAATGCGTAGTGCATGGACCGAGAAAGACAATCAACGAAACACAGATAACAACACAGATACGATTCTCATTTATTTATTTAAGTTAAATTTGATTAAATTGTATTAAATTGTATTACTTTTTATTAGGGATGGGACGATCACGTTTTTTGCCACCGATCACCGATCACCGATCACAATGAGAAATATCTGCCCCACCGATCACCGATCACCGATTTAAAAAATTTTTTGCAGCTATAGCGGTCTACAGTGTATCGCTGCTATAGCAGTCTATTATAGCAGGGGTTCCCAAACGCCGGGCCGCGGACCAGTACCGGGCCGTGGAGGTGTTACTGCCGGGCGGCGAAACAGCTGTGTGTTTATCATCATATTTGACTCAAATTATTTGAGTATAGGTGAACGGCGGGCGGTATAATCTATATATAGAGATGATATATATAGTATAATCTATATATAGTTATAGCGGTATAATCTATATATAGATTAAATATATATCGGCGGCATAACGAGAGACTTTCAGTTACACGCGCTACTAAAGAGACTACGCGCTAGTGACGTGTCGGTCGCGAACGAGCCGGGTTTGTGTTACGGGCGCTGCGCGTACATGCGCGTTTATACTGAAATCGAGCCCTGCCGTTTTGTTAGGGGTGTGTGTTGACACACACTTTGACAACCGGTCCGCGAAAATTGACAACTGGTCCGCGAGATTTTTTTCATGTATCTGCCGGTCCGTGGCACAAAAAAGGGTGGGAACCCCTGTATTATAGAACAGTTTCATCCATCATGCATTCCTGGGGTTCTCGTTCTCCACGGTCAGTTTAACAAACTCGCCATGCTGCGCTGGGTGATGGGTTTTCAGGTGTCTTATTAAATTTGTCTTGTTGAAATTTTTTACCTTGCTTCCTCCACGAGATATTTTCTCTTTGCACACATTACAGATGGCAAATGTTACATCTGTATCACACACTTTGAAGAAACTCCACACTGCAGACACCGCTGACATTGAGGCAGGGCGAGTATCACTCTGTTTAGAAAAGAGGCGGGGCCCCACGTGTTTTACTCGCTGGTAAAGAGATGAGCTCACGTGTTTCTCACGTGCAGGATCGGCTATGAAATCGGCAACATTAAAGAAAGATCGGCATTCTCCGATTGCGCATTTTTCTTCAAAATCGGCCGATAATGATCGGAAGCCGATCGATCGTCCCACCTCTACTTTTTATCAATACAATTAATTCGATTTGTTTTGTTTCATCTGAGAGTTCCAGGGTCTTCTCTGAATGCCTTGAAGGCCCTGACGTTTCACCACTGGAATTGACCCTCCAGACCTACCACCTAGCATTGACTTGGATGGCGAGGAGGTAAGACACAAACAGCTGGCTCGCCCGATGGTACTTCAGCTTGCAACCCTATAGGTTCGTCATCCAGCAGTATCCAGTAGTGTGGGGGGCCCTGAGACTGAGATCGGCGATTACGTTGGCAACAGCAATGACATTTGAGATCAATGGGATTTGATGTCCACCCACTATTTTCAGTGTTTGACTAATGTTTGGTGTAGCCTCTAGTTAGTCTGTTATTTCTGTGAATGATAATCCTACTTCCTTTTTAAACACGGTTTACAACCAGCCGTGTAAACCAAGAAACACTACCCGGATCCTTCCTCTTCCTCTGACCACTTTTTACTAGCTTTACTAGCTTACTAGCGTCTCACTAAGTCGATTGTTTGCTTGTTAGTTAGATATTTTTATATTGTTTACCAACTTATTGTACTTTTACCTGAGCACTGGTTCAGTTCTTGGAGACTTGTTAGGAATGAAATGCACTTTTGACTTCTGGTGACGAGTTGTTCTCTTACTTTTGTTGAACACACTATTGTAAGTCGCTTTGGACAAACCCGTCTGCTAAATGACTGTAATGTAATGTAATGTTGTATTACCCATTGTTTGATTATGTACTTATGTACTTGACTCATGTACTTAATATGTAATAAATTATGGAACTGCCTAGTCTCACAAATAAGACTGAATTAATTTCACATTTGTTTCGACCAATCGTGTTGGTGTAGCGAGGATCTGTAAGTATGTAATTGGCTGCAACAGCAAACTCAAACTTTGCCAGCACTTGGTGCTGGTGGGAAGGCAAGGCAAGGTAAAAAACATAAGAAAACCAAGGTTCTAAGAAAAAAGTGTCTGTAAAGCTTTCAAACACATCCACACTGTGTAGACTGGCCACTGTAGAAATACACTTATTAAAATCCCCTTCTGGAAGCTTCATCCACTCATGCAAATGAGTTCCTTTTCTGTAGAATATCTCTGTAACGGAACAGGAAGCAAGGCGTAAGTGCCCGGTTTCCGGCCCAGGCTCTGTGACGTCTACCCCCAGAAGTTCTGCTATAAAGAGGGTCGCTGGATCCCACATTAGGAACAGCCTTACCCTAACTCAATAGTGTGGAACATGTGTGTGTGTGTGTGTGTGTGTG
>CM051011.1:9936310-9948810 GCA_027704905.1 Muraenolepis orangiensis | reverse complement strand
GTCCATTTCTATCTCATTGTTTTGTTCTTAACAGTGTTTGATATAACTACGAGTGAAAAGGGCATGGATAACATAGAGTCCTGATCCTAATCTGTGGCTAATATACATCATACCTTAACCACCTATAGGCATGTTGGATATTGCTGGGATTGTACATACACTGTTAACCACTTTTTTCTCATGGACTTTAACGGTGAAAGTCGAACAATACCAAGCTTGGCATGTGTAACCATGGTAATACGAGGTCCAATCTCTGTCAGCATTCTGCTTCTAGTCAGGTAACCCTTGGTGTTGTTTTAACCCAAGAGGACACAACTCATTGTATGAAAAAATCATGACTGAAAAGCTCTGAAAATCATGTTTTTTTGTGTCTACAGTGTCTGTTTAACATTAAATCACACACACATACACGCACACACACACGCACACACAACACACACCATACACACCATACACGCACACATACACACCGTGCACACACATACACACACACACATACACCGTGCACACACACACACACACACACACACACACACACCATACACACCACACGCACACATCACACGTGCACACACTACACACACACACATACACCGCACACACATACACACACACACACACTGTGCACACACTGTGCACACACTGTGCACACACACAAACACACACACACACACACACACATCACTCATATCCCCCTCCTTCAGCCCCTATACACTGTCCTCCACACAAAGATCTATAGCCACCAGCCAGTGTTGATGTTTTATTAATAGTTGGTCCATTATAAATTCACATGCTGAGGTCTGCCTTTGCTCTGCTCATCAGTTATTCCCCTTCACCCAACCGCGGACTTCGGGGGGGAATCCTTACCGGTACAGGAGATACCACAATGTGTAAAGCGCATCACAATATGAAATCACTGTGGAGTGTGTGTGATTTCTCACCTGGCCAGTCAGACTGATCTGATCTGAGTCTGGGGCTGTCGAGGCTGCACACCTCTTGGCCCTTTGGTAATCAAGGCTCACAGGTGAAACCAGCCACCACCACCACACACACTCAGGAGCAGTGCTAGCATGTAGCATCTGCTCTGTTCACCATACAACCACAAACTCAATAAACAATAAGCCGGTTTCCTCATCACCCTGTTTCCTTGTCTTTGGGGAGCATCCGTAAAGTAGAAATTGTAATGGCTTGTGGCAGAGTCACCTGCTACATTAGGACCCACAGGTGTACAGCCTCAGCAGCCTCAGAGTCTAATCTGTCTGACTCGGGCCAGGTGAGGCTGCTTTAACCAGCCATCAACCACAAACACTTCACAATTACACACCCTTAACGTCAACATAAATGAATCTGATAATTAATTAAAAAAATCTTCTTTTTTTTATTCGTTTTTCACTCAATCATCGTCTTTTTGCGTCATATTCTTTATAAATTTCACCAAGTAGAACATCGGGCCCTTATCTCTTTTTTCTCTATTGGAGGAATGAATCCTCTATTGGTCACATTCATGTACACACACACACAGTGAAATTAGTTTCTCTGCATTTAACCCATCCTAGTATGAGGAGCAGTGGGCAGCTATTGTATATACAGCTGCCCGGGGAGCAGTGTAGGGGTCTGGTGCCTTGCTCAAGAGCACCTCGGCAGTGCCCAGGTGTTTCAGGGACTTGAACCGACGACCTTTCCGGTTCCCAAGCTATCCTATCCGCCCCCTTATTTTGTACATTGTAACATCACGAGAGGCCGTCTCAGCGGGCTAGTGGCTAGTGGGCGGTGCAGAGTTCCAGGACAGGTCAAAGCTCCAAAACAGGTCAAAATAGTAAAGTTTAAATAAAAATAGGCTTTATTTCCTCACAAAGGGCTTTTTTCCCAAGCACAGTTCATCAAACTAAAATGAGGCTTTTCTACAAGTGCCTCCAGCTCCTTCCAGCCCCGGTTCTCTCTCTGCTCCTGAGAGTCTGGGCTTTGGTCTGTTTCCCCAGTGCAGCTTCCATTAGGTGGCTTAAGCACCTACACCTCAGAGTTGTGGGGCATGCTGGGAGATGTAGTTTGTGGACCAGCGACCATTTTGGGATGTTGCAGCTGGTCTACCAGGGGAATATAGCACCCCTCTATAACCTGTCCCCTCGTGATGCTACAACATGTACACTTTCCATACAAGTATAAAACAGTCACAAGGCGGCTCCAATGTAATCGACTACTGATATGGAAGCAACATTTTCATTGAGGGGACATTTGGACTTCTTAGCGTCCCTGAGGAGCTCGAGGGATGCTCATGAATATGGGCATGGGTCAATAAATGTCACCTTGTTGCATCACTCATTTCAATGTATAACTCTGACAGACTTGTTGTCGTTGGTATGTTAGTTATTATCGAAGTTATTGAAGGGTTTAGGATGTGTAAGCCTCCACTGTCGATATATACTGTATCTTCTTCTACCAGATGGTGTTTTGGAGTGCAGTGTGGGTGGGGAAATCATTCAGGGATCAACATCCAAAGGCTCAAGCACAGGATCCTGTCAATATTCAAGATTCAAGAATTTTATTTCTCACATACACACATGCTGGATGAGCAGTGAAATGAAAGTGGCAGTGCCTTACAGAAATGGTGCAAAATTCAATAGAACAAAAATAGAAAAAGCTACTATTATAAACAAATTGTACTATGTACAAACAAAGAATATAGAAATGTAAAACATATATATAAAAGTCAAAGCAGTCATGGGCGGCTGTATAGCTCAGGAGGTAGAGCGGTCGCCTCAGAACCGGAAGGTTGCTGATCCCCGCCGCCTCCTCCTAGCAAAACCTGTCGAGGTGTCCTTGAGGAAGACACCCTAACCCTCACTGCTCCTGACGTGCTGGCTGTCTCCTTGCACGGCTGACTCCGCCGTTGGTGGTTGAATGGGTGAATGTGAGGCATGACCTGTAAAGCGCTATATAAAAGCATCCATCCATCCATCCATCCATCCATCCATCCATCCATCCAATGCAACAGTATTTACAATGGGTAATATAAAAAATACTCTCTGGAAAACATTCTCAGCAAAACAATCAACAAACCCGCCGACCCAAAGAGAGCTCAGGTCCTGTTGTTTCCCGGTTCCCCTCTCATGTCACTTCATCCTGCTGGACCCACCTCCAGGGCACAGAGACACAGGCAGCTCACATGATTGCAGGTTCTGCATTGACCTCAGGCGATGATAGTTGTGCCCACTGAACAGTGGAGATGGAGCTGCAGTCCTTAGCAATAGCAATCGAGCCAGATACCTCGAGCACCACCTGATCCTCCATCAGTCTTTACGCCACAGCTGGGGATTTGGGTTTGGTTCACTGATTATATATAGAATTGTGATTTTCCTCTAACCGCCATATGGATTATGGCCACTTAGTAAATAACGCTAATACAATCGGACTGAGGGTTGGATTGGCCTTAATAGGGTACTTATGTGAGAGTCGGGTAAAATGTTCAATAATTCATTTAATAATAATAGCACATGTTTTTATCATTTACATTGGTCATTTCAGAGAGAATGAGAGAGAGACAGAGAGAGAGAGAGAGAGACACACACACAGTGAGAGAGAGAGAGAGAGAGAGAGAGAGACACACACACACACACACACAGCGAGAGAGAGCAGACACATGCGAGAGACAGAGAGAAACAGAAGAAGACAGAAAGACACAGCGAGAGAGAGAGAGAGAGATAGAGAGAGAGAGAGAGAGAGAGAGAGAGAGCAGACAAATGCGTTACTGCAGAGAGATACACTGCAGTGGTGAAACATCACCCTGCTGTTGATAGCTCTTATCTCCTCCTTCCTGTGGGGGATTAAATGGGAGTAATAACAGCAGCGACAAGGCTTGTATATTATTATGTTTTGTCACGGTGGATGTCTTGGATCACCCACCGGTCTGTCTGGAAAGGCCCGAGAGGAACATCCTGATTGGATGCTGGTGGTGGTGGCTCCATGGTAGCAGTAGAAGAATCTCAAGGCTTTACAATAAAGTGCTTCTCTAGCAGCAGCAGCAGCAGCAGGAGCAGCAGCATGGTGGTTTCTGATAACCTTGATTTATGATTTGAAATGGAATTATTAATGGTTCCACTTACCGGACAGCACACAGCACAAGATGCATGACTCCTTCTGCACAGGAAGTGATGCGGTTAACATCTTGCATTCAGGAAAATGTGAGAAGCCATGCCAATGGTCAAAGGGGGCAGGTGGAACAAATACATGTGGATACTCATTACTTATTAAACAAAGATGTAGCCTTGATGCAAACCTTGTTAAATCTCGCTTTGAATACCAATGGTGTTTGTGGTTAATCGCCACGCCAACCACTTGCGTTGAGTGGCTTGGAATGTGTAATCGCAGGACACAGTGGTCGTGCACGGCGGGAATCACAGAAGGACAGAATGGGTGTTCATAAACCGTGTTGAAGACATGAAGACTTAACTCAACTCAAGTACACGCTGCATTACGCACCGCTCTCCATTCCGGGCCACTGAGCCACGTGGCCGTGACTGTTACTCTATGACGTTTTGTACTCTCACAAAGAAGGCGACTATAACCATAAGGGGCCCGGGTCAAGGTGTGCTGATGTGGAGTCATCACTAATTCACCGCTTTACGAAGCCACAGCACAGGAGGTTATCCTATAGCATCAGGAACAAGGAATAAGGCTGTGAAAGGACTTGGTGCATCCCACAGAACCAAACGCCGCTGCCCTAAGCATCGAAGAGGAAATGGGGAACATCGTTTGTAGCAACAATACACAAAAATCCACAGAGAGAAATTATTAAATTGGACAATGAAGCAAACAACGCTAAAAATTAACAAAAGACTCAGGCCCTTTGTGCTGACAGAAGGGACAACTATTTGAATTGATTAGACATGTAGTTATTCCTTAATATATGTACTACCTTTCAGATTGTTATTTTGTTGGACCAGTTTTGGTCCATGTTCCATGGCCAACACACTCTCATCTGCTGAAGTGAATCAGTTGTGTGATCAGTTCATGAAATTCTAGTTTTTTTTTCAAAGAAACACCGTTTGCTGGGGAGGATAATGTGTTGCCATCGTGATCTCTAATAACCTGTACTGGATGCCAGGGACAGAAAGAAGAGGTCGTTTTTTTCTTTTCACATTAACTCTGGAAACTGTTGTCAAAGACATCCAGGGCTCTAGTCAAGACCCAGACTCCATCTCTCCAAACCCAGAAAAAAAACACATCTCTGTGACATCAATCGGTCTGTTTTGGGCTGTTACTGCTTTGCACAACACCAACTATAATGACCCACGTGTTTTATGGAGGAAAAGTAGGGACTTTAAGTGGCGACGAAGTATTGAACGATTTTTGAGACCAGAGCACCACTCAGTTAAAGGATGACAGTGACTGCCTGCCACCTAACCATCACCCACACACCATCTCTCCTGCCTGGCTGTTAAAATGGTTTCCTTATCTCTCTCTATCTTCCTCTCTCTCTCTCTCTCTCTATATAGGTCCCAATGGCACATACACATCGACCTCTCTCCGAGTGTGTTGACAAAAGTCCAGTGTATGTATTATTTTTAAAGAAACTGGGGCTTACTTGTCACATCTGTATTCCTCATAATTAGTTTGTCTATAATTGCCTTCATATTCATGCAAGAGCTTCATCTTGTGCGCTTCGTGTGTGCTGTATTTACCTGCGTCCTGGTCCCCTGTAAGTGGACAGCCAAATCACCCAGAAATGCAATATAGATATTATCCAGCCCATAATCACCTCAGCGCACTGAACCGCTCGCCGTGGATCCCCCATTAAGTCGCCTGTGGATTGCGGCGTTTGATCTCTGCTCGCGTGCCAGCGCGGATAAACCAAGACGCTTAACTGTACGCGTCAGGTTTCTGTCAGATCAGCAGATTTCACTGGCGGGATAATTACTGTGGCTTAGAGGGGGGGTGGAGGGGTGGTGGGGTGGTGGGGTGGTGGAGAGTGCAGGGGGGGGGGGGGGGGTCCTCATGGCTGCTGTGTGTGGAAATGCACGCCAAACCGAGAAATAGCCTGAAACATTTGACCTTGCCTCTCTCAATTCTGGCTGACAATGGATGGTCTTGGGCGAGTCTCACACATAGAATCAGCGACCTCTCTGACCACGAGGGGTGACACTTTCTACACCGAGAGCGTCAAAACAAGACAAAGCCTGTAGCAACCATGTCCTCATGTCAGATAATAGTGAGATTGTTTGGATTTGTTATGATGCTAATAAAGCAAAAAGGCCAACGGGGTTTCACTTTAAAGGAATAAGCCACATTAACAATATAATAGCCCTATTATATTCTATATACACTTTTTGTACTTGACCTTAAGCACTCAGAAAGACCCATCTTTTAGCCATTGAGATGTTCTAATCTTGTGTTTTGGCAAGAAACAGCAACGAGTTGCCCCAAAAGTCCAAATAACCGGGTACTTCTACACATACCTCATCAGGATTGGCTCCATTTGCTTCCAATCAACGCCCAATCCATAAACAGGATTTGTAAAGCAGAAATGGAAGGAGACATTGAAGACCTTGTTTGTTTCTGTCTCTGGAGTTATACATACAGTTTGGAAAGTGTAGCATAATACAAGTTTAGAGTAAATGGAGCATAACCATTTGCACGGGTGCCCATGTGACTTGTGTTTTACATTTGGTTAATGCTTTGTTGGACGCACTAGATCACTTGCATCATTAAAAACAAAACATTTAACGAGAGAGCGGGATTCCCTGGGTCGATCGAGTCTTGCTTGCTTTTGTTCATTTAGCAATCGTGCATACATTTGAACAAACAACTGCTGCTATATCCTGCTGTGATGGACCCTACTGCTACTACTAGTGGTGTAGTGGAGAATACACGGGGTTATATGTATTTGCGATATACCACGACCTGACAACATCAATTCATTATCACCATTAATACCACTTCTGTGTTTCTGTTGTGCCTGAACTTTTACTGGTGGGCAACATCCGCTGCAACGTGTCCAAAGCTAGATAAATAATGTGCATGTTTTAATGTTTTAATATGAGTTATGTAAAATCAGGCCTAATACTGGGACAGTTACGGTGATTAATCCAGCGGTTCTAGTGCGTACATAATCACATTAATTTATGGATCATCTTTGCGTAACAAGCCTTTGAATGTAGTCATGAATTATGTAATGACTTAAATATGTCTGCATTCACTCTGACTGTATCATTCGAACAAAGGTTTGAGTGCTGATTTAGGGGATCTGTAAGTCATCTATACTGAGCTATATCACCCCCCGCACACACACACACACACACACACACACACACACACACACGCACACACACACACACACACACACACACACACACACACACACACACACACACACACACACGCCCACGCCACACACACACACACACAGAGGCCACCGCACACACGCACTCACACACAGGCCCACGCGCACACACACACACACACACACACACACACAGTGTCACTCTGTCACTGCACATCTCTTTGGTGCTCTTGTGTTTTGGCCTGTGTGCACACTTGAGCTCACAAGAACGTATCTCCTTGTTGTTTCCAGTGGTCTGCGCTCACCTCCAAATGGGAGAGGGAGAACAGAGAGAGAGAGAGAGAGAGAGAGAGAGAGAGAGAGAGAGAGAGAGAGAGAGAGAGAGAGAGAGAGAGAGAGAGAGAGAGAGAGAGAGAGAGAGAGAGGAGGGTGTGTGTGAGTGAGAGAGAGAGAGAGAGAGAGAGAGAGAGAGAGAGAGAGAGAGAGAGAGAGAGAGAGAGAGAGAGAGAGAGAGAGAGAGAGAGAGAGAGAGAGGGGGAGTGTGTGAGAGAGAGAGAGAGAGAGAGAGAGAGAGAGAGAGAGAGAGAGAGAGAGAGAGAGAGAGAGAGAGAGAGAGAGAGAGAGAGAGAGAGAGAGAGAGAGAGAGAGAGAGAGAGAGAGAGAGAGAGAGAGAGAGAGAGAGAGAGAAATAGAGGGAGGGGGGGGGGGGGAGAGAGAGAGAGGAGAGACATATACTGTTGCTCGACTACAACTATGTGTGTGCTAGACAGGGTTTACCGTCCAACCGAGGGCTGTAACACTGCGGGCCACTTGTGCGGTGTTGACCGTGCCGCGTGTATGGAAGTATCACCCGTGTTCCCCCTCCGGAGTGGTCGCCGTCGCTAGAGGGAAATATGCCGCCGAGATGGTTGATCTCTTCGGGGTTCTTCGTGAGTTGCGTTGTCGCCTTTTGCTGCGGCACAAGTTTTCCAAGTAATATCAACATAGGTGAGTTCGACTCTGCTGCAAGTGGGCATGGACACACACGCGGATAATGACTAGAAAGCATGATTTGCTGTTCAGTGATGATGTGTTAATGTATGCCATCACATTGATTGATCATTCGGAAAGGCGTGATGATTCGGGACATAGTTGGCAGATCCCCGCGCATTGGACTGCATGGCGCGGCGTCAGTTCATTGTTCAGCATCGCGGTACCCAAAATGTTCTTTATTAACGACGCATTATCTTACGCATGAACAAGTCGTTTAAACCTTGTAATTACTGTTTGCTGTTTCGTAATTCAGCATGATGTTCCGTTTGACTATAGTAGCCTTTTCACATCACACTACGCTATTTGAAAGGTTTGCATTTAGGCGTCGGAACGAACCCATCTCTGTGTGTGTATGTATGTATACGCACACCTACCCCGATCCCACCGTTTATCATATAGCATTGTCGTCTATGTTCAGCATATAACGCTTATTAAAGAAATTAAAGATTTTTGTAAAAAAAACATTTAAAAAAAACCCCAATGTACATTCAACACATGTACATATCATTTAACAGTCACTTTGCTGCTCTTTTTTTGTTTATTTTTATTTTTATGGCATTGTTTTGTAGATGTATACTGTATAAATGTATAAATGGCAACAGTCAGCTCCTATGTTTCACTCCCTAATCATGTTTATATATATATATATAAATATATATATATATATATATTTTTGTTGCTTTGAATATATATATATATATATAAATATATATTATATTCAAAGCAAAAAAATAAGTATTGGTGTTACTTTTGGAATTGCAAGTAGGTAATTGCTGCAGGTAATTGCACGCCAGGTAATGAGTCTGCTGTGTCTCCGTGTTGGTTGACAGGCGGGCTCTTCCCGACCGGCGCGCACGAGTATGAGGTGTTCCGCTTCGCCCTGGCGCGTCACAACGACCTGCCCAAGCTGGTGCCCCAGGTGGACATGGTGGACACGGGCAGCAGCTTCGCCATGACCTACGCCTGTGAGTTCCACTGTTAAACCTATCCTATAGACACATATCCAACACATGGGCAAAACGAAACAATGTCTCCAATGTCTCTTCAATTCATATCGTCATTGTCCTTGTGTGTGATGTGTAACTTGTCGTCTCTTACTACACTCTCTGTCTGTCAGCTGAGGTTCCGTTCAGTTTGAGTATGAGTCAAGAGACAGAAGGTGTATAAAGTGTGTTCTAGTCTGCTCACGCTCTGGCAAAACTGATGCAAGATATAGTATTTTCATCAGCAATTGTGAGGGTTACCTATTGCTACGATTAAGAATAATAGGCCTAGTGCCCCCCTGCTTCATCTGTCCCACCCCTCGGTTTTCCCTTCTTCACTTCTCATGTGTTTCATAAATGATGTGCCATTTCTTAATGTCCATGTGTTTCATCCTTTTTACGGCACATAATCTCTCTCTCTCTCTCTCTATCTCTCTCTCTCTCTCTCTCTCTCTCTCTCTCTCTCTCTCTCTCTCTCTCTCTCTCTCTCTCTCTCTCTCTCTCTCTCTCTCTCTCTCTCTCTCTCTCTCTCTCTCTCTCTCTCTCTCTCTTTCCCTATACATTCCTCTTGTTTCTCTCTGTTGCCTCTCCCATCTGTCCCTTGTAGTTTCTCTCTCTGTTGCTCCAGAGAGAGAGAGAGAGAGAGAGAGGAGAGAGAGAGAGAGAGAGAGAGAGAGAGAGAGAGAGAGAGAGAGAGAGAGAGAGAGAGAGAGAGAGAGAGAGAGAGAGAGAGCGAGAGAGCGAGAGAGAGAGAGAGAGAGAGAGAGGGGCACCTAACGACTCTCATTCCTTTACGTTCCGTACAGCACCCAGTACAGTACAGTACAGTACAATGCTCCACAGTGAACAGTACAGCTTTTCAACCTGTGGTACGGCAGGAAAACAAGTGTGACACCACAAAGACAAAGACAAAGACAAAGACACGTCTCAATCATCTGTATCCGTAAGGCAGCAGTGCCGCCATAGCTTGCCAAATACGTATCTAATTTGTAAATAACTTATAATTCCAATTAGCTCATTTCTAATCCCATTATAAGTGCATGGCTTATAAGACTAGTGTTTGGTTTTGTCTGAGCTTCTAAACTAAGACTAACCTTTGATTGTTAGATACTGTGCACAGGAATCTGACGGTTAGTATTTATATATTCATGTTTCACATGTTACAACACTCGTACATTTTAAATATAAATAACTCGCACACATAGGCTCTATATATATACACGTATGCATACCACTCAACTCATAGGCTCCGTTCAGCAAAACAACATTTGAATGGTGAATTGTGGTGTTTTTTTATGAGCATAATCCCCAGATAGGGAGCAGCTCTCGAGGAGCCATAACAATGAGCCATGAACTGGTTTCAAGAATAGATTCAGAATAACATTTTTTAAAAGTTTGGAGATTGACAGAGCTTGGAGCCATAAACATCCATATTCATATCATATATACACGGAAGTGTGATTTTAACTTTTAGAAGATAGTTCCCAATGCAGCTTATCAAAAATGACCAAAACAACCCTGCAAAATCTTCAGACATTCAAGTCACACCTTCCTGGAAAATGCCCACAAATACATTAACAAATACATCAAGAGTTCTGTGTTTGCACATCATGATAGTGTTCCCGTTCACCTTCAGAGCGACACGGGAGACACCTTTCATGTGAGGGCTACTTTCCACTATGCAACTGTTTAAGTTGGGCCGGACTTTGGCAGTACACACACACAAGGCGAGACTGATGGTCTTGACCGTCGGTCTTGCCTTGTGGTTGACCCGGCCACCGGGAATGCGGGGGTACACACGTGTGTACACCCGTTATCCGCGCTATTCTCTGAAAACTTGCTCCATCTCATGGGGGAAGACAGCAACTCACGTAGATATTGTCTTGGTTGTTGACCTCAAACCCCTTGATCTCAAATCTCATTGGCTGCCAGCGTCACTGCCAATCTCAGTCACAGTGATCCCCACCCCCCCCTCCCTCCCCGCCTCCCTCCCCCCCTCCCTCCCCCGCCCGATATATATCGAAATAATATCGAACCACTTTGAAAACATTTTTGCCCTCGGACTCTATGGGGGAAATCGAGTGTCCTGAGATCCCCCCCAGGACTATCGGGAGCCGACTTCAGCCCTGATTGCCCCCCCCCCCTCCCCCCCCCCCCCCCCCCCCCCCCCCCCCCCCCCCCCCCCCCGACTGAGTCTCGGCTGGTGGGTTTGTCACGGAGTGGGCAGTAGCCTTTAGATTTGATAAGCCATCTAAACATGTTGGAAAACCTCTGACCGTAACAACCACTAACAACCAACACACAACCTGGTTATACCTTAGTGGCCACATCAACTAGGGATGGGAATCGGCAGGATAGTTCAGTATGTTGGGACTTGGCTTGGGAACCGGAAGGTCGTCGGTTCAAGTTCCCGAAACACCCGGGCACTGCCGAGGTGCCCTTGAGCAAGGCACCAGACCCCTACTACTCTGCTCCCCGGGGGGCGGCTGTATATACACTAACCACTGCTCCTCATACTAGGATGGGTTAAATGTAGACAAACTAGTTTCACTGTGTGTGTGTGTATGTATACCGTAACAACCACTAACAACCAACACACAATCTGGTTATACCTTAGTGGCCACATCAACTAGGGATGGGAATCGGCAGGATAGTTCAGTATGTTGGGACTTGGCTTGGGAACCGGAAGGTCGTCGGTTCAAGTTCCCGAAACACCCGGGCACTGCCGAGGTGCCCTTGAGCAAGGCACCAGACCCCTACTACTCTGCTCCCCGGGGGGCGGCTGTATATACACTAACCACTGCTCCTCATACTAGGATGGGTTAAATGTAGACAAACTAGTTTCACTGTGTGTGTGTGTATGTATGTGACCAATAAAGGAGTCAATTCTCCAGATTTAGATTTAGTCAGGGACCTGCCAATATCACGGCACATTTTGAGGGCTGATAGATACAAATATATTTTTTCCTGTAAATATTGCGATACAATATTCTGATGTTTTTGTGCGATTTTATCTTTTATTTAGTTTACCGTATGGGTTTAACGTTGGGGTCCAGGGTTCTGGTCCAGGTCAACCATGGATTTAGAAATAAACAGAACATAAGAGAATGAGAATCTACGAACACTAGCGCCCTCTGTAGAACGGTACCGTTAATCTGCTTTCACTAAACATTTTTGACTTAACGATACAAGTAAGAAAGAAATTAATG
>CM051011.1:9926310-9931310 GCA_027704905.1 Muraenolepis orangiensis | reverse complement strand
GACGAATGGAACTGATTTATTCTTGAATATCTGAGTCATTCTCTCTTCTGTCTGTGTTGTTAATTATGTCCCTTGTTCATTGCAATCATGCATTCATCGGATAGCCAACACTTGTAAGCCTTCACTCCAGGGCTGAACAATTAATCGCCATATCATCTGAATCCAATATGACCGAGTGCATTGTGAGTGTATAACACCATTATACAAGTACTGTAGTGCTGCAGAGAGAGACACGTCGGCAGGAAAACACTTGTTTGGTCCAGACCCCGACAAAGGTCACATCAGGATCGTTTTTTCAGTGGAAATGAAAATTGTAATGCAAAAAATTGTCATTTCCACTAATTGTGAATCATAATCGCAATCACAATATGCGTAAAAAATAATCGCAATATGTTTTGTTTACCATTTCGCCTTCACTTCACAGGATCAATGTTAAATGTGTCTCCACACGAGAGAGAGACAGATTCCCTGGAGAACAGACTTGGACCAGACCAACTACTCTTGTTTTATGACGAGGGGCGAGAGGCAGGCCAGTTACGGGATAAGCCTCCACTCCCTTTCTTTTTAACCTCAACTACTTGTCATCGTTTTGTAACCTAACTTACCACCCCCCGCCTTCCCCCCCCTCCTCCTCCTCCTCCTCCTCCTCCTCCTCCTCCTCTCCTCCTCCTCCTCCTCCTCCTCCTCCCCCTCCTCCTCCTCCTTCCTCCTCTACTCTTCTGCTCCTCCCAGTCTGTTCCCAGTTCGCCAAGGGCGTGTACGCCATCATGGGCCTGTACGACCAGCGGACGGTCAACATGCTCATGTCCTTCTGCGGCTCTCTGCACGTGTGCTTCGTGACGCCCTCCTTCCCCATCCACACCAACAACCAGTTCGTGCTGCAGCTCCGGCCCCAGCTGCAGGACCCGCTCATGGCCCTGGTGGACCACTTCCAGTGGAGCCGCTTCGTCTACATGTACAGCTCAGAGTCAGGTGAGGAAAACCCCCCCCCCCCCGGGACCCAATGCACTGGACACGGCACTGAGTTATTGTACAGCACACCACCGCCTTAAAGCTGCTGTAGGTAGGATCGGAGGTGTGAAGAGAGAGAGAGAGGAGAGAGAGAGAGAGAGAGAGAGAGAGAGAGAGAGAGAGAGAGAGAGAGAGAGAGAGAGAGAGAGAGAGAGAGAGAGAGAGAGATGGGGCATAAAGAGCAGAAGAGGGAAAGATTTTGAATCTAAAACCCAGCAACCCCTCCCCAAAAAACCTCACCCATCCTATATTAGTCCACCGTTTGATGAAGTGTCGCATGTGATTGATTGACAGGCAAGGCGTGTTCACCGAAAAAAACGAAACACAAAACTATCAGAGTAGAGATTCTCTGATTTAATCGAAATGAACCCAGCAGGGGGTCTAACATCTAAATGGTCTCACACAGAGGCATGTGCGGTCAACCAGAAACAGATATTCTCACAGAGCATTTCACTCACTAATGGCTGACGGATGGCTATGCCATTTCTAAGAAATTACACTCCAATAATAGCTGTTCAATTTTACCTCCAGCCACCTTTTAAACACAGGAACCGACACATTATGCACAGAACATTAAACAACATTGAATACGATGACGCAAAAAGGACACAGGAAAGGACACAGGAAAGGACACAGGAAAGGACACAGGAAAGGACACAGGAAAGGAACACAGGAAAGGGACACGGGAAAGGGACACAGGAAAGGGACACAGGAAAGGACACAGGAAAGGACACAGGAAAGGACACAGGAATGGACACAGGAAAGGACACAGGAAAGGACACAGAAAAGGACACAGGAAAGGACACAGGAAAGGACACAGGAAAGGACACAGGAAAGGGACACAGGAAAGGACACAGGAAAGGACAGAGGAAAGGACACAGGAATGGACACAGGAAAGAACACAGGAAAGGACACAGGAAAGGACACAGGAAAGGACACAGGAAAGGACACAGGAAAGGACACAGGAAAGGACACAGGAAAGGACACAGGAAAGGACACAGGAAGGACACAGGAAAGGACACAGGAAAGGACACAGGAAAGACACAGGAAAGGACACAGGAAAGGACACAGGAAAGGACAGAGGAAAGGACACAGGAAAGGACGCGGGTCACAAAGCAGAAGGATACCATGCAAAGTGTAACATGGTCTGACGTCATTTGAACAACTCAGTGGACACATGGAGCGTGGCTGAAGGTGCCACATGACATTAGGACATTATGTGTCACGACTGAGAGGGAGTGTGGGTTGGACCCCGAACGCAGACAACGACAGATGGAGTGATACGAACGGCTTTATTTGCGCACAGGCACACACAAAGTACCAGGGTACACAGGGAGGACTACGTAACAATGGAAATAGGCAGGCGACCGGGGTGCGAACTATCTCTCCGATAGACGCAGTCGGGCGATCGAAACAGACGGGAGAGGGCAGGCGACCGGGGTGCGAACTATCTCTCCGATAGACGCAGTCGGGCGATCGAAACAGTATCCGTAACGACCTCACGCTGGGGTAAAGGATAGACAAAGTATATATACCCCAGGTGAGGTGATTAGCAATTAGACAAGGGAATTATTGAGTCCAGGTGTGTGTGTGTGTATGTGTGTGGCCAGCGCACGTGGCTAGGCCACGCCCCCTGCCAACCAACGTGATTGTTGACAGGGGTGTGTGCGCCACCAGCGCACGTGGCTAGGCCACGCCCCCTGCCAACCACCGTAACCGTGACAGTACCCCCCCCTCAACGGGCGCCTCCTGGCGTCCAACCCGGCTTGAAGGGGTGTTCCCGGTGGCAGTCGAGGGAAAATAGCAGATCCCGACTGTAGCAGCGCGGGGGCCAACCCCGCCCCTCTGGACCGTCTGCGTCCCAGTCGATGATCCGGGGGGGTGGAGGAGATTTGGTGGGCGGGTGGGGCCCGGGAAGAGAGCCACGGGGGGCTGCGGGCTGCGTGACGTCAGCAGACGGGGGCTGCGTGACGTCAGCAGACGGGGGCTGCCTGACGTCAGCAGACGGGGGCTGCCTGACGTCAGCAGACGGGGCTGCCTGACGTCAGCAGACGGGGGCTGCCTGACGTCAGCAGACGGAGGCTGCGTGACATCGTCCGGCGGATCCGGCGTAGCGTCCGCAGACGGGGGCTGCGTGACGTCGTCAGCCGGGTGCGGAGCGACGTCGTCAGCCGGGTGCGGAGCGACGTCGTCCGCCGGGTGCGGAGCGGCGTCGTCCGCCGGGTGCGGAGCGCGTCGTCCGCCGGGTGCGGAGCGGCGTCGTCCGCCGGGTGCGGAGCGGCGTCGTCCGCCGGGTGCGGAGCGGCGTCGTCCGCCGGGTGCGGAGCGGCGTCGTCCGCCGGGTGCGGAGCGGCGTCGTCAGCCGGGTGCGGAGCGGCGCGTCCGCCGGGTGCGGAGCGGCGTCGTCAGCCGGGTGCGGAGCGACGTCGTCAGCCGGGTGCGGAGCGACGTCGTCCGCCGGGTGCGGAGCGGCGTCGTCAGCCGGGTGCGGAGCGGTCGGTGGAGGAAAACCGAAAGTCCTTTCGGTCGCGGCCAACCACGCCCGAATATGCGCAGTGTTCGCCTTTTCCTGGGCGATCAGGGTGATCCTCACCAAGTCGCAGTTGCCGGGGTCCATGGTGGTGAGGTCGTTCTGTCACGATGAGGAGTGTGGGTTGGACCCCGAACGCAGACAACGACAGAGTGGAGCGTGATACGAACGGCTTTATTTGCGCACAGGCACACACAAAGTACCAGGGTACACAGGGAGGACTACGTAACAATGGAATAGGCAGGCGACCGGGGTGCGAACTATCTCTCCGATAGACGCAGTCGGGCGATCGAAACAGACGGGAGAGGGCAGGCGACCGGGGTGCGAACTATCTCTCCGATAGACGCAGTCGGGCGATCGAAACAGTATCCGTAACGACCTCACGCTGGGGTAAAGGATAGACAAAGTATATATACCCCAGGTGAGGTGATTAGCAATTAGACAAGGGAATTATTGAGTCCAGGTGTGTGTGTGTGTATGTGTGTGGCCAGCGCACGTGGCTAGGCCACGCCCCCTGCCAACCAACGTGATTGTTGACAGGGGTGTGTGCGCCACCAGCGCACGTGGCTAGGCCACGCCCCCTGCCAACCACCGTAACCGTGACAGTACCCCCCCCTCAACGGGCGCCTCCTGGCGTCCAACCCGGCTTGAAGGGGTGTTCCCGGTGGCAGTTGAGGGAAAATAGCAGATCCCGACTGTAGCAGCGCGGGGGCCAACCCCGCCCCTCTGGACCGTCTGCGTCCCAGTCGATGATCCGGGGGGGTGGAGGAGATTTGGTGGGCGGGTGGGGCCCGGGAAGAGAGCCACGGGGGGCTGCGGGCTGCGTGACGTCAGCAGACGGGGGCTGCGTGACGTCAGCAGACGGGGGCTGCCTGACGTCAGCAGACGGGGGCTGCCTGACGTCAGCAGACGGGGGCTGCCTGACGTCAGCAGACGGAGGCTGCGTGACATCGTCCGGCGGATCCGGCGTAGCGTCCGCAGACGGGGGCTGCGTGACGTCGTCAGCCGGGTGCGGAGCGACGTCGTCAGCCGGGTGCGGAGCGGCGTCGTCCGCCGGGTGCGGAGCGGCGTCGTCCGCCGGGTGCGGAGCGGCGTCGTCCGCCGGGTGCGGAGCGGCGTCGTCCGCCGGGTGCGGAGCGGCGCTGTCCGCCGGGTGCGGAGCGGCGTCGTCAGCCGGGTGCGGAGCGACGTCGTCAGCCGGGTGCGGAGCGGCGTCGTCCGCCGGGTGCGGAGCGACGTCGTCCGCCGGGTGCGGAGCGGCGTCGTCCGCCGGGTGCGGAGCGGCGTCGTCAGCCGGGTGCGGAGCGGTCGGTGGAGGAAAACCGAAAGTCCTTTCGGTCGCGGCCAACCACGCCCGAATATGCGCAGTGTTCGCCTTTTCCTGGGCGATCAGGGTGATCCTCACCAAGTCGCAGTTGCCGGGGTCCATGGTGGTGAGGTCGTTCTGTCACGACTGAGA
>CM051011.1:9908810-9916310 GCA_027704905.1 Muraenolepis orangiensis | reverse complement strand
CAACATATTTAGAGCTCGCACCCTGTGGGTCTCAGGGTCGTCTGTCCCTGTTTTGTGTCCCTATGTCACTGAAGAAATTGAAGCGATGGACCATATTTGGTCCTCTATTTGTATACCGTCACCAAAATGAATGCTTCTTTTTTGTTTTACCTTTTAAAATTGAATGTTGAATGAAAGCACTTGGTTAGGATGAGCAGATAGCAGGTCATGGGCCAACAGGCTATCAGTTAGTTGTATAGTGCTTCCAACTCATCTGGACAGCTCCATCACTCTTGCAGTGTCTGAAAGTGGTCCCAGTGTAGCCAGTAGTAGGGATTCACCACGCCAGAAACTGAATCTCACCTAAGAAGATGGATGTGGGCTATAGAAGACCTAGAGAACGCCTTCAAAGAGTACGTCATTACTGATAACCTCGCTGATTACAGGTAACGGCAATCTTAAAGTCAAATTAACGTGAACAATGGCGGTGTACAAAAAACTACAATCAACGTCTTTTTCCAATAATAATGCTACTTAAAATGTCCGAATACAAAGCTAATGGACCATATTTGGTCCTCTATTTGTATATCGTCACCAAAATGAATGCTTATTTTTGTTACGTTTGTGTCTCTCTGGGCTTGCCGTAGGGCAGATCCATGCTTTGTTGTGATTTTTTGGGGAGAGTTGGAACAAAAGTACCGGTAAATAAAGTTATTATGAATTTAAAGTTACGTCTGGTTAATTATTTTGTAAATATGTCAGCCCTATACAATCGACTACACTTTCAATGTGGAGATATTCCTCTTGAAGGGGATTTAGAGACTTATTCGTAGTGTTTATTTGACTCATTCAGACATAAGAATATTTAGGTGCTTCTGAGAACGACTTAATGACTTTACCAGTTTGTTGTCCCCATTAAAACTACTGGTACTCACTCAAATTACGTTTGTCCTCCCTCAATGTAAACCGCTTTGCTGAATACAGACTGGCAGACGGAGGGACAGACAGTCCTCTGATGGACAGACAGTCCTCAGTAATGACTTAACACGTCTCTTACTGTGTGAATGTGTGTGCGTGGGTGCGTGTTTGTGTGTGTGTGTGTGAGCCCCATATGCTTGTGCTGCCCTCAATCTGCTCCTGTGTATCTGTGTTCTGTGTGTCTATCTCTACATGTGCTCCTGCTGTCCTCATGGATACACACACATGCTACCTGTGTGTCGTGCCTACCATATGCCTCCTGTGTGTATCTGTCTGTCTTTATGTCTCTCTTTCATTGTGTCTGTCTCTTTCGGGTCCATCTGTCTGTCATTCTGTCCGTCTGGCTCTTTATCCTCTCTCTGTCTCTCCGCCCGCCTGCCTGTCCGACGGCTGATGTCTGATGTCTGAACTGTCCGTCCGTCCGTCCGTCCATCCGCCCGTCTGTCTGTCTCTCAGGTCTGTCTGTCCTCCAGAGGATCTTGGACACTGCGGCGGAGCGCAGCTGGCAGGTGACCTCGGTGAACCTGGACACGCTGACAGAGATGGCCTTCATCAAGCTGCTGCATGACCTGGAGTATAAGAAGGACTACCAGGTGGTGCTCCACTGTGAGCTGGAGAGACTCAACTCCATCCTCAACCTGGTAGGCAGCAGCACACTCACACACAGTGGCAGGGATGAGTATGATGATGATGAGGGTGATGATGATGATGATGATGATGATGAGGGTGATGGTGATGATGCTGGTGATGAAGGATGAATGGTTGGAAAGAATGGACGGCACTTCATTAGCTTCTGATTTAGACACATATGGAGGAGGCAGAGTACATCATTTAAGATGCGGATAATTGTTTCCCCAAGTTATGTTCAAATACGTCATTTAAATGAATCGAAATAAACAAATCGCATCGAATCACGTCAACTTAGCCTCTGGCGTGTTAGGGAACCAAATGGTTATAAATCTTGTCCTTTTTACCTTTTAAAATTGAATGTTGAATGAAAGCACTTGGTTAGGATGAGCAGATAGCAGGTCATGGGCCAACAGGCTATCAGTTAGTTGTATTGTGCTTCCAACTCATCTGGACAGCTCCATCGCTCTTGCAGTGTCTGAAAGTGGTCCCAGTGTAGCCAGTAGTAGGGATTCACCACGCCAGAAACTGAATCTCACCTAAGAAGATGGATGTGGGCTATAGAAGACCTAGAGAACGCCTTCAAAGAGTACGTCATTACTGATAACCTCGCTGATTACCGGTAACGGTTTTCATACCTAGTTGACTGTCTTTGATTGAACTGTGAACTATATATTACCATGCACTTTACTGCATTTGCACTCTGGTTAGATGCTAAATTGTTTTCGCTGTACTGTACTTGTGCTGCAGTGCAATGACAATACATTTGAATCTAATCTAATCTAATGATGATGATGGATGGTGATGGTGATGATGATGATGATGGTGATGGTGATGGTGATGGTGATGGTGATGGTGATGGTGATGATGGTGATGGTGATGGTGATGATGGTGGTGATGATGGTGATGGTGATGATGGTGATGGTGGTGATGATGGTGATGGTGATGATGGTGATGATGGTGATGGTGATGATGATGATGATGATGATGATGATGATAACGATGATCACTTAATTACAGCCCGTAAGCATGTTGATATTTTAAAAGCGCTTCGCCCCCCTGGAAATAGCAAAGCCTGAATCCCGAAACCCTCTGCTGCTGCACGCTGGGATGGAGAAAAGAGGATTTGGACCACCTGGTGGTCTCCCCCCCGGCCCCCCCACCTCCCTAGTCCCCCTGTCCCCCCCCCCTCCGGGTTTGCTTCCTGCAGTAGTCTATTAGAGTGCGTGTGTGTGTGTGTGTCAGGGGGAACTGCTCGCCACTGCTTTGGACAGCTTTTCCATGGACCTCCACAGACACAGAATACAATAGAGCCCTTTTATAGCGCCGACAGAGCGATGGCCACAAACACGGCATTGTGTTAAGAGATGGAGCTCTGGTCTCGCTCCAGCGTCTCCAAGGTGACCCTCTTAGTCCCTCTTAGATCATTTGTGGAGCAACGCAGGAATAGAAACCCATTAAAAAAAAAAAGGAATAGAAGTCAATTGGCGTGTGTATTTCTTCTGTAGATGATTACAGATCAGCCTTGTGTGACTGTCTGCCGCCTAGCAGACGGCTCCTTATTTGAAGTTTATTTGGAGTTGGGACGCATCAGAGCCCTCTCTAGTTCTCTTATCTTCATCGTCATCATCATCATCATCATCATCATCATCATCATCATCATCTTCTTTGTCATCCTCTCCCATAAACGCTGTTCATCTTCATTGCCAATTTTATTAAAAAAATCCCTCTCCCTTTCAAACACACTCAGTGAACCACCTCTTTCCTCTCAGTGGACTCTTTCTCTCTAGCTAAAATACATCTTTTCTCCACACGTTTTCCCTCCTTCTGGGCTGCCTCCACTACCCATTTAGGAATTCTCTCGCTCCCTCCCTCCCTCCCTCCCTCCCTCCCTCCCTCCCTCCCTCCCTCCCTCCCTCCCTCCCTCCCTCCCTTCCTCCTTCCCTCCCTCCCTCCCTCCCTCCCTCCCTCCTTCACTCCCTCCCTTCCTACCTCCCTCCCTCTCTTTAGTATTGGTAAGGATGGAAGACGGAAGACGACCAATTAATTCCTCAAAGAGGACTAAAGCTTTCCCATTAATATGGCGTTTGGAATGACACATACACACACAAACACACACACACGCACACACGCACACATACACACATACACACACACACACGTTTCACGTTTCACAAAGAGACATGTGCTCAGGCAATGCAGTAAGCAGCAAGGCAGCCGCGTGTAACTGGTTGGTCTTCATCATCATTACGGGCCTCTGACAAATACTTAACGGTCACATCCTTCATTCCAA
This sequence comes from Muraenolepis orangiensis, assembly GCA_027704905.1. Classification (NCBI taxonomy): domain Eukaryota; kingdom Metazoa; phylum Chordata; class Actinopteri; order Gadiformes; family Muraenolepididae; genus Muraenolepis; species Muraenolepis orangiensis. Next base: position 9,912,433 of record CM051011.1, on the reverse strand, counting down.
CTTTCTCTCGCCCTCTCTGTCAGATTGCAGCTCAGAAGAGGATTCTTAAAAACTACCATTATATCCTCGTCAATCTGGTGAGTTTGTCTGTGTGTGTGTGTGTGTGTGTGTGTGTGTGTGTGTGTCTGTGTGTGTGTGTGTGCGTGAGTCTTCTAAGCAGTTAAGTATATTTGATCTCCTGCTGAGTTTGTAAATGAGAATTTCCTGTGAGGCAAATGTCAAGTGTATGAGTGTTTAATGTGTGTGTGTGTGTGTGTGTGTGTGTGTGTGTGTGTGTGTGTGTGTGTGTGTGTGTGTGTGTGTGTGCGTGTGCGTGCGTGCGTGTGTGGGTGTGCTTGTGCGATGTTTGATGTGTGCGAGTGTGTGTGTGTGTGTGTGTGTGTGTGATCTTTGATGTGTGCATGTGTGTGTGATGTGATGTGCGTTTGTGTGATGTGATATGTGCGTGTGTGTGTGTGTTTGTGTGAGAGAGACATCCTTTCCTCCCAGGGGGTCTCAATATTCTTTTCTAATAACCTCTATAATGTAATTTTAGTTGAGACGGTAGAGAATAAAAAAGCGTATTCAGCCCCTGGATTGGAACAACACACGCCTCCCTCCATCTCTCCTGTGGGTTAATGTGTGTGTGTGTGTGTGTGTGTATGTGTGTGGTGCAGGGCTTCCAGGACCTAAACTTCACCGCCTTCCAGTCCCTGGGGGCCAATGTGACCGGCTTCCAGCTGGTGAACACCTCGGACCCCAACGTGGACAAGCTCAGCCAGGAGTGGCTCGACTTTGACAGCAAGGACCTCAAGCTTAACCGCAGGAGGCTTAAAGTGAGGCGAGACTGGGCACACACACACACACACACACACACACACACACACACACACACACACACACACACACACACACACACACAACCACCCCTCCACCCCTATCCCCGTGAGGGGCAAAGCAGAGTTTAATTCAAATGTCATTTGAATTCCTCCCTGTGATTGGTCAGTACACAGGAGCGTTGACCTATGACGGCGTCAGCGTCATGGCGACGGCGTTCCAGAATCTTCGGAAGCAGAGGATAGACATCTCTCGCCGTGGCAACGCGGGCGAGTGCCTGGCTAACCCCCCAGCCCCATGGGGGCAGGGCATCGACATACAAAGAGCTCTGCAACAGGTACGCACACACACCCACACACCCACACACCCACACACACACCCACCCACACACCCACACACCTACACGCACACACACACACACACACACACACACACACACACACACACACACACACACACACACACACACACACACACACACACACACACACACACACACAGGACTAGGAGTATCAGTGGTGTTGTGATTTAATTGGTTTAGATGGTGCGGCGCCACATGCCTTGTGCATGCGGCGCGGTAGGGGGCCCAGCGTCTGCTTCCTGCTACTAATCTGATGTAGGAGAGCCTCCCGCGGGGTCAAAGTGCATACCCCTGAGACGGGGTCGGACACCGTACGAGTCGCACGTTTAAAACCCCCCCACACATAACGTCAACCGCAGCTCAAAACAAACCCAGGCTTCTTGGACTGTACCGCAAATCTGTGGGGCGGCCGTGCCTCAGGAGGTACCGCCGGTTCGATCCCCCCGGTCTCCTCCTCATCCTCCTGGCCTAAGTGTCGAGGTGTCCCTGAGCAAGACACCCTAACCCTTACTGCTCCTGACCAGCTGGCTGGCTCTGTGCATGGCTGACACCTCCGTCGGTGGATGAATGGGTGAATATGAGGCAATAATTGTTGCAGTGTTAATGCAGTCCTTTTTTTTACCATTTTCTCTATTGTTTGGCACGTTACATCATCAAAGTTAAAATCATATCAAGTACCCTGCGCCACAAGGTTGGACGCAGGGGACTGTGGAGTGGTCTCTGACAGCGTCTCAAGTGAACACTCAGCGTCATCAGTTAAGATGATACTACAAATCACAACGTCGTACCGGGGCTTCTTCAAACCCAAACACGCACGCTTGTCAAAACCGATTGCTACCATGACAAACTAACTAACCTTTAGCGAACAATGCAGCTAATGTATTTATACTTAAAATCGCTGACATTCAACAACATTTCTCAAAGAATAAGTGCCATGTAATGACAATAAACTATTCACATTAAGCATGGCATTAAGCATTAAGCAAAGTAAAAAACTATAGGACCAAAAACATATGGCATTAATATTTCCCATATGTATTGTTCTCATGTGTAGATATGTAGGCTTTTATCTTCTCTATTTAGGAATGTATTGGTATATGATGTACCAAAGTGATGTTGTAGTGTCCATGACAACAAGTATTGCTGAATGTTAATACCTTAAATTGCACGCTTGATTAAAAACAGATACGATTGCCTGATTGTTTTCTGATCTTGTTCTTATTCCTAATTTACGATTGGTTAATTAGCTTGAACACCTTATTATACCTTAAATATTCTTAAAAATAAATATGAAAATAATTGGGACAATATCTTGGAAATAAATCGAGATACACACAACTACACACATACAGACACACACGCACACAGCCAACTACACACACACGTCCACACACACACACACACACACACACACACACACACACACACACACACCACACACACACACACACACACACACACACACACACACACACACACACACACACACACACACACACACACACACACACACACACACACACAGGAGGGCTGTCCTTCACGTATGTACGTGTTACATGTGTGTGTTACAGGTGCGCCTGGAAGGCGTCACCGGCCACGTCCAGTTTAACGAGAGAGGACACCGCTCCAACTTCACCCTGACAGTCATGGAGCTCAGCCACACGGGGCCCATGAAGGTAACGCATGTCTCCCCACTCTGTTCAATGAATCCAAAACAGACTCACCGTTCAAGCCAGTGGTTCCCAAACTGTGGGGCGAGCCCCCTTGGGGGGCGGGGGCCGGAGGTTATGACAGGGGCCACTTAATATAAATGATGCGATATCTAAATAGTAACAAGTCACCTTTACGATAAAGGTGACTTGTTCTCAATTTAGATTAGCCGTTGCAGTTCTGTATTAATTGGTGAAGTGTTTAAGCAAAGCATGTCTCTGGAAAGGTTTGGGAACCACTGGTTCAAACGTGCCACGTTTTGCCCGAGTAAGAGGGGTCTCTGTTGATCGCCGTCTAGTGTGTCACGCGATCTGACGCCGGTGTGTTGTTTGGTGTGCAACAGGTGGGCTTCTGGAACGAACACGAGGGCTACGTCAACACGGCGGTGTATGTTCCGGTGGTGGAGGAGTTCTACGGCCTGCAGAATAAAACCTACGTGGTGACTACGATACTGGTAGGCCCCCCCCCCCCCCCCCCCAGCCACCATATAGGTATATAAATATATATATAGTATATATATAGAGAGAGAGAGAGAGAGAGAGAGAGAGAGAGAGAGAGAGAGAGAGAGAGAGAGAGAGGAGAGAGAGAGAGAGAGAGAGAGAGAGAGAGAGAGAGAGAGAGAGAGAGACAAAGAGAGAGAGACAAAGAGATAGAGGGGGATGGATGGATGGATGGATGGATAGATGAATGGTAGATAGGTAGATAGATAGATGCAGCCATCATCATTGGATTTTCT
>CM051011.1:9898810-9903810 GCA_027704905.1 Muraenolepis orangiensis | reverse complement strand
TTATCAATTTTTATTTGATAAGCTACTTATTTATTTTATTATGGTATTCATTTTTTGGAGAACCGTGAGACTAGTTCCTCCTCTCCTGTTCCTTGTTGTTGGTGTGCCTTTGTGGGTGTTGCTCTGCACTGTGGCCTGACCCCGCCCCTCTCCTTCCCTCTCACAGGCTACTCCCAGTCCCAGGGGCCGCCCCAGACCAACGGACAGACCCAGCAGAAGGAGAAGGACTCCCCGGAGTACACCAATGAGTTTGGGATCTTCAACTCCCTCTGGTTCTCCCTGGGGGCCTTCATGCAGCAGGGCTGTGACATCTCACCCAGGTACTGTCCCCGCAGGGATGGGTCAACGTGAGGGGCCCAACCAAACCTCGCCAGCACCAGTACATGGGCGTACATGGCGTAGGACGTGGCTCTCTCTCTCTCTCTCTCTCTCTCTCTCTCTCTCTCTCTCTCTCTCTCTCTCTCTCTCTCTCTCTCTCTCTCTCTGGAAACGCATGCTATGCTGAACCTCTGATTGGCCGATAGCCAGCCCATGAGGCCGTTGACGCGCTACACCTGTGGTAGCAGACCACGCTGCAACAAGCCAATTCAATTTGCCACTTTGAGTTCCTCTCGAGGACACAGGTTGATGAGGAAACCCGTTCAATTCAGAGTTTGAAGTTGTATGGTGAACAGAGCCGATGGTACAAGCAAGCGCTTCTCCTGAGTGTGTGGTGGTGGTGGTGGCTGGTTTAACCTGTGGGCCCCCACCAGTCCACACACCACACACACTCCACACCTGTCTTTCACTCATTAAAAGTCAATTGAAGGGCCGTTGACAGGGGAGCCGGTAGTCCAGCAGCCCCAGACTGAAACTCAACGGCAAGCATTCATTAAAAGCAGAGGCAGGCTCGGGGTCAGGGTCAGGGTCAGGCTCAGGCTCAGGCTCAGGGTCAGGCTCAGGCTCAGGCTCAGGCTCAGGCTCAGGCTCGGGGTCAGGCTCAGGGTCAGGGTCAGGGTCAGGGTCAGGGTCAGGCTCAGGCTCAGGCTCAGGGTCAGGCTCAGGGTCAGGCTCAGGCTCAGGCTCAGGCTCAGGCTCAGGCTCAGGGTCAGGCTCAGGCTCAGGCTTTGTTCTCCTTTTAATTAGTATGAAACATTCTCTGTAAGTTTTGGATGTTGAATTAGGACACCCTACACCAGTGGTTCTCACAAACAAATATACACACACATTGCCAACCACACACACCGCCAACCACACACACACCGCCAACCACACACACACCGCCAACCACACACACACACCGCCAACCACACACACACCGCCAACCACACACACACACCGCCAACCACACACACACACTGCCAACCACACACACAACCGCCAACCACACACACACACCGCCAACCACACACACAACCGCCAACCACACACACACACACCGCCAACCACACACACAACCGCCAACCACACACACACACCGCCAACCAGACACACACACTGCCAACCACACACACACCGCCAACCACACACACACACACCGCCAACCACACACACACACCGCCAACCACACACACACACACCGCCAACCACACACACACACACCGCCAACCACACACACACACACCGCCAACCACACACACACACCGCCAACCACACACACACACCTGCCAACCACACACACACCGCCAACCACACACACACACCGCCAACCACACACACACCGCCGACCACACACACACCACCGACCCCTCCCCAGCCACCTCAACAATTATTGAGACAATAATTGCAATTCTGCACAACTCATTTTTTTCCCTGGATTTGTTTCAATAAATCCCTTTGTGTTCTTGTTCGAGACACGTCCAAACAGCATCTATTCAGTGGTTATTAAGAATTAGATTGCTGAAGTTTTCCAGTAACTATTGCTGTACAGAGAAACCTTATAGGTCATCAATATCGAATAAGGCCTGTATACCAAGATTGTGATATTTGTGACACAAATTTGCGTGATATATATGAAACTTTTAGGCCATCTGGAAAAAAAACTAATTATAAAACAATAGGTATACACAGGTACTGTGTCTTCTTTCTAAAGATGACGGTTTTGCAAATGCTCTGCGATCCTCCCAAAATGTGGGTCGCGACCCACCAGTTGAGAACCAGTGCCCTGCCCAATGCAGTGGGGAGGGGGTATATGGAGGGTATATAGAGACAGGGCCGTCCTGTAAAGTCTCTCTCTCTACACTCGATGAACACCAGAGGGGATACACACAAGCACATGCGCATGCTGGAGAAAAATAATGGTTCATGAAACCACTCAATTATATTTGTCCTTTTTGTTTTATAATTTGAGGAATTAATTTGCTTTTTTTCATTATCAACAAAATTATGCAAATGTTTTTCAGAGTAGGTTTCCAAAAGGGAACCTCGCCAACTAAATGTTGAGGCAAACCCTTTTTGCTGACAAGGCTTCACAATATTGTGTTCAATTTGGCCCGAAAAACTGCACCTGGGTTAATTACATTTTATAAGCATGGACATACTTATACTTATATACACAAGATACAATATGTAGCATTCATTTTCATTACATTACAATTTCTGTACAAATGTCCCACCACTAATTGCGACTAGCAGGCGGCTGTGATGTAGGGCAGTAAGCAGTGAGGACACATCAAGTCACGTCCTGTCTTGGTTTTGTGTCGTCTAGGATGTTGTAACCGCCCCTAACAGTTCCATGAGGTTCGCCCAAACACGATGAGGTGTGTCCACATCAAACACAAGTTCTCTGTCGCTGAGTTTAGGACAGCAGCTTTCATCCTGGCTGGTTTTGTTTCAACATTGTCGACTGTAGGCCCCCTGATTTCCCCAAGGTGGCCCCCTGGGTAATTATGGATGACTGATCAGGGGGTTAAGGGGGGGGTGGGGGGGTGGTGCTGTGCGCTCCTGTATTAATGCAGTAGTCCTTTATTTAGCAGGCGCTTATGTGTGTGCGTTTGTATGAGGCCGTGTCATTAGGCGGCCACCGGACTTGATCAAAAGTTTCCTCCGGGCTCCCCAGGGGTCCCCTGTCAGAGAGGACAGGGAGAACACAGCAGCGCACTGTCACAGGCAGCCAGAGGAGGCCCTTGTGTATTCATGTACGGGGTGAGTTTAAGGCTATGTTTGTTGGCTGCATGTGTGAATTTAATTACACACAAGCGCGTGTGTGTGTGCGTGTGTGTGTGTGTGTGTGTGATTGTGTGTGTGTGTGTGTGTTTGGATCTGTTGTGTGTGTATGCATGTGTGAGTGTGCGTATGTGAGTGTATGTGTTTGTGTGTGTGTGTGTGTGTGACTGTGTGTGTGTGTGTGTGTGTGTGCGAGTGTGTGTTTGGATCAGTTGTGTATGTAAGCATGTGTGAGTATGCATATGTGACTGTGTGTGTTTGTGTGTGTGTGTGACTGTGTTTGTGTGTGCGTTTTAATCTGTTGTGTGTGTGTGTGCGTGTGCGTATATGTGAGTGTGTGTGCGTCTGTTTGAGTGTGTGTGAGTGTGTATGTGTGCGTGCATGAGTGTTTGTGTGTCTATATGGTGTCACCTTGTAAGTCGCTTTGGATAAAAGCGTCTGCCAAATGCCCTAAATGTAAATGTAAATGTAAATGTAATATGTGTAACAGGGTGTAGAGCAGCGAGGTGGATGGGGAAAGAATCTAACAACACGATTGGCTTGAGGTCTCTAATATTTGTCCTTACCGGAGAGCAATCTGCTTCAGTAGGTTGTGTGTATGTGTGTGTGTGTGTGTGTGTGTGTGTGTGTGTGTGTGTGTGTGTGTTAAGGGGTGTCATTTTGGTAACATATGAGAGGGAGTAGTTTGTTCCCCAGTGGCTCTTCTTGCAAGTCTCCGCCAGAGGAGAGATTGCAGAAGTGAAAGTGATTCACCGATGGATGGAAGCAGCCTCATGCTCCCTCGCTACACTACACCTCTCTCTCACTCTTCCCCTCTCTCTCTCTCTCTCTCTCTCTCTCTCTCTCTCTCTCTCTCTCTCTCTCTCTCCTCTCTCTCTCTCTCTCTCTCTCCTCTCTCTCTCTCTCTCTCTCCTCTCTCTCTCTCTCTCTCTCTCTCTCTCTCTCTCTCTCTCTCTCTTCCCCTCTCTCTCTCTCTCTCTCTCTCTCTCTCTCTCTCTCCTCTCTCTCTCTCTCTCTCTCTCTCTCTCTCTCTCTCTCTCTCTCTCTCTCTCTCTCTCTCTCTCTCTCTCTCTCTCTCTCTCTCTCTCTCTCTCTCTCTTCTCTCTCTCTCTCTCTCTCTCTCTAAATATATATATTATACTCTTAAAGGAAGTGTCTCTCATTATAAAAATAAATCCCCTGACTGTTTCACTGCTGCTGGGCATGTGAAGTCACAGCGAGATACACAGAGGTCACCTGAACCCAAACTGTGGGGGTGGTGGGGGGTATAAATATAGGCGTGTATTATATATATATATATATATATATATTATATATGTGTGTGGCTGTAAGTGCGTGTTGTGTGTGTGTGTGTGTGTGTGTGTGTGTGTGTGTGTGTGTTGCCTATGTGTGTTGGCTGTAACTTTCCAACTAAAGGGAAACAGTGGTGGCCAAAGTAGATACATTTGGCCTTTGCAGATATTATATATATATTTATTATATATATATATATATTATATATATTATGCCCCTTTCTCCTTTGCTCATTTGAGCACTTTCTCTCTCTCTGAGAGAGTGAGCGAATGTGTGTCTCACACACACACACACACACACACACACACACACACACACACACACACACACACACACACACACACACACACACACACAGATTCACACACACACACACACACTATATATATATATATCAGTGGCAAAGCAGTGTCCATGTAGTGAAGTAACAGCACAACACAGCACCACCACACACAGGCTATCTATGAATGACTGTACTGGTACTGTACTGTAGCTACATCATCACGCACCATTAGGGCCTACTCCACTCAGCTGGGACTATTAGGTTTATAGACAAATGGCTG
>CM051011.1:9866310-9893810 GCA_027704905.1 Muraenolepis orangiensis | reverse complement strand
ATACTCAAAGTAAGCCGGATTTTGCCGATGTGTTTATGTGGATTCAAAAGTCGTAAATAATCTACAAAATGGAGGATACCGATTTGATCGGAGCAACTGTGACAAATAATCCAACTGAAACCGACACCTTACGCGCAGAAGAAACATTTCTATTAAAGAAAAAATGATACATTTCTGTCTTTTTATGCCTTTATTAGCTACTAACTTGCAATTGTATGCATCATATTTATTTAAAATTTCGAAGAACAGGACACTTCAAAATAATAGACTATGCCTAATAAAAAGAATCCACTGCAGTAAAAATGTCCTCACCCCGGGTGGTAGTGGTAAGGTTGACTGACATAAGAATGTCCTGCTTCAAATCTTCCCCATCGATATATTGCACATAAACGATGAGCACAGCCTCGTCTGCTACAGTTGTAGTTTCATCAAGTTGTATGGCAAATGGCCCCTTTCCAAGCTTTTCGAGCAGCTGCAGCTCGCAGTTACTTGCCATCTTGTCAATTCTGTCTTTCACCGTATTGTTTGACAGTGGTACAGTTTTTAGCTTCTCCGCCACCTGCGGGCCGCACAGTTTCTCAACCATTTTAATGCAAGCTGGCTTAATGAGCTGCTCGCCAATGTTGTGCGGTTTCTTTGCCTTTGCTATTAAAAGTGCACATTCAAAAGAGGCCTCGGTGGCCTTCTGTACATCGCTGCCAGCCCTAACAAACTGTTGTTTCTTTATGAAAAAGTCCCGATCACGCCCGACCGTTTCTGGGTGCATGGTCTGTTGGTGTCTCTTCATTTTGCAGGGTTTCATGCTGTCGTTGGCTAGCTTCTCTCTGCATATCACACACTCTGGGCGGGTTTTGTCCGTTCCCTCCATGAAACCTAAGTTAAGATAGCTCTCTAGGTAGGTCCTCATTTTCTTTTTGATTGCAGATGAGCTGTCATCTCCTTTACGTTTTTCAGACATTTTTAGACAAAATATTCACCTTATGAAGTTGGTCGCTAGCTAGCAAGCACAGCAAACTGTTACTACTACAGAAGCTGACACAGTAACGTCAATGTTGGCGCGAATCGGAGGAGTATCAGATTAATTTGTAGAATTTTTATTAAAATGAATTAATCAATACATTTCTATATTTTATTGTAATGTAGAGACAAGGCTTTTAGCGACAATCATGTATTGCGTTACAATTATATGTAAAAAACTTTTAAAAACTTTATAAAAAAAAAAAAAATAAAAAAAAAAAATCGAAATATGATATTAGGCCTCAAATCATCTGAGGCCTGGCGCCCCCCCTGCGATCTTTGGCGCCCCCCCAAGGGGGGCGCGCCCCCCAGGTTGGGAACCACTGCTTTAGGTGATACAGCCCCAGATCATTATACCCTCCTCCAAACTTAGTAGGCACTATGCATTCTGGAAGGTAGCGTTCTCCTGGCATCCGCCGAACCCTGATTCATCCATCAGACTGCCAGATAGTGAAGCGTGATTCATCACTTCAAAGAACACGTTTCCACCGAGTCCAGTTGCTTTACACCACTCCAGCCGACGCTTGGCATTGCACATGCTGATGTGAGGCTTGTGTGCAGCTGCTGGGCCATGGAAACACATTCCATGAAGCTCCCGACGCCAGTTCTTGTGCTAAAGGTGCTTCCAGAGGCAGTTTGCTACTCTGTAGTGAGTGATGCAACAGACGATAGGCAATTTTTACCTGCTAGGCCCTTCAGCACTCGTTGGGCCCCCTCTGTGAGTTGCTGTGGTCTAACACTTTGGGGCCGAGCTTTTCTTGCTCCTAGCCGCTTCCACTTCACAATAATAGCAGTGACAGTTGACCGAGGCATATCTAGTGGGGTAGAAATTTCTTGAGAAAATAAAAAACCAAAAGCAAAAAATATATAAAAACTGAGCAAACCGAGCAGTTCTTTGTCAAACTGACAAAGATGATATCCTATGACAGTGCCACCTTTTAAGTCACTGGACTCTCATGCCATAGTGTTCATGCCAATGTGTGGATCGTATTGAACCTGAATAATTAGAAGGGGTGTCCAATGACTTTTTCCCATACAGTGTAGATTCACACTAACCTGCTGCCACCTTCCTCCCTGTGTTCCCTCCCAGGTCTCTATCGGGTCGCATCGTCGGGGGTGTGTGGTGGTTTTTCACCCTCATCATCATCTCCTCCTACACGGCCAACCTGGCTGCCTTCCTCACCGTGGAGAGGATGGTGTCCCCCATCGAGAGCGCAGAGGACTTAGCCAAGCAGACGGAGATTAACTACGGGACCTTGGAAGGAGGCTCCACCAAAGAGTTCTTCAGGGTGAGAGAGAAGGCCTTGAGTCTAGATCGATGTACAGACTCAGACTCCACTGCAGCAAAAATGCCTGTAGCATTTAGAGTAAATCGATATAATCCTGTAAAAAATACTATACAAATACACACACACGCACACACACACACACACACACACACGCACACACACACACACACACACACACCACACACACACGCCCACGCACACACACACACACACACACACACACACACACACACACACACACACACACACACACACACACACACACACACACACACACACACTTCTATCTATCCATCCTTGCTTATTAGACACAAAACGCTTTCTCTTTGCAATCTGAAAGTCATAAAATATAACAAAGAAACAAACAAATTTATAAATGGCATACATAATATGGTCAATCAGTTAAATGGAAACCTCGCTACATTTGATGTGGATGTCCAGTCATGGTTGTCAGTTGTCCTGGAAAAGGTACTGGAGAGAGTTGTTGCCGGGCCCAACTTCAGGCCCACATGCCCACCGAATCCCTCTCTGAGCCCTTTCAGTCTGGTTTCCGTGCTGCTCAGTGTAGTTTCTGCTCGATTCTGGTTCCCTCAACATTCTCATACTTCTTGATCTCCCTGCTTCATTAGACACTTGGTACTCTCAATCTAACCTGGTTCAAACCCTACCTCAAAAAACACATTCCCCCACCTTCCTCCCCCCTCCCCATCACACACTGTGTCCCACAAGGTTCAGTGCTTGGCCCCCCTGCTATTCATTATATATACATGTTCCCCCTCACATCATCCATCGTCATGGCCTCGACCCTCACTGTTACGCAGATGATTCACAAATCTATAGAGGCACAAAACCCACTTTATCTCTCCCACCCACTCCACTCCACATAAATTGCCTTCATGACATAAAAACACTGGATGTCCACCGATTTCCTCGAGCTCAACTGTGACGAGACGGAGCTCACGCTGATGTCATCAAAAGCTGTGCTCTCCAAAGCAAATGATCTCCGTCTTGTCATTGACAAGATTTCTGTTACCACCCCCACAGCCCGGAACCTTGGCATCATCTTTGACTCCCTACGTTCCAACTCTGTCACAAAATAACTGCCTTCTTTCACCTCAGCCACATTGCACGCCTCGGTTCCTCCCCCAGCCTCCAAGATGCTGAAACCCTCGCTCGCGCTTTCATCTCCTCTCCCATTGACTACTGCAACTCACTTCCCATTGGCCTCCCACCAAAATCCCTCAATGAACTCCAGTATGTCCACAACTCTGCAGCTCTCTGCGGCTCCTCACACCACACCAATAAATCTGCACATATTACCCCCATTCTGCATCAACAACACTAGCTTCCCGTTGCAGCCTGTATACAGTACAAACTCCTCCTCAGCACATACAAAGCATTCCATGACCTCTACCCTCGCTCCCTTTCCTTTCAGAACTGCTCCACGCTTACTCTCCTACTCGCTCCCTCGGGTCCTCTGGCCCTGGACTGCTCGTCACTCCCAGCACGAGACTGTCTCTATATCTTTGGCTGGCAGAGCGTTCAGTGCCATGACCCCCTGACAAAGGGCTGGGCGATATAGAGAAAAACAAATATCACAATATTTTTAACGAAATACCTCGATATTTAATCGCTTGTAGGGTTGACTGTTGCAGCTTTCCCCGAATATTTACACATTTCATATATCAGTAATGTGGATATAAGGACTGAGTGGGTAAAGGCACATTATAGAACAGCTAGAACAGTCTAGTATGTTCAGAAAATTATCACTTTACTGTAATGCAGCCTAAAAAAAGACACCTGCTCATCCATATCCTTATGCTAATTATTACAGTATACAAAATCTAGGATGATATCTAGTCCCATATCCCGATGTGGATATAACATCGATATATTGGCCAGCCCTACTCTACAAACTCTGGAACTCCCTTCCACAACACCTTTGTGACTGCTGCTGTCTCTCCTCATTCTAAACCTTACTCAAAACTCATCTCTCACACTACATCCCCACTGCGCTTTCGCTTGTCTGTCCTTTCCTTGTTTTCTTTATTTTAGAATTGCAACCTCAGTAAAGTAAACTTGAGTCTAAGAAAGGGGCTATATAAATAAAGGTTATAAAGGGTATTTTATATATATATACTGTATATATATGAGTTTGCCTGCTGCAAAATGTCTTGTTTTTGCGGGTCACCAACATCCGCTTTAAAACAAACCATCCTTCTTCTCTTAGCTTCCTTTGCAAAAATAGCAAACGGAAATAGTGGAAACGGCATCGCAGAATACGACTACGTGTGAGAGTGACGATGTTATGGTCTCGAATACATTTAACAATGGTTTCGCTGACTCTGACGTTCAGCCGTATGTATATATGAGTATACGGCAGAAGAAGTGCAGCAAAGAAGAGACCGAGGCTGCAGCTGCATTCGCTGTATATGAGATATGGAATATGAGATATGGCCCGCGGGGACCATCCAGAACCTGAGTAGAATGCCCTCGGCTGCTGCAATGAATTTCAGCGTGGGCAGTGGTTGTTGGAGGCTGTCACCGACACTAATCCCCCTGAGAGAGAGCCCACGTGTGAGTTACTATGCATGAAAATCTTAGTTATCACTTGGTGTGCTTGGGATGTTCAGGACGTTGAACGTGGTTTTTTCTCAACTTGTTTGTACTGATTGCATGGCAACCTCGCTTGTGGCAACCCAGATACATGATAAAGTATATTTACATATATCGGAAGCTTCCGTGCAACGCATCCTAGTATGTGTATGTATGTGTTCCTCCAGCAGCCTCGGTTTTCTCTATCAGTATATCACGCACAATATGTATTTATTGATTTAATTGACATTTCCCATTAACACTGACTGGACTTACTAGAAACGCATTCAAGTTGAAAGAGTCCTTCCCTCCCCCTTCCCCCCCATCCCCCCCCCCCCCCCCCGCCCTCACTGTCCACACAGAGGTCCAAGATCGCGGTGTTCGAGAAGATGTGGTCGTACATGAGGAGCACGGACCCCTCCGTGTTCGTCAAGAGCACCAACGAGGGGGTGATGCGCGTCCGCAAGTCCAAGGGCAAGTACGCCTACCTGCTGGAGTCCTCCATGAACGAGTATATAGAGCAGAGGAAGCCCTGTGACACCATGAAGGTGGGGGGCAACCTGGACTCCAAGGGCTACGGAGTGGCCACGCCCAAAGGATCCCCGCTCAGGTACGCCGTTACGTCTTCATATACCTCACCAGAGTGGGGGGGGGTGGGGGGGATGGGGGGGAGGGGGGTTGGATGCCCGGCTGATGTGAACCCTGTGGGCTGAACCTGAACTGCTGACGACTGTGTTCCACTTGGCCCACTTGTGCTCCCTATAGAGCACACATCTGGTTCCCAATATTAATAGTAGGGATGCTCCGATCGATCGGCCGCTGATCGTTATCGGCCGATATTCACTCTACAACCGATCGATCAGAGCATCTCCAAAGCGGCCGACCAGAAGTGCCTTTAGAATAATCGGCACGGAACAAATGAGACGTAGTGGGTATGAACCGCCCGTGGGAAGAACCTGTCTACCTTTCTGTTTTTAGAGCACTCCATGTGAAATTACTGTTTCTCTCTCCGTCTGTGTGTATGTTTGTGTGTGTGTGAGTGCATGTGCGTGCGCGCGTGTGTGTGCGTGCGCGTGTGCGTGTGTGTGTGTGTGTGTGTGCGCGCGCGTGTGTGTGTGTGTGTTTGTAATCTGCTCGTACGGGTTCTTGCCACATCTGACAGTGTTCACTATGTAGGGAATAGGGAGTGAGAGAGCAAGTGAGCCAAGTCGAACACAACCTCTGCTGTCATGAGTCTGTCAGCCTGTAGGTGGAACTTAATGCTGATGTCATATTATTTCTTGGGGAGGGGGGGGTATTGTTTATCATGTCATGTGTCTGTTAGCCTGTAGGTGGAGTTTAATGCTGATGTCATATTATTTCTGGGGGAGGGGGGTAGTGTTTAGGATGTAATGTGTATGTTGGTGGGTGGGGTTACTTGTTATATAATACATGTGATTATCTGGCGTCTGTGAACAATTGATATTGTCATTAATTCATTGAGCCATTCGTTTGTTCAACCATTTTAATGTAGAACTACGTCTGGTATTGTGAGACTGATTTGGAATGTCTCATGTTTGTTCGTGTTTGTCTGGTATTGATCTGTCTGTATCGCCCTAGCATCAATTAAACGACACAGGGATAGATAAAGACACAGACACAACCTATGAGAGAACAAATACTAAAGGAACAATATGTTCTTTCTTTGCATGCCACAAACATTAGGGATTGACATTTCCAATTTGTAAAATTTATTTAAAAAAGAGCCTGGGTATCTTTTCCATGCGTGTCAGAAGGTTCACAGGTGCATGCTGTGTTTCATTTCGTAATCGTCAAACATGTTGTTCCATCTCTCATACCACATGTGTAAAACGACTACTGCGTTTGTTGACAAATCGTTCTCTGTGCTCAAATTACGCTTGGCGTGAAAGCAAAAAAACACAAATTGCATAGATGCACCCTGCAGAGTCACACAGTGTATATCATTAGTGTTTTTCACTTGACTTGAAATATTTTTCTAACTGAATTTCCAGAAACTCGATTTGAGTCTCTCTACAATATGTACATGAAGACAACGTACATATCTCTAGTGGATGCTTTTAGACCAGGTTTCCACAAGACTCTCCCATCAGGGACTTGGTGTGTGACGTCCCAAAGTTGTGCGATATGCTTGGAAGCTTTGCTTCGTGCCATGGGACTCAGATCAAATATTTGATATTCAATGGAAATCCACGAGTCCATAGGTTGGCATCAGTCTGCATAGTCGCGTCCTCCAGGTCTGTTTGATGGGATTTGATGTAGGCTCTTGTCGAGACAGAGGTACATCAGTTCTATCAACAAAGACTAATTAACACAGAAGGATTATTGATGCAGTCATTTGCTGATGATTAATTAATTTATATATATATATATATACATATATACATATATATATTATAAATTATAGTCTGAAACCAGTCCAAATGTAAAACCTCTTTGGGTAGTTTATTTACAATATGATTTTACATAAATACTGTAGCATATTAACTGCTTTCGAGCCCAAAACTTGAACCTCAACATCATAAACCCCCTTTTGGGTTTAGCCACATTCCAAATGAAAATGGAGCAAACATGTCCTTCTGATGACCTCACTGCTCTCCCGGGTTGGTGCTTTAAAGTTCAACATTAGCATATTTTTTGTACAATAATTAATTGTCCCATTTCAAAACAAACAGGCCTATTAATGGTCAGATGATTATACGTTTTGCAGTGCACCAGTGATGGGGGATTGCAGACTATTTGAAATTCAGGGTTATAAGCAGATAACTGAAGCCATTAATAACAGAAGTAGCACAGGGGGCTAGCGGTTGCCGTGGTTAAACTCTGGGCGTGGTCTGTGTGGATTTGCATATTCTCCCTGACGACACATTATAACAAACTATAACAACATTATATTATATTATAATTTGGTGTACATAACATATTAAATAGTATGTATTATACAGATGGCAAACCTGATAGCCATATGTTTATACATGTTTATAGCCATATATTCTTAACCTCATGGTGTGTTCCTTTGTCAAGACGTTCTAATGTCATTTATGTCTGCCAGTCTGGTCAACTGTCGGTCTCCTAATGTGTCTCTCTGTCTGTCTGTCTGTCTGTCTGTGTGTCTGTCTGTCTGTGTGTCTGTCTGTCTGTCTGTCTGTCTATCTGTCTCTGTTTCCTTCCTCTGTTTGTTATTCTTAATTCATTCTGTGTGGCGTCAACACTTCGTTCCCCCTGTTGTCTGTATGTCGCCTCTTCTCTTCAACCGTCTGCTTGCGTCTGGGTTGGCTGCCTGCCTGCCTGCCTGCTTGTTGCTTCTCTGTCTGCCCGGTGCCAACCGGCCTTGTCTGTTGATTATACCACTTTACTAACGTCCCCGACTCAACTCATCCCTACAGTACTGTCTAATCTCTCCGACAGTCTGTCGCTTGTCTACAGTAACGTACAGTAGAGCTCCGCAATTCGTTTGTCTCTCCTTGCCTCTCATCGGCATCCCCCACACACCTGACACTCCACCCGCTCCATAAGATTACGTTACGTTAACGTATGTATCGCACAATTCTGATTTAACACTTGATCATCAGGGACTAGTGCAGTAAACCTATCAGATGTGATGTCCAGTTGCCACTCAAAGAATGGACATTGTGCCGTCTATTTTTTGTCACACCGATAGCTATTGTAGATCAACTTGTTTATGTTCCTACATATTTAAATATATATCATTCGGTGGACAAAAGTATCAGGGAGATCAGGGTGCGGGCAACATGGAGGGAGGGTAAACATCGTTCATTTGCATGGACCACCCACATTGAAATGATTCAATGTGGGTGGTTGGAACGGTTCACAGGCTCACCTTTAAGACAAACCCGTGAGCCACTAGAGAGATAATATGTGTGGGGCTGAGGAGAGTGTTTGCTAGGCTAGAGTCAGAGATCTATTTGGCCACGTTACCAAACATGAATAGCTAGACTTCATGGAAATGAGCTGGGCTGAAATGAGAGCCCACATTGGCTGTCAATTAGCAGGCTGAATGTGATCAAGGGAAAGAGAGCATGTGGAAGCAGCACATGTTAGAATTAGGTCTTTTTTGAATATACACCAGAGAAGCAGGTTTTTAAATGCGGTTGTTAATGGGTTTCTACACCGTATGAATACACAGTTGTATACGTACTGTGCAGGGCGATCTGTCATCCGGTCTGTCTGTCTGCCTGACATCGGTTTGTCTGTCCGTAATGCCTCCGTCCGTTCGTCCGTCTGTCTGTCTGTCTGCTTTGTTCTTTGCTGTTAGCATTTATTTTCTTAGTGCTCATCTCAACACTGCATTTTCTTCCCCAATCACTCAAAAAGTCATGTGCATAACAACACACAAAGTCACATCGTCGATACAACGCCGTCACCCGCACAATACAACTGATTCATCATTGCGCGAAGATGGACACATACAATTATTTTTGGGAACTACAGGACAAACTTTGTGTATAACTTAGTATTGCTTGTCAATACCAAAAAGACACACGGTCAGCTGCAATATTCACGTTCACACAGAAAAAGTGACTCAGAAGGACAAAAACAATCCTCTGCCGCCTCGAGGGCCGAAGCTTTTGGTTTGGAATAAGCCTTCCCACATGGAATACAGTTCTGACCATGTGTCAGTTTTAGTTATTGTACCATACTAAAACGACTGCTGTTCCTTCTGGCCATGTATTTGGTTTGTACTACGAGCACAATGCTTGTTGTGGATCATAGCATATGATGTATGCATATATTTGTTATATTCATCCAGACTTAAAAAACTAAAAAGGTGCAATATGTTTCTGGTTTAATTTGATTCATTAGTCATGTTGCTACATTTTTTTGGCATTGCCGTTTTACTTGTTGTGTGAACACAGACATTGCATTGAAACCGGGCCATGACGGCCCACTGCTTTCATGCTGCCAGAATTTAGACAATGAGAATTCTCAGCAAATGCATCATGTGTCACACAGCGGCCATCCAAGCAGCATAAATAGATGTTGGACATACAGTCCATAAGCACACCAACTCTGCTCATGAGTGATGAGTCACACAGTGGGCAGGGGAGGGGGGGGGGGTCAGAAACCTCTATATTGATTCACTGAGTAGCTATAATGCACGCAGGAAGGGGGCAGGACTTCCTGTGAATAGCCAGCATCAAAAGAGTCAGCTGGCGGTTGTTGGTTAGAGTAGTGAACAGAAGTAGGCGCATAGAGCAGCCCCTGGCTCTGTGTGCATCTCTCTTACGCTGAATCAGTGTAACTGATGGAAAATGTTTCATTATTATTATTATTATTATTATTAGGAGTAGTAGTTGTATTATAAGTATTATTATTTATTTGTATTATAATAATAATAATTATACTATTAGTATTATTATTATTAGTAGTAGTACTAATTATTATTAGTATAAGTAGTATCCAAAGAAATGTCACTGGTCCAGTGTGCAGGTCTCAATTAACGCAGTGGTCAGCATTATCCACTACATCTCATTGAGACTAACCAAGCCCCATGCTCTGCTAGACTGTCCTCTCAACCCTGAATGAGCAGCTTACAGTACTGCTTTGTTCACTGTGCTCTCTGTTCATGTTGTTGTTATTTGGGTAAAAGATGCTAATGCACACCCAGCTGATGCTGTTTACCAGCTGCTCTTGGCAGTAATTAAACTAGAGAGAGATACGTTGGGTTCAGTGTGCCCCAGCAGACAGGTGAGTCATGTGCACAAGTAAAGCAAACAAGCAGTGAGTGATACTAATAGAGAGTCATTAGACAGTCTCCTATGACTGAACTGTACTGTATGTCGCTACGCTAGCCTGTAGCATTAAAGCACACTCCGACTCCCCCCAATTGGTGACGCAAAGTCATTTAAATGCTTAACAATAATACACATAAATAAAAATGTAAAGGTTTAACACCATTTAGATTTGAGACCTTGTGTCTATTGACTTCGCTGTTTGTCATTTGCCCCATTTGTGTGATGTACTTATTGCGTCAAATCTAGAGAGATAACTTATTGTGCTTTCACCAGTGCACTGGTTCTGCTCTTGGAGGCTTGTTGGGAAAGAAATGCACTTATGATTATTCTGGTGACGAGTTGTTCTCTTACCTTCCCGTTGATTGCACTATTGTGCAAGTCACTTTGGACAAATGCAGCTTCTAAATTAATGTAATATAATGTAATGTAGACCTCTCATTTCTGAACCAATCAGGGCATCCCCTCCCTGATCCCCTCCTTTTTTTGTTTTGGTTGTTTATTTTCAAAAATTGTTCTCTCGTCTCTCTTTACTGTTCATATCTATCTACAGGTTCATATCTATCTACAGGTAGATCGATCATATATATATATATATATATATATATATATATATATATACATATATATATATATATATATATATATATATATATACATACATATATATATATGATCGATCTACCTGTAGATAGATATGAACCTGTAGAATATATATATATATATATATATATATAACAGATCCTATCTATCTACATCCATCTACCTTGATGACACAGAACATTCTAGTTAAAGTGTCTTTCACGGCTCTGCTCCATAGAGAGAGCTGCTGGCACCAGTATGACTCGATTGGGATATTTCATTTAATGGTTCACGACGCTAACCAAGTGCCAACACTGTTCAACTCTTTCCCTCATCTTGTTCCCAGTACAGTTTCATTCATGAATGCACCAGGCCATCGTTAGACGTATGACAATGTCAGTGTTTTTTGAACCGTTTAACGGTATCTCTGACCGAGTCACGAGTCTCTGCATCTGTTGTTGTTGTTGTTGTTGATGTTGTTGTTGTGTGTTGTTTTTTGTATCTTCCAGTTGGTCTCGACCGTGTTCTTAACACAACGTTCCCCCTTCTCCTCCCCTACTATGATCATATAGAAACCCCGTAAACTTGGCAGTGTTAAAACTCAACGAGCAGGGCCTGTTGGACAAATTGAAAAACAGATGGTGGTATGACAAGGGGGAGTGCGGCACCGGGGGAGGGGACTCCAAGGTCAGAGCAACGCAAACTCCCCGTAGCGACCGGTAACGCCCACCAATGGCCGACCGCCGGGGTAACCGGCAATGATGGATAATCTATTCTGGAGTGACCCACCAAGCGCACTCTGGATTGGTAGCAGCAGCCATTAATTGGGATCACCGCAGTTTGAACTTGTATCTTTGTATTCATCCTTGGACAAAAAAAAGAAAAATTCAGAATTGAAGTGGGGGTAAACTGAGGCGTGAGCTTCAAAATGTCTTTATGACGAAAGAAAACGCTTTAGTCATATATATATAGATCAGGCTCTTGATTCACACCAGGGGTCCAACATTTAGAATTTGCCACCCCGGCGAAGGAGGTGGATATATTTGACCGGGTAGAAAGATACAATTCAAAAAAATGTTGCAACCCGATTGGTCGCATTGGCCGCCCGTCTCACACAGAAGTAGAGCTAAAAGTGAGCTCTACTTCCTCCCTCCTTCCTCTCTCTCTCTGGTGGAAGGAGTGCTACAGTGGCCTGTTAGCTCTTGCCGGTTACCCAAAGTGATATAGTAATACACATCTCGCGCATAGGGAGCCAGGCTAAACGCTAAGCTAGATGGAGTATTAACGCATATCACTTTCACACTTTTCAACACGTTGACGTCTCGGTGTCTATTCTCGTTTGTTAGTCTGTTTGTATGCTTGTATGTATGTATGTATGTATGTTTGTTTGTTTGTTTGTTTGTTTGTTTGTTTTTCTTTCCATGGCAAGGTCGTAACACGCGACAGTGTCTGTAACCACTAACGGCAGGGGTTTTTGTTGATGTTATTTGTTTTGTTTGTTTGCTAACAACCTGTTGCTGCTGTAGCTGCTACACACTAACACACACACACACACACACGCACACACGCACACACACACACACAAGCGCACCCCCGGGTGACGAGCAGCTCAATAACATAAAATAACATGGATGTGCATAATGTTATTTATGTTATTTCCCTCCCCCCCCCCCCCCCCCTCCCCCACTCCCACTCCCACCCCACCCCGCCTTCATCTCATTGGCCGTGCGAAGAACCCCGGTAAACCTAGCGGTACTGAAGCTCAATGAACAAGCCATCTTAGACAAGTTGAAAAACAAGTGGTGGTATGACAAGGGAGAGTGTGGAAACAAGGACTCCGGCAGAAAGGTCAGTTCGCTCAGCAGGGGGGGGGGGGGGGGGGGAGTGGGAGTGGGGGGGAGGGGCTTGTGTGGGTGGGGGGTCCAGCTCCGGGTGAACCCCCCACCTCCCCCCTCCCTCTCCCCTTCCCCCCCTAGCAATCACCCACCCCTACCTCCCCAAACCCCTCATACACACCAGAGAGTTGGTCTTTTGGACGTTTGTAAGCATAAGAGAACCTGTAATAGCTGATTTTACTGACAGTATGTGTTTTGCATGTTGGGTGGGGGGGGGCGGGTCCTTGGGCTGTGGTTCTGACAAGCGGGTCTCCTTCACAGGATGAGCTACCGGCTGAATACTGGGTACAAGTACGGTTTTAATTCAGGTCGTCTAACGGGGGCGTAGTCGTAATCGCGGTTCATAGCCGCTGACAAGAATAGACGACACTGGTTTGTTTTAATTAAGTGTTAAACACATTTTCAGTTCAGGTTGTTCAAGTTGTGCATTCTGATCTTCTCAGTATAGTTATCTTAAATGTATGACACACATATTGGGACCTCATGCGGTTTTAATCACATGTGTAAAGTGTGCTTCATGTGCCAATTGAGCTGCCACACACGCGCACATGCACCCGAACACACACACCACACACGCACACACACACACACACACACACACACACACACACATGCATGAGTTTAACAAGGGGGAAGCGTACTTGTAACTTGCTGGTAGCTCATCTGGGGAATTGCGTTTGTCAGAACTAAACAATCTAAACTTAATTGTGTGTGTGTGTGTGTGTGTGTGTGTGTGTGTGTGTGTGTGTGTGTGTGTGTGTGTGTGGTGTGTGTGTGTGTTTTTTGCTGTTTTGATATTAACTATTAAATATATATATTAAATATTAATGAGGAATGAAATGAAAAAAGTACAAAAGCTAAATTGAATTAAACGTTAATTTGTCAGTAGTCAGCCAATGCATGTTGGGCTACTTCAGCTTCTCTATGGTTACACTGACAAGAGCCCCTTCCTGGTCCCTGACTGCTGACCAATCAGATGAATGGAAGGAAAGGGCCAATGAGATCCACACACAATGCTTTACCTAATCTTAATGGCATGAAAGATGGCCATTAAGATGCAATAATGAATCTCCAACAAGCGATAACCTTTACATACACTTACGTTATTGCTTGTTTGAGATATTTATAACATTGAATTGACACATTTAAAGCAATAGCAATTGCTTTAGACCATCTATACACATATTTACTCAAGCATGGTATAAGCCCACAATGTGTTGGTTTTTCACTTAGTCATTACCAATAGGCCCTAGGTCTAATAGGCCTGTTAAATGATGTATGCTGCTAGACCAATACTAGAATACATTTAGATTACTGGGTTCCTTCCATTCTCCCAAACTAACAAGGAATACAAAGAATACCCCCCCCCCCCAACACACACATACACACACACACACACACACACACACACACACACACACACACACACACACACACACACACACACACACACATAGCTGTTGTTTCCTATGAAGGTTTTGACAAAGACAAAAGCATGACAGCAACTTGAAGATACACTCCCCTCTGAATAAGACACGCTCCCCCCCCCCCGTTCTTCCTCTATGCCTTTTTGTGTAGCCTGCATGCTATTGGATGACATCACTAATATATGCCCATCAATAATGTCCTAATCAAGTATCAATTCAATAGATCCTAATATATCCTACAGACAGTTGATTAGGAATGGGTTACAAGCAATCGTCGATGCTGATTATTAAGGGATAAATAGTGACTGAGAGAGACCCTTTACCTTCGCTAAAAGTGTCATTAACAGCTGTTTTGTGTCATTGTTTTTACATGTTTTAAGCGCATGAAGCTGCACGTTACAAACAATAACATCTGTTTGCCAATGGCTGAGATGCAATGTCAACCTTTTGATCAACGAGCAGGACCGAAACACTGTACTGAACTAAAAAATGTAATCAATAATTCTCATGCAAATATTATATTTCAATTATAAACTTCCTGTGACTTACTGGTTTGCTTTTCATCAAAGCGGTTTCAATGCATCTCGGCCCTCCCTGACTGTCAAGAAAGACACATAAGAACACATTCACACAGTATATAAAGCAGTTCACACGTGCTGCTGTTAGTTAGCAGCTAGCACATGATGTCAGTTCGCCGGTGGTTAGCGTATGTCATCGTTTCTTGTAGCTAACCAATCTGCTTCCTGTCCCGCGTGCTGATAGGATAAGACCAGTGCCCTGAGCCTCAGCAATGTGGCCGGAGTGTTCTACATTCTGATTGGTGGGCTGGGGCTGGCCATGCTGGTGGCACTGGTGGAATTCTGCTACAAATCCCGCATTGAATCTCGGAGAATGAAGGTGAGATGTTCTCTAACAGCATAAAAGGAAGCAAAGTAAAACGACTAGCACTTTTCATTTGTCATGCAATGGTACAGTTGTAGTAGACTACTTGAAGTATCCACAAAACACCCCAAAAAAGCACCTGGAATGATTCACCGTTCATTTGAAGCTGGAGGCTCGGTGGGGGGGGGGGGGGGGGGCGTGAATAAAGGTGTCCGTCCGCCATGCAGCCATCAAGCTCTATGCAACCACTTCATTCTGGGTTCCAAACATTACAGCTTGCCTCAGCAATGTGTCAATTTCACAGAAGTTAAAGTACGGTACATCTAAGCTTTTAAGTCCAGGTCGCGTCAACCCTCGGAGGTCTTAGGCGGTGTTGGCGGTTTTGCGATACTTGTTATTTTACTTTTACTTTTTCCATGTTGGAAATGTTAACCTTATCAATGCCTGGTCCTTTTTCTGTCTTCCATATTGCCTGCCTGTTTTATTCAAAATAAAATATTACACAGAATACAGAATGTTGAATTGTAGAATGTACAATGTAGAATTGTATTGCTTCTCAAAAACAAAAAAAAGAAATTTCTTGGCTTTCCTGGCCAAAAGTAAATCTGCATATAACTAAGTCTGCAAAGTTGGTCCCTTCTTTCCGATTACTTAAGACAAAATTTATTCTGACAAAAGGAAGGAGTCATGTCTTGGAATATTGTTCTTGTCAATCAATGAGATTTGTACAATTTGTACAATTATATATACGCTTATCGACACTTCTGTCAACGAAAATGTATTGTTTTTAAATTTTTAAATTTTTACTTATTGCCTCTGCCTGGTCAGGAAATTGCGGCAACATGAACAATATCTTTGGCACAAAGAGTGTCCCTGTGGAACCCTGTGGAACCCTGTGGAACCAACCCAATGAGTCACACTGAAGTAGAGCTGTTGTTCCAACATGGTACCAAAAACATTATGTATAGCTATGTTTTAAAACGTTATGTATAGCTATGTTTTAAAACGTTATGTACAGCTATGTTTTAAAACATTATGTATAGCTATGTTTTAAAACGTTATGTACAGCTATGTTTTAAAACATTATGTATAGCTATGTTTTAAAACGTTATGTACAGCTATGTTTTAAAACATTATGTATAGCTATGTTTTAAAACGTTATGTATAGCTATGTTTTAAAACGTTATGTACAGCTATGTTTTCAAACATTATGCACGGCTTTGTTTTAAAACGTTACGTTCAGCTATGTTTCAAAACGTTATCTTCAGCTATGTTTTAAAACGTTATGTACGCTATGTTTTAAAACGTTAGGTACGCTATGTTTTAAAACGTTACGAACGGCTATGTTTTAAAACGTTTCACACGGCTATGTTGTTATACTAATTATAATAATAATAACTTTACATACGTACCTGTATGTACCTGTATGTACCTTTACATACTGTTTAAAATTCAGTGTATGCGTAAAGCTGCCTAGCTGTAGTAGAGTAAGAGGCTTGCAACAGGCGACTGCGTCTATCACCGCAGACTAAAACAAAACAGGCTTCATCCTCGGGCAGACAATGGTCTTCTTGGAAGAAGTTACCTTGCAGGGGTGTCACCGTGGGAGAGCCAAGTGTCAGTTTGCCGGGCCAGAGACCCTGGCTTTGGATCCTGCCTCCAGTTCCGTCCGCCCAGTGCTTCCACCAGCTGCTCTGCTTTCTGCCCAAATCGAAACACATGCAGCTCAGTGGATAATTGGAGATGCTAAAGTGGCTGAGATTTGAATGATTTTGTGTGCAACATGGATGAAGTAAGCTGTTTGGCCTCCTTCTGGGCCATCTGGGGAGGGGGCAGACTTCCAGCCCTGGCTATTTTCCACTGTTACACTCTGTAAACCCTGTTTTAAAAGAGTGCAATACAACCCCCCCCCCCCCCCCCACCCCTTCGAAGTAGCAGGAGAACTTAAAAAAACCGCAGTGTGAAAACAACGGACACATCGGGGTCAGGGTGTGGGAAGTGTTGTCAGGCGTTGTCAGAACCGTCACACTCGCTCTGGAAGGGCTGCGCAGCCACTAGCAAACTACTACTCTGGGAAAGAGTTGCCCGAGTAGTCGAATGTCCCCTGTTTGACAACGTTATACATTGTTGTTAGGAATAACACACGAGTGCCACATAAAATGGCACACAAAAGCTTTGGGAGACTCAAGCACTGATAAAAAAGGTTTACTTACCCTTCCATGGTGAATGTCACCCAGGTGTAACGTGCATCACTAACAGCAATCTATCTATCTATCTATCTATCTATCTATCTATCTATCTATCTATCTATCTATCTATCTATCTATCTATCTATCTATCTATCTATCTATCTATCTATCTATTTACACAGTATATATCCATATATCTATCTGTCTATCTATCTATCCATCTACACAGTATCTATCTATCTATCTATCTATCTATCTATCTATCTATCTATCTATCTATCTATCTATCTATCTATCTATCTATCTATCTATCTATCTATCTATCTATCTATCTATCTATCTATCTATCTATCTATCTATCTATCTATCTAGCTATCTATCTATCTATCTATCTATCTATCTATCTAGCTATCTATCTATCTATCTATCTAGCTATCTATCTATCTATCTATCTAGCTATCTATCTATCTATCTATCTATCTATCTATCTATCTATCTATCTATCTATCTATCTATCTATCTATCTATCTATCTATCTATCTATCTATCTATCTATCTATCTATCTATCTATCTATCTATCTATCTATCTATCTATCTATCTATATCTATTTACACAGTATATATCCACCTATCTATCTGTCTATCTAGCTATCCATCTACACAGTATCTATCTATCTATCTATCTATCTATCTATCTATCTATCTATCTATCTATCTATCTATCTATCTATCTATCTATCTATCTATCTATCTATCTATCTATCTATCTATCTGTCTGTCTGTCTGTCTGTCTGTCTGTCTGTCTGTCTGTCTTTCCATCTATCTATCTATCTATCTATCTATCTATCTATCTATCTATCTATCTATCTGTCTGTCTGTCTGTCTGTCTGTCTGTCTGTCTGTCTGTCTGTCTGTCTGTCTGTCTGTCTGTCTGTCTGTCTGTCTGTCTGTCTGTCTGTCTGTCTGTCTGTCTATCTGTCTGTCTGTCTATCTGTCTATCTATCTATCTATCTATCTATCTATCTATCTATCTATCTATCTATCTATCTATCTATCTATCTATCTATCTATCTATCTATCTATCTATCTATCTATCTATCTATCTATCTATCTATCTATCTATCTATCTATCTATCTATCTATCTATCTATCTATCTATCTATCTATCTATCTATCTATCTATCTATCTATCTATCTATCTAAAGAGATATATCATACGCTATGTCTCTTTCTCTGTGACCCCCACAGGAGCTCATCGACGCAGCCATGATGAGCGTCAGCATGGGCCGGGGGCCGGCCGGGGCGGGCATGGGAGGAGGAGGAGGAGGGGCCGGCGGTGCCTTCATCCAGGGCGGGGAGAACGGACGCTTGGGGGCCCTGGACTTCCCCAAGATGGGACCTCAGACTCTCCCCTGCATGGGCCAAGGGGCCAGCGGCCTGGGCATCAGCACCACCGGCATGTGAAAGAGAGATGGCGCGGAGAGCGCTCAATGGACAACCCTCACGTCGGTGTCTCTCTCTCTCTCTCTCTCTCTCTCTCTCTCTCTCTCTCTCTCTCTCTCTCTCTCTCTCTCTCTCTCTCTCTCTCTCTCTCTCTCTCTCTCTCTCTCTCTCTCTCTCTCTCTCTCTCTCTCTTGAGTGTCTTACTGTGTGTCTGCACTGTGCTGTCTGTCCGTCTGTGGAAGCCTGTACGAGGGGGGGGGGGGGGGGGGGGCGAGGGGAAAGGGTGTGGAAGGATAGGAGGGAGGTGGCTGGAGAGATCCAACAAACAAAGGGAACTAAAGTGAGCAGAAGAGTAAAGAAGGTGAGAAGATGAAAACAGCTCATTTGGAATGAGACCTGTGTGTGTGTGTGTGTGTGTGTGTGTGTGTGTGTGTGTGTGTGTGTGTGTGTGTGTGTGTGTGTGTGTGTGTGTGTGTGTGTGTGTGTGTGTGTGTGTGTGTGTGTGTGTGTGTGTGTGTGTGTGTATGGAGGTAGGAATGAGGAAATGATAGTGACACACTTTGTTTTATAGGGTGTCCCAGATGGGGACTGAACTGGACACCGCACTGATCAAACTAAACAGTGCAAATGAGCCGAATCGGGTCTCCCGTAGGCGGGAAGTGAAGCGCGTTGTCCGATTCAGGGCACTTGTTTTCAGCTGTTTAAAGTGACTTCTCCTCCTGCAATAACTTCAGTGTCCGGGGACGAGTGGAGCGCCTCAACCTGTAATTATTATTATTTTTACTTTTCACCGGTGTTTCCTTTTGCTTACTTGTCTCCTTGTTCTCTGCTCCCTGTGTCCTGTTCATCGTTGGGCCCTTCAGTGCCACGATAACTGCAGCTGCAACAACACTGCAGTCTGCCGAGGCCACTGCAGTGTGTGTGTGTGTGTGTGTGTATGTTTGGTCCACAGTTTCTACAGTACAGTAATCCCACATGCATGCATGCAAACCTCTCCGCTGCTGCTGCAGGAGCGGCCCGGAGGAGATCCCTCACCAACTCATGCATTGACTGAAGCGCTGAAACAAACGCTGTCAAAAGTTTGGTCCACTGCATGGAGAGATGGCCCTGGAGCCGGGTCTGTTTTAAACCGCTAAACTAGCAAGGTAGTTGTGGTGGTGGTGGTGGTGGTGGTGATGGAGGTGGGGTAGATACTCATGATGTGTGTATGGTGACACCACCAGGGGGGGGAGTAGAGGCCCACGTAGTCTGGGAACAACCACAGACCCTGGGCTTCCCCTCAGTCTTCCTCCTTCCTCCAGACAGTAGGCTGGGCGGTGTTGTGTAATGTGTGTAGTGTGTGTGTGTGTGTGTGTGTGTGTGTGTGTGTGTGTGTGTGTGTGTGTGTGTGTGTGTGTGTGTGTGTGTGTGTGTGTGTGTGTGTGTGTGTGTGGTGTGTGTGTGTGTGTGTGTGTCTGTAGTGTGTGTGTGTTTGTGTGTGTGTGTGTGTGGGGGGGGGGGGGGGGTAAAAGGAAGTGAAACGGAAGCCGTGTCAGGATGGATTCTTTTCAAGTGCCTGGCAAGGTCTTTTACTGTCTCCTCGCTGTCTCCTTGTCCTCTCCTTGTGCTTTGAACAATTCAAAGCACTCAAAACACACCGAAGCGGGTTTATAATCTACATATCAAATTTTTTTCATTTCATATGTTAGATTTGATTTGTTTTCATTTTTCCTTGTGTTCGTTAGGCCTTGTTGATGAGACTCAAACGTTTCAACAAAGATGATGATATTGGTGGTAAAATAAGTTATCCTTAAAATAATGGGAAGTATGACATTAGCCATTAGCACGACACAAAACTAATCTAAAGTGTGGAGTTTATAATTCCAGTGACATCACATTAAGAACCTTATACCTTTACTTTACACTCACAATGGACTCCTCCATTTGTCACAAAGAGAGAACAATGGTTTTAACTCTTCAAAACGATTGAGGTTTCGTCCTAACAAAAGAACCAGAAGATAGTAGGTACAAAGGACTTTCTTATTGGTACAAGTCTCAACAACACCCTCACATCAATCAACCACAGTCACCTTTCTTTATGATTCCATTATATTTTAAAGGAATCGTTCTTCTTCCTAAAATTCGGGCATGAAATCACGTAATCCAGAGTGCATGCATTAGAACGTGGCCTTTAACATCATCACAGGACAGGACCACTTTGATCAGAAGAGTCCGCCAGGTGTCCAATTACAGGGGGAAAAAGAACCAGATTGCAAGGCGTGTGTTCAAATCCACAAACACATTTTAACGGCTCAAGGCCCTCGGTTGAAATTCCTGTGGATCTTTTTTTTCTCCTTGGATTTTATTTGTGGTTTACTTTGCGTTCTTCTGTAATTTACATTGCAGAAAAGATGATCAGCAGTGTCAGACACATTTTTGTACTAGAAAAATATTAAAAAAAAACTCTTCAAGAAAAAAATATCAAGAGAAAGTTTCACATTTGTACAATATCAATTATATGATGTGGCAACTAACAGCTGGAAATCAGAATTATGCTCTATTTAATTGACTTGCAAGTTCATACATTTGTGTTGATTCTGTCCATGCAGAGATTAGTTATATTTATCATATTTATTAAAAAAAATGTCAAAATTCTTAACACCTTCTTTGCTTTATTGATGTGCTTTTTAATTGTTTGTAACATGTGTTTTCTTTGTTCTATCTTTCCTTATCTATATCGTATCAAACTGGAATTGAGGCTTGTGTTTTTAACATAACCTTTAAAATGTAATATACGCTTTTGTTTTGATTATTTTTCTTTAAAGTTTATACAGTAGGTTTTGTTGTGTTCATGTACTCACAAGCAGCACATATATATTTGGAGCTAGATTTGTTAGTGTATACCATGAACCAGTGGCGAAGCGTGTCTATCACAACTGGACCTTCTGTAGACCACCACCACTCACTTTATGCGTTATATCATTTCGGCAGATAAGATTGTCGCAGCCAATTTACAAGTGTACCATAGTTGTCAAAGCAGTGTCCATGTAGTGAAGTAACAGACCAACAGACCACCACACACAGGCTATCGATGAAAGGGACGGTCTACCCTAACCTCTAACGCTTAACGTGAAAAGGCTTAACGTAACTTGAAGTTCCAAAACAGCAATCAATAATCACCAAATGTCTCTGGCATATGTCTTGTCATTAGGACTTTCACCTGTCATAATATCAAAACCTAAATACGGAAGTTATGTTACATTAAGTGTTTTCCTCTCATAAAGCTGCGTTTAGACTTTTCCTTACTGGCTCAATAGAGAGGAAAACACTCAATGTAATAACGTTCATAATGGGAGGATTTCCGTTAAGATATTTTGACAGTGCTAATGACAAGACATATGCCAGAGAAATTTGGTGATTATTGATCGCGGTTTTGTAACTCTGTAACTATGTCTTTTCACGTTAAGCGATGCAAAGAAAGATCAAGTCAAAACTCTTAATTCAAATGCACAACAATGCTTAACAAACTCAAGACAGCCATTAACTAATCATTCAACAAGTGTGTGGAAACAAAATGCAACAACCAGCTCAACGAGATGCAACACTGCGACAAAACCAGCAAAGACAAATGAGTCTCACTCACCAATGATGTTCACTTGAAGACAAATCCATTCTCCTGGAAAGATACCCGTTAGCCACGGGTATCTTTCCCAGTTGCTAGCCTGAAAATGGCGAACATAGCCTGCTTTAACAACTTGATTCAGCTCAAGATTGTCTGGCGTTGGACGGCCTTTTTTAATAATGTCCATCTTTACATTGAATGGTCGTCTTGAAAATGGTTCCGACTATAAATCCGCAACGACATCATCTTCGCCTGTTGCCATTTTGACGTAAAAAACCTACGTAGAAACAACGTAGCACTACGCTAGATCCACTCTCGCTCCAGCCAGTATACCTTCTAGCTCCCTATTGAGCTGTGGGGAAATCTGAAAGAATACGCCCATTGGCTACAAATCACTATATGATTGGTTGATCAAATTGTCAATCCAAACGTACGCTCTCATTCAGTCTGAGGGCCAAAGCAATCGGGAATACTTTAGTTGAAGGATATTCTTCCCAGCAACCTAGAAAAATACCACCACTCAAATGCGGGAGTAATCTATCTCATGTGATATTATATCTGTTGTGAAAATTACAAAAATCATGTCGGTTTCCTGTAATATTTGACTTGTTTGCTAGTGCAGCTCTAATTTGAAACATGACCTGCATCTAATAATATCTCAGCACTGCATGTATCTCACATAACAATGGTGTGAATATGAATGAATTTCATATTGTTTGTCACGGATGTCGACTTTCTCTCTACCAACCTTCCCATCTACTCTGAAAGAACGTATCTCCTTCAGTCTCATTCTTTCTCATCCTCTTCGTGTTTAGGTTGTTTGTGTGTGTGTCTCTGTCCTTCAGTCCTGCGGTCCTCATGTTCCATTCCAGCCAGCATCGTTAGCGTACAGCGGCCTGCCGGGGGCATCTGTGGCGCATCTGCGTTCTGCTGCGATAACGTTAAGGAATATAGTGCCTTGTAGCGTGTTAACACCTCAGTGCTCCCTATAGCTGTGCGGTGAGGACGAAAAGAAGACAGAGGGGGCGGCCAAGAAGTGCCAATTACCCCCAGAAAGGCCATGATTAGGAGTTAGCGGCCCATTAGCTCCCACCGATGTTCCTGAGACAAATGGTGTGCCGCCGAGTGTCTCTGGCGGCAGACCCGTGCTGGCGCCCCCCGCAAGGCCGATGGAGAACACGAGGCATTATTCATAACGGCAACAACACACTGTGACAATGTGTGGGTGTGTGCTTCAGGAAAATAAAGCAAAGTCTATATATACATATAAATATATATATCAACATTGTGGAGAGGTGTAAGGACAGGTGTTGTTTGGCGGTATTTTATCCTACATACTGCATGTGTCCTTTTGGAATTGCCTCACTGAGCAAAACAACAAAAAATGCTATTAAATGCTACGCTAACGTACCGTAGGCTTCCTTCTATACCTACTGGAACTGGAACGTTTATATAAGGATTTCAAATCAATTTAGACTTGAGGGGCTACACAGCCACCTTCTACAACACTGTCTACAATACATTGACACCATAGCTTATTCCTTAAACATGTTGAAGTGGCACCAATACTGCGGATGGCTTAAAGCTGTGAGCCGTAGCTGTTTAATCCCGGGGGCCTGGACAGGCTGCTTAATGGAGGGAGAATGGGGCTGCTTTCATCCAACGCCCCCTCTGTTCTTTAAAAAGACACGTTGCTCGAAACAAACACATCCGGATGCCTCCTACCTGCCATTGAGTGACGACTAGACCGGTTGGTTTCATATGGACCAGAATATACTTTAAAGTAATTATTACTATTAATATAATAGCAAGTATATACACAACAACAAAACAAATCCCAATTGTATTGATAATAATATCAGTGATATTAGAGAGTACGAATCACACTGCAAAATGTCTACCATGCAGTTAACACACACACACACACACACACACACACACACACACATACACACAGAGACCCACATAGTACAAGTGGACGCAGCCACATACAACTTGAAAGATAATATTCTGGGTTCTCCGTGTCCACGGGCTTCCCGTTGGCATCCTTGAACAAGATGCTGAAGCCCCACACCTGCTCCCTAGGGACAGACTATTGGTTAAATACTATTTTCTGTTAAAAAGGAGACATGATTGTAGACAAGACGAGCTGATGTGGTAGAGCTCTGGTAAGGTATGGACCCACACTTAAGACCCCACCTCCACCACCACCACCACCTCATCACAGCCCCTGGAGTTTCCAAACCACCCAGCCAGCGGGAAACATCCAGCAGGAAAGTCTTGGAGATGGATGGTGGACGGGAGAGAGGGGGTACCTGAATGGAGCCAGGCTGCACAACAAAAACCTGCATCGGTGGATGGAGTCATTACGGTCACACCTGTGGTGATGCACTTGACACACGGGCGGTGGCAGACGGACTGTTTATCCGCCGTGGCGAAGGCTCCAGTGGCGCAGAGGGGGGGAAACAGGGGGACTCTTTGAGTTTTGACTGCTGGCCGGACTAATGTTAGCCCTTTTGCGCCGATCACTATGGGCATAGTGGATGGATTTCTTAAAGCGCTAAGGGTTTCGTGTCGTTTGAGTCTTGTCCCTTTGACGGCTTATAGATCTGTAGATCTGCAGCCACAGCGCCACTTCTGAGACTGACTTCATCAGTCTGAAGCCAAAGGATGTGACAATAGTTAACAAAACATGCTAACAACAAACGCTTAGCACGTTTAATGCGTTGATTCTGTGCATAGATGGGCCCTGGAACTGTTTCTATGCGGCGTTCTTATGTGATTGTTGTTGAGGCTGAGTAGGAGAAGCATTTTGAGACAAAAGCAGAAAAATGCCGAAACCACTGAGAAATGACTGTAATTACCACACTTGCACACACATTTTACACACACACGCACACACGCACACACACACACACACACATATACACACACAGGCTAGCATGCGCTTCTCATAGACAACAGAAGGGATTGTAAGCGAACAGACGTTGCCTGTGCAGACGATCACATGTCAGAACTGAAGTTAATGACACCCTCTCTCCCTTGTGCCTACGCAGGGCACGCTAGCAGTGAGGGGGTGAGTCCATTACAAAATAGTTGTTATTTTTACAATATTATTATATTATATTTTTTTGCATTTAGTAGGGTTGTAGTAGGCTAAAGGCTGACTTCGTATTTCGTATTAGTCTCCGTCAGCCCAGAAAGTGTCGTCTCCCATGGGAGTATTACTGGGCTTAAACGGCTCTCATGAGCCATGGAAAGGACGTGGATTTATCAGTGCAGGAGAAGCACACAGCTTATTGGCTGTCAAGGAATTAACAAAAAGCCCAATCAAGCTGTGTTAACATAAATATGGATTTGGGTCCACTTTAGAACACAGAATCTTCATCAATCCTAATTGATGAAGTAGGGGGTAGGGGGGAGATTGATCTTGGAGGGGGGGGGGGGGTTGCTCTTGTTAAGGGCTTAAGGGGGTTTCGTTCCCCATCCGGGGACTGCCACTCCCAGCTCATTGCATTTATTCTCGTTTGGTTTCGGGGAAACCACCTTACCTGTCAATCACAAGTGTGTGAAGAAATGCAACACTTCTCAATGGTGAGAAGTGCCTGGAAAAAGGCGAGCTGAGAGTGTTTGGGGGGGGGGGGGGGGGGGGGGGGGGAGGAGGGGGGGAGAGAAGCTATACAAACAGAAAACATATATACCTAGGTCTATACCTGACAGCTACACCTTAGCTCAGTAGAAATTGCACATGATAAAAAAAACGATATGGGTTTAAGTACCAGGATAATTCAGAACAGTATAGGCCTACAGACTGGCACACGCAGTACTTAAAGAGCCGACTTAATGACTCCCACAGCATGGTGATATTGGACCCATGGTGCTCTTCTGGAGATTACTTTCCTCTGAACTCCAGCACTTTTCCCGGCTCGTGATCAACCATGAATGTGTTGAAAATGCCTTATCATGATTATAATTGTTTGTGCTAAAGGTGCTGTTGACACTATTTGTAACATTGATAACATTCAGTAGTGAAACCGGGCGATCACCGTTCGGTTAATTATTAATTCAGAGTCATAATTTGGATCAGCACCTTTCTAAAAGCTCGGTGGATGTATTATTAAAAAAAACTAACTTAGAAATATAAAATATAAAATAACTTCAGGCAATTTAGTGTTTCCCAACCATTTTGGTACGTGACCCCAATTCTAGGTGTGAAAATGTTTCCGACCCCAACTTTAAAGGCGTAGGAAACACTAAACACGTTTTTTTAGAGAGTTAAAGAGATAGTTTGCTAATGTCGATTTCTGCTGTTTTAGGCGATACATTTGTTGATTTTCAACTTCCGAGGTTGAAATTGGGAAAAAGTACAACGAAAAGCAGGCATGACTACTCTACTATAGATGTAGGGCTATTTCTTGACCAAAAGCTGGAAGGCAGAGTTGTATTGGATTTTATCACACTTCGATCACACTTTTTTCGCATTCTATTAATTATTCATTAATTTAATTATTCACAGTACAATTAAGGGTTTTGGCTAGATGTAATAAAAAATATATCTTTGAATATATTGTGAGCATTTACTAGATTAGATGGAACATGGTTTCCATACACTCATCATGTGTGTGTGTGTGTGTGTGTGTGTGTGTGTGCGTGTGTTGCTGTGTGTGAGAGTGTGTGAGTGTGTGTGTGAGAGAGTGTGTGCAAGTGTGTGTGTGTGTATGTGTGAGTTTGTGTGTGTGTGTTAGTGTGTGTGTGTGTGAGTGTGTGTGTGTGTGTGTGTTAGTGTGTAAGTGTGTGTGTGTGTGTGT
>CM051011.1:9833810-9863810 GCA_027704905.1 Muraenolepis orangiensis | reverse complement strand
ATAGAGAGAGAGAGAGAGAGAGAGAGAGAGAGAGAGAGAGAGAGAGAGAGAGAGAGAGAGAGGGGAAAGAGAGGGGGAGGAGCCACCGACCTCCACGTCCTTGAAGAGGTGGAGCATGGCCACGCCCACCACGATGACGAGGAAGGCGCCCAGCGTGGCGACCACGTCCACGCTGCTCATGGTGCTCCACTCCTGGAAGAGGATGATGGAGCTGGACAGCACCACGGAGGTGAAGAGCACGTAGTAGATGGGGTAGACCAGCAGCGTGTTGAACGTGTCCAGAGACTTGTTGAGATAGTTCACCTGTACACGCACACACGCACGCGCGCACGCACACACACACACACACACGCGCACGCACACGGATGTAGAACAAGAGACACAGATGTTATTTTTTAAAAGTGGCCCTGTTTGACCTGCAGGTGTGCCATTGATTAGCCATTACGAGACACCTCTAAATCAGTCAAATCAAATCAAACCAGTCAAATCATTCAAAACAGTTTGCAACATCACAAAAGGATGGATGGATGAAGCGAGAGCAGACTACCAGCTGACCAGCTGGTAGTCTACTGTACTGGCTAATCAAACTCACACCTAATGGTAAAACACAGGCCTTCCCTTTAAAGTCAAACATGTTTATGATCAATGATAAATGAATCGAAACGCATAGAAACATGTAAATAGGGAGTTGCTAACTTGCCTGCTCAAAACCTACTGCTTCCCCATATCATAAATGGTCATTGATCAATTGCGCCATCTTGTGTTGAGAAAATTGTACATAACTTGCATATAGCATTGATTTTAGAGTCTGAACGATCAATTTATTACCGATCAATAACATAACAAAAAATGGCCTTAAAGGACCGGGATACAGACAAACCAGCCATAGATAGAAATAAACAAAGAGACCAAACACTTTATTATGATCTGATACATGATATCAAGGAACATTATGGCTCTGAAATAATGACATGAATTAAACCATAATTGTAAAAAAAACAACTGGAGAAAAAGGAGATTTAAAATGGAGACAATTATTAAAAGTTACATTTCCGTACCTGCGTTACTACGGAGACGACGAGGCAGAGCAGCATTATCCAGGTGAGAGGATGACCAATCACTGAGGGATCAGTGAAGACTGGGGGAGAGAGAGAGAGAGAGAGAGAGAGAGAGAGAGAGAGAGAGAGAGAGAGAGAGAGAGAGAGAGAGAGAGAGAGAGAGAGAGAGAGAGAGAGAGAGAGAGAGACACACACACACACACACACACACACACACACACACACACACACACACACACAAACAGGGAGAGATAGAGACAGAGAGAGAGAGAGAGAGAGAGAGGTGCATGAAGAGCCAAACTGAAAGTTAGAAGAGGGGGGGAGGTTTTGGTGTAAGTGATGTCAAGACACTCTTTTTTCACACTCTTTAGCATTACAATCAAATGATCCTAACACAGACCGCCATGTGTGTGTGTGTGTGTGTGTGTGTGTGTGTTCTCCTAACAGATCGCCATGTGTGTGTATTTGTGTGTGTGCGTGCATGCATGTGTGCGTGTGTGTGCGTGCGTGCGTGTGCGTGTGCGTACCTGTACATATGGCGATGCCAAGGCCTTTCACAGAGGACACAGTGAAGGCTCCCAGTAGGGAGCAGATGCTGATGTACACCAGGATGTTGCTTTGTCCGACACGAGGGGCCACGTAGCCCACCAGCACCGCACAGCACAGCAGCAGGAAGCACGCGTACACCAGGAACCCTGCAGAACACACACGCACACACACACACACACACACACACACACACACACACACACACACATTAACACATTAACATACGCACACACACACACACACACATAGACACACACAGACTCAATCTCACACACACATACTCAATCTCACACACACATACGCACACACAGATTCAGTCACACACACACCCCCACCCACCCACCCACACACCCGTACACACACAGACAGACACACACACACACACACACACAGTAACAGTAAGACACACACACACAGACAGGCACACTTTGCATTGAGACTCAATAAACATGCGTTGTGCTTTGTTAAACACGAAACTCTGACATCGTTCCCTGGGGCCTTGAAGCAGACCAGGCCGGGTGGGGCTTGTCTTATTTATGGAGGTACTAGTTATTGTGTCACCAGGTTTTAGTCAATCATTTGAGAGAGGTAAGGATCGTTTTCCCCCTGTGACTGACTCAGGGTAGCTGCATGTTTTGGCAATCTAGAATCTAGAAGTCTTTTACAAAATTTTCAATACATTTTTTAATACGTTTTCAATACAGTTTCACAACAAAAATGGAACAGAAAACGTGGAATGACCACGATTATAAGGTTTAGGGACAATTATGTCCACATGTCTACTGGAACAAGTGCTTCTCACACTGCATATGTGATTCAGCTGCTTTGATCCAAAAGGCCCAGTTGGAAACACGTCTGTTGTCTGTCAGTTGCTCTTTCCTTCTCTTGTGTTTGTCACGGTGTGGTTAGCAAATTGGCCCGGTTGGGAGAAACAGAGATCCGCAGAGGAGTAACGTCATTGGGTCACAAGGCCTGTTTAAACAAGTGTTTTGAATCTCTGTTTGAACCATGTTCAGACGTAGTGTCCATCCAAAATTCAAATTGTTGTTATTGTTCTTGTCATTGTAGTTATAGTATTGTCATAGCATAGTGTTGTTTAGAGTGTATCGTTTATAGTATATAGTATAGTATATAGCATATAGTATATAGTGTTGTTTATAGTATTGTATAGTATAGTATTGCATAATATAGTAAAGTATAGTATAGTATATATCGTAAAGTATAGTTTAGTATAGTAGAGTGTAAGTATTGTTGATTGAAAGTATTGAAATTCATACTGCGGAATTGAATGGGGAGTAGGCATTGCATTGCACTTGTTACATATGGCAAAAAATAAAGAATCTTGAATCTTGTACAGCACATTCAATCTAGATTGATAAAAGATCGGTTCTCCAGATTGGTATTTGTCCAGACACGGTGTCTCACGGGAAGCATTCTCAAGCGCTAAGCTCAGTCTCTCAGTCTCATATTTCACTGGTCGACACCCTATATAAAACAAGGGGGGGTGGGGGTGGGGGGGGATATTCTATACTCAAGAGTTCTCTGAATCATCCAAAGCAGTGCGGTGCAGTGTCTACTTGGACAACTTATTATGAGACCTGTCTGTAGCTTTATGTCCGATCACAGCACAGTCCCACTTTGGTCAGAGGACAAAATCAAGTGGATTTTGCTCTCGGTCGATGGGGAAATTCAGGCAAAGTTCAGATTACATTACATTACAGTCATTTAGCAGCATTTTTATCCAAACCGACTTACAATAGTGTGTTTCAACAAAGGAAGGTAAGAGAACAACTCGTCACCAGAAGTCAAAAGTGCATTTCCTTCCTAACAAGTCTCCTCGAACTGAACCAGTGCTCAGGTAGAAGTACAATAAGTTCAGGTAAAAGTACAGTAAGGGAAAAGTACAATAAGTTGGCAAACAATAAATAACAATATCAAGAACAATATCTACCTATCTAGTAATATCTAATCGACTTAGATAATCAAAGATAATCAAACGAGGAAGGATCCGGGTAGTGTGTCCTGAAGAGATGGGTCTGTGGCAAATGTTATGGATATTTATCTGGTTTTAACAGGGCCTGTGTTAATGAAAGTGTTAGGTGCCGTGTTGTGCTTGATGAGGTTGAGGAGTGGAGCAGTAGGGCAATACAAAACACAGAGAATGCAGAGTCAGAGGAATTTGAATATAAGTCAAAACTGGTCACCTGGTTCGAGGAGTTTCACGGTCATCTGCTGCAGTGACGTCACTTCCTCTTCTTCTGGGGCGTGGATGACCATCAGTGTGCTGCCCAGGACACACAGGAGGCAGCCCAGCTTCCCCACCAGGTTGAGTGACTCCCCCAACAGATACGAGGACAACACTGCACTGTGGAGGGACACCAAAAAAGTACAATGGAATGCTCACTCCCCATTCCCTCCCGCAGTATGCCTTTTCTAAAACATCAAATTAACAAATTAAAATACTGTACACAATAAAAAGTACAATAAAAAGAACAACAAAGTTACTGATGGATGACAATGTTATAACAGTGGCAGCCCTCCTAGCAGTTCAGTAGGCGCACTGCCTGTGGTAAAGAGCGTTTTTGTATCTTTGCCTCAAGCCTCGACAACCTGTTACTGACCTCTGCTTGCCTCCACCACGTTTTGGGATTTTGCCCTGTCTGTACCTTTGCCTTTTGTTTGCGTTAATCGGCGTGTGCGCCGAACAATAAATGTTCTACCTGGCTTCTGTTACTCTGTTTTTGGGTCCCACCTACACCCAGCCCAATCCTGGTTATAAATGCTTGACATATGAGTATTTAGTCAATTGAAAGGTACCTAATGAGAACACTCAGAGCACCCAGTGGAGTGACCACGGTAGCAGGGGCGAAGAGATACGCCACAAAGTTAGCCACCTCTCCTGCACCCACTGTTATAGGAGACACATAGAGAGAGAGAGGGGGGGGAGAGAGAGAGAGACAGAGACAGAGAGAGAGACACACACACACACACACACACACACACACACACACACACACACACACACACACACACACACACACACACATATACACACACACACAGAAACCTGTTGTCAGACAGGTCATCCTGCACACGGCTTAAAATTGATCCATTGTTGATATTTGATAGCTTAAGCGGTTCCTTTCCTTTTCTTCATTGAAAGCCGTTAGACAATATGCTATAGCATAGATAGCAAGAACAGGGAATACAGAATGCATTTGTGTCTGCGTCTGTATGCGTGTTTCAACAAGTGATGGTAGTTTATTCACATCGTACAACTCCGTCTCTGGTACATTGTGGCTGCATTTTAAACTACTGACCTCAACATTCATTGAGAACGGCAAATTTGCAACTAGTCAAAGTGAGTGGTGGGTGGACGTGACTGAAGAAATGTCACAATGTCTGCCTGGATATTGGTGATGGCCAGCAGTGCTGGGTTATGAGCAGGGAGATGTGCCCAGAGGTAGTGAAACACATCGATGGGTGGAAAAAACAGCCTGATTACTTACTGGTAAGTAGACCCATCCACCATAACCAGTCCTTAAGATAACCATGACCTCCATGACCTGCAACACACACACACACACACACGGTTAATACTGTATATACATTAACTAACTTAATGATTAGTATGTTCTCTTTCTCATGGTGAATATATATATGAGTTATCTTAATGATTAGTATGTTCTCTTTCTCATGGTTAATATATACATAAGTTATCTTAATGATTAGTATGTTCTCTTTCTCATGGTTAATATATACATAAGTAATCTTAATGATTAGTATGTTCTCTTTCTCATGGTTAATATATACATAAGTAATCTTAATGATTAGTATGTTCTCTTTCTCATGGTTAATATATACATAAGTAATCTTAATGATTAGTATGTTCTCTTTCTCATGGTTAATATATACATAAGTAATCTTAATGATTAGTATGTTCTCTTTCTCATGGTTAATATATACATAAGTAATCTTAATGATTAGTATGTTCTCTTTCTCATGGTTAATATATACAGCGGTGGTTGGGCTCATGGTGGCGGTTTGAAGATTTCAACACATGGCCCAATCTTTGCATACATGAGGCTGAATGTCAGCGTCTCTTTAAATGTTTACGGTGTTCCACTCCCTAGCACCTCCATGAAGTCAATGCAAATACAAGCTAACCCCACCCCCACACCTGTTTCCCTAAAGCAAACAACACTCTGTCAAATTAGCTAAACACACTGTGACAAACACAAGAGAAGGAAAGAGCAACTGACAGACAGACAGGTAGGCAGACAGACAAGACAGCTTTTCCCACCTGCTCTGGTATGGCCATCTTTGGCCAATCGCTGAAGGCCTTTTTTCTTGAGAATCACGCTTCCACCAATCAAGAAGGACGACAGGATGGCCAGGGTCAGGCCCAGTGGCAGGTTGTAGCTGGAGGCTTGTAATGGGTCGCCTATGAAATGGGCTCCGTTGTGGACGTCTGTTGAGTTGCTCAGTGAACCTGGGGAGAACACACCCAGTTGAGCAATCTATTGAGCTACTGAACAAAGCACTATCCATTTGGACAGTGCTGCTGACTGCCAACACAATGTAGGAATGAGAGAAACTGTGATATCAAATGGGCTATGACTTCTAACCTATTCAAGTGTTCTCAATGGAGGAGCATATAACCTGCAGAAGCTGTATTTTTTTGTTTGTGACATAAATTAATCTGTCAAATTAGTAATCATAGTATCTCTCATTAACATATATGCCCTTTCTCTGGTCATCCTAATAATAATAATAATAATAATATATATCAACATCAGATATCAAATAGGTTACCACACGTAATGTTCCATTACAAACATGTAACCCACTGGTTTCTACCGCTGGTTTTAAACGGCTACGTACCTGTCATGTATGTGGTGTTGGAGTAGTATGCCGTCGCATGAGGGGAGGCGGGTCCAGTGTGCACCACACACACTGCCGACAGGGAACCACACCTCAGCGCCACCACAGA
The DNA here is from genome assembly GCA_027704905.1 of Muraenolepis orangiensis. Classification (NCBI taxonomy): domain Eukaryota; kingdom Metazoa; phylum Chordata; class Actinopteri; order Gadiformes; family Muraenolepididae; genus Muraenolepis; species Muraenolepis orangiensis. The sequence continues at coordinate 9,857,210 of CM051011.1, read as the reverse complement.
GCCTGGAATGTACACGTGCTTAGTAACTGCTCCGTTACACTGTGTACACTTCCAAGTGAGTGAGTGAGTCAGTGAATAAGTGAGTAAGTGGGTGAGTGAGTGAGTGAGTATATATATATATATATATATATATATATATATACAAATATATATACAAATATATATATATATATATATTCTCCTTAATTTCCCTCGGGATAAATAAAGTTATCTTGAATCTTGATATGAATTTATATTTATATATATATATATGTGTGTGTCTGCTGTGAACACTTAGGCACATTTAAGTGTGTATATTTGCAATCTGCCATGAACACTGTTAGGGCCATATCAGCAGGGCTAAACTAGCACCGGCAGACTGTATTTACACTACAAACAATGGGGACCGAACAGGCAACACACTACCACAACACACTTTCCAGTAGACAAACGTTTAAAATGTCAGATATTACAATTGCTAATAACAATAGTTATAATGCTTGCTGATTGCTAAAGCTGATTACAACCAACTAAGAATTTGCTACTCTTTTTTTGTTTATTTTTATTTTATATATTATTTGTATGGTATTGTTGTATGTATACTGTGGGAGGGAATAAGGAGTAAGCATTACAATGTACCTGTTGCAATTGGCCAATACAAATATATTGTATCTTGTATCTTGTATCTTGAATGACATAGAATGCTTTCTAAAGTCTATCTTAGATGACAACCACCATTTCGATAGCAAACATTAGGCCTACGCTATAGTAACGTTGACATTAAAAACTTTGTAAAACAAATGACACATCATTAGCAGGTGGTGAGCAGGTGGAAGGAAATCCTATATTGTTTTCGACAGGGAAATGATTTTGAAGATGTGATAGAAACTCCTATTACATAACACATTGTTACTCATTGTTACAAGACTCTATGCCACAAAGTCAAGAAATACCGGTTGGAAGTTGTGACCTTACCGTTTGTGCACATCTCCCTATCTCCGTGAATGTCCTCCATCCTGTCCAGAGACACCACTCTCTAAACTCCGCGTTCACATCACCGGCATCATCTCATCGGACAGCAACGGTCGTCGACGACGCCTCCTGAATGAAAAAAAAGTCTTGGTTTCCAAGACAATATAATAGAAAGAGATACAAGAGAGTGTTTCTATATTCGAGTTCACACTGTCTGTGTGTGTAGTATCGAGCGGGCTACACTCACTCACTCACTCACTCGTGGATGTTGATGCAACACACCCCGTTCGTACACAAAGGACTGGTTCACTGTAAACAACTCACCACCTGACCCCGCCCAGGTGAGCACACCTGGTGCTTTTTCTTTAGTAAATAGCTCAATGGTAAGTAGTCCCTGGACTATTTTAAAAATAAAAATGCATCTCCAATCTCAAATGCGCATTTATAATAGGCCTGGGTCCTACCTTTCTTTGGCGATAATTCAAAGATATTCTAAAAATATTGCGAAAACTAAGCAAAGAATAATACCTACAATGATATCTGCTGTTTACGGTTGAACCAGGCTTTGCAACAGCGAGGATATTAGATACATTCCGTTTGAGCCTGGAGCACCTGAACTAGGTATACGTTGGTTATAATAGATGTAGTCTACTTTTTTGGTTATACAAAAAAAGAATCAAGGTTAAGCAATGTTATCATCCAATTTGGTACAGTTACAGTTCGGAAGTTGTAGAACTGATTAAGTAAGCTTGCCTTAAAGTTACGTTATTCTCTCATCTACAATTGCGGTTGGTTAACACTAGAGGGAGCACAGAGTCATATTACCGGTAGTATTCACAGCTCTGTGGAGAGAACACGATGAGAGGAGCACCAGTCTGGGTTTTGGTTTTACATTTCTTTACATAGAATAGCTAACGTCAAATGTAAATTAAGACTAAGCTAAACGTTCAGACCACTTGCTTTCTTTCTGGATTTGTTTTTCTCCTTCCTACGCAGGCGCTTGCACACACACACACACACACACACACACACACACACACACACACACACACACACACACACACACACACACACACACACACACACACACACACACACACACACACACACACACACACACACACACACACACACACACGTGCGCTCTCTCTCTCTCACACACACACACACACACACACACACACACACACACACGTGCGCTCTCTCTCTCTCACACACACACACACACACACACACACACACACACACACACACACACACACACACACACACACACACACACACACACACACACACACACACACACACACACACACACACACACACACACACACACACACACGCACACACACACACACACAATATAGTGACTGATCGTTGATATATACCGGTACATATATATGTGTTGTATTGTTGAATTGTGCAAAATAATCATGGTCATGAGAATGGGAATGTTTAAAAAACACTCTGAGATGCAATACAAATGAAATGGATTATTATTATTATTATTACTAAAAATCATATATTCTCCGCTGATTCCTACTATTTCATATTTCTCTCTGTAGGTTTAATTTATACAGGGGACCCCACCACTTATTGTAATGGCCAATTGTGTCCCCATCACTTTACATAAACATTATTTGTCAGCACTGTTCTGAAAGAAGGAAATGTGAACAAACTAATGAGCTTGTTTGTATCAATGCATTGTTGTTTTGCAGTGGTTCGTAATGATTTCCGGCACCACCGTGTGTGTGTCCACCCAGCTGAGAGACTACCATTAAGACCCTTCTAGGATTTAAAAAAATGTTCCCCTCAAAATCGTATTAAAATTACAAGAATAAACTGTTCATTGAACAATATCATGTGATCTAAGAAGATACATCTTTAAAAATGTAATACATTGTGTTTTTAACAGATAAAATACATTTTTGGATTCTTTAAATAAGCACAATTTTCTTTTCTTTTTTTGTCCATCCATCCATCTTCTCCCGCTTATCCGTAATCGGGTCACGGAGGTAGCAGCTTCAGCAGGGGACTCCAAACTTCCCTCTCCCTGGCAACATGGACTAGCTCTGACTGGGGGATCCCGAGGCGTTCCCAGGCCAGTGTGGAGATGTAATCACCCCACCTGTACCTCTGTCTGCCACGTGGTCTCTTCCCAGTTGGATGTGCCTGGAAAACTGCTCCTTCGCGTAGAAAGGAGCCAGTTGAGGTGGTTCGGGCATCTAGTAAGGATGCTTCCTGGTCGCCTCCCAAGGGAGGTTTTCCAGGCACATCCAACTTGGAAGAGACCACGGGGCAGACCAAGTTACAGGTGGGGTGATTACATCTCCACACTGGCCTGGGAACGCCTCGGGATCTCCCAGTCAGAGCAAGTCGATGTTGCCAGGGAGAGGGAAGTTTGGAGTCCCCTGCTGAAGCTGCTACCTCCGCGACCCGATTACGGATAAGTGGGAGAAGATGGATGGACATTGGAATGCTTGCTCCCCATTCCCTTCCGCAGTATAAATCTCAAAAAACAATACCATAAATAACCCAGACATGGCAAGTCATAATTTAATAAAAAACTGCACACATCTCAAAACTGTATGGACGAGCCCCCAAGGATTGAAAACATGGTTTACTAAACCAAAAAATGTAATTTGAACTTAACTTATGATGATGTGTTGGGGAAACTTGCAAATAAAGAATAAGATGAAGAGACAAACCAGACTAAACCAAACAAAAACTTATACAAATTAATTAGAGAAATATGATAAACAGAGGAGTTCTATAAAAACAGAGGCTATCTGCTAATTCCACCTCATTCGGCTGGTTTGTTTACTAAGTGGTGTTTGGTGTTTTAAGGAAAACTCAATCAAAACGAACAAACCATAATGACTGCTGGTGACCACATCCTCGGTCTCACGTCTGTTTGTTCAAAAGTGACATGGACATCTGGAAGAAGCTATGCATCATCCATGATGGCTTTAACTTCATCAGCAGATCAAACACTCGAGAGAAGATGTGTGAAGTCATTGGGTGAGTCTGTTCAGTTTCCATTGATTGAAATGAACCCTATGCAACAATGAAATACTCAATACGTACCTCATGCACAGACACACTTGACTTTGGGGATTTTGGGGTTTTGACGGTGACTTTGGGCGTGCAGTAGGACAATGGCTGAACTTTGGTTCTTGATGTTTCTGAAGTAAATATCGCTTGTCATTTTCATTACCAAGTTCACATAATTTTTGTCTTTAGAGAAAAAGTAAACCTTATGTCTTTCAATTCATAACAAAGCATTTGGAAAATTGAATAAGCTTTGCCTGGTTTTTGATATAAATCGCCACGAGGGGACTAATGCCTATCATTTGCCTCACATTATTTTATTTATTCTGGTGGTGTCTTCAGGTGTTTGTGGAATAAAGTAGAACAATTCAAAATAGCAACAACATTTTATTCGCCAAACTGCATTGTCCAAAAATATAAAAATGTATTCAAACTAGACTGGGGGGAGCACATCATTGGTATGTTACACATTGATTATTTTAGTTGCAGTAGTTCTCAAGGTCATGGAGGTTACAGGGTCTGTGGCAGCACTGATCCACGATGCCTCTCTTAACCATCATCTCCATCTGGTTGAATGCCAGTTCAGGCACCTCGTTATCTCCACCTGCTCCGCCCGCCTTTTGAGACAGAAAGCCTGCCGCGAGATAGAAAACGGAAGTGAAGATAAGTCTACAATGTTGCACTGGTCCCTCAGTTTTACCTCCATTAATCCATTGAATTTGAAGTACTATTGGATGTTAACTTAATATAAAGAGTACTCAATAGTATCTAAGGTTCACATTTAAATGACTAACTTACTGTTATTACAGGCAAAGAGTTAAAGTTTTGAGAAGTAAACTTTCACTTAACTATATTGCACCGCTATGACACTATTGTACCCCAGTAGAGACCATTTATATATGTTAGTGCTGATGTCTCACCCAGCATGGGGGCCACGTCTCTCTTGGAGTTGAAGAAGAATCCCTTGTCCCCACAGACCAGGTAGAGGGCGTCCACCAGGTGAGAGCCACAGAGGTGTTGTGGAGAAGCTGCCGCCTCAAGGCTGGACCAGGATAAGGCCAGCAGCACCACCATGATGCAAGTAGCGTGGAGCAACCGGGCCATACTGTTGGGGGTGCACACACACACACACACACACACACACACACACACACACACCAAACATTAAGGGGAAAACAGAGTATTTACACAGAATAACTATGAGAATAAATACAAGGTCAAGAATGGTGAGAGCAGAGTAGAAAGCATGTTCTTGAGGAAGAGGGTTGAGAGAAAAATAAGACAATGTGATGACGAGGAGGGAAGAGGAAGGTGAGAGAGAGAGAGAGAGAGAGAGAGAGAGAGAGAGAGAGAGAGAGAGAGAGAGAGAGAGAGAGAGAGAGGAGAGAGAGAGAGAGAGAGAGAGAGAGAGAGAGAGAGAGAGAGACTGTGGGTGAGATGGCCACAAAGTAAAGAGAACTTAGGTGGAGAGACAGCCAGGCTATCTGAGTTAAGAAATACATTGTAGTGCCATACCTGAGGAGCGAAGGAGACGAGACCTGCAGATGGGAGCACAAGGTGAATAAGATAATTCTCAATGGTTGACTGTGGGACAGAACTGAGGGAATCTGCCCACTTTATACCAAAAGAGCGGGTGATAATCACGTTGTGACACGCCCAACCTGCATCACACTAACGGGAGTGTTTGCTCACATGTGTGTCATTGACAGTTTGTCTCTGACTGCAGTTTCTTTTGACTTGAATTATTCCCCTTTATGATTCTCTAGACTTTATTTAGCTTCTAGATTCTCTAGGAACCTAATTTCATTAGACATTTCATTCATTTTAAGATATTTTGTTTATGGAAATAAACGGATCTGATCTGGTTTTAGCTGGTTTGATCTAGCTAGCTGTATTTGTTGTGGTCACCTTTTTGTTGTGGTCAACACTTTTTAAGTCTTTTCTGTAGGTTTCATAGCAAGATGAATGGAACATAAGGTCTTCTAATCGGTGTTTGTCCATCGTACCAATAAGGGATGTTGTACTGGGCAGTAGAGGCTATCTGCTTATTCCAGCTCATTAGGCTAGTTTGTTTTACTAAGTGGTGCTCAATGTTTCAAGGAAAATTCAGTCAGAACCAACCAACCAACCTGCCCTAATGACTGCTGACCAACAGCTTTGGTGTGACGTTTGTTTGTTCAAAGTGAGAACAAAAGCAGCCATGCATTCTGGCTTTAACCTCATTAGCAGACCACACAGTTTGAAGTTAATCTGTGTGTCTTCGCCTCGTCAATCTGCTCTGTGTAGCGAGCACTGTCAAGTTGCGCACATCCTTCCCTTGCTTCTCCAGCTCTGATTTGATATTTTGGAAGTTCCCCAAATCATGGGGCTGCATCTTTAAAGGCAGCAGTTGTAGTTTTTTGTTTGAAAGCATTAACAGGGCTGGTAATGTTGATCACTGTTTTGTCTTTTACTTGCAGCTCCAGATTAAGCTCATTGAACATGTTTTTCAGATCGGTAAAAAATGCTATGCAGCCATTTGTTGTCAGCTGTTGATATTCTGCATGCTTAGTGACAAGGAGAAACTCCCTTATCTCCGGGCAGAGCTCTCGAAATCTCTGCAAGAATGTGCCCCTACTCAGCCATCTGTCATTGGTGTGTAGCGAGAGATCAGTGAAGTTGCTGTCAGCCTCCTCCAGATACGCACGAAACTGCCATAAAACGTGCCCGACTGGAACAGACGATTTTCATTGACACATCCATGAACTCTTTCATGTTTAGCATTTTTGCACATAGTGCTTGTTGGTTTATTATGCTGTGATAGTGAAGGAAGTCAGGAGATCGGCCCACCATCGCAGGCGCACCGTCTGTGATGATTGACACCAACTTACACATTGGGAGCTGGGTTCTGTCGACAACAAAAAATTCTTCCTCCTATTTCGCATGGAAGTGGTACTTTTTCGGCTTCTGACTTGGTCCCGCTCCCGCTCTCATTTTTATATCCCTCTTTTGCTACGTATTAAATTGGTATGCTAAATCCTTCCTTCATTATGGAGGAAGAAATCTTTAGAAGGAATGCAGAGTGGGGGATCCCTCCTTGCAGGGATAGTTTAGTGTACAAATAGTCAAATGAGAAATAATTTGTGTATGTGGTGCTGGCCGGTATCCTTCAGGTGGGGGTCACAGCGGCACACTGGAAAAAGGAAGCAGTCTGCGGTATGATTAGGTGGGGTAGGGTGGACAAGGAACATGTAGAGAACCTCTAGTCTAGTCTAGTACCTATCGGCAGCACGGGTAGGCTAGTGCTGGCTAACTGGTCGATTTAGCTGTAATGAGAGCTGAGGGGCACTCCTAGGCGCCAAACGACAATGTAAAAAGGTGTCAGGATTGGCAGTTCTGCCTTTCCGCGTTCACAGCCCTCTTCCAGGTAGCCACGCCCCTTATCACGTTCCGCATTCATGTCACCGTTTCCCCAGCCCTCACCCAGATAACCACGCCCCTTATCACGTTCCGCATTCATGTCACCGTTTCCCCAGCCCTCGTCCAGATAACCACGCCCCCTTATCACGTTCCGCATTCATGTCACCGTTTCCCCAGCCCTCGTCCAGGTAGCCACGCCCCCTTGTTAGTTCTCCCCCGCAGCTGCAGCGCATCACCGTTAATTTCCCCCTCATGTTTTCCTGCCCGTCTTATTGGCTGCCTTGTTTCCACCTGTTATGTTCCTTGTGCTTAAATAAGCGGCGTCTTCTTTTGTTCAGCGCAAGTTCATTATATATACTGTTTCGTTGGTTGTTAGACTCGTACTTGTTTCACGTTTTGAGACTTGTACTTGTTTCATGTTACAGTTCTTACTCGTTCATGTTTCCACGTCATGCCACCGTCAGGTTTTTGTAGTTAGGTCTTTTGCTTTTGAGGATTTTTGTATTACTGCATTTTTCCAGTAAAGACTCTTTACTTTGATACGTATCATCAAGTCGTGCATTTCGGTTCACCTCCTAAGTCCTTGTTCCTTGTCCCTTGTCTCCTCGGATCGCCGGACAAAAGTTTTAAGTTTAGATTTAAATATTTCAACAGAGTCTGCTTCCCTGATTACAGGTGGCAGGCTGTTCCACAAATAGGACGCTCTATTCCCTGCAGATTTCTTTCAAACTTTTGGGATTGGTAGAAGGCCGGCTCCTGAGGGGCCGAGGAGGACAATAGAGAACAATAAGGTCCTTCAGGTGCTAATCCTTGTAGGATTTCAAAAGCAAGTAGTAGCAGCTTGAAATCTGTCCTTGCATTTACTTAGGAGCGAGGTCAGAATTGGAGTACTCTTATATACAGGCTTATGACTCATATTTGTCATATTTGTTTATTAAGTTTAGTTAAGTTAGTTTTAAATCATTTATATGTTTAAATTGCTGTTGAGTGTAAAAGTGACCATGAGGATTGCTACACAATTCCATTGTACTTGTGCAATGGAATTGTGTGTCAATAAAGGCATTATGAATCAGATTCTAAATAATCAAACTCATTGTCCGAAATCACTCACAAACTTACAGCAGTCATCTAATTCACAAGTGCTCAGCTCCTTACAGTAAGAACAAATTGTTTACAGAAACATCTGTTACTAATACATTTGAATTGACTTGAGTGATTTGTTCATGATTAGTAATGTAACATCTGTAAGTTAATACAGACTATCATAAACCTGCGCCTGAAAGCCACAGGTTTATGAAAACAGACCAAACACCTCTAAATCGTGATCAGACCTAAACCCAGAAATGGCGAGTCATAATTTAAGAAAAGACTGCATACGTCTCAAAACGGTATGGTCCCCAAATATGTTACAGCCCTTATAAAGGCCTCTCATAAAGCCACACTATATTCAAACTCTTACCAAAAGAAGGATTCGACCAAGTTTGCGGCGCGTAAACATCGCGACGCCCAGCGTCTGACCAGTTTTTGCAAGTTAGCGGTAATATACCTCCACACTACACACTTCCTGGATCCTTCCCCGTAGCACTAAGTCAATTATCTAAGTAGATTACATATTATAGATAGGTAGATATTGTTCTAGATATTGTTATTTATTGTTTGCCAACTTATTGTACTTTTCCCTTACTCTTTTACCTGAATTATTGTGCTTCTACCTGAGCACTGGTTCAGTTATTGGAGACTTGAAATGAAATGCACTTTTGACTTCTGGTGACGAGTTGTTCTCTTACCTTCCTTTGTTGAAACACACTATTGTAAGTCGCTTTGGATAGAAGTGTCTGCTAATTGACTGTAAAGTAATACCTAACAATTCATAGTCTGTTCACACAGAACAGTTTTACTTTTATTACGTACACCCGACACAATCTTTTTTAAATTGGATTACAACATTCTGGCAACTCAATCAGCAATCTTCAACTCCACGCTGAAACAGCACGGTTGGCTCAACAGCACCGGACTCATCGCCTGCGGAGAAAACGTAAACACAGGAGAGGAAGCCGCGGAGGGCTACGAGCTACATGCTAAGCTAAGAGCTAACCCACATCGCCCGTCGCTACCCAGCGTTTTCCTTGCCAATGTACCGTCTCTGTTTATGAATTTATGAACTGCAGCTGCGGATTATCAACCATAAATGGATTAAGGATTGCAACCTGATGATTTTCACAGAATCATGGCTTAACAGCGGAATCGCCGACAGTGCTTTTGAGCTAACGGGGCTCACTCTACACAGAGCAGATCAGCTGAGGCATGGGGGGAACCTCCAGGGATGGAAGTCTGTGCATTTATATTAACAAGGCTTGGTGCACTCGACACTACCACCATTGAGAGCCACTGCTCTGCTAATGTGGACTACCTAATGGTTAAATATAGACCCTTTTACCAACCCAGGGAAATTACAGCCACCATTATAACTGCGGCTTACATACCTCTAGATGCTAACGTTAAGCTAGCTATGAAGGAACTTTACTCTGCTATTAACAAACAGCAGAACTTTCACCCAGAGGCAGCCTTTATTATTGCAGGCGATTTCAACCATGCCAACTAAAAGACTGTGCTTCCCAAATTCCACCAGCATGTCTCCTGCTCTACAAGAGGAGAGAGAACATTAGACCATGTTTAGACTAACAAGGATGATGCTTACAAAGCCATCCCCCTCCTCCACCTTGGACAGAGTGATCATGTCTCTTTGTTCATGCTGCCTATGTACACGCCACTCATCAAGCGTGTGAAGCCCACCGCTAGGACAGTCAAAGTGTGGCCTGAGGGAGCAGACTCTGAGTTGCAGATACAGTACACAGATTGGAGTCTGTTTGCCTCCCAGTCTACCCTGGACTCCCACATCGACATCGACTCCTACGCCTATTCTGTTTTGGATTATATCAACTCCAGCATTGACACTGTCACCACCGATGCTGCTTTTAGGTTGGGCGATGCACAGGCCTACTGTTTTGCCAGGGCTAACCTGAACAAGGGCATCAAGCTGCCAAAGCTCAACCACAAGCTTAGGGTTGAAGACCACTTCAACAACTCTGATCCCCGACGCATGTGGCAGGGCATCCAGGCCATTACGGACTACAAACCCTCTACCAACTCCCCCACAACCACTAACTCATCCCTCCCTGACAAGCTCACTCATTTTTATGCCCCCTTCGACTGGGACAACCCCGAACTGCCCACCAGGACTACTCTCCCTGCTGACCACCAACCCCTCACCCTATCCCCCACAGACGTGCAGAGCAGAACAAATGCGCATAAGGTCCTGATGGCATCCCCGGTCGTGTGCTCAGGAACTGCGCTGAGCAGCTGACCGAGGTCCTAACTGACATTTTACATGTCACTCGCTCAGTTGTCCCAGCGTGCTTTAAAACCACCTCCATTGTGCCAGGGCCAAAACACTCCTCTGCAGCAAGCCTCAATGAATTCTGCCCTGTTGCACTCACCCCCATCATCATTAAGTGCTTCGAGAGGCTGTTCCTGGCTCACCTCAAATCTGGTCTCTCACCCTCACTGGATAAACACTAATTTTCCTACCGTGAGAACAGGAGCATGGAGGATGCCATTTCCTCAGCCCTTCACTCGGCTCTCTCCCACCTGGATGAGAGCAACACCCACGTGAGAATGATGTTCATCGACTTCAGCTCAGCATTTAACACCATCATCCCCTCCAAACTCATCTTCAAACTTGGTGACCTCATGAAAACAAAGAATCTTGACATTAACCCCTCTGTTTGTAACTGGTTATTACACTTAATAATCAACAGACCCGTCTGTCAGATTAGCCAATCTCACCTTCTCCACCCTTACCCTGAACACCGCCGTTCCCCAGGGCTGTGTCCTGAGCCCTCTCCTCTACTCCCTCTTCACCCTCGACTGCACTCCTGTACATGGTACAAACACCATCATCGAGTTTGCAGACGACACAACGGTGGTGGGCCTCATCAAAAACAACGATGAGGCAGCCTACAGGGAGGAGGTCCAGCCTGGTGAAGTGGTGCGCTGACAACAACCTGACCATCATCACCAAGAAGACCAAGCAGCTCATCGTGGACTTCAGGAAGATCAGAGCTGGCGCACAAGTCCTCATTAATGGAGCGGAGGTTGAGCGTGTCTCCAGCTTCAAATTCCTGGGGGTCCACATCTCCGATGGACCTCTCTTGGTCCCTCAATACTGCCTCAAAGGTAAAGAAGGCTCACCAGCGTCTCTTCTTCCTGAGGAGACTGAGGAAAGCTTACCTGTCCCCTTAGATTCTGGTGAACTTTTACCGGTGTGCCATCGAAAGTATACGCACCAACTGCATCACAGTGTGGTATGGCAACTGCACTGTTTCCGACCGGAAAGCGCTGCAGAGGGTGGTGAAAACGACTTGACTTGACTTGAGGCGCTATAGAAACCTTTGTTCTAAGTCAAGCAGGCTTAGAAACAGCTCAATCTGAACCAACCAACCTGCCATAATGACGACCACATCCTCAGTCTCACCTCTGTTTGTCCAAAATGGACGTGGCCATCTGGAAGTAGCTATGCTATATATATATATATATATATATATATATTAGCAGATCACACACTTGAGAGGATGTGTGAAGTCATTGGATGAGTCTGTCCAGTTTCCATTGATGTCCCAATGATTGAAATCAACCCTATGCAACAATGAAATACCCAATATGTAGGACAATGGCTGAACTTTGGTTCTTGATGTTTCTGAAGCAAATATCTTTCATTTTGGGTTGGTCTTTTAGTCATTTTCATTACCAAGTTCACATACTTTTTGTCTTTAGAGAAAATGTAAGTCTTCTTATGTCTTTAAATTTCTAAGAACGTATTTGGAAAAATGTAAAAGGCTTTGCCTGGTTTTTGATACAAATGGACTAAAGCCTATAATTTGTTATTTTATTTCTTCGGGTGGTGTCTTCAGGTTTTTTTGGTTTGGAGACAGCACAGTGTTTGGTGTTCGTGGAATATAGTAATATAACAATTCAAGATAGCAACACAATTTTATTTGCCAAACTACGTTATCCAAAAATAGAAAAATTCATTCAAACTAGACTTGGGCGAGCACATCATTGGTAAGTAACACATTGATTATTTTAGTTGCAGTAGTTCTCAAGGTCATGGAGGTTACAGGGTCTGTGGCAGCACTGATCCACGATGCCTCTCTTAACCATCATCTCCATCTGGTCCTTGAATGTCAGTTCAGGCACCTCGTTATCTCCACCCGTTCCGCCCGCCTTTGGATACAGAAAGCCTGCCACGATATAAAGAACCAGCGGAAGATAAGTCTATAATGTTGCACTGGACCCTCAGTTTCCATTACTCCGTTGAATTTGAAGTACTATTGGATGTTAACTTAACATAACAAGTACTCTATAGTATCACATTCACATTCACATTCAAAAGACTAACTTACTGTTATTACAGGCAACTTTCACTTAACTATATTGCACCGCTATGACACTATTGTACCCCAGTAGAGACCATTTATATCTGTTAGTGCTGATGTCTCACCCAGCATGGGGGCCACGTCTCTCTTGGAGTTGAAGAAGAAACCCCTGTCCCCACAGACCAGGTAGAGGGCGTCCACCAGGTGAGAGCCACAGAGGTGTTGTGGAGAAGCTGCCGCCTCAAGGCTGGACCAGGATAAGGCCAGCAGCACCACCATGATGCAAGTAGCGTGGAGCAACCGGGCCATACTGTTGGGGGTGCACAAACACACACACACACACACACACACACACACACACACACACATGTAACACATGTATATGGATGCAGTGGAAAACAGAGTATATACACAGAATAAATATTAGAATAAATACAAGGTCAAGAATGGTGAGAGAGGAGAGTAGAAAGTATGTTCTTGAGGAAGAGGGTTGAGAGAAAGAAAAAAATGTGATGACGAGAGAGAGAGAGAGAGAGAGAGAGAGAGAGAGAGAGACAGACGACGACGACGACAGACGCAGACAGACGACAGACGACAGACAGACAGACAGACAGACAGACAGACAGACAGACAGACAGACAGACAGACGACGACAGACAGAGACTGTGGGTGAGATGGCCACAAAGTAAGGTGGAGAGACAGCCAGGCTATTTGAGGTAAGAAGTACATAGAAGTGCCATACCTGAGGAGTGAAGGAGACGAGACGTGCAGATGGGAGCACAAGGTGAATAAGACGCTTCTCAATGGTGTGGGACAGAACTGAGGGAATCGGCTCCTTTTATACCAAAAGAGCGGGTGATTATCACGTTGTGACACGCCCAACCTGCATCACAGCAGGAGTGTTTGCACACGTGTGTCATTGCCAGAAAGTTTGCACCTGACTGCATTTTTTTTGTCTTGCATTGCACATTATTCCCCTTCACAATTATTTCTAGACTTTCTCTAGCTTCTAGATTCTCTAGTAACCTAACAGCATTAGACAATATGGGTTTTAAGATACTTAGTTTATGGAAATAAACAGATATGATCTTGTTTTAGCTGGTTTGATCTAGCTAGCTTTATTTGTTGTGGTCACCTAACACTTTTTTACATGGTGCCATACAAACAAAGTCATTTCTATACTAATAGATAAGAACCAAGAAAAGGTTCAGCGCAAGATTAATGGAACATAAGGTCTTCTAATCGGCATTTGTCCATCGTACCAATGACGGATGTTGTACTGGGCAGTAGAGGCTATCTGCTTATTCCAGCTCATTAGGCTAGTTTGTTTTACTAAGTGGTGCTCAGTGTTTCAAGGAAATTTCAGTCAGAACCAACCAACCAACCTGCCCTAATGACTGCTGACCACCAGAGCTTAGGTGTCACATTTGTTTGTTCAAAGTGAGAACAAGAGCAGCCATGCATTCTGGCTTTAACCTCATTAGCAGACCACACAGTTTGAAGTCAATCTGTTTGTCTTTGCTTTGTTTCCATTGACTTCCAATTGATTGAAAATGTAATTGAAAGGATGCTAAATTGCAACAGCTGTGTTTCTTATGGTTCAGGGGTTTATGTTATGGTGGTCCAGCCTCTTGTCAATCAACACAGTTATATCACACACACACACACACACACACACACACACACACACACACACACACACACACACACACACATATATATATATATATATATATATATCCTACTCTATAAGCTATAAGTTATTTTATACCTGTTTTTAGTACTCGTTTTTTAAAAGACTGATTTTACATCCTATTTAACCACTGTACATATTATATATGTCCATACATTTTACTGCAACATTTGCACTCTGGTTAGATGCCACATTGTTTTCGCTGTACTACAATGACAACATTATATATTATTACTTTATACATTACATTATAATCTAATCTAATCTAATAGTCTCTCAAGACAGTCTCTCCTATACTGTGTGCTGGTGAACGTTCTCTGGGCTTCTCCCGAGTCAAGTCATGTAAAAATGTTTTGTATAGCCCTTAATCGCACTTACGGTCTCAAAGGGCTTTACAGGCCACATATTTACGACACCCCCCCCCCCCCCCCCCCAAATCCGAAGAAAACACTCCCTTAATTATGGTGGTTAAGAAATCTTTAGAAGGCATGCAGAGTGGGGGATCTAGAAAACAGAAGCAGACTACGGTATGATTAGATGGGGTAGGGTGGTACAAGGAACATGTAGAGAACCTCTGGTCTAGTACCTATCGGCAGCAGGGGTAGGCTAGTGCTGGCTTAATGGTCGATTTAGCTGAAATGAAAGCTGAGGGGCACTCTGAGCCACAATTCAATGCAAAAAGGTAGGTTTTACATTCAAATGTATTGTCATTGCACAGCACAAGCGAAAAATAATTGGCATCTAACTAGAGTGCAAATGTTGCAGTAATGTGCATGGTAATATATAATTGACAGTTTACAGTGGCTAAAATAAAGTCTACTAGGTATATAAACAGTTATAAGATTACTTATAGAGTATGTATGAGATCCGACCAACTGTTGTTCTCGGCAAACGTTGCATCGGTGACACGCTCCTGCAGATTCCTCCTCTACAACATCAGGAGGATTCAGCCTTTTCTCACTGAAAAGGCTGCGCAGGCTCTTGTCATCGCTTGGCTGGAGTACTGCAACTCCCTCCTTGCTGGCGCCCTGGCATTTGCCATCAGGCCCCTGGAGCTCATTCAGAAAGCTGCAGTTTGCCTGTGTTTGTCTATGTAATGTAATGTAATATGTGCAGGTATATATAATCAGGTAAGTATACAAGTATTCAACAGGTAGTGATCAGGGGCAATTATATGCAATTATGAAAAACCGGATAAATATATATACTGTAAATGTATATACAGCAGGTAGTGAGCAAGGATATGCAGTTCTATCAACAGTTGAAGATTAAAATATATACAGGTACAGTAAAAATGTTAAATTGTACACACTATCATACAGGTATGTTATCAATAAACATGTAAACTATAGGTAGAGGTAGGTAGTTATGATTACAGTGCAAGGCAGTTGAAGACATTGATGGTGATGTGTTATTATTATTATTATTATTATTATAGGATATATTGAGCAGAGGTGGGGGGCAGGGGGGGCGGCAGCAGGGGGGGGGGGGGGGCTGTCATCGTGGTACAGAGTTCAGAGAGATGACAGCTGAGAGGAAGAATCTGTTCCTAAGCCCGCTTGACTTGGAACAAAGGTTTCTATAGCGCCTCCAGGAGGGGAAGAGGGAAAAAAGTCCATGGTTGGGGTGAGAGGTGTCTTTGACAGATTTGTGTGCCTTCCTCAGACACCGTTTGTTGTGGGTAGTGTTTATTGCAGGGAGGGGTAATCCAACGATGCGCTTTCCGGTCGGAAACTGTGCAGTTGCCGTACCACACTGTGATGCAGTTGGTGAGTATGCTTTCGATGGCACACCGGTAAAAGTTCACCAGAATCTGAGGGGACAGGTCTTTCCTCAGTCTCCTTAGGAAGAAGAGACGCTGATGAGCCTTCTTTACCAGTGAGACAGTATTGAGGGACCAAGAGAGGTCCTTGGAGATGTGGACCCCCAGGAATTTGAAGCTGGAGACACGCTCGACCTTCGCTCTGTTGATGAGGATTTTGGTGTGTGCGCCAGCTCTGGTCTTTCTGAAGTCCACGATGAGCTCCTTGGTCTTCTTGGTGTTGAGGGCCAGGTTGTTGTCAGCGCACTACGCCACCAGGTGCTGGACCTCCTCCCTGTAGGATGCCTCATCATTGTTTTTGATGAACAGCATTCTCACGTGGGTGTTGCTCTCATCTAGGTGGGAGAGAGCGGAGTGAAGGGCTGAGGAAATGGCATCCTCTGTGCTCCTGTTCTTACGGTAGGCAAATTGGTGTTTATCCAATGAGGGTGAGAGGCCAGATTTGAGGTGAGCCAGGACCAGCCTCTCGAAGCACTTCATGATGATGGGGATGAGTGCAACAGGGCGGAAGTCATTGAGGCTCGCTGCAGAGGAGTGTTTTGGCACTGGAACAATGGAGGTGGTTTTAAATCACGCTGGGACAACTGAGCTAGTGACATGTTGAAAATGTCAGTAAGGACCTCGGTCAGCTGCTCAGCACAGTTCCTGAGAACACGACCGGGGATGCCATCAGGACCAACTGCCTTATGCGCATTTGTTCTGCTCAGTGCCCCACGTCTGTGGGGGAGAGTAGCCCTTGTGAGCAGTTCGGGGTTGTCCCGGTTGAAGCTGGCATCAAAATGATTGAGCTTGTCAGGGAGGGATGAGTCAGTGGTTGGGGGGGGGAGTGGTTAGAGGGTTTGTAGTGGTCTGGATGCCCTGCCACATGCGTCAGGGATCAGAGTTGTTGAAGTGGTCTTCAACCCTACGCTTGTGGTTAAGCTTGGCCAGCTTGATGCCCTTGTTCAGGTTAGCCCTAGCTAAACAGTAGGCCTGTGCATCGCCCGACCTAAAAGCAGCTTCACGTGCCTTTAGGAGTAGGGGGACCTATCTGTTCATCCACGGCTTCCGGCTGGGGAATCAGTTTGGGGGTTGTGACAGTGTCAAAGCTGGAGTTGATATAATCCAAAAAAAAGGAGGCGTAGGAGTCGATGTCGGTGTGGGAGTCCAGGGTGACTGGGAGGCAAACAGACTAGAAACCGGTTCTGCAACTCAGAGTCTGTTCCCTCAGGCCACACTTTGACCGTCCTAACGGTGCGCTTCACACGCTTCATGAGTGGCGTGTACTTAGGCAGCATGAACAAAGAGACATAATCACTCTGTCCAACGTGGGCGAGGGAGATGGCTTTGTAAGCTTCAGCCTTGTTAGTGTACACATGGTATAATGTTCGCTCCTCTTGTGGAGCAGGTGACATGCTGGTGAGATTTGGGGAGCACAGTCTTTAAGTTGGCATGATTGAAATTGCCTGCAATAATAAAGGCTGCCTCTGGGTGGGAGCTGTTTGTTAATAGCAGAGTAAAGTTCCCTCATAGCTAGCTTAGTGTTAGCATCTGGAGGTAGGTAATATAATTATAATATAATTTCCCTGGCTCTCAATGGTGGTAGTGTCTGTGCACCAAGCCTTGTTAATATAAATAATATAAATTGTACTTCTGCAATGACAATAAAGGCATTCTGATTCTGATTCTGATTAATCAAACTCATTGTCCGAAATCCCTCACTACTCAATATATACTGCATTATATAGTAAGATCATCATGAATAGTGAATGTATAGTGAGAAATGATATACCCTATATAGTGCACTCATGGTATCTCACACCATGAAAAGTAGCAGTCGACAGCGCGACAAGTACATGCTAGAGCTCTCTCCTCGACTGTGTGTGGCGGTGTCTGCTTTAACCTGTGGGCCTTGATAAACAATGACCCACAGGTGTGCTGCCTCAACAGCCAATCAGTCCAATTCAGGCTAGGTGAGGCTGCTTAAACCAGCCCCAAACCACACTCACACACACACTCCACAGTTGCTTTGGACAAAAGCGTCTGCTAAATGCCTGTAATGTAATGTAATGTTGTAGCTAGGGAGGTGCATAACCATTTATGCATTTAAGCATTGTGCATTTTAAGAGATAAACAACGTGAATGTGCATATAAGGAGATGACATAGCAGTTTTCGTTCATGTATTTTTTCTTTATTACATTACATAACACTATCATACTTTTGCTAGACTCTCTGGACTCATTACAGCCACTGCACGGTTCTGCACTGTACTGCACTGTATGCTACTGATGCTTCTGCACTACTGACACTTTAAAATGCTTTTATAAATGCTTTGGCACAATTCAAAACATGTACATATCATCAGTCACTTCATTGTTCTTTTAAAACATTTTTTTATTGTGTACAGTATTTTTATTTTTATAGTGTTTTGGAGGATTCATACTACGGAAGGGAATGGGGAGTAAGCATAAAAAAACCTACTTTTTTACATTGTCGTTTGGAACCTGGGATTACACTTCAGCTCTCGTTACAGCTCAATCGACCCGTTAGCCAGCACTAGCCTACCTCTGCTGCCAATAGGTACTAGACTAGAGGTTCTCTACATGTTCCATGTCCACCCTACCCCATCTATCCATACCGCAGTCTGCTTCTGTTTTCCAGTTTGCCGCTGTGATCCCCACCTGAAGGATACCGGCCAGCACCACTCACAAATGATATTCTCATTTAAATATTTGGATATTGTGTATAGTATATGTATTTTATTTTATTTGTACTTTACTATGTACATTACTATAAGTAACTTATGGCACCCATTGCACTCCTGAACCATCCCTGGAAGGAGGGATCCCCTTCCACTCTGCGTTCCTTCTCAAGATTTCTTCCAACATAATTAAGGGAGTTTTTTCTTGCCCTTAGGGGGGGGGCGCTAGGGTTTGGAGGGTGTTATGAACATGTGGTCTGTGAAGCGCTTTGAGACTGTAACTGTGATTAAGGGCTATACAAATACAATTTACTTGACATTCCATTGTACTTGTGTTGCATACGGCAAATCTTGAATTTTGAGTTTTGAATTTTGAATCTGTGAGGCCCTTTTGCTGGGATGAGTGTGGCCGTCATGGGCGTTTGAGTTATCCTTTTATTAATAAAACATCCTCAGACACTTCTTCCATTAGCACGTCTGTCCCATGTAAACGTTCTTATATTATGAAACATACATGCGTCACGCACGTCTTCCATGAATGCGTCTGTCATTTGTAAACATTCTCATACTTAATAAACTATCATGAGTGTATTCCTCTAGGGATTCATCATCCTGACTGTATTTAACCCTCAAGGCAAGGAAAACCAACCATTTTGGTGGCACAAAATGTCTACAAGTGTTGTGTTTTCAATCATTTTAAAATGATTAGTCAAATACTTCCATACTATAAGATACTGAGAACATCCAACTGTATTCACTCATTTTGTGTTGTTGTATTCATTGATGTAAAATTTGACGTTGAAAGTATGTCATCAGTCTACAACTGTGTTTTTGTTTGAAAATGGTTTAACGCAGAAGATGACATTTTTGGTTGTTGTTTTTAAGCTGTGAAGGGTGATGAGTGATGAGCCGGTTTATTGCAGAGTTTGTAGTTGTATGACAGCAGAGCAGATGGTACGTGCTAGCACTCCTCTTGAGTGTGTGGCCTGTGGGCCTTGATTGCCAAGGACCCACAGGTGTGCAGCCTCACCATCCCCAGACTCTAATCAGTCTGACTCATAAAAAACAACAACCTCCAAACCCATGGTCCGCACACCTCCCCAGTGTGGGACCACCAACCCACCCTCCCCCTCCTTCCTTCGGACCTGAGGCCTGGGCTGCTGCCTCGGCTGGCGGAGGTGTCTCTGGATTGGCCGTCACTGGGTCCTCTGGATGGGCTGTGGGCCTTGATTACCAAGAACCCACAGGTGTGCAGCCTCACCAGCCCGAGAGTTTAATCAGTCTGACTCAGGCCAGGTGAGGCTACTTAAGCCAGCCATCAACCACACACACTCCACACACGCCTTCAAGTACAAAATATGTTTTCATATCACTATCCAATCCAAAAAACGATGAGAAGCAAAGTGAGACTGTTCAGACTATATCATTAAAATGCTTCAAAAGGTAGGCTTTTTTTACAGTATGAATTATAATAAGCTTGGATTTCTGTCCTTGTTTTATTCAATAACCAATGCAACAGTAATGCACCATAGCATTACTGCATAGCATAGGAGGCCATATAAGATAGAGATGTATTGTTTCATATCAATTAGGATATTTAGCCTGTGCAGATGTCAACCCTCCTCGAGGCTGAGCCAAGCGGTGAGACAAATACTGGACGACTACCGCCCTCTGGTGGAAACAAATTATTCTGCATGGAAGAAGTGTTTTCATTGTTATATGGAGTTTTCTTTTTTTTGTATAGAAAAAAGTCTGCATTTCTACAATACTGAACGGCTAGACACATATTTCTCTATACATTCATGGTGTGTTCATGGTTATGTTAGCTAAGAAGCAAGAAACATCAGCGAAATGGGAAGAGTTAGAGGTGAGGTTCACCCAGGTTGAAATCCATTGAAGTGACTTATTTAAATAGGGGACAACTGGATATAATAAAAGTGTTTCAATTATAGGATTGTGGCGTGAAGGGGGCGTGGCTTGGCGTCGATCTGTGGGAAGCGGGAGCGGCGCATGCCGCTACCTACTTTATCGGAGTCTGGACAAACCAATAATGTTTAAATAAAGTCACTTGAACCTGTAATTGTTTGTCCCGTATCTAATAAGTTCGTAAAATGTAACATTGGGTGGCTTAAAATGATTTCCTAAATAAGGATATTTTCTTAATTTCTTTTTTAGGGGTGCTGAGATTAGATTTAGGTGTGCTTGAAGAAACCACTAAAAAGGGTCTAAACTCGCCACTGCCTGAACCCAAACAATCATAAAACTGCTAGAAAAGTACTCATCGAGGCAGAGAGGAGCTTACACTGACATGCAGATATATATGGAGTTTATTTTTGTAACCTGGAATATTTAAACAAGAAATTCTACACCCCCAGTTAAGATATAATGTACGCACTAAAAGACACATTCTTTCTTTGGGATAACATGTACTGATTTACATGCAATGTATGCTATACACTGGTATAATACTGTGAATAGTTAGGCATTCATTATATACTGAACATCGGACATCATACAATTATGTATGAGTATCAGCAATCAATCAGTGTTAATGTGTTTGCCTGAACATGATCTACAGAGAACACGATTCCTCATGGTCAACAACATTACTAATAGCATTACTGAGTCCATTACTACCCAATTTTTCTTCCTTGTATACTCAAGAGATAAACCGATACAAGTGACAGAGAAAGACATATAGTGACTCAGACAGACTGAGATAGAGACAGACAGTGATATAGATGGAGACAGATAGTGACTGAGATAGAGACAGACAGTGATAGAGATGGAAACAGATAGTGACTGAGATAGACACACATATAGAGATATAGATGGAGACAGATAGTGACTGAGATAGATAGACGTATAGCGATAGAGATGGAGACAGATAGTGACTGAGATAGATAGACGTATAGTGATAGAGATGGAGACAGATAGTGACTGAGATAGATAGACGTATAGCGATAGAGATGGAGACAGATAGTGACTGAGATAGACAGACGTATAGCGATAGAGATGGAGACAGATAGTGACTGAGATAGACAGACGTATAGTGATAGAGATGGAGACAGATAGTGACTGAGATAGACAGACGTATAGCGATAGAGATGGAGACAGATAGTGAGAAAGATAGACAGACAAAGTGAGAAAGATGGTGATAGAAAGTGACTTTAGAGATTTTCTAGACACACATACACACACGTAGAGATAGAGATGGAGACAGATAGTGACTGAGATGGACAGACTAATGGTGATAGGAATGGAGACAGATAGTGACTGAGATGGACAGACTAATGGTGATAGGAATGGAGACAGATAGTGACTGAGATGGACAGACTAATGGTGATAGGAATGGATACAGATATAGTGCCAGAGGTAGACAGACATAGAGATCCAACAGCAGCAATACAATCACACATACTCACACACACACACACACACACACACACACACACACACACACACACACACACACACACACACACACACACACACACACACACACACACACACACACACACACACACACACACACACACACACACACACACACACACACACACATATATATATATATATTGTATTCAATATGGTGTTTAACTTTAGTTGATTTTAACCATGCATTTGTATAACTATGGGTATGAAACTTGAAAAGTCTTATAGAAAATGATAGAAGTTAAACAGGCAAAACATATTTCAGCATTGATAACGTTCCAATATACCAAGAGCCCATCAAATCGTAATGTTTAGAACATTCTATAATACCAACAGCATGGTGGTTCCCAGTGTTGGCAGTGTGACGGACGCTTGGTTCTCCTCAGTGTATGTTTAGTAAAGATAAGGTTAATCTGTGTTGTTGTTGGCACACTGAGTCTTGGCTGGTCGCCCAACTGTAGCTCTTTAATTTTCAAAAGGGGATTGGCATGGCCGCCTTCCTCCTCAATTAACCTTGGGAATCCCTATAAAGTTAACCACCCAACAATAGTTACACGTACAGAAACTTGGAGAAAGATACAGTATGGGCTGATCAATGCCCACAACTCTATACAAAATGTTCTTTGTTGGGTGTTTACAGTTAGTTCATGAAGATCAGAATACGTACGGTATGTCATTAAAAAAAAACATTAAATATATCACACATGAGCAGAGTCCGAGTGAAAAAATAATGAATAATAAATGATAATTATGGCATAATAAATATAGCATATCGTGGAACAAAATCTATCCACATGATACTGTGTGAATAATACCATGTGTCTGTTAGTAATCATCATTAAAGGGACTGAGATACATGTTGCATGTGAACCCACAGACTAAGCCTGTAATCCCCTGATGGTAGAGAGGCAGGCCGTGTTTTAATACGTTTTT
>CM051011.1:9678810-9828810 GCA_027704905.1 Muraenolepis orangiensis | reverse complement strand
TTCTCTAGGGCTGTTGTTCCAACTGTTGTTCTCTGGTCATGTAGCACCAGTTCTCTGGGGCTGTTGTTCCAGAAAATGTACTTTTCTGCCGTATATTATTTCAGGAAATGAAATGAACAACTAACAAACTATTCCTCAAACTAAGTTGAAGTGAGAGACAAACAACAACAACAACAGCTGGATGAAGAAATGATATAATGAAATATGAGAAAAAGAGAGAGACTCATGGTAGGATACCAAAACTGGAGGTGTAATGTTTGCTCTTCTGCTGCAAACAAACAACAACCAACAGATAATATATGATATTGATTTGTCTCACTGGCAATATGATGATAATGAGCGAGAGGCGGAGGAGGGGTGTGATTGAGAGAGAATTAGAAACTTAACAAAGACCCACTGTTGATCATTTTTGCAGCGTACCACATTGCAATCTCTAAATGATGCTTATGTTTGTTTTTTTCCACACACTTTAGTGCAGTAGTCCATTTAAAGGCTATGAAAATAGGAGCTTTGTGATGCATGTGCTCAAGTCCTTTGTAGATTCTAAACCCTGTTCCTCAGTCTCGTTCTGCCTCTCTTCATCCCCCTCGCTGTCCGTCACTCTTTGGCTGCGTTCTTTCGTTCTTTCCTCTACATATTTATTTATGTGCCCCCCCCCCCCTGTGTATTTGAGTTTTTAGCTTCGGTGGAAGGATGGGCTTATGGGGTCTGTTTGATGGTGTGGGGGTAGGTGGAGGTCTGCATTGATGGTTGCTGTGGCTGTCTCTCATCTCTTTTATTTCACCACCTCTGCCTTTTCTCTGGATGGATCCCCAACCCCCCCCCTCCCCCCCCCCCCAACCCCAGCCCTCCCTACTCCTGGAGGCAGATGAAATATGATTTTGCTCTCTGTCAACTGAAGGCCAGACAGAGCTTCTCCATGGTCCTCCAGATGTCCTTATTTGTTCAAGGCAAATTTCAATCTCTCTCTCTCTCTCTCTCTCTCTCTCTCTCTCTCTCTCTCTCTCTCTCTCTCTCTCTCTCTCTCTCTCTCTCTCTCTCTCTCTCTCTCTCTCTCTCTCTCTCTCTCTCTCTCTCTCTCGCTTTCCCCACTCTCGTTGCTCATTTCCACATTGGGGCTTCTGAAGGTCATTACAACGAACTAGGATGCAGTGTGCTTCCTTTTTTGTAATACAAGGCATGTCGACAATGTTTCACTCGCTTCCTTGCCCTCTGTTTATTTTTCCACTAACTCTCCAACTTTATCTCCGTCTGTCGTTGTTGGTCTTTCTCCCTCTGAAGACTTCCATACTTTTGCTTTGTTTTCTCTTTCTATTTCTCTCTTTTAGACACCAAAGAACCCAATGACGCATGTTGAACCCCCCCCCCCCCCCCTCCTTCACACATAGCATCTGTCTTTTGAACATCACGCTGTGTGTGAACATCTTTTGACTTTGTCGTTGTGTTTCTTTTTACTTCTTGTTCATAACCATTGACTTTTAATGCCACTTCTCCTCACTCACCTCTCTATCTAAATGAGTGTAATGTTGCGGTGTATACGGTAGTCTGAACGACTGCTCCATACTGGCTCAAGGGTCCCCATCACAATCTTCACACTGTATGACACGGTTTACGCTTTGTGTAAAAGGAACATTCATTTGAATCGCACCAAGGTCAATTGTTTTTCATAGTCACCATCGTCACTGTATGACTTACTGTAGGAACACGGCGGAGGTAGGCTTACTCAATAGACGATTTACGTTTCTCAACACACAGTCCTCTTATTACATCCACTATTGTGAACTACATTAATAGACCTATGATTATTGCAATCTCATGATTCAAGATGCACAATCTTTAATTGCCATCTGCTAACAACTACAATGGAATGCTTACTTCCCATTCCCTCCCGCAGTATACATTTCCTAACAATACTATACTAAACAAAACAATGCTATACTGTAAACAACACAATATACTACCTTTAATATGCTATACTATACACTATTAACAATGCTAGATACTATACTATGTACTAAACTATATCTATACATTTAGGTGGGGTTTTTTATTTTTGAAAACTTAAAATATGCAGAATTACATTGTGAGCTTTGATGAATGATTTCTGTCGTTTTTCGGGAAATTTACACCCCTAATAATTGCCCAACTGTGTTGACGTACTGTATTACATTTGCAAATAACTAAAACAATTATTCACTTGAATTTATACAGCTGTTCTGCTTATGTGTGCTGGTTTGTTGCTCTATAAATTCACTTTGGACAGCTTTTTTGTTCTTTTGCAAGGCTGCAATAGCCTCGCTTCACACCTTGACAACTTGGACAAAATATTATGATTGCTCTAAACACTTTATGTCTTCATACATGTATTCCCTCTTCCCATTGCACGCTTTTCCATCCGTCCATCAGCCCGTCATACCTTGAGGGTTCTGTTGCAGTCCATTTAGTGTGTGTTACGCAGGGAGGACATGTAAGACTGGCGGCTTCAGTATCAAACACCCTGGACTTGTAAGGCTGTTTGTAGATGTTGAGCTGAGGGCTAACTTTCATTCTTCCACTGGTGACAGAGTGATGTTATCTGTAACTGTCCTCCAGCTGACATTTCCCTCATCTCCCATCCATCTTCCCTTCTTCCTATGAGTCGTTTGGAATCACCTTGTAGGGAGTTCATACGATTCACACGAAGAGCATGATAATACATCTGACATGAAATGAATTACATTGTCATTTTGATGATTAGGCTAGCCTGATTGAATGACTTCAGAGGAATATGTGCACTGTTGTCTTGGTGTTGTTGCTATGATGGCAACATTATTTCAATGGTACTCTTTTTAGGATACAGTTACTGGGATTATCAATGTTTGTTCAATAAATGTTATTTATTTTACAACTTTAACTTTATAACTACAAGTAACCACTTTAATTGTCTTTATTTATTAGGGGCAACACATTGTATCTGTAGGCCAACAGGTGGTGCTATGGCAAGTGTATAACTTAAAATAGCAATAGCTCAATGGTTACCCTATACGGTGGCCATTTTGATGTGGTTGACATTTTGCACAGATCATCTTTCGCAAAAAGATCTAAGTGAACTTACAGATAAGATAACAAATAACATAAGCCAATCAGTTGTGATAATTAATTAGGGGTTAGCAATGGCTGATCATCATGAGATTTAAGCAGTGATGAGCATGATATGTGTAGACTTGTGCACAACGCATTTAAAATAATTTTAAAGTGCCATTAGTGCAGCTGCATTATGAATACTTATTCATGCATTATTCTCTCTCTCTCTCTCTCTCTCTCTCTCTCTCTCTCTCTCTCTCTCTCTCTCTCTCTCTCTCTCTCTCTCTCTCTCTCTCTCTCTCTCTCTCTCTCTCTCTCTCTCTCTCTCAAAACCTGATACTTTTTGCAGTATGTCTGGGAGCCCACGGACGTTACGCCCAGAAGCTCATGAGTGACCTGTTCTCCAACTACACCAGTGCCCTGCGACCAGTGGAGGACACGGACCACATCATCAACGTCACCCTGCAGATCACCCTCTCCCAGATCATCGACATGGTAACGCCAGCCACACCCCTCAGGCCACTGCCACCATCGAAACATTCCGTCAAATACAAGTATACGAGAACATACAGTATATCGATATCAAGTCTTCTTTGGGTTCAAGGACAAATCTGTGTGAAAAGGAAAGACTGGAGCCATTGATCAGACACCCATTCCATTGCCCCAACATTCTGATGACCACCAGTCTCACGTAGATCTCTTGTAGTCGTCACAATATTGTTGTTTGTTGCCTCTAATGTTTTCTCAGACTGCAATAGTTAAATTACCAAATTCCTGTTTGAGATGGGGATTGATTAGATATAATACAATAAGTTGCATGTATGTGACTAGCTGTAACCACTCTCCTGGTGTTCTGAAATATTAGAATAGGTTAATTTAGTAAAATGTTAACATTGCGCATTAGTTTGTATGCTGGTATTAGTTTTACCTACATAGTTGTTCTTTGGCCGGATCATGGGCCTAACTGAAGACTTGTTAGTTGACCTGTTTCTAAACCTATTGTGAAAAATACTTTTGAGATATACTAACCCCCATATGGTTAACATGATGAACCATGATGTGGTCGTAAGCTAATATTGGTCAATTGCAATGCAATTATGTCCTCTCTCCAACACATCATTATCTTTGTAACATCCATTCTTGTCCCATCATCAGGGGGCGGCAGTAGCTCAGTCTTTTAGGACTTGGCTTGGAAACCAGAGGGTCACCGGTTCAAGTCCCTGAAAAGTACGGAGTGGGAACTGGTACTTTGAAAAAGATGCCAGTACGCCTCAGTTCTGAGGTGCCCTTGAGCCAGACCCCTACACTACTCCCCGAGTGCTGTATATACAATAGCTGCCCATTGCTCCTAAAACTAGGATGGGTTTAATGCAGAGAAACACATTTCACTGTGTGTGTAGTGTACATGTATGTGAACAGAAATGAGGATTCAGTTCCATGTCATCATCAGATGCCTGTGTCTGGAAAGAGATAAGGACATTAGTAGTGAAAGGAGGAGCAACAAGTTCAGTGGAACAAGAAAAGGGTTAATCCGAGGAGGAAAATAAGTATGCATCGTATGTTCTTAGCATGTTTATCTGCTAAATTGTTCCCTCTTGTTACATCTGTATCAGCCTTGGAATATCCTCAACACTTCACTATAGCAATCTCAGATGATAGCATCATGACGGCTAACAAATGTGTGTCCAGATTAGCATGCTGAATTGGTTTTCCACCGTGTTTGTCTTGGAATGGGGAGTGATCATCCACATGGTTGCAAATGGCAAATAAAACCTGTGAAGGGAGGGAGAAGGGTTCAGTTTGTGGAACTCCTTCAATAGAAAGACTGGATTGTTTCCATGCTCAAAATACATTTTTAGTCTTCAGACTGTTCACTCAAACACGAGACTGTTGCTCCTGTGTCTGCCAAAAAATGTATTTGTTATTCCTGATACACTAATAACTAATACTTAGTTGTGGTCATTCTGAAGGTGAATTACAAATGTGCAATTTTACAACTATCCGAGTCCCTCTAGAGGTTGTCCT
Source organism: Muraenolepis orangiensis (assembly GCA_027704905.1). NCBI lineage: Eukaryota > Metazoa > Chordata > Actinopteri > Gadiformes > Muraenolepididae > Muraenolepis > Muraenolepis orangiensis. The sequence goes on along the minus strand of CM051011.1, from coordinate 9,823,722 downwards.
ATTGATTATGCTGTGAATTCCACATGTGAATGTGGATGGGGTAGGGCTCTGGGCCTGGGGGAGACACATCAAACGGTTCTCATCTGGTTTCCCATCTCGCTGCAGTCTTGTCCATTATCCATTGTCTAGTGTTAGCTCTCTGGCCCCCTACACCACAACTGAAATCACATCCTCTCTGTGGGGGCAGGTTAAAGCTACTTTGTCCTGGACAAGCTCTGCTGCCTTACTGCAACCTCTTTGAAAAGTTCCCAGAAACGCCACAACTTAATTCAATTTATTTAATTGAAGTTTGGATCTGTGGAAACGAATATCAAGTTCAATGATATTATGCCCTGGTTATAATCCCCCTGTTGTGCTCCCTTGTTTCCTGGATTGTTTCACATCCAGATGAGTGATCCAGACTCTAAACCGATGCCACATGTAAACAGGGCTCCATCTTCACTCTGTGCAGGACGAACGGAACCAGATACTGACCACCTACCTGTGGAACCGGCAGATGTGGACAGACGCCTACCTGGTCTGGAGGACAGAGGACTACGATGGCCTGGACACCATCCGCATCCCCAGCCGCCTCGTCTGGAAGCCTGACATCGTCCTCTACAACAGGTAGCTCCGCCCCCTTAAGCGGGCCAGCATATTTCTGCAAGGCCGAAATACAACTGGAAACCATTTGTTTCCTTGACAACACAAAACAATATGTTCCAATTCCAGCTGATCATGTTGATAAACAAACAATAACATTCTAGGATGAAAGTAACTAATATCTAATCTCAGTTTGTAACTGATACAAGATACAAGATTTTTGCTACTCTGGCATTGGCATCCTGAATCTGAATCACTGTGACAACAATACATAGTACATTTGTGGATGTAGTTGCTAAATACATCCATGGACCAACAAACAGTATATCCAGTGATATCTGATACCTGATTGCATTTAGAAAGCTTTTCTATGGCCATGTTGTTATTAAGATCTCTCTCTTGCCCTATTTACTGGAGTATGAAGGTGATGTTTTATATCCACCTAATCAGCGCAAATTATAATATTCGTCTGCAGTGCGTATTGCGTATGCAATGGTATTTCCGCAACTGGAATTGTGATTTTCTGTCTACATGGAGACTCACTGGTTTTAACTCATGGAGCGCTTAGTGATCAAACCAAAACCACATTTAGTCAAATGACTTCTTCAGTCTTGGCCAGCCGGGAAACAATTGTCTGCCCCCTTAAGCTACTAACTACTACACCTCATTTTGACCTTCACATTAGTTTGTACTATTTTATCTACGGTAGTGCATTTACTAGGAGGATGTGTAGATCTTTTGGCAAGAGTCTTTTGAGTACATTAAAATAGAAGCTTTTTTCATTCACATATTCATTTCTTTGAATTCATGTTTTTGTTTCATTGATCAATACATGTTCTTATTTTGGTTTGGAATACAACTAAAAGGAAATGAATCCCGTAACTAATTATTTCAATGGTAGAATAACAGTATGTAAATGGTTAAAAGGCAATGGACTGCATTTATATACTGCTTTTAACCAAAGCGCTTTACAAGTTGTGCCTCACATTCACACATTCATACACATATTCATACACCGGCTCCGCTCCTGAGCTACTGCTCCACTATGTAGCTATAAATGTTCCTCATCTCCTTCCTCTCCTACTCTTTTTTAAATTCCTCTCATTTCTCTCTATCTCTCTCTAAACCATGCCAACTCGCCTCAGTGCCAACGACCAGTTCTCTAGCTCCATGGAGACCAATGTGGTGCTGCGGAACAACGGCCAGGTGATGTGGGACCAGCCGGCCATCACCAAGAGCTCGTGCTCGGTGGACGTGGCCTTCTTCCCCTTCGATGTGCAGCACTGCCGCCTCACCTTCGGCTCTTGGACGCACAACGGCAACCAGATGGACCTGGTCAATGCCCTGGAGAGCGCCGACCTGGCTGACTTTGTGCCCAACGTGGAATGGGAGGTGACTGGGATGAAGCGCTTTCATCCAATTGGATATTTTCATCTAAATCAGGGGTCTTCAACCTTTTTCAGTCCCCTTGGTGCATTGAGAAACAGCGCAGGAACCCACTACCCTCGCTGTCACATTTGATCCCAGGCCTATAGTCAATATGATATGTATATAATACCTTATTAACATATTCATATATCCATCTTTGATGCTTAGTTAGAAGACAAGTTGCAATCATTTCAATCAATGAATCAGGCTGAAAATGTTACATTGTATGATGACTGACCCTGGTGTGTGTGTGGCAGTATAACAATTATTCAGAAGCCCAGATATTTCTATGTCGATGACCTGGTCCTCCTTGTGGAGCTGGACTTGGGTGACATTTGGGTGAAACGGGTGGGGAAAAAAAGCAAGAATTGGTTTCTGCGGACCCCCTGGGGGTCGCGGACCCCTGGTTGAAGACCACTGGTCTAAATCAAACCCATTAAGTGTTTAAATATTTAGTAATTGAAGCAGATGCTTATATCCAAAGAGGATACATGAACATGTAGGACTCAGGCATTAAAGATGACTTACAGGTGGTGGGGGGGGGGTGTTGGTTCTGGGTTCAAAGTGGAGACAAACACTGAAACCACTGGACTATCCTGTCCCCCAATTCACTTCCTCGTAATATTAAGCAATTTGGTAATTAAAAAAAAGAAAAAACATAAAAAATTCCACGATGATCTTATCATACGACTCTACCCTCCTCCCTGCTCGCCCTCCTCTGCCCACAAGGTGCTCGGCATGCCGTCCAAGAAGAACGTCATCCTGTACGGCTGCTGCTCGGACCCGTACCCGGACATCACCTACACGCTGCACCTTAAGCGCCGCTCCTCCTTCTACATCTTCAACCTGCTCATACCCTGCATGATGATCTCCTTCCTGGCCCCGCTGGGCTTCTACCTACCGGCCGACTCCGGGGAGAAGGTGTCCCTGGGGGTCACGGTGCTGCTGGCGCTCACCGTCTTCCAGCTGCTGGTGGCAGAGAGCATGCCGCCCTCGGAGAGTGTCCCGCTCATAGGTCAGTTCTGTTTTGTGTTTTTGCTGAAGTTGATGTGAGTTATGAGGAGTTATGTATCCCAAATGTCTCACACAACGTCTTTCTAGATGGTGGAATTCTGGCGACAAGGCAAGGGTATGGGTAGGCTATGTAATGCAAATTAAATAGATAAAAGGGAGTTATTCCTTCTGTCAAAAGTATCGATACTTGGATTATTTTTCGATACAACGCATGTAAAACATTTGATAGTATTGAAAATACCGAATTAGGCTGCACAGATGAAGCAATGGAGAAGAAAATCAATTGGTCATGTTTTTAGAGGACCAGCAGGCAGTGCCACTACGGAGTGGATGTCAGAACATTACAGTATAGCCAGTGACCTGCCGCTGTTATTTACTCACAGTTAGCCATGGCAAGTCCAGAACTACAGATTGTCAAAAAGCAGGAGTGACATAAATTGTATAATATTGTCAATTTACTAATGTTTATGGTGTATTTCTCGCCAGCATGACATCAAATCATAGGCAAGGAATCGTTCAATTCGATTAATTAGGATTACGATTATTCATGCAATTGTCAATAGACTCGGCGGGAAACAATAAGCATATATACTGTATACATACGTACAACAAAAAGAAGCTCATCACATACAGCTGTGTCAACCCCTGGCATACGTGTGTGTGTGTGTGTGTGTGTGTGTGTGTGTGTGTGTGTGTGTGTGTGTGTGTGTGTGTGTGTGTTTCTTAAGTCACCCAAATTTGCTTTGCTTTCAAATTGAGGCCTGTCTGTACTTGTGCAGTTCTAAACAAACAAACACCATCAATGCCACACATTCCATTGTTAACAATTCTCTCTGCCTGATTCTTGTTTTACTGTAAGTGTAAGTGAACCCCCTGTTGTTTCAGCTGATATTCAAACACTAGGACATTTTAAAACATGCGTCTTGGACTGAGAGTTCTAGGGAGGAGGGGATGGTGTTATCCCCATGTTTACGACCCACGCTAACCTTGTGATATATATCTTTTTAGGCCAGTGAAGTAGAGTATGAGCTTAGCGACGTCAATGAATTAACGAATATGCTGAGTGTCCGAGAAGCTTAACCCTCTCTCTGACGCAGTCGTCGACATTAACTGCTCTCCAGATAGAGCTCCACACATCGCCTCTTGGCATCGGTGTCCCTTCGCTGTGACGAGGCACTTGGACGTCGCACAAACTGGTTGGCGGAGGCCGGCATTTTTATTTTGTTACGCTATTTTTGTAACAGTGACAAAATAGCATTGATTACTTTGTTGAAGATCATAGAAGACTTACTCAATTTAAAACCAAGAACCACATTCACTAGTACTTTTAGAAATGAGTCTTGTTATTTAGGGTACAATCAATAAAGAAACAATGAAAGCTTCCCACCCTTCAATCACTAGAAAACCTTTTTTTGCATGTCCAGAACTCTAAAAAGCCACTTCTCTTATCACAGTCTGAAACAGCTTCATATAGAGTGGATAGTCGGACACTAAATCCTTTATAGTTGTTAAATCTAGTTCTCAGAGTTTTGTACGCAAGCAGATAATTTGGTGCTGGTGCTGATTGGGCTCCAAAGTAATTGAAACAAATCTAAAGCTAAAAGCCTTGCTATTTACGTTATATATGTAAATAACAGTTTCTTATGTACTAACTAGGAATTGTGCTTGCAGTTAACCGCATTGCTTCCAAAATGACCATTTACACCATATGAAATGCCAAACAATGTCTGTGTTAAACAGAAGTGTCTTGGTAAAAATGATTGATGTGTGTCCACTCTCTTCATTCAGGGAAGTATTACATTGCCACCATGACAATGATCACCGCCTCCACGGCCCTGACCATCTTTATCATGAACATTCACCACTGTGGGCCAGAGGCACGGCCCATCCCACAGTGGGCGCGCTGCGTCATCCTGAACTACATGGCTCGCATCTGCTTTGTCTACGAGGTGGGCGACAACTGCATGGGCAGTGGGCCGCGCAAGAAGCAGCCAGCGCTGGAGGCAGAGCCCATGTCGTTGGAAGAGGAGGGGGCTGTCTACAGAGAGGCCAACTTGGACGTCAACGGGCAGGCCTGCGATCGCAGGAAGGAAGACCTGTTTGTGAACATCGAGCACTCGTTCGAGAGCGGGGCCACGGGAGGAGTCACTTTTGAGGGATCAGGAGCTGGAATCTGTCCAGGAGGCGTAGACACCAAAGATGGTGAAAGCAGGAGAGGTGATGGAGACGGTGGAGAAGAAGAGATGAGGAGGGAGGGGATATGCCAGCTCAAGGGCCTGCGCAGGGACGTTGAGTTGATTGCCAGCTGTTACCAGGAACAGCGCTCCACACAGGATCTTGTGGGGGAGTGGAGGAAGGTGGCCAAGGTCTTGGATCGCTTCTTCATGTGGCTCTTCTTCATCATGGTCTTCTTCATGAGTCTGCTCATCATAGGGAAGGTCATCTAAGGATGGTGAAGACTTTGTTTTAGGATATGTGATGGAGGTGAGGTAGAAGGTAAGGGAGGGTAATGTAGGGAAGTAAGACATGGTTTCGCTAATTCGCCAATATCCTTCTTGCCAATTTGTTTTATTTTCAGAGTGAAAACATTTAGATAACAATTGTGTCAAATGTTTGGTTGTGCAGTTAAAAGCTTCACTGCACACGTAGCATGATGGGCCTTGGCCCGCCTCACATTTTTAATTAGCCCACAACAGTTTTAAAAGTGAAGCAGTTGAAAATCACCAATCCATGATACCCAATCAAACTGTTCAGTTCAGTTCAGTGCTTGCACCTATTTTCCACTAGACATAGTTCATGTTATAGCTTATTTACAGCCTTGGTTTGACACATATATAACAAAAACTCTGACATGCTGTCTTATAGATAGATCCATAGATAGATCAATAAATACATTGTTGTCCTACGGTGCTTGCACACCAACAACATAACAAACTCCGGGCCAGTCTGCCGTACCCGTGGGTGGTTGTTGGCTGAAGTTTCTTTTTGGCGAACATGAAATCGGTGTTGGCCAACTTTGTAAGGTTTGGTGTTGCTCTTTAAAGTGCGAAATTAAACAGCATACCCACAATTCAAGTAGCCACTGCTAGCTACTTGTTCATGTTCAAACTCTTTTTAAAGCACGTCTTTTTTTTCATATCTAATATAATATATAACTGCATTAATGCACCTACTGGTTTTATATGGTTCTCAGTGATTTTTTCAGACTGAACCTGAACCAGAGCAAGTTAAGTAGTGGGATATTACTTACTCTGTATTACTTTGAAATGTTTAACATATGGTTAAAGAAAAGGTTCCCTTGGTTTCCATCCTTTTTTCCATCCCACATTTTGAAGCAGGGAGACACAGGGGAACATGTGGTCTTGCACACTTAACACTATCTAAGAGCAATAATACATACGTGTTGCCTTTATAGCCATTATGGACACTACAAGCATTTAGCATTTAGCATTTTGTTTGCCTGACCCATGCTGGTGCCCCCTAGCCCAGTGTAGTGTAAACCACACAAGGCAGCACTAGAAAGTTGAATTTAGGACACCTTGACATAGTTTCTTGGAATGTATTCATAGAGCACATTTAAAAACAACCAGCGTTGCCTAAAGTGCTGTTCAAATCAAACGTGCAGATAGCCGCAAACTAGCAGCAAGAAAATTCGAACCTGGGAAGGTTCGTACATACACAACATACATAAAAACGAAGAGGATTGTTTTATTTGTGAAAATATTTGCATATATAAATTGGAGATGACTTTGCAGAGTGTATATTTATAGATTGACTAGATGGAGTAGGGGAGACAGTCTAGGAGCTGCCACATAGAAAGCACAATCCCCCTTTAGCTTCACGGTAGCCTGTTCTGAGCAATTGTATGAATCACATTTGAATGAATGTGTTTTTCACCATGGGTTAGTCCGTGGTTGGTCAAGACCTCTTCCCGACAAGTGGGTGGTTCTTGACACAGATTAATCTACACTGTGTCTCAGACGTTCTGTATATAAAGGCTGTGCTCTGTGAGACTAGGATCTGATGGTCCATAGTGTCAAACAATGTGCGGAGATCTTTGTGTGTGGACACATCTGATCCCAAGCAAGGCATTGAACAAGCAATACACATCACACACACACACACACACACACACACACACACACACCACACACACACACACACACACACACACACACACACACACACACACACACACACACACACACACACACACACACACACACACACACACAATAGAGAAATTGTAGCATCAATAAAGAAAGCAATAAAGTATATACCACACATACACTGACCATGCACATTAATCAACCCAGAGAAGGGCATATTTGTGCGTGTGTGTTTTACTTTTGTTAACCTCCACGTTTGATTTGAACTGTAGCACTAAAATAATTGTGTGTCTCATTATCTGATAAATATACACTACACTATCACAGTATTAGATGTACAGAAATATTGGTTATCACTCACCTGTATAACTCATGCAAACTGCACTGAATATGCATATATGGCATTGGCTTTTAATTAATAATGTGCTCAAGAGAGCTTTAAAGGGTGTATCAGTAAGATGTGGCTTTTAGCAATACAAACATGAGTGCAAAGTTTGTATCTCGGCCTCCTGGGCCATGTAGTCAAAGAATGACTAATGAGAAATGCGGAATATTAAAATATAACGTATGGATGAATAAAAAAATGGTTGCAAAAGTTGTATCCAAAAAACGTTGTCGTGTAGTGTGTGGTGTGAAGCACCCACTCTGCTTCTTATACCGCATGACTGAAAGGGAACGTATTAGTGGCTGATTAATCGGTGGAGGAACTAGCATCTATTCAAAGCTAATCCCAGCACTCAAATGCGTGTTTGTGGTTAATCTGAAGCTTTACTGATACAACCTATTTAAGGCTTTTACTGCATGAAATACATACACAACATTTTAAGTTTGAGTGTATAGTTGCAATCAAAGTATTCATCTTAACTGTCCTTATTTGTTACCACTTGATACCAGCAAAATCAGGGGTGTCCAAACTATTTCATTGGGGGCCACATACATAACAATATAAGGTGTCAAGGGCCACAAACAGGGTCAAAGCAGCAGTGCTCTGTGGTGGTCTGTGAAGGAATCTATCCTTATGTAGTTGTCTAGCAGCTCCTTCTCACAATGTTGCTTCTAACTCGGGATGGTGCTCACAAATCACAGCCCTGTTTAATGGGAGGGGTAAGCAAACTGTATTACATGATGAGCGTTTTATGTAGCCTGTGTGAATACAATGATTGGGCTTATTTACACCTCAAAAATATTGTCCGACATTTTGAACTCACCAATGATAGGAACGGCATTTCATTCAATAGGAGCAGTGATGCTGTGCCTTGGACTGAAGAATGCTATGTTGTATTTTATTTGGTGGCCATAGGACACTTAAAAATGGGCCACAGGCTGCCCGCGGGCCGTAGTTTGGACACCCTTGAGCTAAATGCTAGCTGAATTTAAGCAGTTTGACCTAATGTACAGGTATATATTCAAATGAGTTTTGTACTATCATGAAGTACAAGTGATTGTAAACCAGAAATACCATGGTTTTCCTTTACTTTACCATTGTGTACCACTGTCCTGTATTACAGCCCAAGTGTTCAAAGGGAGTCATTTGCACAAACACACTATTTATGCACATAAATGACAATAAATATTTCATACTTTTTTTTTAAACATTAAAATTGTTGTCTCCTTTATGTGTTAACATCCTGTATATAGACATACACATGTTCACATGACTTGATACACACACACACACACACACACACACACACACACACACACACACACACACACACACACACACCACAACTCGTCATATACACGCACCCCCCCCCCACACTTGTCATACACACACACACACACACACACACACACACACACACACACACACACACACACACACACACACACACACACACACAGACACACACACACACACACACACACACACACACACACACACACACACACACACACACACACACAGACAAACACACACACACACACACACACACACACACACACACACACACACACACCACACAATGCTCAAGTTGACGTGTTTGTAAGTGTAAGCAGGGCTGTGTGTGTGTGTGTGTGTGTGTGTGTGTGTGAGTGCGTGTGCACGTGTGTGTGTGTGTGTGTGTGTGTGTGTGTGTTTGTGTAAGCAGGATGTATGTGCATGTGCAACCCACTAATATACCATGACGAGTCTGTGGAGCCCACATAAATGTGTCATGTTACGTTTCAATGAAAAGCCTGACCACCACACTCCAATGGAACGATGGCTGTAGGTTGACTGGTGCTACCACCAGAGGGCGTGAGACTCCACGGTCTCAATATGCTAACAGCAAGTCACTCTGAGCCTCATTAACCACAGAGAGTATAGGAATACTCATGTCCCTGCAATATTATACAGCCACCAGCAGGTAGAGGTATAATACTACCAAATGTAATTCAACCAGTCTGGCGTAAGCTGAAAAATACCAGGTAAGGTGAGGTGGAGTGAAATGTAAAATTCATGAAGATGGTAAAACTATATATATGATAGGGCATGTATTTTAATAAAACTGTGACAAATAAACGCTTTGAGCCATGATTTTAAAGGGATAAAGCTCTTAATACAGATCACAGATATTCTTTGGTCCAAAAACTCAATTCAAAGAGGAAGCCAGTGCAGTGATCTTGGCACTGGAGTGAATTTATTAGTCTAAGTTAAAACTTCTGGATGAGTTCAAGCTTTCTTAACGCCTTCTAAGAGAGACCTATTAAAAATCACTTCACATTTGTCAAGCCTATTTCACAGTCAAGACACATTTATACTACACACTGTACTACTGTACATTCAACATTCATGTATAAATGGTAGTCTCTCAAAACAGTTAGGTACTTTAGGTAGGCCCATGTTGAGTAACCAAGACATCCAGAACTGGATTCAAAGTATTTTGATTAATCCCGACTCTGGGTTCATCAAAGTCAATTCCCCCAGAAACATAAACAAGAAAACCGATTGTACCGCACAACTTAACAAATACCTTTGACCTGGGTTCTGATTTTCTGGATCCAGTTACTGAACATTTGGCGACCAAAAGTACAGACGGGTATCTTGAGCATTCTAAAAAGTATTAAAGCCACCCATGTGTCTTGAGAGACTACTCTAGATCGAAGAAAAAATATTGGTAACACTTTATTATACAGCCCGCAACGTACAGTGTGATTCCACCAACTTACGGTCTATGTATCTGTACATATATTCTAACCGGTTCCTACTAGTACTTAAATGTTTTTGCAGAAAACCAGACAATGGCAACTGGCAAAGGCTAGATCCAACCTAAACCTCGAACTGCTGCAGAGCTAATAACAAAGCAAGGGTCTCTTACTCGAATGTAGAATCTCTGAGCTGGTGCTTGCTGAACTTACGAGAAAAACAAACTGGATGATCAACCCCCTCATCATCCTCCTGCAACAGGACTGTACCTGCCCCCACTGCTATTGCTCCCCATCCCGCCGCGACTAGCGCCGTATCCTTGACCAAACCCACCAGCCCCAAACCTCAAATGTCTGTTAGGCGTCGGAGAGTGAGTGAGTTTACCACTGCACAGCACCACCTGCTGGCGTCTGTTACACTAACACAACTAACAACGTCTACTAACCCACACACTACTAAAGTCGTACAATTTTGAGGTAAAGAAAGCCAGGGACAAATATTTCTCACAACAACTTTCTGCCAACCAGCACAACCCCAAAATCATGTTTAATACCATCAATCAGCTTGTAAATCCCTACTGAAGATGTTTGTCTCATGTGCGACTGTGATGAAATTCTTGCCTTCTTCATAGAAAAGATTTATAATATTCGGGCAGAAATCACTCCTCCCACCTCTTCAGTCGTCCTCCCTTCTCCCCCCTTGGATGTGTTAGATTGCTTTAGACTTATAGAACTGCAGGATCTCTCACTTATGAGACCCACATGGAGTGAGCCTCATCGATACCTCTCTGACTTCTGGAGTTGTACCAGACTATTTAAAAACTGCTTGTGTTCAGCCACTGCTGAAGGGTCCCGGTTTAGACCCAACAGACTTAAAATACTTCTGGACAATTTGCAAACTGAAACTTTGTATAAAACTGATATAAAACTGAGATATTTTGGATAATATCTTTTGATGCTGTGCATACATCACCAAGAACAATTTTGCTCATATCGTTTTTGGATTTAAAATCCTGCCTGTTGCAGTCACTGCATTAACCGCAGCAGAAATCTGTTGACAATCACTGCCATTTCTCGTTATTGTGACCCCGCTGCTGTGGCTGGAAGCGCTTGTCCTTTTTTTTGCCATCACTAGCATACCATAGAGGCTCAAGTCAAGTCAAGTCAAGTCAAGTCAAGTTTATTGTCACTTCACAGTTTACAGTTTAGTATAAAGCAGTGATGTGAAAATCTTGTGTGCAATACCCGACGACAGACAGCAGTTATAAAATAAGATAAAAAATAAAAAATAGATAAAAATAGAATAAAAAATAGAATAAAGAATATAAAATAAAATTAAAATAAAAATAAAAAATGCAATTTATAAAATGCAAAAATCAGCACAGAAAAGAGCAATATATATATATAAATCAATGTAATAAAATATACATTGTTATATGTTATACGCCCTTGTTCAGCAGCCTGATGGCCTGACTGTGGAAGCTATCTCTAAGCCTATTTGTACGACACTTGATACTGCGGTATCGCCTGCCTGACGGTAATAGTGAGTAAAGTTCGTGGCTGGGGTGGGCAATGTCTTTTATAATTATTTTGGCCTTGGCCACGCACCGCTGGTTGTAAATGTCCAGGAGGGAGGGGAGCTCACCTCCAACGATATACTGGGCCGTACTAATACTAGGCTATGACCTGATGTCCAGGTGGACTGTGAGGTGTGGACGGTGAGGTGTGCGTACGCAGAATCTTTGTGGGATACCGCAATCTTTAGATCTGTTCTGTTTACCCTGTGCATGTTACTCTAAGGACAGACAATATGTCTGACATACTACACTTCTGTGGTCATGAGATGTTGGTTTTCAATGTATTTCCTAGAAAGTTCTTTAGGTGTGTGTCTATCAGTGGTGAAGCGTCAGGGCCTTCAAGGTATTCAGAGAAGACCCTGGAACTCTCAGATGAAACAAAAGAAATCGAATTAATTGTATTAATATAATATTAATATAATATTATAATATTAATTAATTTAATCAAATTTAAATAAAATGAATAAATGAGAATGGTATCTGTGTTGTTATCTGTTATATTACAGTGTTACGTTGATTTGTTTGTCTTTCTCGGTCCATGCACTACGCATTTGAGTGGTTTTGTGTTGGAAAAACAATGCAACCAATCAGATATTTTTCTGGGTTGCTGGGAAGAATAGCCTTCAACCAAAGTATTCCCGATGACTTTGGCCCTTAGACTGAACGTTTGGATTGACAATTTGATCAACCAATCATATAGTGATTTGTAGCCAATGGGCGTATTCTTTCAGATTTCCCCACAGCTCAATAGGGAGCTAGAAGGTATACTGGCTGGAGCGAGAGGGGATCTAGCGTAGTGCTACGTTTTTTCTACGTAGGATTTTACGTCAAAATGGCGAAGGCGAAGATGATGGGCTGTTACTTCACTACATGGACACTGCTTTACCAACTATGGTACACTTGGAAATTGGCTGCGACAATCTGATCTTCCTAAATGAGATAAGGCATAAAGTGACTCCTCCGTGACGTCAGTCTGACTAGAAAAACGGAATTTTCAAATGGGGTCTACAGCAGGGGTTCCCAAAGTGGGGGTCGCGGGACCCCGAGGGGGGGGTCGCGAGATGATTTCAGAATCCTCTTGATGTGACCCATTTATTTTATTATTATTCTTTTTTATTCATTTTTTATCATTTGTATTATTATTATTATTGTTAATAATAACGTGAGTGACAAATAAAGGAATTCTGATTCCCACAGATTCACGACAGTATCATCATTCGCGATTGCGATTCCCCCCCCCCCCCGTTGGACGGTGATAGTGGGGGGGTCGCCAGTCTCCACGCTTCGCCACTATTGTCTATGTATATGTTTCTGCATGTGTATGTCTGTTTGTGTGTATATGCATATATTTCATTCATGTTGCTTACAAATCCTTTTTTTCTGTCATGAATTTCTTCACCTTTGAATCCACTTTGTGCTCAATAAATAAAATATTAATATTATTATAAATATTATTATTATTATTATTATTATTATTATTATTAATAATACTACTACTCCTTCTACTACTACTCGTAATAATACAAATAATAATATGTTAGGGTTTAGCCCCATACCTGTAAAAATATATATTTTAAAATCTGCTTGTGTTGTGTCCGATTCAAACTTCCATCAGGCTGTTTGTTACTTGTAAACAACCCAAGGGATCAATATGTCCTCAAATGATTAACGTTTCATCAAATCCACGTGCTGCTGTTTCATCACATCATTAGAGTGGCCCTGAACACTACTGATGGGCCAGTAATGAGCACGAGAACACAAGCTCTCTCCGACACCCTGGGGACTGTTATTAATGAGACCTGATGCGGATTGGCTGGAAACAAAACAAGTTATCCACTGTTTCTGATAGTAATGAATCCCTTGGGAGATCACCTTGTACTAGGTGTTGATCAAAACATGGGGAGGACTTGGATGAGGGAATTGTAACGTCGAAGCTATAGGATTTCTTATTGACATACCTGGGGATATTATGAAATGGGTTTTTGTGGATTTTAGTTAACTTGTGTACCCACACACGGGCACGCACAGAAACACACACACACACACACACACACACACACACACACACACACACACACACACACACACACACACACACACACACAAAAACACACACACACAGCTGTCTCTTCAAAGCTTCATAATCTAGAGTTGCAAACCTTGTAGGTATTATTATGAATAATAATATTACTAATAATAATAATTATAATAATAATTATAATAATAATGTAATTTGTGGACAATTGTTTTCAAAGCATCTAATGCTATTGTGAATGCATACATTTTTAGCATGAGTGACCCCAGTGGGGATCTTAAACAAGGCGAATGGGTGAATGGGTGACCATTGACTCCCAGTGACCATCAGCTAATAGAATTAGAAATGTTTGGCTCCAGAGGCCAAAGGACTGACATCAGGCCGGTCTCTGCGGAGCGGCAGCCTGGTCCCTCTCTCTCTCTCTCTCTCTCTCTCTCTCTCTCTCTCTTGCTTAGTCTTCCTTTGGTCTTCCTTATGTGTGTGTGTGTGTGTGTGTGTGTGTGTGTGTGTGTGTGTGTGTGTGTGTGTGTGTGTGTGTGTGTGTGTGTGTGTGTGTGTGTGTGTGTGAGTGAGTGTGCAAGTGTGTGTCAATTGAAGGCACATACAAGACGAGGGACACACATTTTTTCACCCTTGGCATCTTTATGAAGTTGCATTAAGTTGATGCTAATGTGTGCATTGTTACCAATGTAGTACATCATTTGATTGAAAAACATGATTGACTCAAATGAGTCAAAGTGGGCTTAGGCTTCCTGACAATATCAGCATGCACAAGCTACTCGCCCCGGTGTGTGTGTGTGTGTGTGTGTGTGTGTGTGTGTATGTGTGTGTGTGTGTGTGTGTGTGTGTGTGTGTGTGTGTGTGTGTGTGTGTGTGTGTGTGTGTGTGTGTGTGTGTGTGTGTGTGTGTGTGTGTGTGTGTGTGTGTGTGTGTGTGTGTTTGAATGCGTGCATGCAGGTAAACAGTTGGGATAGTGTAGTGGTGTCAAAATGGTGGTCCCTAAAGAGAATGCTGCTCATCCCGTTCACAAATTGTATAGGAAGACACTCTTCGTTTGAATGATGAATGATGGAGTCACATAAGCACACATTATTGCATGACCCATCACATGAATGGACTTTACCCTGGATTTTTGTAGAACTTTCCTGGGTCTCAGTATTATCATGGCTGTAGCCAGCTATGAGATCACCCAAGGTCCGGACCTCTGTAATTATGTAAACCAAAATATATTATTATTATTTGAGACAAGGTAAAAAATGATATACAAATCTGTGCTATAATCTGATCACGAGTTGACAACTCATCTGCCTTGCTGCAGCGTGTATGTGGGCTGTTGCTATTGAACACACACACACACACACACACACACACACACACACACACACACACACACACACACACACACACACACACACACACACACACACAAACACACATAGGAACACACTCTCACACACACACACACACACACACACACACACACACACACAAGTTTCAACTACTGTTGAAACTTGTGTGAACTTCTGAACTTCTGAACTTCTTGTCTCATCTGGAATAGTCTGGGCATATTTAGTTGATAGTAGCTGTAATTGGAGCGCTGCAAGTAGTTATGCTTTAATCATTGGTCTATTGCAGGCTGCTAAGTGGTCAGTTATACCGTTTTCACACTGCATACGGTATCGACTCCCGTATTAGTTAATACGGGTGTCGATACCGTATTAGTTAGTGCGCATCCAATACACTTGTGTTCACACTCTCTTCTAATTTGTGATTCGCTGCGCACTCGATACCAGGTTTTCGTTCACACACGATAGAGAAGCGAATACTCATTCAATATGGAGACTGGTAAGTTTTGTGTGAAGTGAAAGTAATGCGCATTAAAGATTCTGTTCACACACACACGGGAAGCGAAACCCGTAGTCGTTTTATTGCTTTGCACCCAAACTAGTTACTTCTGGATCGAAACCACCTACCCCAAAAGGTGGATTAGTTAATGCGCACTAGTTGGGTAGCGAATGCACATTACTTGCCAGTTTGAAAGCAAAAGCGAAACAAAACTAGTTTTGCAGCGCCGCGAATACCGTATTCAAGCCCAGTGTGAAAACGGTATTAGTGTTATGTGGTGTGGCCCATTAAAGGTAGTTTCACCCAAGCTAGGCCTACTGTATTGTTAATGGTTACTGGGTGGGGCCTGCACTCCTGGCAGGTAGAGTTTGAGAGGGTTAAACAAAATCCCTCTGTGGAGAGCCGCTCCTACACACACTTACTTCAGATACAAGATACAAGATACAAGATTTGATTGGCCATGTGTAACATAGTACATAGGAACGCTTACTCCCCATTCCCTCCCGCAGTATACATCTCAACACACCATACAAATTAAAATAATATATACAATAAAATAAACCAAAAAAAGAGCGGCAAAGTGACTGTTAAGTGATATGTACGTGTGTTTTTGTTTGTTTTACAAAAATGTTTCAAAAGCATTTAAAGTGCTGAAAGCTTCCCTTTGTTTAATAGACTGACACGTGGAACAGAGGGCCGGGGGCCATGTCATCTACCTCCTGGGGCGCCCCTTTACCCTCTGTTCGGACCACACTTCCCTTTAGGGGCTCCTGCGGATCACTCGGGGGTTGAGAGAGAGAGAGAGAGAGAGAGAGACAGAGAGAGAGAGAGAGAGAGAGAGAGAGAGAGAGGTTGCTGGGTGCACTGTAATGCAGGGATTTTCAGCTCTATCTTCTGTCCTGCCTACATTGTTTTCTAGGTTATTCTTCTCTCAATAGGAAAATGCATTTGTAGACAGAGACACTGAAGGATTTTGGCGACTCTGTTTTAACTCTTCTCAGGTGTTCAATGCCCATTCTGTGCCATAAAATGTTACATAAGATTGTCATTCAGCTGTTGCCTACAATATCAGATCGATTTTTGATATTGTAGGCTACAGTCATCAGGTCATAGAGGTCATCATCTAATGCTGAACCTGTAAAATGGCCTGTTGTGATTGGTCCAGACTCATCACAGAGTTCCATCCCGTGTCGGTAACAAGGTAACAAGGTAACAAGGTAACAAGGTAACAAGGTAACAAGGTAACAAGGTAACAAGTCTCAATGATTATCGTCCAGTGGTTTTAACACCCATAGCAATAAAGTGCCTGGAGAAAGTTGTCATGTCGCATATGAACTTTTCCATCCCTGAGTCCCTAGACCCACTCCAGTATGCATACAGACCAAACAGGTCTGTAGACGACGCCATCTCCCTGGCACTACACACGGCCCTGGAGCACCTAGACAGGAGAGACACCTACATCAGACTGCTGTTCATTGACTACAGCTCGGCATTCAACACCCTCCAAGCTGGTCCTGAAACTGAGGGACCTAGGTCTGGGCGCCCCCATCTGTAACTGGATTATGGACTTCCTGACGGACAGGCCTCAAGTGGTGAAGATTGGGAACAACATCTCATCCACCCTGGTCCGCAACACCGGGGCACCTCAAGGCTGCTGCCTCATTCCTGGCTGTACTCACTGTACACACATGACTGTACTGCCATGCACACACATGACTGTACTGCCATGCACAGCAATAATCGGATTATCAAGTTTGCATACGACACCACAGTCATGGGCCTGATAAGCGAGGGCGACAAAACGGAGTACAGAGATGAGGTAGTCTGGCTGATGCAATGGTGAGAGGACAACAGCCTCACACTGAATGTCAGCAAGACCAAGGAGTTCATCGTGGACTTCAGGAGCAACCTGGGCATCCACTCCACCATTAGCCTGGACGGGACACCGGTGGAAGTCGTCAGCTGCTTCCGTTGGGTGCTTCCTTGGGCTACAGATTTCTGATGACCTGGTGTGGAGCCGTAAGACGAAGGTCATGCTAAGGAAGGCCCACCAGTGTCTCAATGCCTTGCGGTGCCTCAGGAAAAGTTTAATTGGCCAACGGTGGCTAGTGAACTTTTACTGCAGCACTGTAGAGAGCGTCCTGACGAGTCACTGTGTGGTACGGCAACACCACTAAACAGGACGAGAAGGCCATCCAGAGGGTCGTGAGGACGGTCAGAGAAGATCATCGGGTGTACACTTCCATGTATTGAGGAAATTTGTAGGATGAGATGTCAGAAGAAGGCCATCTCCATCACTAAGGACTGCAACCACCCTGGGCACCATCTCTTCTCCCCCTACCATCCGGTCGCCGGTTCCGCAGCATCCGTACAAGGACTACCAGGTTCAAGGATAGTTTTTATCCACAGGCAGTGTGCCTACTGAACTGCTAGGAGTATTGCCACTATCATAAAATTGTCATTAACATTACACTATCATACTTTGCTGGACTTTTTGGACTCATCACAGTTACTGCACTGTATTCATGATGCTGCTGCACTACTGGCACTTTAAATGCTTTTAAATCTTTTTGCACCATTCAAAACATGTAAATATGATCCTTCACTTTATTGTTCTGTTCTTTTCATGTTCATTTTTATTGTGTATAGTGTTTTTATAGAATTATTTTAGAAATTCATACTGCGGGAGGGAATGGGAAGTAAGCATTCCATTGTACTTGTCGCAAATGGCCAATAAAACATCTTGTATCTTGTATCACATAATAGTAGCCTGATTACTGTTGTCTTCTACCTTTTTAGACATGAAAAAGTATATATATATATATATATATATATACATTAAAATACTTAACGAAAAAATTAATATGTGTTCTTCTAATAATTGAGTGTGCAGCTGTACAAGTGGGTGGGCCCAGGCCAGAGGTCCTGGGAGTATTACAACACTTAATTAATATTCAAATCTACAATCTGTCAGAATATAATGCAGAACGATAATAAAATAGACAGTCACCATCCAGGCATGACATTGTCTCACCTTCACAGGTAATCAGCATTCTGCACCTCTGCACTTCCACACTTTACTTGACCTTCAATCTGCTAGCTACATAGCAACATTTATTGTGCACTAGCTAACTTTTGTAATTTTAAGAGAATGGTTGGCGAATGCTAGTAATACATAACCAAAAACATCTTACTCTAGAAGTGTTTTGAAACTGACAGGAAAGGGAAAGGGAAACAATGTATTGACTGATTTTTTACATTTCAGTTTGGATGGAGAACATAACAAAACTAACGCCTCTGAAGCAGCCGATTGTGTTTGAACTTGAAGGCTTCATCGTGCCCCAAGGCCAGGGTCCTGTGCTATTCTTCCTGGCTCTTCTCAACTACATGGTGGTGCTTCTGGCCAACGGGATTGTGGTGGGCATCATAGTGAAAGACAGGACTCTGCACAGACCAATGAACGTGATGATCTGTAACCTGGCAGCCTGCGACATGCTGGGAGGCACTGCCGTACTCATACGGCTCATGATCTACCTCGCCACGGGGCAGAAGAAAATTTTGTATGTCGAGGCCATCGCTCAGGCCTTCTCAGTACACACCTATGGAGCTGCCGTTCAGACCCTTCTGGCCACTATGGCTTATGACAGGTGTGGAACAGTATTGTTTTGATACATAGTGTACATTTGAGTAAAAAATGAGGATGAGTTGATTATAGATTTGCTCCAGGATCATGATTAAGCAGTGCATAACATTTCCTGATTGCAGGTATTAAGCAGTATGTTATGTTTCCTTTATGCAGGTATTTAGCAGTGTGTGAGCCACTGAGGTACCATGCCATCATGACACCGTCTAGGCTGCTCTTCTCCTGTGTCCTGGCCTGGGTGGTGGCTCTGATGTGTATCATTGTGCTCTTTGCTTTGAATGTGGGAACACCCTTGTGTGGCACCACCATCAAGCATGTCTATTGCAGCAACCGCTCAATTCTGCGCCTGGCATGTGAACCAACGCCGATTAACAACATATATGGTCAGTTCCAATACAGAATAAACATATCTTAAAAAATTCACAAAGAAGACACAACTAGAAGTTCAGTAGAATAAAGAGCAGACATTCATCTAAGGCTCATGAGTGCTTTATAGGAACAAATAATATACATAAAGGTGATGAATGTGTGAAATGTGATATAATAACAGTTAACAAAAATAAACTGCAATTTCACATAGCTTTCGAGTTGTCTTTCTGTATATCAAATTAGAGAGTGACATGACGGTTGGTCACGATGGTTGCATATTTTCCAAACATTCTATCCTATCATATTAGTAGTTAATGTTATTTTGATAGCTACCCATGGCTATTGCTGTCAAAAAACAACAACTCATTTGAATGTATTTCTTTTTTCCTTAGGTCTGTGCATGAGTTGGTCTTTGAGTACGGGATGCTTCCTCGTCATCGCTTTCTCTTACATCAGGATTCTGCATGCCTGCATTAAAAATAGCAGCAACACCAGCATGCGGAGCAAAGCTTTCCAGACCTGTGCTTCCCATCTTGTAGTTTATATGATCTATCAAATTGCCTGTACAATCATAATTTTAAGCCAAAGATTTGCCTCAGCGTCTCCAAATCTCAAGAAATTCTTTGGCATAATGTTTATTATCATGCCACCGGCTGTGAACCCAATTGTTTATGGCCTGGTTACAAAAGAGTTACGCACTAGCCTACTGAAACTATTCAAAACAAAAGTCACACCCTGAACCCACTTCTGTACAACCAGATGAATGCTTTGGCCAGTCAAAAATAAATTGACAATGGATGCATATGGAAAAAGGCTGTATATTGTATTCAAATAATGAGGTAAATAGTTTAATAGTAGCATTCTCTCTATACTTTTCCACAAAACCAGCGCTCATTTTATATCTGCTGTGACAAATTCCATGTAACAAAATAATTGTTTGTGTTTTGTATTGTATGCATAATGTAGTGCCGTGAGGAGCTCCATAACAATTGTGAATTTGATCAAAAATGCTAGACTTGGAAAAGGTTATTGATATGAAACATTGTCAGTTGCAAGCACATAATTCTCTAAACAAGTTCATCTAAAAAGATCACCACTAACCCCACACACCACCAACACACCACTAAGGTTGTTTCTTTCTGCCTTTAGGGAGGCTAGGGTTTAGGAAGTGTCGTGCATATGTGGCTTGTAAATCCCTTTGAGACTGTAACTGTGATTAAAGGCCCGGGTACGGCCACCAAAGAATATTTTGTTGTATTGTTTGTTTGTATTTTTTATTTTATTTTTATCCGTCCGAGAGCAGGACGGCACTCGGGATCGATTAACTAGTGCACAATGATCCCCTTACTCTACTTCTCCTGTACCTGTTCGGCTGCTATCACGTGAAGGGTCTGCTGACAAGCGTCAAACATACGACATACAAAGGCCAACATTAAATAGTATTGTATTTTTCCCTCAAAAGTAGCTTTTAGTTTATTACTGTTCATGTCATCCTCTCCATTTCAAGTTTAAAACAATGTTCTATAGTAGTGACACTTATAATTTAAGACCATCACATACTTGAAATTGATAAATTATTATAAAGTGATATTTAAGCATTTTAAGATAACAAATGTTAAGTTGGAAAAATGATGACCTCAATTTGTAAGACTGAAGGCAGAGCTACCCACTTGGGGTATGTAAGGTGTAGGACATAAGGTAAAAAGCACCCTTGTTAACTTTTTATTTGGGGAACGTAGTTATCGGCACAGCTTCAACAGTCAGGAGGCTGTTGGACAAACTCACTGACTGGACACGAGAGAGCGCGTTTCTTCAAGCAAGCACAGCTACCTACACAACAAGACATGAGTCTAGCAGATTAGCTTTTCTCCTTTCCCCCCTGCCCACATAATTGTCACAGGGTTGGATTTAATAATTCACCATAATCCTAATTAGTGCTCTGTTCCGCACTACATCTGGGTGCCCACTTTTCAAATATAGCCTTTGTCTCCCACCTCCTCCTGGACCCTGGCTTCCATGTTGGTGGAACGGCAGGTTTAGACACTGTTTCTGTTCGATCGGCTTCCCCAGCGATAGCGGCTTCCACAGCGATGATTCTCACAGCTTTCTGTACTGCATATTCATAGTGTGTCATTTGCAATATACCTGCCTATTTATCTGCCTGTATACCTGCCTATATTACGCCAAATGGGTGCCATTTCTGTGTCCAGGATATTATATGTATAAATATTGTGACGTTTTAGCGGTGGTAGCCAGCTTGATACAGAAGATGGAGACAATGTTCTTATTTGATAGCCAAACTGATTGATTCCCTGCCGCAGCTCACAACTAACCCGGGGGTTGAAATGTCCACTCTTAAAACAACAAACCAGGGTGGCAAGCCCAAATCGATATTCCTCCAACAAAAGTAATCCGTGTCTCCCTCTGCACCCTGCTACTCCTTCAAGTCTCACACACCCCCCCCCTCTCCTCCAACTCCCACGTGACTCTCTCACTCACGTTCACACGCAACCCGCTCACCCTCCCCCTAGTGCTCACAGCTCAATTACCCTCTATGGTGGACACTTCCCCCAAAACACATGCAGGTAAAAAAACACACACATACAACACCCAATGAACTCCCAAACCCCCTTTGTCCTGGAGGAAGACCCATGGTGGGCCAGGCCACAGTGTTACACTGTCCCCCCTTCTAAATCTCCTTGTCCCCGAGGAGCTAAAACTCAAAGTCCTGGGGAGCATTACGCTTCCTCACAGGCCGAACTGGCACCCCTGCCATCTCTTCCTGTGGTCCCTGGGGAGGAACAACTGCCCCAAAAGGCGTGACTTGCACCCCATCAGGCTGAACCGAGGAACGCCGTGGGCTGATCGAAGAACGTTATGTGGGGTCCACCCCCCTGCGTGCAGGCTTGGCTTGGCGATGGGGTCTGGGTAATCTGACCATAAAATGGCTGAGCCGTTCCCAGGTATGGGGCTAACCGATCCCGGTGCAGCACCACGACCCACCCCCGTGGCGCCAACTTCAACCTGTAGACGACCTCACCAACCTGCTCCATGACCCGGCAAGGTCCAACCCAGTTACTCTACAGTTTAGGTGACCTCCCCTTGGATCTTTTTGGTCCATAAACCCACACTAGGTCTCCAGCCTGAAAGTGTCCCCCCTTCGTGTGCTGGTCATAGGCTCTCTTCTGCCGGGTCCCTGCCACCTCAGATTGTTTCCTGGCAAACTCATGTGCCACCTCCAGCCTTTCCACTAACTGGGCAACATAATCCAGGCCAGCCGGTGCTTGAGGAGCATCCGGAGGCTGTCCGTACACAAGAGCAGGCAGCGTTCTAAATTCCCTTCCGAACATCAGCAGGGCAGGTGTACACCCCGTTGACTCCTGTGTAGCTGACCGGCAGGCCATCAGGACCAGTGGCAGCTACAGATCCCAGTCCTTCTGGTCCTTGGCCACCACCAGGGCAAGCTGAGCTTCCAGGGTGCGATTACACCTCTCCACCAGCCCGCCACTCTGGGGGTGGAGAGGTGTGGTCAGGTCTTGTGTATAGAC
Source organism: Muraenolepis orangiensis (assembly GCA_027704905.1). Lineage (NCBI taxonomy): Eukaryota > Metazoa > Chordata > Actinopteri > Gadiformes > Muraenolepididae > Muraenolepis > Muraenolepis orangiensis. The sequence goes on along the minus strand of CM051011.1, from coordinate 9,800,443 downwards.
AGCTGCCTACACACTTCAGCGAAGAGGTGGGCTTCAAAGTTCCCGCCTTGATCGGAGTGCAACTCAGTTGGAACCCCGACCCGGCTGACATCCCTTTAATCAGCACAACACATACGGTGCGAGCCTCCTGGTCAGGCACAACATAGGCCTCGGGCCACTTGGTGAAGTAATCCATGGCAACTACCACATAGCGATTACCACGTGGTGTGCGAGGAAGGGGACCCAACCCGTCCACAGCGACCGTGCCGATGGTCCATGGGTGCCCCTACCAGAAGAGGCGCTCTACTCTGGCCCACTGGACCCTTTCGGGCCACGCAGGGGTCACATCTTTGACAGAAGGTCTCCGTGTCCCGCCTACATGTGCCCCAGTAGAATGCCTGGCAAACCCTCTTAAGTGTTTTCTTAACCCCGAAGTGGCCGACTCCGTGCAGCCCATGATTAAACTCCAGCACCTCCCCCTGCCGTCTCTTCGGCACCACTACTTGCCACCTCTCTCTACTCGTGGCTGGTTCCTTCCACCGTCTCCAGAGAATTCCATCCTGGAGGGCCAAGCTCTCCCACTGGGATTCCAACCCCCTGATCGAGGGATTGGCAGAAGCCACTTCGGGCCATTCGGGCCATTGGCCTCCCTCCAACCATCCCAACATTGTGCTCAGATCTGGGTCCTCTCTCTGTTCCTTGGCCAAATCAGCTGGGTCATCCAAACGCAGAGCCATACACCTTGCCCTCTGCTTCTTCACAGCCTCTGAGTCTCTCATCTCAGTGCGGCTGCAGTGAGCACAGTCTTGCCCACAAGGACGCCTGGAGAGTCCATCCGCATTAGTGTGACTGTCCCCCTTCCGGTGAACAATGGTGAAATTGTACTTCTGGAGTTGCTGCTGAGCTCAATCCATCTTGCAACCTGTCCTTCTGGTTCTTTGAAGGACAGCAACCACTTGAGAGATGCATGGTCTGTCCGGATGAGGAATTTGAGACCACAGAGGTAGTGTTTGAAGTGGTTCACTGCCTCCACGACCGTAAGCAGCTCCCTCCGGGTCAAGCAATAATTGCGTTCGGGTTTAGAGAATGTCCTGCTGTAGTAAACAATCACCCGTTAGCTGTCCGGGGTCACCTGGGCCAGGACTGCCCCCAGGCCATCATTGCTTGCATCCGTGTCGAGAACAAACTCTCCATCTGGGTCAGGAGTTGTCAGGATTGGTGACTGACATAGGGAGGCCTTGAGTGTCTCAAATGCCTGCTGTTGGTCTGGGCCCCACTCAAAGCGAATATTTTTGTTCGTCAGGCGGTTCAGAGGTGCGGCCACTTTGGAGAACAATATTAGGACGGAGGCAACTCTTGCCCAGCTGGACATCCTTAGTGACCAGGACGGAGCGGTCAAAGTGCATGTTGGATAAGACGTGAGTCAATTATCTTATAGGCTTGTGGAACAAATTAATACTTGGATCTGTTTCTAGTAAAAAGAGTGTGCCGACATCATTGCCGCCAGATGGCAAACATTAAAATGAGCAGATAAGGGGGTGCATTGTCACCCACCATGTTGTTTCCCTTCTTTACTGTTTTGGTAACGTAATCTGTAACAGTTTACTGGCCAATGTCACCGTTTTTCTGAGCAAAAATAGCTCTGCAAAAACCAGCAGATGATGGAGAAGGTTCAAACACTTTCAATTAAAGCACAGCAAAACATTTGGAGCATTTTGACTGTTCATCTTGTTGCTGTTCATAGTCCTAGCAATACGTCTTGTTACTGTTGTTACTGTTCATATTTGTACTGTTCATAGTCATAGGACAATGTATTATATCTTTTGTTACTGTTCATCTTTTTACTATTGACTTTTCTGAAAGCTTTTAGGATCAATTATTTGAAAAATATAAATGTTTCAAGTTGAATCTAAATGCAATTTGAATGAACCCTCTTTTTTTATAAGCGGTATTAACATGATTCAAATTTAAATGTGTTTCTCTTTATTACTATGAAACAGGTCTGAAGTATTTAGGTTGAATATATTATAAATGTGAATACTTCCAATGGCATCCAAGAGTACAAATGATAGTTAGTATATGTTTAATCTGTAGGAGGAGCCGGGGATCGAACCAGCAAACTTCTGGTTGCGAGGCGACAGCTCTACCTCCTGAGCTATACTTCCACCCAAGATGACAATAAAATAGACAGTCACCATCCAGGCGGGACATTGTCTCACCTTCACAGGTAATCAGCATGATACCTCTGCACTTCCACATTTTACATGAGCTCCAATCTGCTAGCTACATACATACAAAATTAATTCTGTACTACAAAACAGGTTTGATTTAGTCTTCTATAGAGAATGGTTGGAGAATGCAATAATTCATAACCTAGAAGATGGAGTAGTGTTTTGTAACTGCCAGCAAACATAATGGAAAAACATTTTATTGACAGATTTTTTACATTTCAGTTTGGATGGAGAACATAACAAAACGAACGCCTCTGAAGCAGCCGATTGTGTTTGAACTTGAAGGCTTCATCGTGCCCCAAGGCCAGGGTCCTGTGCTATTCTTCCTGGCTCTTCTCAACTACATGGTGGTGCTTCTGGCCAACGGGATGGTGGTGGGCATCATAGTGAAAGACAGGACTCTGCACAGACCAATGAACGTGTTGATCTGTAACCTGGCAGCCTGCGACATACTGGGAGGCACTGCCGTACTCATACGGCTCATGATCTACTTCGCCACAGGACAGAGGAAGATTGTGTATGTCGAAGCCATCGCCCAGGCCTTCACGGTACACACCTATGGAGCTGCCGTTCAGGCCCTTCTGGCCACTATGGCTTATGACAGGTGTGGAAATGTATTATTATGATATAAACTGTATATGTGAGTACAAATAAGTATGAGTTGATACTAGATTTGCTCCAGGATCATGATTAAGCAGTGTGTAACATTTCCTGATTGCAGGTATTGAGCAGTAGGTTATGTTTCCTTTATGCAGGTATTTAGCAGTGTGTGAGCCACTGAGGTACCATGCCATCATGACACCGTCTAGGCTGCTCTTCTCCTGTGTCCTGGCCTGGGTGGTGGCTCTGATGTGTATCATTGTGCTCTTTGCTTTGAATGTGGGAACACCCTTGTGTGGCACCACCATCAAGCATGTCTATTGCAGCAACCGCTCAATTCTGCGCCTGGCATGTGAACCAACGCCGATTAACAACTTATATGGTCAGTTTCAATTGAACACAGAATAATCAAGACACCCTAACCCTAACTGCTCCCGGGCGCTGTATAAATAGCCTGCTGCTCCTAAAACTAGGATGGGTTAAATGCAGAGAAATTATTTTGCTGTACTTTACTTGTGCACTGACAAATTTGAATTATTATTATTATTATTATTATTATTATTATTAAATATGCATAAAGGTGATACATGCATGAAATGTGATACAATTAGGAAGGAGACATGACATTGACGTTTGCATATTTTTAAAACGTTCTATCCTATCATATAGTAGTAACTGTTATTGGGATCGCTACCTATTGCTGTCTAAGAAAAAATAACTCATTTTAATGTATTTCTTTTTTCCTTAGGTCTGTGCATGAGTTGGTCTTTGACTACGGGATGCTTCCTCGTCATCGCTTTCTCTTACATCAGGATTCTGCATGCCTGCATTAAAAATAGCAGCAACACCAGCATGCGGAGCAAAGCTTTCCAGACCTGTGCTTCCCATCTTGTAGTTTATATGATCCATCAAATTGGCACTGCAATCATAATTCTGTCCCAAAGGTTTGCCTCAGTATCACCAAATCTTAAGAAATTCTGTAGCATTTTGATTATTGTAATCCCACCAGCTTTGAACCCAATTATCTATGGCCTTGTCATGAAAGAGTTACGCACTAGCCTACTAAAACTGGTTAAAAAAAAGTCACACCATGATCCCTTTTATGTACAACCAGACGAATGCATTGGCCACATTTGTATTCCCAGGTAAAATTAATTGACAATGAATGCATATCGGACATGACTTTATAGCAATGTTTCTTGTTTATCAACGTTTTACGATTGGCAACAGATTGTTTGTATCATTGTGGGTATCTTTTACATAGAGAGTATAATAATAATGCCGGCTTTTATCCAAAGCGCTTTACAAGTCATGTAAAGTCCTCACATTACCCATTCATACACCGACGGTGGAGTCAGCCATGCAAGGAGACAGCCAGCACGTCAGGAGCAGTTAGGGTTAGGATGTCTTGCTCAAGAATACCGCGATAGTTTTTGCAAGGAGGAGCTGGGGGATCGAACCAGCGACCTTTCGGTTGTGAGGCGACCGCTCTACCTCCTGAGCTATACAGCCGCCCGTGCTCGACCTCTTTACGTGATATTCTGGTCTCTGAATACGAAAAAAAAAAAGTCTCTAGTTCTAGATATTCTTCTAAACAAACGTATGATAAAGGTTCAGCTTCACTTCCAGACCTGTATCAATTGAAAGGATGGCAAAAATAACCGGCCGTTTGGCCATATTTGAGCTTCAGTGATATTTCCTCTTGATCGACACGCCAGGGATATACACAAAGGAGTCTCTCAAGGCTTTCAAATCACTAGAAGCTTATCAGTTTTTCCTTAGTGGTCAGGTTAAACTGCTATTGAACCGTTATTTAATGCAAACATTTTTTTTATGAGTTTTTGAACGGTTTCAATTCCAATAATTGAGATAATTCAAAACAAACATTGAATAAAGCAAACTGTTATCAAAAGTTTATAAACTGAACATAATCGTCAACTAATAAATACTGACCTGACAGGAAGATGTACATATAATCCGTCACTATATTGCTATATTGTTATCAACGGTATCTGTGCAGTATCTTAATAGTAGGCCTTTAGTGTTTTAGAAAAGTACTATTCATTAAACACTGTGGGAGGGAATAGGGGGTAAGCATTTCATTGTACTTGTTGCATATGGACAATAAAAATGTTGAATCTTGAGTGTATACCGCAGAGTCGCGACTGACCTGACAGCTCCCAGTACTTTCTATGAATTGCATTTATTCAGGCCTCTCGCTTTGGTTCTCGTTCTGGACTCCTCAGGAAACATATACTAGAACTCTTTTGAAACCAATGTGTGCAACCAATAACACCAATAACAACTTGCCAGCATTATGCCTAAAACAATGGTTACATTTCCTTACAATCGCATTCATTCACATTTTTTGCCAACCACAACACACAAAACATGTGACTTTGGCTGTGACGTCATGAGAATAATGGCTATACTGTATTTAAATAAATATTTAAAATTAGCTCATTTTCCCGTCTTTACCACAACAACATTCCAGATGCTTTTTTAATCTCTTTCAAATTTTAGTGGAAAGTAATTGATTTTTAATTAGTTATTAACATTTGTTGACTCAATATAAGTATAATAAGTATAATATACTTACAAAATAAGTATAATAAGTTGTAACTGCAGTGCTTTGGATTCCACACCTTGGTCCAGGTTATTTAACTGATCATTTACAGATTTATCCTACCTAATAGCCTCACAACATCTTGCTGTCCCAAAGACATAGTTCACTACACTGACCAAATGGACCGCAAACCTGTTAACTAAACAGCAAGACACCCTCAAGACATGTTCACCACCTGGTGAGTTTAACCATATGTGGGCAGTACTCTCTGTCTTGCGTGGTGTTTTTGATTAATCAGACAATCGTCAATGTTGGCTCCAACCAGTTGTTTATTCTGATAAAGAAAGCATTCAATGAATATTTCACAACCAGCTTGATTGTCAGTTGCAAGCACATAATTCTCTAAACAAGTTCATCTAAAAAGATCACCACTAACCCCACACACCACCAACACACCACTAAGGTTGTTTCTTTCTGCCTTTAGGGAGGCTAGGGTTTAGGAAGTGTCGTGCATATGTGGCTTGTAAATCCCTTTGAGACTGTAACTGTGATTAAAGGCCCGGGTACGGCCACCAAAGAATATTTTGTTGTATTGTTTGTTTGTATTTTTTATTTTATTTTTATCCGTCCGAGAGCAGGACGGCACTCGGGATCGATTAACTAGTGCACAATGATCCCCTTACTCTACTTCTCCTGTACCTGTTCGGCTGCTATCACGTGAAGGGTCTGCTGACAAGCGTCAAACATACGACATACAAAGGCCAACATTAAATAGTATTGTATTTTTCCCTCAAAAGTAGCTTTTAGTTTATTACTGTTCATGTCATCCTCTCCATTTCAAGTTTAAAACAATGTTCTATAGTAGTGACACTTATAATTTAAGACCATCACATACTTGAAATTGATAAATTATTATAAAGTGATATTTAAGCATTTTAAGATAACAAATGTTAAGTTGGAAAAATGATGACCTCAATTTGTAAGACTGAAGGCAGAGCTACCCACTTGGGGTATGTAAGGTGTAGGACATAAGGTAAAAAGCACCCTTGTTAACTTTTTATTTGGGGAACGTAGTTATCGGCACAGCTTCAACAGTCAGGAGGCTGTTGGACAAACTCACTGACTGGACACGAGAGAGCGCGTTTCTTCAAGCAAGCACAGCTACCTACACAACAAGACATGAGTCTAGCAGATTAGCTTTTCTCCTTTCCCCCCTGCCCACATAATTGTCACAGGGTTGGATTTAATAATTCACCATAATCCTAATTAGTGCTCTGTTCCGCACTACATCTGGGTGCCCACTTTTCAAATATAGCCTTTGTCTCCCACCTCCTCCTGGACCCTGGCTTCCATGTTGGTGGAACGGCAGGTTTAGACACTGTTTCTGTTCGATCGGCTTCCCCAGCGATAGCGGCTTCCACAGCGATGATTCTCACAGCTTTCTGTACTGCATATTCATAGTGTGTCATTTGCAATATACCTGCCTATTTATCTGCCTGTATACCTGCCTATATTACGCCAAATGGGTGCCATTTCTGTGTCCAGGATATTATATGTATAAATATTGTGACGTTTTAGCGGTGGTAGCCAGCTTGATACAGAAGATGGAGACAATGTTCTTATTTGATAGCCAAACTGATTGATTCCCTGCCGCAGCTCACAACTAACCCGGGGGTTGAAATGTCCACTCTTAAAACAACAAACCAGGGTGGCAAGCCCAAATCGATATTCCTCCAACAAAAGTAATCCGTGTCTCCCTCTGCACCCTGCTACTCCTTCAAGTCTCACACACCCCCCCCCTCTCCTCCAACTCCCACGTGACTCTCTCACTCACGTTCACACGCAACCCGCTCACCCTCCCCCTAGTGCTCACAGCTCAATTACCCTCTATGGTGGACACTTCCCCCAAAACACATGCAGGTAAAAAAACACACACATACAACACCCAATGAACTCCCAAACCCCCTTTGTCCTGGAGGAAGACCCATGGTGGGCCAGGCCACAGTGTTACACTGTCCCCCCTTCTAAATCTCCTTGTCCCCGAGGAGCTAAAACTCAAAGTCCTGGGGAGCATTACGCTTCCTCACAGGCCGAACTGGCACCCCTGCCATCTCTTCCTGTGGTCCCTGGGGAGGAACAACTGCCCCAAAAGGCGTGACTTGCACCCCATCAGGCTGAACCGAGGAACGCCGTGGGCTGATCGAAGAACGTTATGTGGGGTCCACCCCCCTGCGTGCAGGCTTGGCTTGGCGATGGGGTCTGGGTAATCTGACCATAAAATGGCTGAGCCGTTCCCAGGTATGGGGCTAACCGATCCCGGTGCAGCACCACGACCCACCCCCGTGGCGCCAACTTCAACCTGTAGACGACCTCACCAACCTGCTCCATGACCCGGCAAGGTCCAACCCAGTTACTCTACAGTTTAGGTGACCTCCCCTTGGATCTTTTTGGTCCATAAACCCACACTAGGTCTCCAGCCTGAAAGTGTCCCCCCTTCGTGTGCTGGTCATAGGTTCTCTTCTGCCGGGTCCCTGCCACCTCAGATTGTTTCCTGGCAAACTCATGTGCCACCTCCAGCCTTTCCACTAACTGGGCAACATAATCCAGGCCAGCCGGTGCTTGAGGAGCATCCGGAGGCTGTCCGTACACAAGAGCAGGCAGCGTTCTAAATTCCCTTCCGAACATCAACAGGGCAGGTGTACACCCCGTTGACTCCTGTGTAGCTGACCGGCAGGCCATCAGGACCAGTGGCAGCTACAGATCCCAGTCCTTCTGGTCCTTGGCCACCACCAGGGCAAGCTGAGCTCCCAGGGTGCGATTACACCTCTCTACCAGCCCGCCACTCTGGGGGTGGAGAGGTGTGGTCAGGTCTTGTGTATAGACAGCTGCCTACACACTTCAGCGAAGAGGTGGGCTTCAAAGTTCCCGCCTTGATCGGAGTGCAACTCAGTTGGAACCCCGACCCGGCTGACATCCCTTTAATCAGCACAACACATACGGTGCGAGCCTCCTGGTCAGGCACAACATAGGCCTCGGGCCACTTGGTGAAGTAATCCATGGCAACTACCACATAGCGATTACCACGTGGTGTGCGAGGAAGGGGACCCAACCCGTCCACAGCGACCGTGCCGATGGTCCATGGGTGCCCCTACCTGAAGAGGCGCTCTACTCTGGCCCACTGGACCCTTTCGGGCCACGCAGGGGTCACATCTTTGACAGAAGGTCTCCGTGTCCCGCCTACATGTGCCCCAGTAGAATGCCTGGCAAACCCTCTTAAGTGTTTTCTTAACCCCGAAGTGGCCGACTCCGTGCAGCCCATGATTAAACTCCAGCACCTCCCCCTGCCGTCTCTTCGGCACCACTACTTGCCACCTCTCTCTACTCGTGGCTGGTTCCTTCCACCGTCTCCAGAGAATTCCATCCTGGAGGGCCAAGCTCTCCCACTGGGATTCCAACCCCCTGATCGAGGGATTGGCAGAAGCCACTTCGGGCCATTCGGGCCATTGGCCTCCCTCCAACCATCCCAACATTGTGCTCAGATCTGGGTCCTCTCTCTGTTCCTTGGCCAAATCAGCTGGGTCATCCAAACGCAGAGCCATACACCTTGCCCTCTGCTTCTTCACAGCCTCTGAGTCTCTCATCTCAGTGCGGCTGCAGTGAGCACAGTCTTGCCCACAAGGACGCCTGGAGAGTCCATCCGCATTAGTGTGACTGTCCCCCTTCCGGTGAACAATGGTGAAATTGTACTTCTGGAGTTGCTGCTGAGCTCAATCCATCTTGCAACCTGTCCTTCTGGTTCTTTGAAGGACAGCAACCACTTGAGAGATGCATGGTCTGTCCGGATGAGGAATTTGAGACCACAGAGGTAGTGTTTGAAGTGGTTCACTGCCTCCACGACCGTAAGCAGCTCCCTCCGGGTCAAGCAATAATTGCGTTCGGGTTTAGAGAATGTCCTGCTGTAGTAAACAATCACCCGTTAGCTGTCCGGGGTCACCTGGGCCAGGACTGCCCCCAGGCCATCATTGCTTGCATCCGTGTCGAGAACAAACTCTCCATCTGGGTCAGGAGTTGTCAGGATTGGTGACTGACATAGGGAGGCCTTGAGTGTCTCAAATGCCTGCTGTTGGTCTGGGCCCCACTCAAAGCGAATATTTTTGTTCGTCAGGCGGTTCAGAGGTGCGGCCACTTTGGAGAACCCTGCGACAAAATGGCGATAATATGAGGCCAGCCCCAGGAAGGACCGCAGCTCAGACAGGTTCTTGGGGATCGGCCAGTCTCGGACTGCGGTGACTTTCCCATCTTGAGTGGCAACCCCTTCGCCACTAACTTGTTGGCCCAGGAAGGTGAGCTCCTTCCGCATCAGGTTCTACTTCTCCGGATGCAGCTTGAGCCCTGCTTGCTGTATTTTGGAGAAGACCAGGCGAAGTGATGCCAAAGCAGTGTCGAAGTCCATGGACAAGTACATCATCCAGGTAGACCTGTAAGTTCTTTGCTGGGACTCCGACCAACACTTTCTCCATGAGCCTTTCAAACATGGCCGGAGCATTACATAGACCGAAAGGCATGGTGATGAACTGCCATAGCCCAGAGCCCGTTGTAAAGGCAGTTTTCGGTCATGCCTCAGCAGAAAGTGGCACCTGCCAATAGCCACTCCTTAGGTCAAAGGACGAGAACCAGGCGGAGCTCTTAATCCCGTCCAGGGACTCGTTGATTCAAGGCAAAGAGTATGAATCCTTGACTGTGACCTCATTAAGTCTGCGAAGGTCCACACAAAAGCGCCAAGAGCCGCCCTTCTTCGGATCCATCACCACTGGCGACAACCATGGGCTGTCTGAAGGTTCTATGACTCCCGCTGCTCGCATCTGCTCAGGTAGACGGCGAGGACGTTGCCGGATGGGGTGAGCTGTGCCGGTGTCAATCTCATGCTCGACCATATGAGTGCGGCCAACATCAGTGGGAGAGGTTGCAAAGGCTTCCCGGTGCTCAAACAGCACTTCCCATAGTCATTGCTGCTGTTCCACCGACAGTCCTTCTTTATTCTGCTCATAATCAGGCCGGCTAAGGCCAATGAACACCTGGGATCTACCCTACTTAAGGCTGTCGAAGACTGACTTTGGTGCTTGACCATTGCGCACCTTACTGAGAACCTTATGGCTCCAACCACCCCGCTCCAAGGACCCTCTCCACGTTCCACCCTCTGGACCATCTCCCTGCGTCGACCACACCACGTAACCTATCCTACCCTACCTTGTTGTGTTTTTTTGAGTTTGTGGATATTTTTTAGTAAAGACATTTTCCGTTGTTTTGGTTGTCCTGTGTCTCTTCTTCTGGGTTCTCTGGCACATTTGGCTCGTCGGTCTCGTTGGGTCCTAACACATCTCCTCTCACCACAGACATTCTACATCCAGATACAAAGTCATCCTCATGAGGATGACCAACAACACTTTGCTCTAAAATAATAATAATAACAATTAACAATTACGATAATAACAGTTATAAAGAACTATAATAAAGAGGGACATGAAGAAGCAATTGAATGGAACACAACTAGCGTTTTGTAGGTTTGCATTCAAGAAACAAGTCATCTTTCTATTGAATCTATACAGGCCCTTTTATTCCTCTTTTCCTCTGAAAGTTCCTTTCACTAGAATATTCCGCTACTTGATAATAAGTGATATCTTCATATCAATTGATATGAACTTGATATAAATTATATTAAGTTACATTCATAGTACAATTAATGCATGTTTCATAGGTGTGATCACATATGGTGGTAATCTAATCTGATATTTTTCTTATTTATATATTTAGATCTGCCCTTATTTACTTAGATTAAATGTTTTTACTTCCTTGAAGATTGGTGTTCATCACATGTGTAAATATCCCTAAATTCAATGATTTTCTTAGCAGATAATTGTATATATAACATGTGATATTATAACATAGATTGATTATTTATTTGTCACTAGAACTACTAGACATACTCATAGACACACACATTCTTTACACCTTGCAATCAATTAGTTGTAGAAGAACAATATTAGGACGGAGGCAACTCTTGCCCAGCTGGACATCCTTAGTGACCAGGACGGAGCGGTCAAAGTGCATGTTGGATAAGACGTGAGTCAATTATCTTATAGGCTTGTGGAACAAATTAATACTTGGATCTGTTTCTAGTAAAAAGAGTGTGCCGACATCATTGCCGCCAGATGGCAAACATTCAAATGAGCAGATAAGGGGGTGCATTGTCACCCACGATGTTGTTTCCCTTCTTTACTGTTTTGGTAACGTAATCTGTAACAGTTTACTGGCCAATGTCACCGTTTTTCTGAGCAAAAATAGCTCTGCAAAAACCAGCAGATGATGGAGAAGGTTCAAACACTTTCAATTAAAGCACAGCAAAACATTTGGAGCATTTTGACTGTTCATCTTGTTGCTGTTCATAGTCCTAGCATCTCTTGACTGTTACTGTTCATATTTGTACTGTTCATAGTCATAGGACAATGTATTATATCTTTTGTTACTGTTCATCTTTTTACTATTGACTTTTCTGAAAGCTTTTAGGATCAATTATTTGAAAAATATAAATGTTTCAAGTTGAATCTAAATGCAATTTGAATGAACCCTCTTTTTTTATAAGCGGTATTAACATGATTCAAATTTAAATGTGTTTCTCTTTATTACTATGAAACAGGTCTGAAGTATTTAGGTTGAATATATTATAAATGTGAATACTTCCAATGGCATCCAAGAGTACAAATGATAGTTAGTATATGTTTAATCTGTAGGAGGAGCCGGGGATCGAACCAGCAAACTTCTGGTTGCGAGGCGACAGCTCTACCTCCTGAGCTATACTTCCACCCAAGATGACAATAAAATAGACAGTCACCATCCAGGCGGGACATTGTCTCACCTTCACAGGTAATCAGCATGATACCTCTGCACTTCCACATTTTACATGAGCTCCAATCTGCTAGCTACATACATACAAAATTAATTCTGTACTACAAAACAGGTTTGATTTAGTCTTCTATAGAGAATGGTTGGAGAATGCAATAATTCATAACCTAGAAGATGGAGTAGTGTTTTGTAACTGCCAGCAAACATAATGGAAAAACATTTTATTGACAGATTTTTTACATTTCAGTTTGGATGGAGAACATAACAAAACTAACGCCTCTGAAGCAGCCGATTGTGTTTGAACTTGAAGGCTTCATCGTGCCCCAAGGCCAGGGTCCTGTGCTATTCTTCCTGGCTCTTCTCAACTACATGGTGGTGCTTCTGGCCAACGGGATGGTGGTGGGCATCATAGTGAAAGACAGGACTCTGCACAGACCAATGAACGTGTTGATCTGTAACCTGGCAGCCTGCGACATACTGGGAGGCACTGCCGTACTCATACGGCTCATGATCTACTTCGCCACAGGACAGAAGAAGATTGTGTATGTCGAAGCCATCGCCCAGGCCTTCACGGTACACACCTATGGAGCTGCCGTTCAGACCCTTCTGGCCACTATGGCTTATGACAGGTGTGGAAATGTATTATTATGATATAAACTGTATATGTGAGTACAAATAAGTATGAGTTGATACTAGATTTGCTCCAGGATCATGATTAAGCAGTGTGTAACATTTCCTGATTGCAGGTATTGAGCAGTAGGTTATGTTTCCTTTATGCAGGTATTTAGCAGTGTGTGAGCCACTGAGGTACCATGTCATCATGACACCGTCTAGGCTGCTCTTCTCCTGTGTCCTGGCCTGGGTGGTGGCTCTGATGTGTATCATTGTGCTCTTTGCTTTGAATGTGGGAACACCCTTGTGTGGCACCACCATCAAGCATGTCTATTGCAGCAACCGCTCAATTCTGCACCTGGCATGTGAACCAACGCCGATTAACAACTTATATGGTCAGTTTCAATTGAACACAGAATAATCAAGACACCCTAACCCTAACTGCTCCCGGGCGCTGTATAAATAGCCTGCTGCTCCTAAAACTAGGATGGGTTAAATGCAGAGAAATTATTTTGCTGTACTTTACTTGTGCACTGACAAATTTGAATTATTATTATTATTATTATTATTATTATTATTATTAAATATGCATAAAGGTGATACATGCATGAAATGTGATACAATTAGGAAGGAGACATGACATTGACGTTTGCATATTTTTAAAACGTTCTATCCTATCATATAGTAGTAACTGTTATTGGGATCGCTACCTATTGCTGTCTAAGAAAAAATAACTCATTTTAATGTATTTCTTTTTTCCTTAGGTCTGTGCATGAGTTGGTCTTTGACTACGGGATGCTTCCTCGTCATCGCTTTCTCTTACATCAGGATTCTGCATGCCTGCATTAAAAATAGCAGCAACACCAGCATGCGGAGCAAAGCTTTCCAGACCTGTGCTTCCCATCTTGTAGTTTATATGATCTATCAAATTGGCTCTGCAATCATAATTCTGTCCCAAAGGTTTGCCTCAGTATCACCAAATCTTAAGAAATTCTGTAGCATTTTGATTATTGTAATCCCACCAGCTTTGAACCCAATTATCTATGGCCTTGTCATGAAAGAGTTACGCACTAGCCTACTAAAACTGGTTAAAAAAAAGGTCACACCATGATCCCTTTTATGTACAACCAGACGAATGCATTGGCCACATTTGTATTCCCAGGTAAAATTAATTGACAATGAATGCATATCGGACATGACTTTATAGCAATGTTTCTTGTTTATCAACGTTTTACGATTGGCAACAGATTGTTTGTATCATTGTGGGTATCTTTTACATAGAGAGTATAATAATAATGCCGGCTTTTATCCAAAGCGCTTTACAAGTCATGTAAAGTCCTCACATTACCCATTCATACACCGACGGTGGAGTCAGCCATGCAAGGAGACAGCCAGCACGTCAGGAGCAGTTAGGGTTAGGATGTCTTGCTCAAGAATACCGCGATAGTTTTTGCAAGGAGGAGCTGGGGGATCGAACCAGCGACCTTTCGGTTGTGAGGCGACCGCTCTACCTCCTGAGCTATACAGCCGCCCGTGCTCGACCTCTTTACGTGATATTCTGGTCTCTGAATACGAAAAAAAAAAGTCTCTAGTTCTAGATATTCTTCTAAACAAACGTATGATAAAGGTTCAGCTTCACTTCCAGACCTGTATCAATTGAAAGGATGGCAAAAATAACCGGCCGTTTGGCCATATTTGAGCTTCAGTGATATTTCCTCTTGATCGACACGCCAGGGATATACACAAAGGAGTCTCTCAAGGCTTTCAAATCACTAGAAGCTTATCAGTTTTTCCTTAGTGGTCAGGTTAAACTGCTATTGAACCGTTATTTAATGCAAACATTTTTTTTATGAGTTTTTGAACGGTTTCAATTCCAATAATTGAGATAATTCAAAACAAACATTGAATAAAGCAAACTGTTATCAAAAGTTTATAAACTGAACATAATCGTCAACTAATAAATACTGACCTGACAGGAAGATGTACATATAATCCGTCACTATATTGCTATATTGTTATCAACGGTATCTGTGCAGTATCTTAATAGTAGGCCTTTAGTGTTTTAGAAAAGTACTATTCATTAAACACTGTGGGAGGGAATAGGGGGTAAGCATTTCATTGTACTTGTTGCATATGGACAATAAAAATGTTGAATCTTGAGTGTATACCACAGAGTCGCGACTGACCTGACAGCTCCCAGTACTTTCTATGAATTGCATTTATTCAGGCCTCTCGCTTTGGTTCTCGTTCTGGACTCCTCAGGAAACATATACTAGAACTCTTTTGAAACCAATGTGTGCAACCAATAACACCAATAACAACTTGCCAGCATTATGCCTAAAACAATGGTTACATTTCCTTACAATCGCATTCATTCACATTTTTTGCCAACCACAACACACAAAACATGTGACTTTGGCTGTGACGTCATGAGAATAATGGCTATACTGTATTTAAATAAATATTTAAAATTAGCTCATTTTCCCGTCTTTACCACAACAACATTCCAGATGCTTTTTTAATCTCTTTCAAATTTTAGTGGAAAGTAATTGATTTTTAATTAGTTATTAACATTTGTTGACTCAATATAAGTATAATAAGTATAATATACTTACAAAATAAGTATAATAAGTTGTAACTGCAGTGCTTTGGATTCCACACCTTGGTCCAGGTTATTTAACTGATCATTTACAGATTTATCCTACCTAATAGCCTCACAACATCTTGCTGTCCCAAAGACATAGTTCACTACACTGACCAAATGGACCGCAAACCTGTTAACTAAACAGCAAGACACCCTCAAGACATGTTCACCACCTGGTGAGTTTAACCATATGTGGGCAGTACTCTCTGTCTTGCGTGGTGTTTTTGATTAATCAGACAATCGTCAATGTTGGCTCCAACCAGTTGTTTATTCTGATAAAGAAAGCATTCAATGAATATTTCACAACCAGCTTGATATTCATAGCTCTAACACACTAGGACAGGCTAAAGCAGACTGGAAAGCTAATGTGGGGTTTCCCATCAAGTCTGCAGGGCCCCAGTAGAGGCCACTCCCAGTGGGAAAGTAATAATAATAATAATAATAATAATAATAATAATAATAATAATAATAATAATAATAAAATTGGAATCATTAACTCCGCTACATTCTCCGCTACTGATCTCCACTTGCCAATCAAAACACTGACAAGATTAACTGAAGGAGAGAATGGGTTAAGTGCTGTATGTCAGGTTTGTCAACTACATACAAGTAGGCAGAGAAAGGGGAGGGAGAGAGAACACATTTTTTTTAAGTACTGCTCAAATCAGTGATATCAAGCATTCCATCCCTTCTACATGTTAAGTTACGTGATATTTCATTATACACACAGTACAAACACAAACCACCACACTATCAAGAGTCTCACACAGGTGCTCATATCATCACAGACATATCCCCAAAGTACAAAAGTGCTTCAGAACTGCCTCATATTTGACTACAGCACCTATGTCATGTACATCAAGTTGCAGTACAGAAGCAACACGTTGTGTGTCAGGTAGGACAGCAGTACAGTTGATGTCAACAGGTATGTCATAGGAAACTGTATGCTAGTCTGTCGATAGTCAACACCCGCAAGAACACCAAGTGAGATCGGAGGCTCTCCAGAGAGAGATCCATGAGACAGTCCTCAGGTTCACAGTTAGGCAGTGCAACAGAGCCTGCCACAACATCATCATCCAACATCATTATCCAGCAGGAAGTTATCCACAGCTCCAGTAGCCAAATCACTTACACAAGAACCACCATCTACAGACTTGGTTGGGATAGGCAGGAAGTTTACAAGCATTATGAGATTGCTGTGGACCACTTTTGCCTGGTCTGTTTCACAGTTCCTGATCCTGAAGGTCCTCCCAGCAATCAGCCAATTTCCCTTTTCCTCCTTTAGCTAACACATGCTTCACATAGGTGTCATAATCTATCACCTGATCATCCAGGAGGACTGACCCAAACAGCAAGTCACCTGGAAGCCCGGGGGTTCGGCCAAACATCAGAAGAACATCAAAAGGGTCAAAGCCTGTGGTCTCGTGCACTGTGGCATTGTAGGAGAAGGGGAGAGATATCAGCAGCTTGGGCCATCTCTGTTTAGACTTTGCTGGAAGGGCTCTAATCATATTCCCTGGGGGTGTGATTAAACCTCTCAACAACTTTGTTACCCGAGCTGTACCCAAGTGGTTGTCTGTGATTTTTGGACACCAGCAATGAGGAACATCTCTGCAATGAGACTACTCTCAAAGTTGGTACCCTGATCTGAGTGCACAGATTCAGCAAAACCGTACACTCGGAAGTGAAGTTACTACAGAGTTGTTGGGCGATAGCAATAGCTGACTGATCGAGACAGAGGCAGGCTTGAGCGAGCTTGGTAAATTGGTTGGTAACCACAACAAACCACATCAAAAGACTTATTTAAGGAGTCCTCCGCTGACCAAAAGTCTATGCAAACCAACTCAAGCGGTCTGGATGTTCACACTCTCAAGTGGTGCTCCTGCCTCAGGTTCTGAAAACTTTCAGAAGTGCACATAAATGACATAACTGCACATATTCTCTCACGTCTCTTTGCAGGCCAGTGAGATTGGGGGCTCACTGTTGTGCCCCCACGCTCTAATCAATCCCAGGTGTTGCCCATCATAATCAGGCCTGCTGAGGCTGCTGGGATCTACCCTTCTTAAGGCTGCCGAAGACCGACGTTGGGCGCTTGATCATTGAGAATGATGGCTTTATGGCTCCCTCCTACTAGAGAACCTGTGTCTCCAGTTCCGACTACTTCGTGTCTCGTCCTACCCATCCGACACCTTTTGGGTGTCCTGTCTCTTCTTCTGGGTTCTCTGGCACATTTGGCTAGCCGGTCTCGTTGGGTCTTAACACTCATGTCTCTCTTTATTGGCCTGGCCAGGCCAGACCAATAAAACCTTCTTCATCTTGACAGAGTGTGTGTCTTTGGACTTGGTGACCTGCCTCATCATGTACAACTCTGAGAACCTTCTCATTCAGCGGAGAGGGCACAACATGCTAGTAGGTCTTCCTTTTCACAACAGTGTCCTTCAAGACACGATATAGCACACCTGATGGTGAGTTTTTCGCAATGTCTGAGGAGATGATGAACGCTCCAGTCTCAATGGGCACCTCTGAACCTCCAGGAATTGAAGCACCCAACTCAAACAGGGGTCAGCGCACTGCTTGGCCATTAGCTTGTCTCTAGGCAGAGGGTGGACAGACAGCTCACATGGCTGAATGGATTGAACATGCTGGGGCAAAAGGAAGGCTTGGGGTGGCAGGTGCTCTTGGTCTAAAGACTGCTCTAGAACAGCAGACATTCTCCTTCCGCCCGAACCCCAAAAGTTTGAGGGGAATCTTGTACAGTGACCCATAGACCGGGGGCACAAATGGAGGTGGCTGACTTTCCGAGGACCACGGCCTAAGTCGAGCAGTAGGGATATGTGGTGTGAAGGGGGAGTGGCTTTGCGAAATGAGGGAAGTGGAAACGCGATTTAAGCTTGTCCTCCTTTTCTTTCAGCAATGAAAGTTACCAGATGCAAAGAAGATGTCTTCCTTCAAGGAAAACGATGGCCTATTATCGCCAAACCCAACGGCCCTTATCATGACATGATGATACCTGCGCTATCCGGTGCCACCCTCAGGGTCACTATGAGCTGCTTTGTCGGTCGCTTGCAGCCTCACGAGGGTCTCCATGCCAAGCATCTTTTCTTGGGCCCTTCGGGGGACCTGGTTGACGCATTTTCAACAGTGAGGCTGAGTACAGCATGTAGTAACAGTATAGCATGTAGCCACTGTGTAACGCGAGTACAGTATGTAGTCACAGTATAGCGTGTAGCCACTGTTTATTCCAAGTACAGTATGTAGTCGCAGTATAGCGTGTAGCCACTGTGTATTGCGAGTACAGCATGTAGTCACAGTATAGCGTGTAGCCACTGTGTATTGCGCATACAGCATGTAGTCACAGTATAGCGTGTAGCCACAGTGTACCACAAGTACAGCATGTAATCACAGTACAGCGTGTAGCCGCTGTGTAGCCACCGTGTACCCACTGTGTAGCATGAGTTTGTGGTCAACTATTTGCACTTCCATTTTCAAACTTCCGTTTTCAAACAGCAACAACAATCAGAAAGTATGCCCATTGTGTCTTCATGTTTGCCTTTATATTGCTCTGGTTTTCAGATGACTGACTTTACGGTACACTGGAGGAGAGAGCTCTATCACTAGTCTTCCCATGTCCCAACTTTAGGCCCTGGCAGAGTCGTTCACCTGCAGTTGTGCCACTTGGGGCATGTTACATTCCTGCCTTGCTCTGCCTAGCATTTTACATAGTATTTAATGTGTTAGAGGCTGTGTTATTGAACAGTGAAGCACCTTTAGATGCAATGGCACACACACTGTGGCTGCAGGTGCTGTGCCTTGTTGCTCACTGACACTGACTTCTTCGGATTCCCTAGCCCTAGGTTGTTTTATTATTTGCCTTGTCATTATAAACAAATTACAGATGATTATTCATCAAAAATCTAAATTTAATTTAGTCCATATCGCCCAGCCGTACCTGTGATGTATTAATTTAAAACTAAAACAAATATTGATGCATATTCATATTTGGTTTTATTCACATTACATTTATTTGTTTTACTTGTAAAACTGTAGAGCCCTGTTTCAATGACATGATTCGTATAATTGAGTCATGAAAAATCCCAACCTTGCCAGCTTTTGATTTGATCAAGCAACAAAAACATGTACAACATTTGTTGTTGTGTATTAAGGATTGCTGAGTAGAACTGCAGGGGATACTTATAGCAGGTGGGGTGACCCCCCCCCCCCCTGGGGTGACCCCCCCCCCCCAAAAGAAAAAAAGACACAACAAAACCTGCCTATGACCCCGTCCATGTCTACATTTATTTAGGTCACGTGTCACCTTCTAAGATCAACCCATCAGAATGAATGAATGGTCCCCAGAAATATATAAAAGAGAAACAGAGGAAGAGATGGAGAGTCTCCCTGGTGATTGCCTGGCATGCAGGTGGTGACTGTGCAAACCACAACTTAACATATTGGAAGACAAACAAGAGCAGGTATTATGAAATTATTATTTTAAATGACAGGTTGATTATCATAATAAGATATGTATCATTTATATGATGTATGCTGTTGTTATTGCACATAATAGTTAAGAGAGGGGAGTCCATTCAATTAGTTTTTAAGTATTTAAAACAAATCAAGTCAATTATTTGAGTAAATGATATTAATACAAAATGAAGATAAACAATTTGAATGATCAATGCCTATCTGCTGAGGAAACATAAATGCATGTCTTAGTCCTTAACTAGCATAACTGTTAGTTAACATGTTTACCCTTTATTATGTCTATTGTTTCAGCTTGATGGAAAACTATACGTACAACAGTAACACACTTCATATGGAAGGGTTACAAGTTACAAAGGCCACTTTCTACCCTACATTCATCTTCCTGCTGTTTGCCTACCTTTTTCTCACATTTGCGAATGTGGGCATGGTAGTGTTAGTGTGCATTGAAAGGACCCTTCACCAGCCAATGTATTTCCTTTTTTGCAACCTGCCAATCAATGATATATTAGGGAACTCCATCATGGTGCCAAGGCTGCTCGCATACATCACGGTGGCTCCTTCTGAACGTGTGATCAGTTACTACGAGTGCGTGATCCAAGCCTTTATCTCACACATGTTTGGCACCGCTTCTCACACAGTTCTGATGATCATGGCCTTTGACAGATATGTGGCTATATGTGTTCCCTTGCGCTATGCTACAATAATGAGTAACAAAATGGTTATGAGTTTGACTGCTTCAGCTTGGGGAGTAGCGTTTGTTTTGGTGGCAGTTCTCCTGGGTCTTACAGTACGACTCAACAGATGCAGGGATTCCATTGCAAATATTTACTGTGACAATGCTAGCTTATTTAAGCTTTCCTGTGACAGTGTTTACATTAATAACGTGTATGGCCTTACATTTACTGTGTTTCTATTTGTTACATCTATTGGGAGTGTAGCCCTTACCTATGCTAAGATCACAGCAGTATGTCTGACAAATAAGAGCAAGAGTTTGAATAGTAAAGCCTTAAAGACATGCAGCACTCATCTGTCTCTCTATATGATCATGTTAGTTAGTGGTGCGTTACCTATTGTCTTCCACCGTCTTCCACAGTACACATACGAAAGAAAGATCTTGGCCCTCATGTTCCATATAGTCCCAGGCTGCCTCAACCCAATCATTTATGGATTGCAGTCAACAGAGGTCCGGAAATTTTTGTCAAATGTGTTTAGGTTCAAGAAAACGTAATCAGCTAATGGTGGTAGTTTTAACAAGACTGTAATAAGTTAATAAGACTGTAAACTGTTAATAAGACTGTAAATGTTATCATCACTGCCTAAGAGCACCTATGAATTCCTAATATATGTTTTTTACTCATGTATTTACCTTTTAATACATGAACAGATAAATACTTGTGTGAGTGTATTAGTTGCACTTTATTTTGACAGGGGTCAGTACAGCTTGGTGTCTCCAGTTCTGACAAATATCTGTAAAACACTAAAAATCACTCCCAGATTTTCACCACAATTTAACATTTAAAATGATCACCACATCACACAGTCAGGAGGATTGCTAACATGTCATTTACCACCAGGTCTCAAATTAACAATAAACCGGACAATTCATCAACCTGTGTAATCAGGTAGCTTTAACGGTTATAAGACTATGAATGCTACCCTCATTTCCTAAGGGAACTAATTAATTCCTTATATATGTTTTCACTCATGTATTTAACTTGTAAATATAATAAACATACAGATACATAATTATGTAAGTATATTTGTTGCACCTAATTTCATGGGGGGGGGGGGGGGCAGTACAGATGGTCTCAAATTTCAACAAATATCTGAAAAGCACTCAAATTCACTAAGAAATGATCCCGGTTTCCACCACTATTAAAAAAACAAAAATGTGTGTGTGGTTGGTGTCTTGTTCAAGCAGCCTCACCTGGCCCCAGTCAGACTGATTAGAGTCTGTGGCTGGTCAGGCTGCACACCTGTGGGTCCTTAGTAATCAAGGTCCACAAGTTAAACCTATGGGTTTTTAACACCCAGGAGAAGCACTAACATATCAGCATGTACCATCTGCTCTGCTTGTTTAAACATCTCAAACTACAATAAACCGGTGAACTCATCAGCCTGTGGTCTTGTCTTCGGGAGGAGCCCAAAGAAGCCACTGTAGTGGCAGGTAGCAGCGTCGTCTCCTCCACCAACCAGCACAGCAGCCCAGGACCCCATGCTCCAGGTAGGAGTTGGGGGGGGGGGGGATGATGCCTCGTCACCCTGGTGGAGGGTAGTCTTAGCGTGGACTGTTCCGGAACCTCCCACAGAGCTACCACCGAGAGAATGGATAGGCCTGGCTGTCCATTCTCCACCCAGCTTGTCCAGACAACCCGGAAATGGCCATGTCCAGAGACACCTCCGCCAGCCAAGGAAGCAGCCCAGGCCTCCGGTCTCCAGGAAGGAGGGGGAGGGTGGGTTGGTGGGTCACACTGGGGAGGTATTTTGACAATGGGCTTTTTTATTTTAGGTATGGTAACCCTGTTTAGAGTCTGGTTGTTTATGCTGAGTATGGTAAACCTATTAAGAGAGTCTGGTTTATATATTCTTTTTTTTGGATGGGGGGATGAGTAGGTGTTGTTTGGGGTTTCTCCCCAGTCTCAATTAGGGGTGTGGGGTGTGTGGAGTGTGTGTGTGGTTGGTGTCTGGTTTAAGCAGCCTCACCTGGCCCCAGACAGACGAGATGAGAGTCTGGGGCTGGTGAGACTGCACACTCGGGGGTCCTTGGTAATCAAGGCCCACAGGTTAAACCAGCCACCACCACATACACTCAGGAAGAGCCCTGACATTTCAGCACGTACCACCTGTTTGTTACAGGTTTGTTTTTTTACAGGTTTGTAAACATCTCAAATCTACAATAAACTGGTCAACTCATGAACATATGTCCTTGTTATTGGGAGGAGCCCAAACAGCTAGGTCTTCATTATTTAACAATATATGCAGTATATATCAGGGGCGGAGGAGGAAGGAAGGTGCCTCACAATACATGTTGACAGTGTATTAGTGGGTTATTTTAGCAGACATTCCAAACAAAATCTAAACCGATTGTGATCTGAGGTGGAAGAAGCATTGTTTTGATGAAAAGGAGCTATGAAGCGCTTACTCTATTAATGATGAAAAATCATTCATCTGAAAAATTGGAATATAAGTTCTATGTACAGTGGCAAGTGCTATCAAACAAACTTAACGGAATTTAAATTGAGTGTTGTAGAAGTCTAGTAACATGACATAATAGGCCTATATCACGTTAGATTAGAAAGCCGGAAGTACCCGTTAAAAATCGCTGAAGCAGCGTATCCCAAGTTCCGGTTAATGCATTCACATTGGCATTCACCATGGCGGACAGTTATCGCTGGACAACATCGCTGCATAACCTTCCAAAAGTCGGTCAAGACGATGTGGTTCAACTAGTGAATGAACACTCTACAGTGAAGAAGTCTAAATCCGAATCATACAATTCCCCGACATTGTGTCTTGTGGCTCTATCTGGATATATCGCAATATAACGAAGGCAATGTTGTGTAGGAGCAGAGGTATGCCTATGTATTTAATATAGGCGATTTATTTGATGGATTTGGATTATTTCAATGTACCTTTTCATTTACGTGTTAATATGTAGTGTGCAGCTGTATATTTTCTAAAAGGGAATGCCAGTTATTCTTGTGAATATGAGTTGTCTTAAAATAAAAGTGCTTGTGACATACTTGTGGCATTGAGTTAAAACCGAATTTGTATAAAATACCAATATATATCGTATATCGATATATATCGTATATCGCGATGCAGCCTAAAAATACCGGGTTGTGGTCCGTATAGCCCAGCCCTACTTGGGACCAGTGCTTTTAATCATATACTTACCCGTCATTGTGTGGCTCTATTCGGATGAGAGATGGAGTGTGTGTGGGGGTCGGGACCAGTGCTTTTAATCATACACATACCCAACATTATTAGCCTATTCCGCCCACTTTTCGAGACGTATATGCTCTCCTTGTCAAAGTGCAAACTGCAGACATACGCGCTACCCCTGAGAACATGAAACGAGGAACCTTCATCCTCCTTATCAGCCTCACATAAGACTAGGAGTTTGTCTTTGGGTAATGGTGTAAACTGAGGTAGGGCTGTCTCTGTTTAGACGTTGAGCAGCCCGGTACACTACAATAACAGAGAGGACAGGAGGCGGCCACAGTTTGTCACGTATCTGGGGTAACTACCGGAAGTAAGAGTACACTGCTCTGCGATTTTTAAGGCTCCGGAAGCAGGAAGTGTGATATAGGCCTATTCACCTTATGTGTGTTAACCCTATGGGTGGTTGATTGCCTGTGGGAATTTAGAGACACTGTGCCTTTAAGAGGAGTGACGTTTCACTGTTTTGTGATTCGAGAAGTTCCGTTTTTCTTCAGTTAATTAAATACACACACGACTCGTGTTTCGTTGTGGAATTGTCTCCGCGCATTCTTTGCCAATTCCTACAGTGTCTTGTTTTTTTGTGTAACATATTTTAACCTTTCATTCTTTTATTTAAATAAGACATACTATCATATAGTAAAACCAGTTATGCACGTAAATCACATCAATTGTCTAATCGCGAGCCAAAGACACCACCTTGTCTCGGTCAGCCATGCTTTCTGTTTACGTTTGGCGTCATGCACCTGGAACGCTTTGAGGTCGGAACTGGAAAGTTTCAAATGTGAAATGTACTTAAAAGTAAATGACTTACGAGTTGTCTGGAGCGCGGAATTAATGAATGACACAAGACGCGTATTGAGCTCTGCTGATTGGTTCACAGAGCCTCTGGCTAGACCCGCCCTAAGGGAGGATCGTCCTCCCTTACTGCCGTACACACTCATGTTAAACACCAGGACTCACCGGCTGCTCGGGTCCGGCAGTTTTATGGACTTCAATGGGGAGCTTGAGGAGGATAATCCTCCGTACAGTTATTTTTCAATTCCGGTAGAGGGCGCTGTTTGTGCCTTCGAAGTGTTAAAATTGTAATATTATCAATATTTTCACAGATTAATCTGTTAAATGTATGCGTATTTATTTTTCTCTTGCAAGTTTATTTTTCTTTGAAATTTGAGAGAAAATTAAAGAGGGTGGTCCTCCCCTTCCTCAATGGACGAGCCTCCACTGGTATATATAATATATATAAATATACATATAAATTGAATGCATAATCTATACTAAACCAAAAATACCTATACATAGCACATCCACAGTTATTGTTAATAGATTGGCTAACATTGTGCAGCTTGAATACAGTTTTCATTGATTATTACTAAAGGTAATGTCCTCCATCATGCTAATAATGTACTGTATCATACTATTTATGATGCTACGTTTACTGCTGGCATTCATAATACTACTATGCCAACTTTTCATAGGACTAGTACATATACTAATCAAACTACTTCTACATACTATTACTTGCTTATCTGTCAGGGGTTCCCACACAGAGACCAGACTCAATTGCAGACACTGTGATCACCACTAGTCAGCGCTGTGCGCTGTTGTTGCATAACTTATATCTGTGTACATCTTTCAGTAAACAAGTGCTTTATACCAGAATAACATGTGTCTGTCTGTTCTTATAAGGTTATCTTAAAGGCAACCCACAATGTAACAGACACAAATGTATTTTAATGGACAGCAGCGATACAAGGACAAAAACAATGGTCAGCAACAAAAAGGGGTACCTTATTTAAAACTAAGCCAAAACTCCAGGCAAGTAGGTAAGTGAAAGAATCTGTCACAAAAATTAAATTCAGACAAGAGCTACAGACATGGGGAGATGGGGGCGGCCCCTGTAAACAAGAGCACATGGTGAGGACACACCCATCACCACACCACATCCAAATGAATACTATTTCACTGGCTTACCTTGTGCAGCTTGGATAGGGTTTTGCAGTTTATTGTTATTAAATAGATAATTTGATGGTTAGGGTGAAGCTTGTCATAACAAAGGTAAAAGTAATGCTCCATCATGCTTCAGTTAAATAGTAGTATAAATGATTTTATCCAAAGCGCTTTACAAGTCATGCCTCACATTCACCAATTCATACACCAGTATGAATACACCATTCATACTTCTACTAATACTACTTCTACTAATCGTACTACTACTATTACTACTATCATTATATTAATACTACTGTTACTTATCATGCTAGTACGAAACATACTACTAGTGCTAATATTTATTAGATTTGATTAGATAAAAATGTATTGTCACAGTACAGTACAGTATAGTGAAAATAATTTGATATATAACCAGAGTTCAAATTTTGCAGTAAAGTGCATGGTAATATATAACGTACAGTTGTTGAATAATATGTAAAAACTGTCTACTAAATAACTACTACTAAAAACAGGAATAAAAAAAACTTGAAACTGAGATATGTGCAGAATTATCAGGTAGTGAGGTAGTATGCAGTTGTATCAACAAGATAAATATATATAAATGTATATACAGCAGGTAGTGGGTGTGTAGTTATATCAACAGTTGAAGATAAATATATATATACGGTAAGTACAGTAAAAATGTACATGACTATCATACAGGTATGTAAACAATAAATATGTAAACTAAAGGTAGAGGTAGGGAGTTAAGATACAGTGCAAGGCCGTTGAAGACATTGATGGTAAAAGGGTATTGTCAGCAGAGTTCAGAGTTCGTATGTTTGGCAGCAGAGGGGGGAGGCGGATTTCAGAGGGGGGGGGGGCTGTCGTAGTGGTACATAGTTCAGAGAGATGACAGCTGAGGGAAAGAAGCTGTTCCTAAGCCTGCTTGACTTGGAACAAAGGCTCCTATAGCGCCTCCCGGAGGAGAGGAGGGCAAACAGTCCATGGTTGGGGTGAGAGGTGTCTTTGACAATTTTTTGTGCCTTCCTCAGACACTGTTTGTGGTGGTTAGTCTTTATTGCAGGGAGGGGTAATCCAACGATGCCTTGGGTGGTTTCCCCACCCTCTGCAGCGCTTTCCAGTCGGAAACAGTGCAGTTGCCGTACCACACTGTGATGCAGTTGGTGAGGATGCTATTAATGGCACACCGCTAAAAGTTCACCAGAATCTGAGGGGACAGTTGGGCTTTTCTTAGTCTCCTCAGGAAAAAGAGACACTCTCGACATCCACCCCGTTGTTGAGGATGGGGCGTGTGCGCCAGCTCTGGTCTTTCTGAAGTCCAAGATGAGCTCCTTGGTCTTCTTGGTGTTGTCAGTGCACCATGCCACCAGGTGCTGGACCTCCTCCCTGTAGGCTGCCTCATCTTTGTTTTTGATGAGGCCCACCACCGCTGCAAACTTGATGACGGTGTTTGTGCCATGTACAGGAGTGCAGTCGTGGGTGAAGAGGGAACAGAGGAGAGGGCTCAGCACACAGCCCTGCAGGACGCCAGTGTTCAGGGTGAGGGTGAAGGAGGTTGGTTAGGCAGTCCAATAACCAGTTACAGACAGAGGGTTTTATGTCAAGATTCATGGTTTTCATGAGGTCACCAAGTTTGAAGATGAATTTGGAGGGAATGATGTTGTTGAATGCTGAGCTGGAGTCGATGAACAGCATT
This sequence comes from Muraenolepis orangiensis, assembly GCA_027704905.1. Classification (NCBI taxonomy): domain Eukaryota; kingdom Metazoa; phylum Chordata; class Actinopteri; order Gadiformes; family Muraenolepididae; genus Muraenolepis; species Muraenolepis orangiensis. Next base: position 9,772,832 of record CM051011.1, on the reverse strand, counting down.
CTCATGTGGGCGTTGCTCTCATCCAGATGTGAGAGAGCAGAGTGAAAGGCTGAGGCGATGCGTCCTCCGTGCTCCTGTTCTTACGGTAGGCTAATTGGTGTTTATCCAGGGTGAGAGGCCAGATTTGAGGTGAGCCAGGACCAACCTCTCGAAGCACTTCATGATGATGGGGGTGAGTGCAACAGGGCGGAAGTCGTTGAGGCTCGCTGCAGAGTGTTTTGGCACTGGAACAATGGAGGTGGTTTTAAAGCACACTGGGACAACTGCCTGAGCTAGTGACAAGTTGAAAATGACAGTAAGGCAGTAAGGACCTCGGTCAGCTGCTCAGCGCAGTTCCTGAGCACGTGACCGGGGATGCCATCAGGACCAGCTGCCTTATGCGCATTTGTTCTGCTCACTGCCGCACACACGTCTGTGGGGGAGAGGGTGAGGGGTTGGTGGTCAACGGGGAGAGTAGCCCTGGTGGGCCGTTCGGGGTTGTTCCGGTCGTAGCAAGCAAAACAATGATTGAGTTTGTCAGGGAGGGATGAGTCGTGTTTGGGGGGGGGAGTTGTTGGAGGGTTTATAATCCGTGATGGCCTGGATGCCCTGCCACATGTGTCGGGGATCGGAGTTGTTGAAGTGGTCTTCAACCCTTCGTTTGTGTTTAAGCTTGGCCTGCTTGATGCCCTTTTTCAGATTAGCCCTGGCTAAACAGTAGGCCAGTGCATCGCCCGACCTAAAAGCAGCGTCACGTGCCTTTAGGAGTAGGCGGACCTCTCTGTTCATCCACGGCTTCTGGTTGGGGAATGTTGTGATCTGTTTGACGGTGGTGATGCAGAGAAATTAATTTTGCTGTACTGCACTTGTGCACTTGTGCTTGTGATGCATCAGAAACAGGCTGGGAGCTGCCCTGACACCAACTGAGAGGGCTATGCCCGAATAGAGAAATATTTGGCAAAAGTGTTTGGGATGGAACATTCCACCAATATACATAAGGACAGGTGCCAGTACATAGCCGCAAGAGAATATTCACAGTAAGCCACTTCATAGTGCACCAAAGAGACCAGCACTACTACTCATTCCAGGATGAACTAAGCTTCCAGGGTGGCATCCTGTTCAGAAGAGAGAGAGCAGTGATACCGGATGCACTTAGAACTGATATAACTTGTCCTATCCACTCTTCTCATCTTGAAATTTAGGGATGTCTCAGGAGAATGCGGGAATGTGTATATTAGCAAGGAATTAATAAGAACATTGTTACCAAATGCGAAACATGCAGACCCGAGAGCATGGGCTAAGATGGATTCACATCTGTTTTCTTTTCAAAATAAGGACTACATGATAACAGTGGACTATTTCAGTCAAGGATATGGACACTCTCCTCAGGCACAGTCAGAGCACGTCTGCCACATCCAAACAAACAGAGACTGGGATGCACAAACAAAGGGTAAAAGTAACTGTAACAGGTTCATCTGGTTAACTGACCTCAGTACCTGAAAGACTCAGTGATGACTGTGAGTTCTGGACTCTTGTAAGGACTCTGTGATGTTGATGATTGGTTTCAAGCGAAGTGGAGCGCTCGGAGAGAGAGGCGATTTTGGCCGTGTTGCTGGCGGGACAAGCGGCGGTGTTGCCCAGACAAGGGACTCTTTGTTTTTATTTTTGTGGGGACTGAGTTCTAGGCAGTGCAGGGAGCGAGAACCCATCCCCACTCCAATTGATGTTTTGTCCCGTATGTCCTTCCTTCCCCCAATACCCCATTTACCCCAGTAGCTTGAGGGTCCTTTTAGAGGGGTGGCAGTGTAGGGCAGCGCCAAGGGTGGGTCCTAGTGGGAGTGTCACCGGTGTGCCCATTGTTTTGGGTTGTGGCGTGTGCCCAGTCTGGGTTGCAGTGGGAGAGTACTAAGGGGTAACATTCACCTAAGGAGGCTCTACACTGCCCACGTGAGCAGTAGGGGACGGAGTAAGAGTGGCGCTGAGGGTGGGTCTATAGGGATCTTACTACCTGTTTTTTTATGAAATTTTTGATTAATAAAGAAACCCTTATTTTATTAATATCCTGGTCTCTTGTGTGATGTGTGTGCTGGAGAATTGAAATCCTGTGTTGGGTGGAGTTTAGCGGTCACCTAAACCGTGACATGTGTTTGAGATGCTAATTTTTTTCTGACTTGTTCTCCACCTGGTTATTAACCATCAACATTAACAGATAACAGATGCTCAATGATTTTTCTTCATTGGAAAGGAGGACTGGTCTGTATCCATACCATAACACTTAAACATACATTTAAAATTTGAACAGGTATATTTCAATAGTTAAACACCTTAACTTGAAATCCAGTGTCCAGAGTTTTGGCGCCCCCAGAATTATTAAAAAAAACTGATTATTAGTGAGACTTGGTTACGATTAGCTTATAGCTAGCTATTGGTTAGTTTAAAGTGCTCCCAGTAACAACAAATTGGTCATGCCATTTCTTAAAGTGGTACAATGTACTAACGAGTGTTGGGGGATTATCACGCAAGAAACATAATCTCATTTGAGAGGAAAAAAAGCAGAAGCTGCTACTTGCTTAAAGCATAGATGTATTGGAATAAAGAGTACAAAATCACTGAAAACCACGCTGATTAAAGGTATAGCTACCTCTTAAAGGAAGTAGAAGTAACATAAACAAATGATGACGACTACAACTGAAACAAAATAATCTTTGAATATAAAATAAATGATAGATACTTTGTTTATTTTAATATTTGGGGCCAGCACAACAGAACATGAGGAACAGAAAAGATCGGAGCCTTACTCATCCTCTTTGTCTGAGTCGTGCCAAACTAATTAACAGGTTAACACATCCCTGTGCCAATTACCGGGAGTGATAGTCGCCAAAATATTGTGCAGCCTAAACAAATTAGGCTAATACATTTTGTTCCCACACACACACACACACACACACACACACACACACACACACACACACACACACACACACACACACACACACACACACACACACACACACACACACACACCTCTAATTGTGTGACTCATTATGTTTGTGACAAAAACAACTGTTACCTTGACAATAGACATTGTCCCCAATTATTTTCAATGTAGGTTAGCCAGGGACATTACAACCTCCCTCAAGTCACACAATTGTAATAATTATAATTTGCTCATATAGTGGGTGTGATTTAACAAGTTTTTTTTCGGTTTTGGGGTTGGTTTTGATCAAGGCCAAATGGGTATTTAAGATTATGTTCCATTTGGCTAGTTGTGAGAAGTGAAATATCTCCAAGCACTGCAGGGTGAAGTGCGTGGCTCAGGTAGGATCTATGAACAAATAATATTCACTTACTCCATTTACTATTTAATGTACATTAATTATTTGTACATGCCTACACAAATTGTATGCCTCATTACCCTGTATTTTAATATGTATAGAAAGCTTGTTTATTTTTTATTAAGGATTACAATGGATTATTAATATTATTATTATTATTATCATAATTGATTTTCCTGTTAAATGCAACAAGAAAATAAGTGGGTTCCATTTAACTTGACATATATACACTTATATTTATAATCATTTACTAGTTGATAAATATCCCCTTTTTGTGATGACAATTTGTGTTGACTTTTGTGTTACTGTTTACCTGTGGACTGAGTAGAATGGAACTGATGACATTTGAAAATCTACCAGGCAGCCCTGCTGGTATGTACTTTTTATTGAGGTGTTTCTTGAACTTTGCGTTGGAATGAACATTATTGTAGTTGTGTTCCAAGTTGTAATTGTAGTAGTCAAGAAAGCATTTACTGTAGTCATACTTAGTTTAAAGTGCTTTATTAGCAATGAACTTGTAAACTTGTATGTTTAAATACATACTGTGCATAGGCTGAACTAGCCTGAACCTGAGAACAGCACCTAAATTAAATAAGCTACAATAGAATGTGCTTTAAGTGTAACATTTGAACCTGAGCATAGCCATAGTAAATTAAACAAAGCCTGCCTGCATAGGGCACGTTAACTGAAACAGAACAGCACCTAAATTAAATAAGCTACAATAGAATGTGCTTTAAGTGTAACATTTGGGAACAATTAAACTTAAGGCAGAAAACAATGAAATGAAACACACTTGTAAACTTGTTACGGGTGATTAGACTGACCTAGGCTGAACTTGAGCATATGCTAGTCTGTATTATATGCATATAAAGTGCTGTAACAGCTGTAACAAAGCCTGCCTGAGGACTCTTTTACGAATCATCTTAAAATGAAACACTTTTGTGAACCTGTTATGATTATCTGATTGAACAAAATGACAAATGAAAAGATTGATAACATCACTCCCTGAGCCAAGTCTGAACCTGGCCGCATACCCTCTGCTTCATAACTGGGAGCCACCAGTGGAGTCAAGATACGCCTAAAGAAAGTGCATAACATAAAACTAATAAACAGATAAAAAATAAAGTGCATAGCTTCCCTCAACTCCTTTATGTCCTTTTTTTTGTTAGAACAGGTTTAAACAGTCCCCTCTCTTCCTCACTTCTTCTTCCAGGAGTACTTCTTGTTACTTCTTGCAGCACTGAGCAGCTCCTTGTCTTTCAGAGCTGTGGTGTGGAACTCTGGACAGGTCTGCTCAAAGTTCAGAGTAATGAGGAGCTCACTCCTGATGAGCTCCACTGAGCACCTGCTCCTGCAGTCACTCCACTTGTTGGTCATTCTGGAGAAGATCCTTTCCACGTATCCAGTGGATGCTGGGATGCTCAGGATGTGTCTCATGATGGAGAGCATGTTGGGCACATCCACTTCTTTAAACACAGCCATCCACCTCGCAGCCACACCCTTGGACTTCCATGCATCAGAATATTCTTCTCTGAGCCTCCTCAGGATTGTATTGGCTGTGGTGCACTCATCGTAAAGCTCATTCATCTTCAATTTATTGATGAGGTTGAGTTTGGTAGCCACCTTCTCAATTTGATTAAAGGTCAGGTTGCCATGTTGGAGTAAGAGAGGCTGCAGTGAGAAGAGCCAGTTCTCTTCGGAGAAGTCGAACCATTTCTCAACATATGAAATGGCTGTATTGAGGAATGCAGTGAATTCGGCCCTTGCCGAATTGTTGGTGACACCAGACTCTGGAGTGAAGTACTGGACAGCAAGGGGAAACATCTTCCTGTTCCCTTTATTGGAAGCATCGGTCTGTATGGAGAATGGGAGGGGTGGTGATGTTAAGATCTTGAGAACATCACCCACTGCCTTCGGGGCCAGGACGTCTTTCACCAGTGCCTCTTGCTTTGTTCTCCCCAGTCATCTTCTTCACCATTTTGGAATCAGATAGAGTCTTTTGATTGAGCTTGTGTCCACAGTCAGCACTGTTGTAGCTGAGGTTATGTTTTACTGTGTGGTATACCTGTGTCACCTCAGCTGCAGTAATCTAGAGGGGGGAATGGGATGATGTCAGATTATTACTTTCATATTGTTGTCACTATTTATTTTATTTATCAATCAATCAATCAATCGTATTTATTCACAGTAGGCCTATTTATTCACAGTATTTATTTGCTGTTAATCTATTAGGAATAATTTCAAATGAGCAGCATTAGCATAACAACATAAGAGTTCTGATTCTGAATCAGAGATGTTCTTTATGGTTACATTTCATTCTATATTGATAATATTAAATACACGTTTATTTAATAGACTTTAAAATCATATCGGTATGATATGGGACCAGGGGTGGGTAGAGTCTCTACCCACCCCTGGTCCCATATCATACCGAATCAATCTCAGGAGATGTTTCAGCTATGAAGAACTGTGACACTGGTGCTTGGCTCCTTTGTGTTCTGATATTTCTTGAGTGGAGATCCCCGGCTGCGTGCTGTTTGACATCAGACAGCCCACCGTGCGACACTGAAAATGTTCTGCGACATGCTTTGCAATTTGCCTTGTAGTCATCTTCAGGGACCCTATCAAGCCACTGGTTTGCCTCTTCCCATTCTCGTCTGTATTTCTGTTGTCGGTGTTTCCTCTTTTGAGGACGAGGTGGCGTATCTGAAGACATCTTGCATTTGTTTTTAAAAATCACGCCGCGACAGAGCGGCGTAATGACGTAACGTAGCGAGCGTAACGACGACAGGCAGCGCAAAGGGGCCGGGCCGGGCTGACAGGCAGACAGACAGGATTTGGCACAGAGGCAGAGCAGAGAGGAGAGTCCGCGGAAGGTCTTGCGCACCTCCCGCCAACATATTTTGCTGTTTTTAATATTTCCTGTCCTTTATTTTGTTCATTATTGTTAGTTCAGTGTTCACGTGTGTGTGTGACAGACGTGCATGGGACAGATTGTGAAAATACGGGACAAACTGCGTTCCGTATTGGTTCAATACGGAACGCAACATTTAATTCCCAATTACGTAACAAATACGTATTTCAAGGAACGGGTGGCAAGTCTACCTAGCGCCCTATGCAAGCCTCTCATGAGGGAGATGGGATTAAGGGGCTTAAAGTGCTGAATGTGTGTTGCGAGAAAATCTGAATTTGCCTCATCCTTTTAATCATGTGACACAGTGCAACAACAATGCCCCCTGGTGACTCAGCACCAGGACATGACATTTCATAGGATACTACTGTTTCACGCACCCGTAGACATCACACCAACTTGTAACAATTTCACACTATATAAGGGTGGTTCTTTTATGCTAAATACGATATCAAGTTTGGCTGAAGGATGTGCTTTCAACCCACATGTGGGAAACATTCAATGCATGCGCTACTTCAAAAGCAACGCAAGGCACTGACATTGGATAGAAGGTTGCTGTGGCGGGTTTGGGGGGTGTGGCATATTTGTATGGTTAATTAGCGTTTGTTAGAGTTTGTCACCACTCAACCCTGGCCTAATGATGGTGAGTGAGTGAGTTCTGATTCTGTTACTACCACAGTAACTCCTATATTCCAGTTTTACTAGCAATTCTTACTCAATTAAAGTTCAACCAATCAACAAAATAATTGATTCTTCAGTTTTTCACTCACAAACTTTGAATTCATATCTAATGAATGAAGATGAAATATTCATGTGTTTACTTGCTAGCTTATTGTTGTTTTCTTGATTTCTCTGTTCCTCTTTATTAAGACTTCTACGTGACCTGGGCTGCCAGTCAGAGAGCCAGCACTCAGAATAGCACCAGGCCTCCTGAAGTCGTGTCCTACTTTATTATCGAGGGTATCACCGGTCTGAGGGAGATAAGGACCGTTGCTTTTGCTATCTTCTTGCTTGCTTACATCTTCATCCTGGTTGGAAACAGCATGATCATTTTCCTGGTGAGATTGCTGTTTTTTGTTTAATTGTGTTCTGTTGCATGTCTCTCTTTATTCTATGTAACAGTCTCTGGCTCAAGTGCATATTTATGTATAAAAAAAGACTTGATTTGTAGATACATTTATTTGTAATACATCTGGCTGCTCTGTATTCTCAGGTGTTGCATATGTGTAAATGTATTTATTCATTTTTAAGATTGTCATAAATAAAGGGATTTCTTTAGGATTTCCTATTTTCAGGATTTGATCCTTTTCTTAAATGTTGTTTGTTTGCTTTGTTTGTTGTTTGTATACAGAGTTGGACCGACCCAAAGCTCAACTCCCCTATGTTCTTCTTTCTTGGGAATTTGTCCATTGTTGATGTACTGTACACAACAGTCACCATCCCTAACATGCTTTCTGGATTGCTGACCAAAACTCACACCATCTCTGTCCCCGGCTGTTTCCTGCAAATGTATTTCTTCATCCAATTGGCTGTCACTGGACGCGCCATCCTAACGGTCATGGCATATGATCGCTACATGGCCGTCTGCAACCCATTGCAATACACAGCGGTCATGACCAAGCCCGTCCGCTGTCTCCTCATTGCAGGTGCCTGGGCCTTTGGGGCCTTTTGCACACTCCCAGGGACTGCCCCATCCTGGCAACAAACCTACTGCGGCCCCAATGTTGTGCGCCATGGCTGGTGTGACCCGTCCTCTGTGAGACGTTTGGTGTGTGGGGACACCTCTTCGGCCAGTATCCTCTCCCTTGCCTCCGCCTTGGTGGCTCTGCTTGTCACGGGAGTCCTCATCCTGACTTCATATGTTCTGATTAGCGTGTCATTATCCAAGAAGAGCATGGCTGAACGGCTGAGGGTGTTTGGTACTTGTGCTGCCCACCTGACTGTGGTGTCGATCTCTTATGGCTCTGCCTCCATTGTTTACATATCTTACCGTGTTGGAAAGTTCCCTGTAGAGGTAAGCAGCCAGCTTTCAATGCATTTTGTCTGCACAGCTATTTAGACTTATTGTTACAAATCTACATTTTTGACAACCCACCCACAACAGACAGAAAATACGGTGCATTAAATGCCCACGAAGGTGACATAATAGCACTAATGTGAAATATAACACTGTGTTCTGTCTTTGTATATATACATACATACATATATATATATGTATTTATATATACAGTATATATATACATACATATATATATATATATGTATATATACATATATAGAGATATATTATATGCAATTGGACTATATTAAGTAGGCCTATACCAAACATATTCAATGTCCCTCAACGGAACACCTGTATGCCTTCCAAATTGTGCAATATATAGGCCTAACTCTAAATACAATTAGTGTTTGTTTTTGTGTCTGAGATGCATCACATATAGAGTTCTCAACAGCTTGATTTGTTATCATGTGTTCATTCCTATAACTATATAATTGAAAAGCATGTTGAGAAGGAAAATATTTTCTTGCTAAACTAAATAGCTTATTGAAAAAGAAGTGAAGGAAACTGAATTCTTTATTGATAAAATCATAATACCAGTGTTGACTTGTCCCTCAAACTAATATATCAAATTGTTCAATATAGCCTAGAAAATGAACTAATTGTGTGTGTTCTTGTGTCGGACACACATAGCCATGCAATGCGGAGTAGAGTTCTCCACTGCATGATTAACTTCATAGAGAGTGTGTGTGAGATGGAAAGTCTTATATTGACCACCTATCAGTGTATGTGCATTTGATTGGACCACCTTAGCTGTCAAGCAGATAGACTTAGCTGGCACATGACCAGAGTGCATTTCCTTGTTTAACCACTCAAACGATAAACAGTGCAGCCGCTCTGTCTGGAGAATAATAAAATAATGATAATCAAAAGTAAATAAAATAAATAAATGGACATGTCAGCGCACCACATCATACGTAAGTAATAGAAAATAAAAACAAATCAAAAAGCGCATTATATCAAATCAGCTCTGTCATGGTCTGACGTGGAAATAAGCGGATGGGGAAATTGGTTGGGGTGTCCTCGTGGGGTCACCACTCACTAACGTGTAGCATTGAACCACTGGTGGCAGCAGTCTTTCATGTTCAAGCCCTGTGTGTGCACACACAGTGCACACACAGTGCACCCAGAACAAGAGAGTTAGAACACTTACCCATTATAAATAAAACAATCCATACATTTACACATTTAGTTTTGGTTGAGTATCCAGCCACTTCAACTTTAAGTAGCCAGCCGCTACAGTATTTCCTTCCTTATACTATGGACATGCTTTGAGCCTTTGAGCATCTGTACATACAAATACATTGTATGTTTCGTTTTTTACAAAAGTATGAGTATACTATTATTAAATATGTTATATTGAACCATTTTTTAACCATGTGATTTAAACAATGAACAAAACTTTATTTCAGGTCCGCATCATTGTTTCTGTTCTGTACACGGTGCTCACCCCCTTCCTCAACCCGGTCATCTACAGTCTGAGAAACAAGGAGCTGAGGAACGCCGTCAAAAGGACCTTGAGCAGACACAGCCGTCCTGCTTTCAGTCCCAAAATGCGGACCAACACAGTCTGTCCCTGAATCCCTAAGCTTAAGAAATTCACTGCTGGCCTGAATGTTATTTCCCTGCTGCAAACTGCATATGCACTTCATCTTAATGTTTGGAAGTGAATTTTTTTATATAATAAATGTTCTTATTGTTTTTACATAACCAATTGTTTTGGAACATACCACATAAACTTTTGGTTGTATATGTTTTAACTTATTGCAAACTACTGTTAGATCATTTGGACTGTCACTGTTTCCTGTGTAAAATCTCTATACCTTCCCTGATATGCCTAGCAGGTAATATCAATATCATGATATGGGACTAGAAATCATCTTAGATTTTCGATATTGTAATATTGTGATGGCATAAATGCCAAAGGTGTAGGAAACACCAAATATGTTTTTTAAGAGGTAAACAGCTTTTGCTTGTGATATAACATTATAAGACAATAATAGCAATTTAGTGTCATACATATGTGGATTTCTGCTGTTTTAGGCCATAAATCTGCTGATATTCCATTTCCAAGGTTGAAAATTAAAAAGTGCAAAAGTCTGATCGGACGTCATTGTGTACTGTTTGTTTGTGACAATGGTATGATGTTTGCATCTACTTATAGTTACGCCCCAAAATATGAATATGAATATGGGCAGCGCGGTGCCGTCAGGCGGGGGAAGAGCGGCGCCATCTAATGGGGGAAGAGCGACGCCGTCAGGCGGGGGCAGAGCGACACCGTCAGGCGGGGGAAGAGCGACGCCGTCAGACGGGGGCAGAGCGACGCCGTCAGACGGGGGCAGAGCGACGCTGTCAGACGGGGGCAGAGCGACGCTGTCAGGCAGGAGTGCAAACTGTGACACATACATAGTATTTATGCAAAAAAATAAAGAATAATAATAAAATGGGCGATGAATGGTGTCTATGGTTGTCACGAATTGAGTCAGAATCCAAATGCAGCACACAGGAAACCAGGAAGAGTCTTTTAATACCACAGGTGAGCGGGTACAAGGCGAAACAGAACAGTGTGTACAATGTCCAAAATGATGAACCAGGAGGAAGCAGGCAGAAAAGGTAGTCGAGGTCAGGCAGAAGGTAGGGAATCAGGCAAGGCAGGTTGATCTGGGACAGGCAGGTTTGGGTAGCGGGCTAGAAAGGCAGGTCCAAGGCAGGCAGGGTCAGGAAACAGGCGAGACAGGCAGGTCAGAGGCAAGCAGGGTTGGCAATGGGAAATCTCTCTGGAAGTGAACGCTGGAGAGTCTTGCATGAGTCAAGGAACAATCTGGCAAAAAGTGAATGAACAGGGGAGACTTAAATACTGTCCTGATTGTCCAGCTGAGTGCAACAACTGATGAGGGGGGGGGCGTGGCTATCTGGTAGGGTGAGGAGGAGGTGGTGTGAATGGAGACAGTGACAATGGTGCAGCATCTGTATTGAGTTAGCGGAGGTGGATCCCTGTTTCCACATGCTAGAGTAAACTCAATGCCCTCCATCTGTAGATCCCTTCCAAACTTGTACTTGCAAATACACACACAGGCTGTGATACTTAGCTGGTCCTGGTGGTGAGACCTGTGGCTGATAGAACTAGAGATGGATGCCACAGTATAGTGGAATGCTTACTTCCCATTTCCTCCCACAGTATGAATTTCCTACAATTAAACACTATATACTATAATGTACTATACTTATACTATACAACCGTATACTCTAACAATACTGTACACAATAAAATAACAATAAAACAAACAAAGTGACTGATGGATGATATATGCATGTGTTGAATTATGCAAAATGCATTTAAAAACATTTTAAAATGCCAGTAATGCAGCAGCATCATGAATGCAGTGCAGTGCAGTGCAGAACAGTGTAATATGAATGATAATGTTATTAGATTAGATTCAAATGTATTGTCATTGCACAGCACAGTTAAAACTGGAACAATGGACCAGCTTTTCGCTCTTGCAAGGATCCTGGAGGGGGCTTGGGAGTATGCCCATCTGGTCTACATGTGTTTTGTGGATTTGGAGAAGGCATATGATCGGGTCCCTCAGGAAATACTGTAGGGGGTGCTGCGGGAGTATGGGGTGTGGGGGTCACTACTGAGGGCCATCCAATCGCTGTACTCCCAAAGCAAGAGATTTGTCGGATTCTCGGTAGTAAGTCGGGCCCGTTCTCAGTGGGTGTTGGCCTCGCTGCTTCGCTTTGTCGCCCATCCTGTTTGTGATTTTCATGGACAGGATTTCAAGGCGTAGAGAGTCATGGAGAGGAGGGGTTTCAGTATGGTGGGCTGAGGATTGAATCGCTGCCGTTTGCAGATGATGTGGTCCTGTTTGCGTCATCAGTATGTGACTGTTACTACCCCCGAGGTCTAAGGGTGTTCGACAAATGGGTAAAGTGGGATCCCGTGTGTGCCGGAGAAAGAACAGAGTCAACACAGGGGTCAAAGTGCAATAACAGCGTGTATTGGTGGAATAGAGACACAGGATACAGACACAGGATACACTCAAATACCAAATATCAGGAACCAGGTCTAGGGACCTGGTGGAAGTATGCCAAATCAAAAAGAACTTCACAAAGCTAGGGGGAAAAGGAAAACTAAGTTCCCCCTCCCAAATTCCATATAGCAGCGGTGGCAACAAGCGGTTGACCAAACACACTACTCTATCATACCCCCTCTAACCTAGGGTATTTAACAATGGGTTACCTACGTGCTGAAAATGTAAAGAGGCCTCTGTCTCAACTGTCCCGAAGACTTGGACCTTACCTATACCAACCACCGTAGGGACGTGCATGCCGTGAGGGTGACAAACAAAAGAGAGAGTGAGCTACACAAAACAGGGAGCCTTTATACACAACAACAATAGCAGGTGGCGGTGATTGGTGATGGGTGATTGGTGGATTCCGGATCCTGGTGCTGGAGCAGGACGGGGCTCTGACCTGTAACAGGGAACAAGGCCCACAGTGCCACCCAAAGGCACCACATGCCGTAACAGTGACCTTCAACACTCACAGGAGGGTGCAGGAGGTGAGATTGGCTAATCTGACAGACGGTCAGTGTGACAAGTGGCTGGGATGAGGATCAGCAACTCCAAATCTGAGGCCATGGTTCTCAGCAGGAAACTGGTGGATTGTCTACTCCAAGTAGGGAGGGAGTCCCTATATATATATATATATACACACAAGGTAAGTATACTGTTAACACCCAACGAGACCAACGAGCCAAATGTGCCAGAGAACCCAGAAGAAGAGACACAGGACAATGGAAAAATGTGTTTACTGACAAATCTCCACAATCAAAAACACAAGGTAGGGTAGGATTGGTTACGTGGTGTGGACGACGCGGGGAGAGGGTCCAGAGGGTGGTACGCAGAGACAAAGGGTCCTTGGGACGGGGGGGAGGTTGGACGAGACGTAGTCGGAGATGGAGACAAGTAGTCCAAGGTACTCGAGCAGAAGGGAGCCATATGGTTCACTGTTGGTTAGGAAGTCCAATAACCAGTTACAGACAGAAGGGTTTATGTCAAGATTCTTGGTTTTCATGGGGTCACCAACTTTGAAGATGAGTTTGGAGAGAATGATGGTGTTGAATGCTGAGCTGAAGTCGATGAAATGCATTCTCACGTGAATGTGGCTCTCATCCAGGTGGAAGAGAGAAGAGTGCACGGCTAAGGAGATGGCGTCCTCCGTGCTCCTGTTCTCTTGGTAGGAAAATTAATTAATATCAAGTGAGGGTGAGAGGCCAGATTTGAGGACCAAGGACCAACCTCTCAAAGCACTTCATGATGATGGGGTTGAGTGCAACAGGGCGGAAATCGTTAAGGCTCGCTGCAGAGGAGTGTTTTGGCACTGAAACAATGGAGGTGGTTTTAGAGCACGCTGGGACAACTGGCTTAGCTTGCTCAGTGCCGCACACACGTCTGTGGGGGAGAGGGTGAGGGGTTGGTGTTGAGCTGGAGAGTAGCCGTGGAGGTCGGTGCGTGGTTGTCCCGGTCGAAGCAGACATAACTAATACGTGAGGTACATAATTATTGAGCTCGTCAGGGAGGGATGAGTCAGTGGTTGGGGGGGAGTTGTTAGAGGGTTTGTAGTCCGTAATGGCCTGAATGCCCTGCCACATGCGTCGGGGTTCCGAGTTGTTCAAGTGGTCTTCAACCCTACGCTTGCGGTTGATCTTGGCCAGCTTGATGCCCTTGTTTTAGTTGGCATGATTGAAATTGCCTGCAATAAAAAAGGCTAAAAAGGCTGCCTCTGGGTGGGAGTTCTGCTGTTTGTTAATAGCAGAGTAAAGTTCCTACATAGCTAGCTTAGCGTTAGCATCTGGAGGTATGTAAGCCGCAGTTATAATGGTGGCTGTCATTTCCCTGGGTTGGTAAAAGGGTCTACATTTAACCATTCCACGTATAGGTATTCCACGTTAGCAGAGCAGTGGCTCTCAATGGTGATAGTGTCTGTGCACCAAGCCTTGTTAATGTAAATGCACAAACCCCTGGTATTACCGAAGCCCTCAGCTGATCTGTCTGCTCTGTGTTGAGTGAGCCCCAGTAGCTCAATAGCACTGTCGGCAATTCCGTTGTAATCCAATTGTTTTAATACCTTGTTGGGTGTATGTTATAAAAGCTAAATGGTTCTGTGTGAACAGACTCAGAGTCAGTAGGTATATTACTGCTTATTTACAGAAACTGGTCAGACCCTCTGGGCGTCGTGATGATTACGTGCAGCCATCTTGGTATGGATTATGATAGTGGCAGCATTTCTAGTAGTTCAGTAGGTCGCACTGCCTGTGGATAAAAACTGTTCTTGAACCTGTTAGTCCTTGTATGTATGCTGCAAAACTGGCGAACGTACTGCAGGGAGGAGAAGAGATGGTGCCCAGGGTGGTTGCGGGCCTCACAACCCTCTGGATGGATTTCATGTTCTGTGCAGCGGTGTTGCCATACAACACAGTGACGCGACAAGTCAGGACGCTCTCTACAGTGCCACAGTAGAAGTTCACCAGCCACCGTTTGCCTATGCCGCGTCTGCTGAGGCACCACAGGGCATAGAGCTGCTGGTGTGCCTTCTTCAGTATGATCTCCATGTTGGGTTCGTGCCAGGTTCATCGGAGATCTGTGGTCCCAGGAAACGGAAGCAGCTGACGATTTCCACCAGCTCCTGAAGTCCACAATGAGCTCCTTTGTCTTGCCTTGCACCACTCTCCTGCTTCTGCCACATATTCTGTATTAGCTAAATGTGCATAGAACACTTGGGCTTGCTTTTAGAATATGTTGCTTTCTTTGAGGGAAGCTCCCTTCTTGATTCTGTGGAGGTAAGATGTAGTGTCGCACCCAATAACTGCATGCAAGAACAAGATGTGCTTACATATATTTGGGCTGAGTAATTTTGTTGTAGCTTTGACGTTCCAAATGCGAGGCTTCTATGTGTTCTTCCTCGACCCAGAACAAAAGAACAGGTCAAGGGAGTCCAGGCTGGCATAGTAATATGCTAACCATTAGCACAGTATTGTTTTTGGTTGCACACCACAACGATTTCTGCACAATCAGCAGGTCAGCATCTTCTGAGGCACGGCATGTCATTTCTCTTCCACACCTCTTCACTAAGCATGACAAGAAAATGCTGCTTTTTCTGCCTGCTAGCCAGGAACTCCTCCTTCTGCAGTACAACAATAATGTTGGCTGTAAATGTCACAGTTGCACCATCTTCCCTTTTGACTATCTGTCCTGTGCAATGTCCTTTTTGTTGTTACTTTGTCATCTTTCTGGGGTCTTTTTCCCCTGTGAGTCCTCCATTGCCTGCTTTACTTCTGCACAGGTAAGCATTGATTGCAGCCACATATGTTGCTTCTCTGTCATCCCTCTTCCCTGGCCCCTAAAAGATGAAGATACACCCTAGAGGATTTGGTGTAAAGAATGTGACCTGATGCTGCCATATAGGGTAGCATATACTGGATAGCAAATATATGTAAGGCCAAGTTTCCAGTGCATTCCCTGATGTTGACATTCATAGGATATCTAAATGAACCTAAAGAGCTGAAGTTCTAGAGGACTTATTGGTGGACTCAATGCCCTTGATTCTCACTATAATATCAGACAGACAGACAGCAGATATAGTCCCTGTGGGGTGTGTGTGGTCGGTGGCTGGTTTAAGCAGCCTCACAAAGCCTGAGTTGGACTAATTGGCTAGTGAGGCTGCACAGCTGTGGGTGGTTGTTAATCAAGGCTCACAGGTTACCAGTCACCACCACACACACTCGAGGAGAGAGCTCTAGCATATACCATATGCTCTGGTCACTATTATTCAAAACTCTGCAATAAATCAAATTCCTCATCAACCTGTGACGTCTGTCTTTGGGAGGAGCCCGCAACTAGCCATGTTAATGGCTGGTAGCAGCGTTGTCTACTACCGTCCCAGTCATTCATCAGCTTCTCATACCTCTTTAAAGATCTGCCTACATCTGTCTTTCACCTGCTTCGGGTGACTCTTACTCTCCATCCTTACTGTTAGGGTAAATGTGTGTTAGTGTGTGTATTTCCAGTGGTAAATGGACATTGAACACTTTTGCTACCATCATTGCATTGAGAGCTGCATCAACAGCTTTGCCACACATCATATATTAACCTTGTAGCCCAGATGAGGCCATCCAAGAATGCTTATCTCTGCATGGAAGCCACCCATCTACTTGTCTCAGATCACTTTACATTGGTTCAGAGTTGATAATCATGAAAGCCTTCCAACAGAGTGGCTGAACAAAAGTTATTATTGGGGTGACATTGTACCATTCACACCATGCACACTAACAAATGGGTTGAGAATATGCCAGTGCTATCATTTAGATTGATCAAAATATAACAGTCGCTATGCCAGGGTGGTCACCATTATTCCCAATCTGCATCATTCTTGACCATGCTCAAGTCAAGTCAAGTCAAGTTTATTGTCACTTCACAGTTTACAGTTTAGTATAAAGCAGTGATGTGAAATTCTTGTGTGCAATACCCGACGACAGACAGCAGTTATAGAATAAGATAAAATAAAAATAGATAAAAATAGATAAAAATAGAATAAAAAATAGAATAAAAAATAGAATAAGGAATATAAAATAAAAATAAAAAATGCAATTTATAAAATGCAAAAATCAGCACAGAAAAGAGCAATATATATATATAAATCAATGTAATAAAATATACATTGTTATATGTTATACGCCCTTGTTCAGCAGCCTGATGGCCTGACTGTGGAAGCTATCTCTAAGCCTATTTGTACGACACTTGATACTGCGGTATCGCCTGCCTGACGGTAATAGTGAGTAAAGTTCGTGGCTGGGGTGGGCAATGTCTTTTATAATTCTTTTGGCCTTGGCCACGCACCGCTGGTTGTAAATGTCCAGGAGGGAGGGGAGCTCACCTCCAACGATATACTGGGCCGTCCGCACCACCCTTTGAAGCGCTCTGCGCTCGAGTGCCGTGCAGTTCCCGTACCAGGCGGTGATACACCCTGTCAGAACACTCTCGATGGTGCCGTTGTAGAATGTTCTCAGGATGCGGGGGCCCATGCTGAATTTCTTCAGACGCCTGAGAAAATACAGGCGTTGTTGGGCCTTTTTCACCACGTGTGTGGTGTGCGTGGACCATGTGAGGTCCTCGGAGATGTGCACGCCGAGGAACTTGAAGCTGCTGACCCTCTCTACTGCAACGCCGTCGATGGAGATAGGGCTGTGCTCTCCCCTCTGCCTCCTGAAGTCCACGATCAGCTCCTTGGTCTTCTTGACGTTGAGGGCGAGGCTGTTCTCCTGGCACCACTGCTCCAGCGATCCGACCTCCTCCCTGTAGGCTGTCTCGTCGTCGCCGGCGATCAGGCCCATCACTGTCGTGTCGTCAGCAAACTTGACGATGACGTTGGAGCTGTGCATAGCCATGCAGTCGTGGGTGTAGAGGGAGTAGAGGAGAGGGCTCAGCACGCATCCCTGGGGGGCTCCCGTGTTGAGGGTCAGTGGCTCTGATGTGGTGCTGCCCATCCTCACCACCTGGCGGCGGTCCGACAGGAGGTTCAGTATCCAGCTGCACATGGATGGGGGTACGCCTAGACCTCTCAGCTTGGTGTCGAGCTTGGCAGGAACTATTGTGTTGAATGCTGAGCTGTAGTCCACAAACAGCATTCGCACATAACAGTTCTTCCCCTCCAAGTGGGAAAGGGCAGTGTGGAGGGCCATGGCAATTGCGTCGTCCGTGGATCTATTTTGACGATATGCAAATTGCCATGGGTCCAGCGTGGTAGGTAACACGGAGCAAATAAAGTCCTTGACCAACCTCTCGAAGCATTTGCTAACGATCGAGGTGAGGGCCACAGGTCTGTAGTCATTCAGGCATGTTACCTTGGTTTGTTTAGGGACAGGCACGATGGTGGATATCTTGAAGACCGCGGGGACAACAGCCTGGGACAGGGAGAGGTTGAAGATGTCTGCAAAGACTCCTGCCAACTGGTCTGCGCATGCTCTGAGGACGCGGCCCGGGATGTCGTCGGGGCCTGCCGCCTTACGGATGTTCAGCCGCTTAAAGGTGCGGCGCACATCCGCCTCCGAGATGCGCAGCTGGCTGGTCTCCCCAGTCGGTGCTGGCTTCGGCGGGCTGCCGTTTACGTCGAACCGAGCAAAAAATGTATTTAGCTCTCCTGGGAGGGAGGTAGAGGAGTTCTCTACACAACTGGTTCTCCCTCTGAAGTTCGTTATATTCTGCAGCCCCTGCCACATACCCCTCGCATCGTGTTTCTTGAATTTATCTTCCACTCTGTCCTTATACTCCCGCTTGGCAGTGACGATGGTCTTACGGAGGTCGTAACGGGCTCTCGTATATTCCTCCGTATTCCCGGAACCAAAGGCGGCGTTACGCGCATGTAGGGCAGCGCGAACATCGCCGTTAATCCACGGTTTCTGGTTGGGATATATCCGAACCGACTTGGTCGGAACAACGTCATCTATGCACTTCTTGATGAACCCGGCGATCGGATCGACATCTCAGCCTGACTAGCACGCCGGCTCGCTTCCCTCGCTTCCTCCGGCGACGCTTGCGCGTAATCGTGCCCAAAATGGACGGAGATAATCCAGCTGTGACTTCGGGCGGGACGTCCGAGTCGAAAGAGTGAAAAAACTCCGGTAGGCGGCGAGCGACTGTCGATCTGATCTCCCAAAGTGTGCAAAAGTTATAAGTGAACTTGCTGCTAACATCCTGAACTAAAAAAGTTGCAATAAAAAGAATAAATAACAAAAAACTGCGTCGTCGTGCGGGAGCTCGCGACACGGCAGCCATCTCGTACGGCGCCATACTCCTAACATGCTGGTTGAGCACAGATGCCTTCCACAGGACATCAGATTTCCACAGCTGTTCTGGACCCAATAATACAGTGCTTGGTTTTCTAGACAGATTATTGTCACAAGGGCGGATTGTGCGGCTGGAATTTCAGATTTTGTGCTTTATACAATTCCTAATAACTGTTTTCCCCTCATTCAGGACATATTGAGGACAAACACATCTTTTACGTTTGTTTTGGTTGCAATTTGTATGACGCCAAGTGACGTTATTGCTGGACCCTTTTGACCTGCACACTTTTGTGTGTCAAACTATGTGTTCTCTAGGTTGCCCCTCTCCTACCTAGACAACATGTGTCTGGTGTATTGGAATAGTGTGTCTGGAATATTACAAAAGATAAGAACAAACAGAGGTAGCATTTATCAAAAGTAAATTAGTGGACTGTTCAAAATCACTGTTCGGAATTTAAGAACAAGGATGACATTATCATTTGTCTGATTCAACCGTGACCAGGACAGAAGTGTAGGAGAAGTGACTTCAGACAATCTGTTATCATTGTTGACACATTTAAACTTTGAATGACATTGAAACTTTAGTCTCAATTCAACTTAAAAAAGCTGTTTCTTCTGACTACTGATGGGGCTCCATCCATTGTTCATCTTCACCCACCCCTCCCTGCGCCTACCTCACGTAATTGAAAGAGGAGTTTTGTCCTTGTTCGTGGATGTTAAGTCCTTGAAACCCGTCAATTCACCGAAAATGAATTTGTGCTTTGACATACAGGCTATTTCAGTCTCAGTCACATTGGAGTCACCGGCATTTATCCTGTGGGCTTGACCTGCTTTGGATCTACTTGTGTTCGTGAAAGCTCCCATGCCTTAGGAATGATACTTAATACATAAATAATCAAAGCAGTGTTCCTGTCTAACTGACAAACATTTGGCAGACGATCTCAGAGAAGTTACAACTGAGCAACAACCACACCTGAAAGTACTTGCGAAATGAATGCAGACTCAGATTTCTCACAGGAATAAGTAACAATTGTTGATTAATTGTAATTTAATTGTAATAAAAAAAAACTGATTAGCACCCTCATACCTGAAGGACCTTATTGTTCCCTATTGTCCTTCTCGGCCCCTCCGGTCTTCAGGAGGCGGCCTTCTATCAATCCCAAAAGTCATAAAGAAATCAGCAGGGAATAGAGCGTTCTCCTACCGTGCGCCCTATTTGTGGAACAGTCTTCCCCCTGTAATCAGGGAAGCAGACTCTGTCTGTGCCCCTCAGCTGTGCCCCTCAGCTGTCATTACAGCTAAATCCACCCGTTAGCCAGCACTAGCCTACCTCTGCTGCCGATGGTACTAGACTAGAGGTTCTCTACATGTTCCATGTCCACCCTACCCCGTCTAACCATACCGCAGTCTGCTTCTCTTTTCCAGTGTGCTGCTGTGATCCCCACCTGAAGGATACTGGCCAGCACCACACACAAATGATATTCTCATTTTATTATTTGTATATTGTGTATATTATATGTATATTATTATTATTTTATTTTTTGTACTTTACTATGTACATTACTATAAGTCACTTATGGCACCGATTGCACTCCTGAACCATCCCTGGAAGGAGGGATCCCCTTCCACTTCCTTCTCAAGATTTCTTCCTACGTAATTAAGGGAGTTTTTTCTTGCCCTTAGGGGGGCTAGGGTTTGGGGGGTGTGGCTAAGGGGGGGCGGGGCTTAGGGTTTGGGGGGTGTTGTAAACATGTGGCCTGTGATGCGCTTTGATACTATAACTGTGATTAAGGGCTATACAAATAAAATTGACTTGACTTGACTTAATTCATATTCATATTTGTAACAGTCAGACTGATATCTCAGACAAAAATGACAAATGTGTGTTATATTGTAATTGTTTTTAATATTTTGTTCCTTATTTAATTTGTTTTACAAACTTTATCACTGTCATTAATGCCAAGCTAATCCTGCCAGTGCTAATAAAACATCAGCTTGACCAACACATCCTTGGAAACGGAGTCACTACACTACATTTGTTACTCAAATCGAACATATTTGTTTAATATTCCATGATGCTTTGGAATGCATTAAAAATGACTAGCAAAACAGCTTTTTCAACATCAGTAGTTAATACAGTGAATACAACAGTACATTTAGATTTATAATAATGTGTGGCCCTTTGCACTTCGATCCGGTCTGTGCCGTTGCTTCTCCACTTGCAGACGCACATGCTGTCTATCTTGCACCTATTAGGTCTGATGTCAGCTGCCCACCTGGTGGGGTGACACAAACTCAGGGTCCTCACCATACCCCACACCTCAGGTATCCTGACCTGGTATATTGGGGAAGGCCCCTAGTGCTTCTCTAGGGGGTTCCCCTGGTCAAAGTGATGTCATACATGGTGGTGTTCATGGATGCCTCATTGATGCGTTCAGAGGTTGCCGTGCCTCTCTCACTCAGTCGGAGATGAGTGACTAATATCCCCTGCTGCTCATATAAATGTGTTGGAGCTCTTCAAGGTGCTGAAAGTGTTGTTACATTTCTCTTACCTGGTGAGCATCCACCACTTTCGGATCAGAACAGACAGCGTTTCTGCGGCAGCTTATATAAACCGACAAGTGGGCTACTCTGCCCTCCACCGAGCAGTGGTCGAGCTCTGGCTGTGGGTGTATCAATACCGGCTCAGTTTAAGAGCCATAGACATCTCTGGATATGTGAGGGTGTTTGCTTAACCTACACTCGGGAGTCGGGTGCTCCTTACTCCTTACATAGGAATAGGAGTTTTTCTCAGAGCTGTTATTAACCATTATTAAGGTTGCTCTTTTAGAAAGCCTATCTCTCCTGTTACTCAGTAGTATTGATTCCGAGTGACCGGGTATTCATTTGCTGTGGTTGTAACCTCCCTGAATATCCTGTCATCTAGGTATAGTTCCGTATATCATCCCTGACTCTTGTACACATTGCATCAGGTAATGTGGACGTGGACCTCTGTTCGCCAGCATCCAAGAGCTCCCTATTAGCCATTTTAGGGTGAAAAGGCGGTATAGGATGCTAATTTATAACCAGCTAGTGGGCTCTTTTCTTTCATACCTCCCACCGACCTCAGACGTAGGGGGGTTTCTTAGGGTTCCCTATCCCCGCCCCCGATGGCAGCGGAACTCTGCATCGCCTTTTTTGTGGATTCAATTATTCATTGCTTTGCATATTTCTCTGAGAATTATGGTTTTATTACGGCTGTTGAGTTTTGCACATACAAGTCTTCTTGAGTCCGATGTGCCTTTAGCCAATAAGGTGAATGGTGTCCTTTTCGAGCAGTTTTCCACAGCTTTTCAGGCCGTTTGGTCAGCGCAAGATCAAAAGGCGAGTATCTTCTTGGGAACAGGAAAGTGTGTGTAAGCTTATCCAGGGATGGCTAGACAGGGACACTTGGGATATCCACTCATTGAGCTGTAATCACATGCATTATGATGATCATTTTGGTTGTCATGAATGTATTCCCATGTAGATTTAAGTGGGACGAGAGTCTTTGTCCAGATGCTCTTATTTTGTCACATTTTACACATTGCCCAAGGTACTAAATACAGAATATTAAACAAATCTTAAAGGCTAATTATAAAAAGAACAATTTTACCGGCTAGTTTATTATCCATAAATCTAACATTTTGAACATTAACATTAATAAATACATTTGGGAAAATGTCTGAAGAAAACCATGAGGACAGATTTTTATGATGAGTAATTTAGAAAATTATATTAATTTAAGATACTAACTTTATTATTAAAAAGGGTTTTAAAGATCCTCTGCCTAATCTCTTTAATTTGCATTCCATATATAACAGCATTCATGGCAGGAGGGACCACATGGAACATGATAGAAGCTACTTTTCCATTGTCGGACCATTGAGGGAAACGGTGTAGAACAACAGGGGCAAAACTTGAGGCGAGCATGATGAGATACACAGTGAGGTGTGTGGCACAGGTCTGCAATGCTCGGCTGTTTACAACCTTATTCTTACTGGACAAGCATACCATGGCAATCCTTAAATAGGTGATAGTTATACTGCCAATGGAAGAACCTAGGAATACTATAGCACTGCCAAGTCCGTAGATGTGGTTGAGTATGATGTTATCGCAGGACAGTTTAAATAAGGATGCGTTGTCACAAAACGGGTGGAGTATAACCCTCCTGCACCTCGAGAGACGGACATTGAGGCCTATCAGGATCACTACTGAGCCAAAGGCTAGAAACCAAGCTAATATGGTGAGCTTCAACACCATCTTGCTGGTCATGATGGTGGTGTAGCGCAAGGGGTTGCAGATGGCCACGTAGCGGTCAAAGGCCATGATCATGAGTACTGAGTGAGAGGTGCCAGCATGGAAATGAGCACAGAAGGCTTGGATCACGCACTCTAGGTAGGTTATGTATCTCTCTTTTGATAATGTCAAAATATCCCTTAGCAAGCGGGGTATGATGCTTGACGCGCCAAAGACGTCATTGACACTCATGCTGCAGAACAGCAGATACATGGGCTGGTGCAGGCTCCTCTCCATGCAGATCAAGGCCATGAGGCCAACGTTGGAGACCATGATGAAAATGTAGATGAAGAGTAGGGAGAAGAAGGCAAGAAAGGAAGCTTGTGGTGTGACTTTTAACCCCTCTAGGAAAATGATGTTGGCGTTGAACGTCAGGTTCTCCATATTGGGATACTGAGAAAACCTGCCAGGGATTGTAGAGAGAATATTTAAATTAACAAAGATACTGTAGCAGCGTAGCATAAACAACATGAATGAAGTGTACATCTTACTATAATAAAAGCATATAATATGAGCCCTGTCAATAGCTTGGTGGCACACACCTCTCAGCCAATCACTTCATAGACGCGTTGATCCATCCAGTGCCATTCCTGGAAACTGGCCAGAGTTTCTGTGCATCGACACAAGGCTCCCTCTGTTCTCCCTCCTGACAACTAGTGTTCCTTCCTCCCTCCTGACAGCCCTTGACACTGATACAGATAATCAGCACCTTTCATGCTGTAGTCCTCTGTACTCAGCAGAGAGATATGTCAGGTTTTGCACCATGCACACATGAGGAGGCTGATGGGAGATGCTATGAAGGAAGGGTAATCCAAGGTGTCACAGATGTTCTAGTACTGGCAGTGAGAGTCATTAGGTCAAATGACTCCTCCCAGAATGCTGTTTAGTTAAAAATCTTGATCAACACATATAAAGTATGACCAGTACAGTGCTTCTAGACTCCTTACTAGGAACAGAAAGTTTGACCGCATTACTCCAATTCTGTCCTCGCTCCACTGGCTTCAAGTTAATGCAAGGTCAGACTTCAAGGTACTTCAACATACAAATCCTACACTGATTAGAACCATCATACCTTAAGGACCTTATTGTTACCTATAGTCCTTCTCGGCCCTTTTGGTCTTCAGGAGCCGGCCTTCTATCAATCCCAAAAGTTAGAAAGAAATTAGCAAGAATTTGAGCGTTCTCCTACTGGGTCTCCTACTGAGTGGGATTCTGTGGAATAGCAGACTCTGCAACTAGAAATAGAGAAGACTTTCTAGTCTAATAAAAATGTTTGGAGAAGGCACAGACATAGCTGTGCAGAATATAGAGATACAGAGATTCAGAGATTAAACCCTCTTGCAGTGATTCAACATTAAAATCAAGTGATAGTCAGTTACATCAATGTACAAAAATACAAAAATACAATTTACATCTTGCTGTGCAAATCCTGGATTCTTTACACGTATGCATACTAATAAACCCTGATCGGCTCTATAAATGTATCACAAATTGACAACTGGTCTGCCTGGCAGCAGTGTGTACTATGTGTATGTGTGCTGGTGCCCTCCACATTCCCTCTGTCTTTGCATCGATCTGGTAAAGTACAAGTTGGAAAGAAATAACCAAAATCTAAGAAATTTACATTAGCTGCCATAGCAAAGCTAATATATGTATTTCATTTAGTTTAGTAGTAGAATTTAGGAGTAATTCAATCAAGTCTAACTAGAGTAATATCCACCTATCTCAGGATGTCTCACCAAGTACCACACACTGCCCACCTCATGCACACACACACACACACACACACACACACACACACACACACACACACACACACACACACACACACACACACACACACACACACACACACACACACACACACACACACACACACACACACACACACACACACACACATAGATACATATATAGTATATAGTATAAAACATAGACACATTTGTGACCATATACATTTCTAGTTTTCGGACCGTATACTTATACATATACATATACGTATACACTCATATATTTCCCAACTGTTTGTATATTTTACATATTTGTACATTCATAGTTTGTTGCAGTTTAACTATTTGTTATTGTATTTTGCACAATTTCTGCATGGCACTGACAATTTCATTTCACTGCATATTCTGTATGTGTATGTGACAAATACAGTTCTTGAATCTTGAATCAATCTAAGCAAAATCTTACAACAGTGAAGAGAGCAGGCTAGTAAAGCTGAGAGTTGGTTAGCTCAAAGTTAACTCTGTAATCTAGTCAACTATAGAAATGTAAAACATGGAAAATAAAAACCATCCAAGTAGGCTTACTCAGGTGAATATGAATACAAGTATATTCAATATATTGTGTATAATTATAATTTGAAAGGGAACATCCCCATCTAAGACTGAAATTGTCAATCTCAACGTGTTAAAATTAACAAAATGATCTTCCAGGGGAGAATCCCCCTGGACCACCCTACCTTATCTTAGTTCAAGAAAGACTAATGTGGACAACGATATTGAATGTATATATAGTGAATATATGTGTGGTTATGTATGTATGTCTGTATAGCACCTACATTGTGTTCGTCATCCATAAATGCCGTTAAACAATGTACCCCAATAATGTATAAGCCCTTGATACAGCCCTGCACTCCACTTCTTATATGATTGTACAACTTACAATATTTTGATCGATTTTCTTGGATATATTTGCATTTGTTTCTGATTGCTTTACCTTGAGTGATGTGACCCTCTTCCTCCTCCTTGAGCGAGATGTGAACAAGCAGACACCTTTATAAGGTGAATGACGTGGGCCCCTAACACTTGTATCCAGGCAACTTCAGCTCTGCATCAACATCATTCTTAGAATTTGCTGTGTGAGCTCACTAATTATTGACTGTATATTGTTTACCATTTAGATCTAACATCTTCCCTGCATTTCTGTCGAGATTATTGGAACACATTTTTAATACTCAAGCTGACTTCAAATAACAACAATTTAAATAATAGAACAATAATAGTTTTGATATATGTATATCATGATTTGATATATATGCAGTTATTAGAACCTGGATAGATAGATGGATGGATGGTAAATGTTTGAAGCATGTTTCAGCATACCCCATTCTCAGTCTCCCTCACTCCAATGTTCTCTCTCCAATACAAATTCACAAACATGTGTTCTCTCTCACAAAGCCAAAGATTATGCAAAATAGTTAAGTTGTTGGTATTTTCAGACAATGTTGCATCTTTGCAATTGTGTCAGGGTTTCACACTGCCCTTGCTAATAGTAAAGTAAGTAAGCAAGTAAGTGACTTCTTATTAAGTCAGACCTGGTACCCTAAACCTTAGGAGAAGTAAGGAGCAACAGAATAGATAATTAGTAGATTAATAGAGAAATGTATAATCTTACTGCTATCTCAAGAGCTGATTATTTCAGAAAATATGAAGATCAGTGCAGTGAGAGAAAGCATTGATCTTAAGTTTGGGTTGTGGTGAGACAAGAAGAAGTTTATTACTTAGAAGCAGAATTTTAGAAACAGTGGATTAGTGGGTCATTTTAGCGGACAAGCCATCGATTGTGATCTTAGGGGGAAGAACCATTGTTTTGATGAAAAATAGCTATTTATGCAAATACTCTTACTAAAAATGCATTCTATGCACAGTGGCTAGTTCTACCAAACAAACCAAACTGAATTGAAATTAAGTGACATTTGTGGGAGAAGCCTTTGTGTAAAGTAGATTTACCTGTATAATCTAATTCGACATACTATCATATAGTACAGGGGTGGCCAACTAGTCAGAGACTAAGAGCCACTTTTTTTTCTGTGTTACTGCAAAGAGCCACATCATACACATGGGTACACATGAACATCATCTTTTAATCATGTATGCACGCATACACAGACCTCTGCTCAGCCAGATCTAATGAACATAACCACACCAACATGATAATATCAGTAATTTTCAACAGTTAACATTGTGTGCACTGTCTCACACACACAAACTCTCAGTTCAAGCAAGTCCACAAACAATAATATAATAATTTTCAATAACATCTTTCTCTTACTATGCTGCTTAGAGTGAAGTGAAGCCTCATCACGGAGAACCGAGAGAGAGAGAGAGAGAGAGAGAGAGAGAGAGAGAGAGAGAGAGAGAGAGAGAGAGAGAGAGAGAGAGAGAGAGAGAGAGAGAGAGAGAGAGAGAGAGAGAGAGAGGGGGGGGGAGAGAGAGAGAGAGAGAGAGAGAGAGAGAGAGAGAGAGAGAGAGAGAGAGAGAGAGAGAGAGAGAGAGAGGGGGGGAGGAGAGAGAGAGGGGGGAACGGTGTGTGTGTGTGTGCGTGTGTGTGTGTGTGTGTGTGTGTGTGTGTGTGTGTGTGTGTGTGTGTGTGTGTGTGTGTGTGTGTGTGTGTGTGTGTGTGTGTGTGTGTGTGTGTGAGAGAGAGAGAGAGAGAGAGAGAGAGAGAGAGAGAGAGAGAGAGAGAGAGAGAGAGAGAGAGAGAGAGAGAGAGAGAGAGAGAGAGAGAGAGAGCGAGCCAGTCGGAGACGTTAGAGATAAAGGAACGAGACGGAGCGATAGACACCGTGCGTAAAGAGTCTCCAGTATTCGTGCGCCCCCCTCCTCCTCCTCCTCCTCCTCATCCCTCCTCCTCCTCCTCCTCCTCCTCCATCCTCCTCTCTGGTTTCTTCCTCAAACCCCCATGCAGCGCAACCATTTCCCAGCGCTTGGATGAACACAAACCTATCGATCTGTCAGTCCTACTCCTACTACTACTACTACTAGTAGTGGATCACTTAGTGAGACTTCTGGCATTCCTTATCTTGAACAATCCTCTTCAAATCTGGCTTGTATTCTGTTGTTGCCACTCTAAGCAATTCTTTCAAATGAGTGTCAGTCAGAACAGATCGATGCTTTGATTTCACATGTTTCAGGGTAGAAAACACAGACTCGCAGACGTACGTTGACCCAAACATGGACAGTATCTTAAGCGCAGCTCGTTTGATGTTGGGGTATTTTTCAATTGGCACACTTTTCCAGAACTCAACGGTCCCTTCCCTTAAAACAGCTTTCAGTTGATCCTCCTCACAAAGGTCGATCATCTCCAACTCAGCCGCAGCCTCATCTGTGACGAGCGGGGCTTTCAAACAGTCTGTCTCCGCATTAAATGGGTCGACGAGGAACGTAATCTGTGGTCTTTTCAGTTGTAGATCATTTTTTTTTTTTTTTTTAAATTTTAACTACTTATTTTATCCCGAGGGAAATTACTTCTCTGCATCTTGACCCATCCTAGTGTTAGGAGCAGTGGGCAGCCATTAGTACAGCGCCTGGGGAGCAGCGTAGGGGGTGCCTTGCTCAAGGGCACTTGGCTCCCAAGCCAAGTCCTTATCCACTGAGCTACTGCCCCCCAAATCACAGAACCGGGTCACAAAGCTTTCGTGCAGGTTTGCAACCAGTGTTGCATATCTGTCTCTTTTCTTTTTCAGGGCGGCGCTGGTGACTTGCTCACTGGCTTTTAGCAGAGTATGAAAATGTGTTAAATCTCCCTTTTGAATATGCGCCTCGAACAGCTTTAGTTTGTTGACAAACGCAAACACACTTTGCACCAGGTCAGGCAGCATTTTTAACTTACCCTGCAGGGTCAGGTTCAGTCTGTCCAAGTGACACAGCATGTCGACTGAAAATGCCAGATCCATAATCCACTCGAGGTCTGAGAGCTCGGGATAGTCCTTGTCCTTCTCTTCCATGAACAGTTTCACAGCATCCAAAAGCTCAAAGAAGCGAGAGAATACCTTGCTTTTTGACAGCCACCTCACAGTGCAGTGCAGCGGCAGGTCACCTGGAAGCCCTTGGTCCAGCTCAGCGATGAGATTCCTGAATTGCCTGTGGTTAAGCGCATGTGTGCGGATGTAGTTGACGATTTCCATCACAGGCTTCATGACGTTGTTTAAATTCAATGATTTAGACACGAGTTGCTCCCTGTGGATGATGCAGTGGAAATTCCAAAAGTCGGGAAATGTTTGATCAGCTTTGCACAGCCCCACAAGCCCGTTCACGGATCCGATCATGGCTGGCGCTCCATCCGTGGCTATTGCAGTTAGTTTCGGTATGGGCAGATTTGCTTTTGCAAACGCAGCCATCATTGCTTCTTTCACATCTATGCCACGGGTTCTGTCTTTTAATGTCACAATATCAAGGAGTTCTTCTTTGATCATACATTCATTTGACACAGACCGTGCAAATATTGCCAACTGAGGCTTGTCTTGTATGTCACAACTCTCATCCAATGCCACACTAAAATACTCACATGCTTGAAGGTCAGAGTGCAACTGTGATTCAACAGCTGTATTAATATCCGATATTCTGCGTTTAACACTGATACGCGTCTGATACGCTCCGTTTTAGTTTGTCGTCTCCAGGAGCCAAGATTTCAAAGGCGTCAATGAGGCATTTTTTAATGAAGTCCCCTTCGTTGTATGGCTTTTTAGCCCGTGCTATGTTCCAAGCCAGCTGATATGATGCAAGCGTTACGGTCTCCGAGTGTTTCGTAAATTTTTGGAAAAACTGCACCTGCTTTTCTGCCTGGCTTTTCAAAGCGACCAACTTGTTCTTGCGAAGTTCAGTCCCTTTTGGAAATTCCTGTTCGATGTTAGGGTGGAGTGAGCTGAAGTGACGCTGAAGATTTGAAGCTTTGAAATGCGCTAATGCTGCGTGACATATAAGGCAGATCGGCTTGCCATTACGTTTAACAAAAAAATATAAACTCTCCCACTCTGGCAAAAACGTCCTGTGTTCTTCTTCATATTTTCGTTTGGCTGTGCTTTTTTTCCCTGCCATTTCAAGAGGTAACTTGACGGAAATTGTTTACAACACAAATGATGTCACACCAAAGATTCTCTCGTCGCTCGTTTGACGTCACTCAAACAGGCTTACATGGTCAGTGTGCCATCTAGCTGTAGGGGGAGTGAATGACAGCGCCAGCCAAGCATTTTTGACGCATGTCATGTGACAGCTCCTGAAGAGCCGCATGAAACTAGTTAAAGAGCCGCATGAGGCTCGCGAGCCGCGGGTTGGCCACCCCTGATATAGTACAACCAGTTATGCATGTTAATCACCTAAATTGTCTAATCGCAAGCCAAAGAATCATCGTCCCTTACTGCCTTACACACTCATGTTAAAATACCAAGTCTCACCGGTCGCTGGGGTCTGACCATTTTATAATGGATATAAATGTGGTGCTTGGGGAGGACAGACCTACGGACAGTAATTTTCAATTGTGGTAGGGGGTGCTGTTGGTATTTATACACGGGGACATGATTTTTATGCCTTCGAAGTGTTATATTATCAGTCATTTCTATTAAACTGATTATTTGTTTATTTTTCTCAGAAATTTTAGGAAGGATGGTCCCCCCTTTCCTCAATGGACGATCCTCCTCTGCTACTTTCTACTATAAACAGCACTATACTATAACAAAAATACAATGAAAAAATAACAATTACAACAATTAAGTGTAATGGATGATATAAACATATGGCGGGAATTGCAAAAAGTGCAGCACTGTACTGAGTGTATCATAAATAATAAAAGTACAAAGCAGTGCAAAACAGTGCAGCAATGGTAATGAGACCAGTAAAGTATGACACTGTAAGAATACTTTTATTGTGGGGGTAACGGGGTCCTGTTACATCATCATACCATGCCCGCTATGGTAACAAGTTATTGTTAATTACAATTTCTTCATTCCACATACAAATCCATAAAGTTAACTATCTGCTTTTAATATACCAATTTCGTTGTGACTAAACAACGCAACAATTTTCTGTCTTATCTTTTTTATTTGCAGCCCATAGATGACAGCGTTGAGTGCAGGGGGAACCAATATGATCACAATGGAGGCCACTTTCCTCTGCTCTGACAACTCAGGATAACGATGCAGAGCAACAAAACTGAAACCTGAGATCATCATGATGAGGTACACAGTGAGGTGGGTGGAGCAGGTCTGCAGGGCCCGGCTGTTTAAAGCCCTGTTCTTACTGGTCATGCACACCATGGCGATCTTTAGGTAGGTGAGCATTGTGCTGCCAAGGGAAGACCCTAGTAAGACCACAGTGTACCCAAGGCCGTAAATATTATTGATCAACACATTCTCGCAGGAGAGTTTGAACAGAGATGCATTATCACAGAATGGGTTGGACACCATGCTCCTGCAGCGGGACAGGCGGGCAGTGAGACCTATAAGGATTCCTACTGACAATATGATGACACCCCAGGCGAATGCACTCAATCCCAGCACCATCTTGTTTGTCATTATGTTGGAGTATTGCAGGGGTTTGCAGATAGCTACGTATCGGTCAAAAGCCATGATCATCAGAACTGAGAGATAGGTGCCAATGTGAAGATGAAAGCAAAATGCTTGAAGGACACACCCCATATAAGTAATGTAGCGCTCTGCACTTTCTGTAAATAAATCATATAGTAAGCGAGGTATAATGGCAGTAGCTCCGAAGACATCATTGATGTTTAGATTGCAGGAGAGCAGATACATGGGCATTTGGAGGGTTCTCTCCATTGAGATCAAAACTGTCAGGCCAATATTGGACACCATGATGAAGATGTAGACGAGAAACAGGAGGATGATGACAGGAATGGAAGACTGTGGGGTGACCTTCAACCCCTCTAGGAGTAAGATGTCTCCACTCCATGTCTGGTTCTCCATCATCTGGCAGCTGATCAGAATCAAGCAAAATCTAAAAGAGTAGCACATTTTTGTCAAATTATATATATATATATATAGTATATCAGTCACACTTTTTGTTCTGCATTTTATTTATATATCAGTTTAATTTTTGACATTATTAAAGGTAAAATGATACAATAAATTGTTAAGTAAATTGTTACAGAGCACACAACGCACAAAAGGGTATGTGTTTGCAATGTTTTGCAATGTAAATAATATGAAAATATAAAGGTATACTGTGCAAGTAGGATACAAAAAAAGCCAATGTGAAAAATGTCTTTGTTGAAGTTGTAAATGCTATGTGTACGTAATATATAATAAGAAGGCTTGTGATATTACACTTCATCAACAACTGAAATATAAATAAGAACAGATTAGTTGTATATGCAATATTGGGCTGTAATGTAGCAATATAACTGCACAATTGTATCTGAAAATATTATTAGAAATAAAAAGTTGACGATAAACATGAAAGATCAAGCATATATATATTGTATTATATTAATATTATATTAAAACGTTTGACTTTATTTTGTTGACCTGTCACTTTAGAAATTGCAGGGTTAACATACATGTGAGTCCATACTTTCTTAAGGGTAGCCCAGGGAATCCTATCCCTTGCAGTGTTAATGCCAAACTCTACCAGTTGGGCCAGACAGGGCCAATTCTTTAAATATACGTTCCCTCGTCAGACACACGATACGTCTTCGAATTGACGCAACAATTGCATTGCTGGAAATAAAATGCTTTGATCTCTTGCTCTAAATGGCACACTAAAGTTAAAAAAGCATAATCACACCATTCATGAAAAGGAAAACAATACAAAATAAAATACAAATGTTTTATTAATAATAATAACAACAATAATAATTATAATAATAATAATAATATTAATAATAATAATAATAATAATATAACATTAATATAATGATAATCAAACTAAAAGTGAGACAATGATTAGCCAAAGAGATTAGCTATCAGCAAATACACAGTATTAGCACAATACAAATAGTGTATAATGTATGTCCTATGTGGATGTGTGTCAGCTTTACCTTTCGTGATAGGAACTCCAACCTCCATCATATGTGAGACTGAGACTACTTTTATTGAGGGAGCAACTGATCCTAATGTCATCATAGCATGGCTTTTATGAGGGGCGTCTCTAATCTGACAAACAAATGTTGGTATTGCACAACAATTAAGCTTCAGTTGCTATGGTTAATAATGTTTCCACTGGCCATTATTCAGTGATTTCCCAGAGGTCTGACTAGAATGTGCATAACTGTCAGTTACATTGTGTGCACTGTTTTGTCCCCATAGGTAATTAAATCAAACTGGACTTCCATCCCCCCAATATAAACATCAATGACTTAACACACTGAGCCCCAAAGCCAACACTTTTCTAAATGATTAGCATTTTTGTTAAACTTTTCAATGTACTCTAAGTGCTTAACATAGTGAGCGTGTGTGGGGGGGGGCATCAAACCTCATCCACCACCAGTGGGTAGCACCCACCTGGATGGTGCACAGCAGCCTGTGTGCCCCACCAGAACACCCACCACACACGGGCTCTCACAGTGGAGAGGTGAGGAATGAAACTATCCTATTAGAGACCAGGGGGTGATTAGGTGGCCAGGTGGGGAATTTGAACACCCCTACTCTTGCAACAAGTGCCATGGGATCTGTAGTGACCACATGGAGTCAGGACCTTGGTTTAACTTCTCAACCCAAAAATGGGTCATCAAGTGTACATCCTGGGTATGTAACAGCTGGAGTACAGAAAAACATGTCAACATTCAAGTCAACATTCACCCAGGAAAAACCATCACTCTAGCATCTCTGTACCCATGTTGTTTTTATTTTAATCTGTACATTATATGTATATAATATATTATAAGGCACATTTAAAATGTTGTCATTATATGTATGTCTATGAATCGTAAATTGCACTGCAATTTACAACACATTGCATTGTATTTATTTGTATCATATTGTGTGTGCAATCACCCAGATCAAAAATGTATGGATGATAATTCTTATTTTACACATTTTTCAAAAGTTCGATATACATTGATATTACCATTGTTATCATAGATACAAGCAACCTGAACATGTTCAATGCGTAAAATAAACACAATGGAGGCCAACTCAAACTTTGTGCTGTGATAAAGCACTTCATCCAAGTACCATATGGAATATGGAATAGGGAGCCAAAAATAATATGGAGTCAATTTAGCTTGTTCAGATGCCTATTTAAAATTAGTAACAAGGAATTATGTAAATCTATTCTTATTAAACAATGCAACAATCTTCTGTCTTATCAGTTTAATTTGCAGCCCATAGATGACGGCGTTGAGCGAAGGGGGAACCAACATGATCACAATGGAGGCCACTTTCCTCTGCTCTGACAACTCAGGATAACGATGCAGAGCAATGGAACTGAGACCTGACAATATCATGATGAGGTACAACGTGAGGTGGGTGGAGCAGGTCTGCAGGGCCCGGCTGTTTAGTGCCCTGTTCTTACTGGTCACGCACGCTATGGTGATCTTTAGGTAGGTTAGTACTGTGCTGCCAATTGAAAAACCCAGGATAACAACGGTGTACCCAAGGCCATAAATATTATTGATCAGGACACTTTCGCAAGAAAGCTTGAACAAAGAGGCATTATCGCAGAATGGATTTGATACCATTCTCCTACAGCGAGACAAACGGACAGAGAGGCCAATAAGGATGCCCACCATAAATATGATCACGACCCAGGCAAACACACTCAATCTCATCACCATCTGGTTTGTCATTATGTTGGAGTATTGCAGGGGTTTGCAGATAGCTACGTATCGGTCAAAAGCCATGATCATCAGAACTGAGAGATAGGTGCCAATGTGAAGATGAAAGAAAAATGCTTGAATGGCACACCCCATATAAGTAATGTAGCGCTCTGCACTTTCTGTAAATATATCACATATTAAGCGAGGTATAATGGCAGTAGCTCCGAAGACATCGTTGATGTTTAGATTGCAGGAGAGCAGATACATGGGCTGGTGGAGGCTTCTCTCCACTGAGATCAGAACTGTCAGGCCAATATTGGACACCATGATGAAGATATAGACGAGAAACAGCAGGATGAAGACAGGAATGGAAGACTGTGGGGTGACCTTCAACCCCTCTAGGAGTAAGATGTCTCCGCTCCATGTCTGGTTCTCCATCATCTGGCAGCTGATCAGAATCAATGTCAACAAAAAACATGGACATTATTGAATACACATGTTAAAATAATGTTGTAATGAGTAGTATTATCTTAACAAAACAATGTTCAAATTCATTTATATTGTATCAACCAAAAGCTGCTGTAGGTAAATAGAATTACCAAATTGGCTTCTCATTCGAAAATTGTATCTCGTCATTTTTAGCTATTATCTAAAAATGATGACTCAGCATCTCATAAATATGATTAAGTAAGTTAAAATGATGTGGAATAATTCTAACAATGATACTGTAGTTATAGCACTATACTATATAACACATTATAACACTCATAATCCAAATACTGCCAGAGAGTAGGTCTGACTACTTTTTGATTGGATGAATTAGCATTATTCTTAGATGAGCATTTTCCCACTAGTATCTCTACAAGGGTGTTAAGTCTTTGGTGTAGGCTTAGGCTATGTGGCTGCAGTAGCTTCCATTGAATTGCAAATGGGAACATCTAGGGTCTCGTTTATAAAATGGTATCTTACAGTGAATCGCGGCAACCAAGAGGTTGACAATATTTTTTCCTGAGATATAAATCTAGGTGCTTGTGGGAGAGGCGGAGGAGGTCAGAAAGCACTTGTGGATGAAATATGAAAAATAATAAAATACAAATAAATGATTCAGTGTTTTGGTACAATATCGGCAATATAATAGTAGCAAACAGAATTTAAAAAATAAAGCAATAATGTAAAAACGATATATGATAACAATAAGAATAAGAGGCATGTTGGAGCAAATTTTTACAAAAAACTAAAAAATTTATTTAGGCTTCTATGTCTTCGATGAATTAGAACTGCATTGAATTAAATGAATGAATCAGCCTTTTCTTCATTACGAATACATTCCATATATATATATATATGGAATATATATACTGTTTATACACTATAATAACAATAGCAATATAATATAATACACTAAGTGAGACACATGTGGTTATGATGTAGACTATATGAATGTGTCAGCTTTACCTTTTTGGATGAGAACTCCAACTTCAATCATATGTGAAAGTGTGAACACCTTTATTGGGTGAGCAACTGCCCCTAGCACTCACATCAACATGCCTTTTATGGGGACATGTGGGTACTGTGGGACACCAGACATGTTGTCATGGTAACACAGGTTGGTACCGTACCACGTTAATACAACGGCCTCGCCCCATCTTATCACGTGTTTGAACCCTGCCAGTGGCCATTGCCATCTTTCAGGTGATGCCCGCGTCCCTCAGCCAGGGTATGTTTTTGTGAACCTTGGACATTATTTTACATTATTACATTAATGTAACCTTGGACATTATTAACATTCCACCTTCAGTGGAATGTTATATAGTATATAGTAATTGTAGCAGGTTCAGTTCATATTTAAGGTGCTATATTAGCAGAATGCACACGTTTTGATGTTGAATAAAGCACACCATTCTGAGGGAGGAATATTTATATATGGAAAATGAGTTGGCGGCCACCAAAATGTGAATCTTACCCGCCAAAAAAATTAAGAAAATGTGTATATGTTATATGGTTGCTCCTCTATCCTGTTCATCATGTAGCTTTTCTGAAGACCAAATTACACCAACACATGTGTAAATGTAAAACAAAAGACATGTTATGAATCAAATCATAAAGGCGCCATCAAAACGATCAACATATGTATCACATTTTGTTTTAGATTACACATGTTGGTCCAGTTATTGACTGATTCATCCCACCTAACGCTCCACAGCATAGACTCAAGGATTCAAGATGTTTTTTATATGACATGTGCCCAAATCAAATGGAATGCTTACCCACCATTCACTCCCACAGTGTAAATTGTAACAACAATACTATGCTATGCTACACAAAAACTATGCAATAGTATTCTATAAAATACTATACTATAAAGAACACTGTATACTACCTGCAACATACTATACTATTGTTCACAACACTGTCCAAATGGACCCACACAGATACACTCAAGACATGTACCACCCATTTAACCATTTGGGACCATCCAGCCCCATTTTCCATGCATTCATGATACCCACACTCTCCCACATACAATTCACAAGGATGATCATCCATAAACTTGGACTGTAATAATCATAAAGAAAAAGGAGAGGCACCAAAGTGTTTCTTGGCATCCTAGTTCACAAACCAGTGTCTCTAATCCGTTTTATAAGTCCCCTTTGTCTCTCTAAGCTTTGCTTAACCCTATGCTGGCGGTCATAAAACCGTCCTGTGACTAGCCTAAAGAAAGTGTGAATACGCTCTCTCTTTGTCCTTCTGTACTCTACTAATATTTTTTAATGTTTTAATTGTATTCCACAATTACATATTGTGGTAATGTAATAAATTGATTTAATGCATGTTTATTGATTATTAGAAGTGATTTTTGTTGTGTCCATCCATGTGGTTATGTAGAGTGACACATTTGTTTACATTTCATGTTGATATCGGTTCTATTTATACTGTATATTTTACTATTACTACTAAGTCAGTACAGTACTACTTACTTACTACTGTGTGTTGTGTGATGTTTTACTTTATATTAAGATTTCTTATTGAAGTGATTGCACTTGAATGGAATGGGGTTGGATAGCTCAGGAGGTAGAGCGGTCGCCTCACAACCGAATGGTCACTGGTTCAATCCCCCGGCTCCTCCTAGCAAAAACTGTCAAGGTGTCCTTGAGCAAGACACCCTAACCCTAACTGCTCCTGACGTGCCGGCTGTCTCCTTGCATGGCTGACTCCACCGTCGGTGTATGAATGGGTGAATGTGAGGCATGGCTTGTAAAGCGCTTTGGATGAAAGCGCTATATAAAAGCATCCATTACCATTGATGTGGATTTCAAATAGGTGATTGTAGACATTACTGGACACCAGCACTTTCCCTTGATTATTAGGTTATTTCCTAATGTGCTCTGCTGTAGGCTGAAAACTCACCTCTTCAGGAAACACGACCCGGATCCTTCTTCCAAGCACAGCTTGGGATCACTTTTTACCAGCGAGCAAGCGTCTTTTTAAGTAGATTGTTTGCATGTTAGTTAGATATTGTTCTTTTGTTTGCCAACTTACTGTACTTTTACCTGAGCACCGGCTCAGTTCTTGGAGACTTGTTACGAATGGTTAGCACTTTTGACTTCTGGTGACGAGTTGTTCTCTTACCTACCTTTGTTGAACGCTCTATTGTAAGTCACTTTGGACAAAAGCGTCTGATATGACTGTAATGTAATGTAACGTTTTAAACTGAAGTCCTGCAGTTATGACCATGCTGTGTGCAGATTGTGGCTTACTCCAAAAAGCAAACAGGAGTATCACTGACCTCAAAGATGACAATTTTGCAAGCGTTCTGTTCTTTATCCAGCTACATTGGCATTGCCTTGTCTCAGGCAGAAATGCTGGCTTCAAGGACCTTGTCTATTGCCAACACTGGGATGTTTCCTGTGAGGCCTGTCCATCCTCCTGCACGACCCCAAACTCCCAAGCCCCTGAGACTGAAGTGGTGGTCAGAGAGCGCAGGAAGAGCGTTTAGCAGCTCCATATCTTGTCCAATAAAGAAAGGAACGTTGAGTCGGCAAAATGTTATACATGTAGTCCACAGGTTGAGAAATATAAAAAAGGAAACTAAACAAAAGTAGCAGAGCTTATATCTGCCTTTCAGAACACTCTCACGTCCGGCTCGACTCATGGTTACCGTGCAATGCACCATGGACGGTGTAGTAAATTGACAATATATACAAATTTCGACATTGGGACACGATGATGGACACTTCTTTATACGTAGCAAGAAGTCTGAACACTTATGGGAAGCCACCCGACTCAAAGTATATCAGCTGAATCTTAAAGAGCCTTTAATCAGTTCAAATCAAATAATGAGAGGTGCTAGGACTGCATATTTTGGATAATTTAAAAGTCATTTTTGACAACTTTCTTCAATTAAGTATTTCAGTAATTTGAACACTTGCAAGTTCAACATGTTAACACATATAGTTCTACAGGTTCCTCCTGAGACCCAGGAAAACTTTTTTTTGTTGATCAATTAAGTGTGGTGGGGTGGTAAAGAACACATTTCAAATTGAATTCAAAAAAATAAGTCATGTAACTCCCTAATGGCTTCACAAAAAACAGGTTGGTCATAGGCCGAGTAAGAACTGATTACATTTCCATGCCACTGGTAAAAAAGAGGTGTTGCAATGTGCTTGGCCATTCACAAAAAGGCATCTTAGTCCAGTAGTTCTGACATCCGTGAATGGTTTGTTTCTACTCAACTACAACTTTTCTATGTGACTAATAAAACTGTGTTAAGTTGCTTTACATGGAAGTATGGCTGGCAGTGCAGTAAAACAGATGGGGGGACGAGAAGGCTGCAGACCACCTGGCCTTGGCGTAGGAGAGGCTAGTGGCATAGGTCCTTTTAGACCACTGCTGCACTGGAGAGACACTTTGGTCAGTGCCTGTCCATCGCACTCGACAAGTATTACTCGACAAACTATTGTGTACCTATTGGTCTGGGGTGGGTTTCCCGAAGCCTTCTTAACGCTACGTCGTTCGTAAGTTCCACCTTAAGCTGTACCTTAACGTCTCGCCGTGTTTCCCGAAACGTTCTTAGCTAAGTATACCTTCCGTAAGTGACACTTTCGTAGGGCAGGTCTGGACCTCTCTTAACTCTACCTTAGCGATGTTGTCAGCTCACTCCGCTAGTGGCCACCACTGTTCCGACCCGCAAGCCTCTGAAATCAGCTGTTGGCCTAGTTTAATTTCAATCTGTGAATCAATATGTAGTTCATAACGGTAATAATATACAACAAAAATACCACATTTATGGGAATGTTTTCATGCCGAAATTGTACATTACGGTGGATACATTTTGCACTTTATTGAACATGAAATCGCCTCTTAAACTCCTAAAACTCGAAAACAGTGCTTCACGATTCAGCGCCACCTCATCCAGCATGACCTCCATGTCCACATTGGTGACGCTGGTGGACCGCTTTTTGCGATGTTTTTGCCCTGACATCAGTGGCATAGCGGAGGCCCCCACAGACCCCGCAGTGCGGGGGAGCCCCGGAGTTTAGGAGGCCCCCACCCCCAGGGCCCCCCCCCCCCCTACCTGTTAAGTTGCTAGGCACCACGGTTTGACTGGCCATCTGGCATACCTGCCGGCCCGGACCACCACCCTACCATCGGACTTCACGATCGCGTCAACCCCCCCCCCGCCCCCGTTGGACTTCATGACCTGCGGGGGAGCCCCGAAATATTGCGCAACACCACTGCCTGACATATCTAATGTTACATATCTAATGTTCATGTCACGGTTACGGTGGTTGGCAGGGGGCGTGGCCTAGCCACGTGCGCTGGTGGCGCACACACTCCTGTCAACAATTACGTTGGTTGGCAGGGGGCGTGGTCTAGCCATGTGCGCTGGCCACACACACACACACACACACACACCTGGACTCAATTTCCCCCCGTGTCATTTGTTGATCACCTCACCTATATATACGTTGCCTTTCCTTTACCCCAGCGTGAGGTCGTTACTTACTCTGCGTTCACGTAGTCCTCCCCATGCACCCTTGTGTTTTATGTGTGCTTGTTTATTTGGAAATAAAGCCGTTCGTATCACTGTCCACTTGTCGGCGTCTGCGTTCGGGGTCCAACCCACTCCCTCTCCGCGTGACAGAACGACCTCACCACTATGGACCCCGGCGACCTCGACGAGTGGCGCCAAATATGCCGGGTGATGCGGGACGACCGGGATGCTTGCCTGGACCCCGGCCTTCTCGAGCGTGCGAAGCGCGGGCTCGATGCTCAGATGGTCGGGTTCAGAGCACAGATCCAGGCGCTGCGGGAGCAGGAGGAAGCGTGGGAGGCCCGGTTGGCCAACATGGGCCCCGCTGTCCGTGACCAGTGTCAGCTCGTTGTTGAGTCCCTGATCGCCAGTCACGGACAGGCGGGTCGGAAAATACAGACGACGTTGGTCCAGTGCGGGAACATGGCAGCCTTCATTGCTTCCCTCATCGGAAGGACCGCTGACGACGTCGCTCCGCACCCGGCTGACGGCGCCGCTCCGCACCCGGCTGACGGCGCCGCTCCGCACCCGGCTGACGGCGTCGCTCCGCACCCGGCTGACGACGCCGCTCCGCACCCGGCTGACGACGCCGCTCCGCACCCGGCTGACGACGCCGCTCCGCGCCCGGCTGACGACGCCGCTCCGCGCCCGGCTGACGGCGCCGCTCCGCGCCCGGCTGACGACGTCGCTCCGCGCCCGGCTGACGACGCCGCTCCGCGCCCGGCTGACGACGTCGCTCCGCGCCCGGCTGACGACGCCGCTCCGCGCCCGGCTGACGACGTCGCTCCGCGCCCGGCTGACGACGTCGCTCCGCGCCCGGCTGACGACGCCGCTCCGCGCCCGGCTGACGACGTCGCTCCGCGCCCGGCTGACGACGCCGCTCCGCAACCGGCTGACGACGCCGCTCCGCACCCGGCTGACGACGTCGCTCCGCACCCGGCTGACGACGTCGCTCCGCACCCGCTTGAGGACGTCGCTCCGCATCCGCTTGAGGACGTCGCTCCGCATCCGCCGGAGGACGTCGCTCCGCACCCAGCTGAGGACGTCGCTCCGCACCCGACTGAGGACGTCGCTCCGCACCCGCCTGAGGACGTCGCTCCGCACCCGCTTGAGGACGTCGCTCCGCACCCGCTTGAGGACGTCGCTCCGCACCCGCTTGAGGACGTCGCTCCGCGCCGCGCCGGACCGGCGCCGCGCCGGACCCGCCCGACGACGTCACGCAGCCCCCGTCTGCTGACGCCGCGCCGTACCCGCCCGATGACGTCACGCAGCCCCCGTCTGCTGACGCCGCGCCGGACCCGCCCGACGACGTCACGCAGCCCCCGTCTGCTGACGCCGCGCCGGATCCGCCCGACGACGTCACGCAGCCCCCGTCTGCTGACGCCGCGCCGTATCCGCCCGACGACGTCACGCAGCCCCCGTCTGCTGACGCCGCGCCGGATCCGCCCGACGACGTCACGCAGCCCCCGTCTGCTGACGCCGCGCCGTACCCGCCCGACGACGTCACGCAGCCCCCGTCTGCTGTCGCCGCGCCGTACCCGCCTGACGACGTCACGCAACCCCCGTCTGCTGACGCCGCGCCGGATCCGCCCGACGACGTCACGCAGCCCCCGTCTGCTGTCGCCGCGCCGTACCCGCCTGACGACGTCACGCAACCCCCGTCTGCTGACGCCGCGCCGGATCCGCCCGACGACGTCACGCAGCCCCCGTCTGCTGACGCCGCGCCGGATCCGCCCGACGACGTCACGCAGCCCCCGTCTGCGGACGCTGCACCGTACCTGCCCGACGATGTCACGCAGCCTCCGTCTGCTGACGTCACGCGGTCCCCGGCTGTCGACTACAGAGGGGGTTCAGAGCAGACCCCTGAGGAGACTCCAGAGGAGGTCCCGAAGGGGACCCTTAGAGGAGACCCCTGGAGGAGGATCCGGAGGAGACCTCCAGAGAGGACTCCCACCGACCTGGGCAGAAGGGGTGGCTCTCTTCCCGGGCCCCACCCGCCCACCAAATCTTCTCCACCCCCCCGGATCATCGACTGGGACGCAGACGGTCCAGAGGGGCGGGGTTGGACCCCGCGCCGCTACAGTCGGGATCTGTTCTTTTCCCTCAACTGCCACCGGGAACACCCCTTCAAGCCGGGTTGGACGCCAGGAGACGACGGCTGACGACGTCGCTCCGCGCCCGGCTGACGACGCCGCTCCGCGCCCGGCTGACGACGTCGCTCCGCACCCGGCTGACGACGCCGCTCCGCAACCGGCTGACGACGCCGCTCCGCACCCGGCTGACGACGTCGCTCCGCACCCGGCTGACGACGTCGCTCCGCACCCGCTTGAGGACGTCGCTCCGCATCCGCTTGAGGACGTCGCTCCGCATCCGCCGGAGGACGTCGCTCCGCACCCAGCTGAGGACGTCGCTCCGCACCCGACTGAGGACGTCGCTCCGCACCCGCCTGAGGACGTCGCTCCGCACCCGCTTGAGGACGTCGCTCCGCACCCGCTTGAGGACGTCGCTCCGCACCCGCTTGAGGACGTCGCTCCGCACCCGCTTGAGGACGTCATCCGCATCCGCCTGAGGACGTCGCTACGCATCCGCCTGAGGACGTCGCTCTGCACCCGGCTGACGACGTCGCTCCGCACCCGACTGAGGACGTCGCTCCGCACCCGTCTGAGGACGTCAAGCGGCCCCCGTCTGCTGACGCCGCGCCGGACCCGCCCGACGACGTCACGCAGCCCCCGTCTGCTGACGCCGCGCCGTACCCGCCTGATGACGTCAAGCGGCCCCCGTCTGCTGACGCCGCGCCGTACCCGCCTGACGA
Organism: Muraenolepis orangiensis; assembly: GCA_027704905.1. Taxonomy (NCBI): domain Eukaryota; kingdom Metazoa; phylum Chordata; class Actinopteri; order Gadiformes; family Muraenolepididae; genus Muraenolepis; species Muraenolepis orangiensis. The sequence goes on along the minus strand of CM051011.1, from coordinate 9,729,043 downwards.
CGTCGCTCCGCACCCGCTTGAGGACGTCGCTCCGCACCCGCTTGAGGACGTCGCTCCGCACCCGCTTGAGGACGTCGCTCCGCATTCGCCGGAGGACGTCGCTCCGCATCCGCCTGAGGACGTCGCTCCGCACCCAGCTGACGACGTCGCTCCGCACCCGACTGAGGACGTCGCTCCGCACCCGTCTGAGGACGTCAAGCGGCCCCCGTCTGCTGACGCCGCGCCGTACACGCCCGACGACGTCAAGCGGCCCCCGTCTGCTGACGCCGCACCGTACCCGCCCGATGGCGTCACGCAGCCCCCGTCTGCTGACGCCGCGCCGTACCCGCCTGATGACGTCAAGCGGCCCCCGTCTGCTGACGCCGCGCCGTACCCGCCTGACGACGTCACGCAGCCCCCGTCTGCTGACGCCGCGCCGGATCCGCCCGACGACGTCACGCAGCCCCCGTCTGCTGACGCCGCGCCGTACACGCCCGACGACGTCACGCAGCCCCCGTCTGCTGACGCCGCGCCGTACCCGCCTGACGACGTCAAGCGGCCCCCGTCTGCTGACGCCGCGCCGTACCCGCCTGACGACGTCACGCAGCCTCCGTCTGCTGACGCCGCGCCGGATCCGCCCGACGACGTCACGCAGCCCCCGTCTGCTGACGCCGCGCCGTACCCGCCCGACGACGTCACGCAGCCCCCGTCTGCTGACGCCGCGCCGTACCCGCCCGACGATGTCACGCAACCCCCGTCTGCTGACGCTGTGCCGGATCCGCCCGACGACGTCACGCAGCCCCCGTCTGCTGACGCCGCGCCGGACCCGCCCGACGACGTCACGCAGCCCCCGTCTGCTGACGCCGCGCCGGATCCGCCCGACGACGTCACGCAGCCCCCGTCTGCTGACGCCGCGCCGTATCCGCCCGACGACGTCACGCAGCCCCCGTCTGCTGACGCCGCGCCGGATCCGCCCGACGACGTCACGCAGCCCCCGTCTGCTGACGCCGCGCCGTACCCGCCCGACGACGTCACGCAGCCCCCGTCTGCTGTCGCCGCGCCGTACCCGCCTGACGACGTCACGCAACCCCCGTCTGCTGACGCCGCGCCGGATCCGCCCGACGACGTCACGCAGCCCCCGTCTGCTGACGCCGCGCCGGATCCGCCCGACGACGTCACGCAGCCCCCGTCTGCTGACGCCGCGCCGTACCCGCCTGACAACGTCACGCAGCCCCCGTCTGCGGACGCTGCACCGTACCTGCCCGACGATGTCACGCAGCCTCCGTCTGCTGACGTCACGCGGTCCCCGGCTGTCGACTACAGAGGGGGTTCAGAGCAGACCCCTGAGGAGACTCCAGAGGAGGTCCCGAAGGGGACCCTTAGAGGAGACCCCTGGAGGAGGATCCGGAGGAGACCTCCAGAGAGGACTCCCACCGACCTGGGCAGAAGGGGTGGCTCTCTTCCCGGGCCCCACCCGCCCACCAAATCTCCTCCACCCCCCCGGATCATCGACTGGGACGCAGACGGTCCAGAGGGGCGGGGTTGGCCCCCGCGCCGCTACAGTCGGGATCTGTTCTTTTCCCTCAACTGCCACCGGGAACACCCCTTCAAGCCGGGTTGGACGCCAGGAGGCGCCCGTTGAGGGGGGGGTACTGTCACGGTTACGGTGGTTGGCAGGGGGCGTGGCCTAGCCACGTGCGCTGGTGGCGCACACACTCCTGTCAACAATTACGTTGGTTGGCAGGGGGCGTGGTCTAGCCATGTGCGCTGGCCACACACACACACACACACACACACACCTGGACTCAATTTCCCCCCGTGTCATTTGTTGATCACCTCACCTATATATACGTTGCCTTTCCTTTACCCCAGCGTGAGGTCGTTACTTACTCTGCGTTCACGTAGTCCTCCCCATGCACCCTTGTGTTTTATGTGTGCTTGTTTATTTGGAAATAAAGCCGTTCGTATCACTGTCCACTTGTCGGCGTCTGCGTTCGGGGTCCAACCCACTCCCTCTCCGCGTGACAGTTCATTTCTTGTTGGTGCGCTTTTATTGAAATTGTCAGCCAATCAGAGAGAATTGTGAACTACACCAGTTATGTGATGGGGCTGCTGGTTAATCAACCCTAATTGCAAAGTTATTTAAGGCACCATGACAATGATATAAAAAATATTTAAATCAACCTTTTCTTGCCAAATAAGGTGTACTGGTAGGTGGCGTAATTTGCTGAGGTGGTGTAGCGGGAAGAGGCTTGATATCACAATCTGAGGTGGCGGGCTCGTGCCACCTGTAGGCAATCATTAGATTTACGGTTTGATAATTTAGTTTGTAAGTTTTAAATTCTATGAATATGTTCTCAGTCATGATAAATGCAATATTCTTTAGTATTCCTGCAGTGTTTTATTGATAAAGAACACCACATCCTCTCATAACGCGGTGAAACAGTCGCTACCTGGAGTGAAAAGTCGATTCTCGAGTCATCGATTTCAGCACAACGTCGGACGTAAGAAGGTATACCTTAAGCAACCGCCTAAGGGATAGTTCGTGGAACACACGTAGAACAGTAAACAACTTTAGTAAGGTATACCTTTCAAGTCTTCGTAACACGCTAAGAGACAACGTTATCGGGAAACCCACCCCTGGACGTTTCAAAACGTTTCCAAGTAAGGTCCAATCTCTTGCTAAATGCGACACTTAAAATAATGCAGATTTCACATATTTTTGCCGGATGTGATTTTACTTTTGTCGGTGAAAACATTTTTGGGCACAAAATCTTTTTCCATGTAGAAATAATTATATTCTCTTATATTTATATTATATTTGCTTGACTTCATATCATAACCTTCTGGAGTCAGACATTCAGTTAATATAGCCTCTTTACGGAATATTTTGCCAAATCTGCTCCAGCGTTGTGCAATACAATACAATGTAGGTAGTATATGCATATTCATGCCTGATCCTCCAATACTAAAATAAGTGGGATTATGCATGGACTGACCTCGCTGGAACCTACTGTTTGATCATCCAGGGAGGGGGCATAGTGGTGGGTTGATGTTCCACCACGTTGAATAGCCTCATATTCAGCACTGCAATCTTGCAATGTTGCTTTATCTCTTTAGCATTTTGTCTGGTTTTACTTTCCATTGTATTTATTTGTTATGGAAATAATTGTCTTTGCATGGCATTACTCATATATACCTTAAACATGTGTTTATTCATGAAGAGCATATGTGGCTGTTCTTCAAAAGGACATATGGTTTCATTTATTATCCACATTAAATTAAACAAAGGAAAACACAGCATTTGGTATTGTTATTGTATTATTATTATTATTATTTAGAATTAGCCTAATGTTTAACAAAGCAGCAAACTCTCTTTGGCAATGCACCTAGTCACCTCTCCTAAATAAAGTATCATACACATGAAGAAACAGGAATGCATTACAAAGTAGGCCTATAGCTTATAGTTAATTATTATTGCATATCCATTAATGTAACTTTATTCCTATAAAACAGAGCAACAATCTTGAGTCTTATCTGTTTTATTTGCAGCCCATATATCACAGCGTTGAGAGCAGGGGGGACCACCATAATTAATATGGACGCCACTTTCCCTTTCTCTGCCAAATAAGGAAAACGGTGCAGAGCAACTGAACTGAGACCTGACACCATCATTATGACATACAGAGCAAGATGTGTGGTGCAGGTTTGCAGGGCCCGGCTGTTTAACACCCGGTTCTTACTGGTCAAACACGCTATGGCGATCTTTAGGTAGGTTAGTACTGTGCTGCCGAGAGATGAACCCAGTAAAACCACGGTGTACCCAAGGCCATAAATATTATTGATCAGGACACTATCACATGAAAGCTTGAATAAAGAGGCATTATCACAGAAAGGGTATGAAATTGTTATCCTGCAGCGAGACAGACGGACAGAGAGTCCTATAAGGATGCCCACCATGAATATGATCACGCCCCATGCAAATGCACTTAATTTCAGTAGCATCTTGTTTGTCATTATGTTGGAGTATTGCAGGGGGTTACAGATAGCCACATGTCGGTCATAAGCCATGATCATCAGAACAGACAGAGAGGTGCCAATGTGAAGATGAAAGAAAAATGCTTGAATGACACACTCTATGTAGCTAATGTAGCGGTTGGCACTTGCTGTAAATATGTTGCCCAGTAAGCAAGGAATAATGGCTGTAGCTCCTATGACATCGTTGATACTCAGGTTGCAGAACAGCAGATACATGGGCTGGTGCAGGCTCCTCTCCATGCAGATCAGAACTGTCAGGCCAATGTTGGACACCATGATGAAGATGTATAAAAGAAGCAAAAGGATGAAGACAGGAAAGGAATATTGTGGGGTGACCTTTAACCCCTCTAGGAGTAAGATGTCTCCACTCCATGTCTGGTTCTCCATACTATGAGACTATGAAACTGAAAATAAGAAGACAGAAGGAATACATGTGTTGTTTAGTTAATATTTTGGTACATTTTTAGCTGTACCGTAACATTCAAGGTTCAAGATGTTTTGAATTGCCATTTGCAACAAGTGCACAAGGAATGCTTACTCCCCATTCCCTCCAGCAGTATGAATTTTAACAGCAATACTATTCTATGCTATACGAAACTATGCAATACTATGCTATACAATGCTATACTATATACAACACTATATACTCCCTTTTATATGCTATACAACACTACTATACCATATATACAATACTAGAACGGATGATATTTACATATTGACGAAAGGTTCAAAAAGCATTTAAAAGTTGCAGTAGTGCAGCAGCCTCATAAATACAGTGCACTACAGTGCAGCGCAGAAATAATGCAGTACCTGGAATGAATTCAAACTAAACATTTTCTTAAAACTTATTTTTTGCTTTTTGTTGTACTGATCTGATGTGAAAATCCAATTGCATTATTTAGTGAGCCGCACTATTACCAGAGGCTCAATATCATTATTAATTGTTGAGATGAGTCCATGTGGGCATTGAGATGTTTAGCAAGTGGACTTCACTCATTTATTGTACTGAATTGTATAATACAAATTTTATATTATTATTATTATTATTTTTAACAATAATAATAATAATAATAATAATAATAATAATAATAATAAAAATTGAATACTTTTCTAATGCAAGTTGAGTACGAAGGGTAACTATTATGATATTCAAATGAAAAAGATTTAAAAAACATTACATTTCAACCTAAACATTCAGTTCTTTAATCAAATAAGCATAAGCATATACAAGCATAAAGCATATACAAGCATAATACATTGTATTACATCAAACGATTATAATATGTTCAGGTCAGCTTTACCTGTTTGATAAGGTCTCCCCTACAGCCTCAACCAAAGAAAGGAGTCAAAGTACTTTTATTGAGTAGGCAAGGGCAACTGTTTCGTCACATCTGTGGCAGTAGTCACGAGGCAACTTCTATTTTGACAGGACCATAACAAGATATTTTCTGGTGACTTTCACAATTATAATTGTGTCCATAATGGCTGAAGTCCTGCTTGCTGCATACTGGGACAAGGACAGGTTGGATTATGGTTGGATTTGAACAGAGTTTAACAGTTTTCATAGCATTCTGGAGAAAAGTTGACTGTGGCTGGGAGGTTAGAGGCTGTTGTATGTTCTTTTTTAAAGATGAATAAATAAATAAAAAGTATAAAACTATGAAAGTAAATAAGAAGCCCACATAAGTAGATTAGCAGCCCTCAGTGGTGTGCTGCTAATGCCCAGGCTCTGACACGCTCTTTGGCAACTCATTGTTTTATTTCATTGAAAATATGCACATATTTTCAATAACCATGCACACATCATATTCACACAGAAGTATACAACATTTTGTATTTTATATATAATAACCAGAAAACATGCTATACCCTCATATGTATCATTATCAAGACATAAAATGACTTATATTGTTGTGGGTCCATCCCAAACGTTTTTCATATTACTGATAGCATTGTTGGTGTCACAAAGCTATATTATAACTTAGGTTGTCAAAATAATGCGTTCATTTTGATAAATTATTTCTACAAAAAATGACGAGTCAAATAAATCTCACTCTATGATGCCCCTTGAACTGCCCTGGGCCTCACCACTGTAGCTTTATAAACGGAAGCAGATGACAAAACGTTGCTTGGCCCAGCGAGCATTTACATATTAAAAAAAGCTGAGATGGAATTGTTGATATGAGCACCTGCAATCTCTGCAGTCATGAATGTTCATACCACCGAGCTCGGAGACCTAGCATAGCCCGTGATGCTATCGCTGGCAACCAGTTTGGTCAAGCCGCTCGAACAGCCGGTCAGACGCAAACTGAGTGACATATTAAACAACCCAATCGCTAAAAGGGATTACAATGGACTGCCAAAATAAAATTGACTTGACTTGAGAATATAAACAAGCTAGTTTGTCTCAGCGACTTGTTAAAGGAGAAGTAAGAGGTATTGTGAGGCTGATGGGATACTAACATATATACTAATACTACTAATACTAATACTAATGTGTTATAGCCTATGGTGCCACATATATTTTTGCTTGGTTGGTGTATATTTTGTCATGCAGATATTGGAAAAATAAGAGGAATTTAGTTCAAATAGACTGTTAGCCTAATGTTAGGTTATAAATGTTGCCTGATGATCAATATACAATATATATATTTGAAATTGTTCTCACAGCAAATATTGATACACAATTAATTTGCTATTTATTTAGATTTATTGATGCATTTAATAAATATAAAAAAAATTATATAATATACATTTTGTTCTAACCGGGTTTCTTCATTTCTTCATACATTTCTCATTTCTTCATACATTTGATTTGCTCTTTGTTAATGCAAAAGCTCTGAAACTTATTTAGTTAAATATTGATATAAACAAGCAAACCTGAGCACAGACAAAAAATCACCACAACATAATCCAGACTTATTATAACAATTATAAGGGACATTTATTGGTGCTGAAAACTTTCAAACTATTAAAAAAAACTGTTGTAACGGTAAGTGTTGTAATATATTTGTAAGTGTGCAGTGGTAAACCTCACTCCCCGACACCTAAAAGACATTCTAGCGTTACAGCTACAGCCCATGGGTTTTAGCTTCTCACGTTAGAGGGCTGCCACTCATACCAGAGGTTGTGAGTTTGAGCCCAATGCAGGACACTAACTGTTACACAAGGACAAATATGTTATTCTTTTTTAGGTATTCACAGTGAAACTATAGATAGATTTAATTTGTAGTAGATATTCTTATTATAAATATATTGGATTGTCAACGGCTATATCTCAGCCACTGATTGGCCCCCGATGAATGCAAATGTCTGAAACTTGGCTGTGTTTGACATGCTGAAAATCTATCCATAGGGATAGGTTTCTTTATACATTGACAAAAAAACACAAAAAATGGTATTGATGCTCTATGGATGTGTCTCATCTAAGAACCAAAATTACAAATAAAAAATAGACAAGTTATGCAGAAATTGGCTCCAAAATTGTTGAGGTTGCTGGGGTCACAGTTGCTGGGATGGCGGGTGCTGGTGTGGTGGTCACTGGGGTTGGTGATCGATGTGGGGTGAATACGTATTGAATCATTATTTTATCATTTATGTAATTCTCTCATGTTAGTTATGTTAAAATGTTATGGGCACATACAATTACAGCATAGATTTGACATATTTATGACAAATCATCATTTTTCACTTTAAACTTTGGGCAACAAATGGAAAAACCTTTCTGATACAGATTTGACAAGAATTTACGGATCTCTTTGGACTGTATTCCATAAATGATGGGGTTGAGGCTTCCAGGGATGATGTGAAATAGAATCGCACACAATTTTCTATAGTCTGAGTACAGAGGAAAGCGATGCAGAATAATAATTACTGTTCCAGATAAAAGCATGATGAGGTACACAGAGAGATGAGTACTGCAAGTCTTAAGAGCTTTGCTGTTCAAAGCTTTGTTCTTACTAGTCAGGCAGACAGCTGTGATATTTCCATAAGTATAGACCATACTGCCTATAGAGGAGGAGAAGAGCACGACAGTAAATGATAGCCCATATATGTTGTTAATAAAAGTGCTCTCGCAGGACAGTTTAAACAGAGAGGCATTGTCACAGTAAGGATTTGTGATAAGGGTTCTGCATCTGTTCAGTCTGACGGTCAGCCCAAGCAAAACCGCCACCAACACGAAAGCCACTCCCCAGGCAGAGACCGTTAGCTTCATCACCATTTTGTGGTTCATAATAGCGGCATAGCGCAAAGGGTTACAGATAGCCACATATCTGTCAAAGGCCATGATCATCAGAACTGTGTGAGAGGCAGTGGCAAACATATGTGTGGTAAAGGCTTGGACCAGACACTCATAGTAGCTGATGAAGCGTTCAGAAGAAGGCAACAACATGTCCCAAATCAGCTTTGGCAACATTATGGAGTTTCCTATGATGTCGTTGATTGTCAGATTACAAAAAAGCATATACATAGGATTATGAAGACTCCTTTCAATGCAGACCAAGACTACCATTCCCACATTGGCAAACATTATAAAAAGATAGGATACAAGAAAACATACAAAAATAGGGTATATGGAGTGCTCTGTAAGCTTTAACCCCTCCACCTGAAGTGTGAAGCTGTTGTAGGTGTAGTTTTCCATTGAGCTTAAACAAAGGAAGAAAGAGGTGAAAGAGGTCAACTGTTAGCTATAAAGCAACAAAATACAGCATAACATCTAACAAAATATATACATTTACACAAAGCATATTTTACAAGTAGAGAAAATACCCAAATAATTGGAAAATGTTAAGGTGACAATTGTAATTACTAATTTAATTTACAAAGTTTTAAAGTAAGTAATGCAAAAGTACCTTGTGCAAAAGTTTGCGTGTGTTTTTCTGCGTTATAGTCACAAGCCTTCTTAAATGACTGTCAAGAACTCTGTCATGGCATTTATGAATGTGAGACAATTATCTTGGGAGCTCTCAGAACCAATAATATCTGACGCAACTCACATGGTAAATGTGATCAAAAGAAAATCCTTAATTGCTTAATGAAAATATGTAACATGTAGCTACAATACATGCACATGGGTTTGTTTGATCTTGATGTATATATTATGTATAATATTACAAACAAAGCTAGACAGCCGTATATATGTTGATAATCAAAATGGATAGTTGGCCAGCATCAAGCACACTGAAATGGAACGAAACCATTGGTACATCTGTATCCACAAGTGATGTCCCACCTGTCAAATTAAAATTAAAGGTTCGGAGAAAGAATTGCGCTGAAAATTTAGAATTGGGATTTTTTTTGGAACGGCACGGAAGACAATTCACTAACGTTGTGTGTGGTTTGTTCTGAGGTTTTACGAAACAAAGCTCTGAAACCATGGATACTGCGTCATCACCTCAATCCAAAACACCAACAGTACAAGTCACTTTTTCCCAATTTAAATTTTAGTATCAGGGCATTCATCAAGACGTCATGTCTGACCACCGAGAATGCAAAGAAAGTGGAGGCAATTGAACAGATCCCCCGACTGACAGCCAAGGCTGGTAAGCCGCGTACAATCCATAAGAATTACATCCTACCCACCAGAAAAGAGATGATGGTGGGGGTGATGTTGAGAGAGAAGCCATGCAAGCTAATCAAGCTCATCTCAATGTCTAATAATCCAGTCAATGCAGGATTGACGAACGAGAATGTTTCAACTGAAACTGTAAACAATGTGGCTCTACTCTCTTCTGCCCTGACGACAATAACAGTTGGACAGCAGACAGGGAGGGCCACAATGGGTCACCAAGCTATGTGGTTATCCAACATCACCCACTACTGCGTCAGGGTTTCGAAGATACATATACAGCCGTGGTTGGCCTGATGTCCAATAACGATGAGAAGGTCTATCTGGAGGAGTTGGGTCACCTGACTCAGTGGTGTCAGAACAACCTCCACCTGAACGTTAGCAATACGAAGATATGTTGATGGTCTTTGCGAGAGTGGACAGCTTCAAACACCTTGTCCACATCACAAAGTACCTGACAAGGACAACACACGTAGACACAGTGGTACCAAAATCACACTCAAGACTGTTCCATCTCAGAGAATTTAAGAAGTTTCGGGCATCTTACTAGATTCAAAAAAGATTCTACTCCTGCACCATTGAGGGCATCCTGAATGTGAATATCACCACCTGGTTTGGAAACAGCATCATGCAGGACCAGAAGGCCCTCCGGAGAGTGGTACAGTCGGCCACTCCCTCACTTTGACAACATCTACACCAAGCGGTGTAGGTCCGGGCCAGAAGGATCCTGAGTGACCTGTGACTGTTCTCCCTGTTACGCTTTGGCAGAAGGTACTGCACCCACAAGGCAAAGATGGAGAGACTCAACAAGAGTTTCTTCCCACAGGCCATCCAGTACCTGAACGAACATTAATTTACACCCTCAGCTTACAAAAATGTGTTGGAGCTCTTGATGGTGCTGAAAGTGTACATTATCTCACATGGTGCATACTTACTGCCACATTCTGATCAGACAGTCAGTGGCAGTGTATACAAACAGCAGGGAGGGCACTCCTCTGCCCTCAACCGAGCGGTCAAGCTCTCGCTGTGGGCTTCAGAACCTTATCAGTTTAAGATCTCTACACATCGTGAGTGCCCAGAATTTCATTTCATGTGTCGTGACAATTGGCAGTTACATCCCAACATTGCCACAGTGAAATGACTCGGGATGGTTCAGGTGAACCTGTTTGCATCCAGAGACTCTCTGAAAGATGTGATGTCATTCTGATAGTCTGGATCACTGTTACACCACCATTCAGCACGCTTATCGTGCTGTTGCATGGTCGGCTTTTGGCAAATCAGACCACAACTTTGTGCTTCTACTTACTGTTTACAGTAAGTAAAGTGGACAGACAACGCCGTACTACATCTGAGGTTGGGCTGGAAATCACGGACTGGAGTGTATTCAAGACAACTGACCTGTATATGTAGGCAGATCACGTCACATCTTACATTAATTGGCTAGTGGAGGAATGCATCCCCAGCAAGTCTCCTTGTTAATTTCCGAAACTGCAAACGATGGAACGATGAAACTAATGGAACGCACTACTGCTTTTACAACAGGGGACTTTATTATCAACATGAAGGCCAACCTCAGAAAAGCCATCAAGAAGGTAAAATTGGATTATAAAAACTAACTTTTAATTACAGTTTGGGGGCTCTGACACCAGACACATTCAACTAAAAGCGGAGCTCATAAGGAGTCAATAACAACAACCCCTCCCTAACAGAAGAGCTTAACAAAATACAACAACATTTCTGCTTGCTTTGAAAGGGGAAACTCTGAGCTGACCCACAAATTGGACAATCATCCAAACTGCAATTGTCCGAATCCGAGGTCCGCAGAACCTTCAGTAGGGAAGGGAAGGCAGCAAGCCCAGACTACGTTCCATCCGTGTCTTCAAGACCTGTGCAGGCCAGCGGGCTCCTGGGTTCACAGACACCTTCAATGCATCACTGCAACAGTCTGTCATCCCAGTGTGCTTCAAAGAGACAACCATTGTGCCATTACCCCCCAAAAAAACGAACAGGCCTCAATAAATATCTCCATGTGGCTTTTACACTCATAGCCATGAAGTGCCTGGAGAAAGTGTTCATGACACACATTAACTGTATAATCCCTGACTCCCTGGACCCACTCAATTTGCATACCGACCAAATTGGTCTGTAAACGACGCCATCTCCCTGGCAATACACACTACAAACATACCCCCAATCATAACTGGATTTTGGACTTCTTGACAGGCAGGCCTCAAGTCCCAATGCGTGGTCTCACTGTGTAGTATGGCAACACTACTGCACAGGATAAGAAAGCCATCTGAGGATCACCCATGAGGCGGAACCACGCGAAAGGTTACCGATCTTCGTTAAGTTCGCCCAAAAATCTGTAGGTTAACCAAAGAAAAGTAAACTACAAAAAATTAGTCCTCGGCTGAAATAAGTACATCCACATACAACCAGACAAGACTAACTTCGCCTGACAGGACAGGACATATAGATAGGTGGCCAGCATCATTCAAACAGACAGGGGAACCCACAACACTTAATTACCACACATATATAAGAAGACAGACCCCCCACAAAATTGCCTGTTCTACCATCTCAACAGCCAATCAAAGAATATAATATATAACAAACTTTATAATTACTACTTATTACTACTTTATAACTATTGTTATAAAATATAACAAACAGAATATAATAATTAAGTTCTAAACCAACAGTTGACCCAAATACATTTTTGTTGTTCCCGGGCGGACCGCCTTTAGTGTCGGACCGCTTTAAATGACAATACAACCAGTGGGTAATTCCCATTACACTTCTCACTTTTTCGAGGCTCAAGGGCCGTTTTTATCCACAGGCAGTGGGAGTACTGAAATGTTAGGAGTGCTGCCACAATCATAATATTGTCTCCAATATTACACCAGTCATACTTACTGGACTTATCACTGTTTCTGCACTGCACTTATGATGCTGATGCACTACTGTCACTTTAAAATGCTTTAGTATATATATATATATATATATATATATACTCAGTTCAACTCAGAGTCCTGCCATCTGCAGAAGTTCTCGGCCGACTCTGCAGTCGTTGGTTGTGTCAGCGAGGGAAACGATGAGGAGTACAGGGGCATCGTGGACTCCTTCGTTGAGTGGTGTGAGCTGAACCACATGCAGCTCAACACAGACAAGACGAAGGAGATGGTGGTGGACTGGAATGGAGTTGTACAGGAATATAAATACCTGGGAGTTCACCTGGACAACAAACTGGTCTGGGCCAAGACCTCTGAGGCTATGTACAAGAAGGGCCAGAGCCGTCTCTACTTCCTGCGGAGGCTCCGGTCCTTCAACGTTTGTAACACGATGCTGAAGATGTTCTACCAGTCGGTGGTAGCCAGTGCCATCTTCTCCGGTGTCGTGTGCTGGGGAAGCAGGTTGAGGTCAGCAGACGCCAACAAGATCAGCAAGATCGTCAGGAAGGCTGGCGCTGTCCTGGGAGTCCAGCTGGACTCCTTGTTGGTGGTGTCTGAGAGGAGGATGCTGCGAAAGCTGCGTAGTATCCTTGACAACAACTCTCACCCTCTCCATCAGGTGCCGACCTCATACAGAAGCACCTTCAGTAACAGACTCATTCCACGCAGGTGTACCACAGAACGCCACAGGAAGTCCTTTCTTCCTGTGGCCATCAGACTTTTTAATTCATCTACCTCGGGTCTACCAGTGGAGACTCAGTGACCTGAGGTCATCGCTCTGTGTTATTATTTTTTGGTCAACGCACTGTAAATCCTTTCACTGTAATTTTGCACTGTAAATTCAATTTCACTTTTCACTTTTCACATGTCACTTTTTCAGTACTCATCTGAATTATTTATTAGTATTTTATTACTGCCAATTTGCACTATACGTATTGTTGTATATTGTATATACCTACGTATTACTGTAATAATACTGTAAATTGTGCAATTCATCTGTCTATACATTTAGATTTAATTTAGATTTCATTTCGTTATATTTTGTTTATACTAGTTTAGTTTAGTTTAGTTTGTTGTTATTTAGTTTTTAGGTGTTAGTATATTTTGTGTGCATTTATTCCCCCTGTTTCAACTGTTGCACCTTAATTTCCCTCGGGATAAATAAAGTCTCTTGAATCTTGAATCTTGAATATTATAGAATAGGTATTGAAATTCAGAGCGAGTGAATGGCAGCATTCCATTGTACTTGTTGGTCTGGTTCCTGAGACAATAATGCCATGCATAATACAGGAGGAAAATTATAGAACAACCTTACATTTGGGTTAGTTGTGTATGCATTAGTCATGTTTATTTGTCATGGTATGGCATATAAGGATCAATGGCATCCCAGTGACCATCAGCTAATAGAATTAGAGGACATGTTTGGCTCCAGAGGCCAAAGGACTGAGATGAGGCCGGTCTCAATGGAGTTGCAGTCTGGCCTCTCTCTCTCTCTCTCTCTCTCTCTCTCTCTCTCTCTCTCTCTCTCTCTCTCTCTCTCTCTCTCTCTCTCTCTCTCTCTCTCTCTCTCTCTCTCTCTCTCTCTCTGGTCCATGGTGTGTGTAAATTGAATTTGATAGATTAGATTAGATCGATTATTGTTGGTCTTACTTTTTTGATAATTTGACTCACCGGGCTGTGTGTGTGTGTGTGTGTGTGTGTGTGTGTGTGTGTGTGTGTGTGTGTGTGTGTGTGTGTGTGTGTGTGTGTGTGTGTGTGTGTGTGTGTGTGTGTGTGTGTGTGTGTGTGTGTGTGTGTGTGTGTGTGTGTGTGTGTGTGTGTGTGTGTGGGGGGGGGTGTCATCAACATATAGTACTTAGATGCAACCAAACAAGTGTTTTTAAATTCCTTATTTTAATTGTTACTGTTTGTTTTACAGGGCATTAAATGTTCTGATACATACAAACAGTTCCAGAAGTTTCCATGTACATGTTGTTCCTGTCTTTGTCTTAATCATCCGACTTTGACAAACATTTAGCGTATTGCAAATTGTTTCCCCTGAGGATTAATTAACATAAGGAACAGTTAATAACTGTGTTGTTCGAAGCTGCCCCCCAGAGGACTTCATTAATAACTGTCTTTGTTTCCATGTGTGTCTTGTGAGAGTGGGCAAATTAGCCCTTCATTTACGTAAGGAGACACTAATGACTGATGTGACCAAACTGTTGCAACATAGAGTGAAGAAAATATTTGTTTATTGGTATCCTGAGATTTAAGTAGCGAAACAGTTTCGTACAAATTGGACTTAAACATGTTTCATTAACAGTTTGCAGTCACAAGTGTATTCATTATGAAAGCAAAACACTTTTGTTTCTTTGTTTTCTGTTCCAAACAACTAGCATATACTTATACTAGCATATACTAATAGTCAACTTTTCTTTAACCGTTGGAACATTTAACACTGGTCTATGGTTGTATAATGATATCTCTTAATAATGGAACAGTTTGTGTGTCCACAACCTTCTCTTAGCTCTCTTTACCATATACTGAATATCACAGGTAGCAGTCATACATTTGAGATAAGTACTAGAAAGTGGTTGAATCCACTGTGGCCCACTGCTTCTAGTGCTGCTAGTGAATCAGATCTGAATCAGAAAGCCTTGAGTGTCATTGAACAAATAAAATAAAATTGTCTAGTAATCCCCATGATACTCTCACAAACAACAATTTGAAAAACTTGAATAATTAAAAAAATAAAGCTAAACAAAAAACAGTTAAAAAAATGTATGAAGAATGCAATTTGTATATATAAACCTATTATGTTGGCCCTATATACACATATATACACATACATAGTGCAAATTAGAAAATAATATGGTGGAGTGTGATGTACCATGTAACTAGGTATGTATTATTGATACAATACAGTATTGTAGTTACACAGACAGTCCAGAAACAGTCAAACAGTACATTATTGTATTTACACAGAAAGTCCAGTCATTACAGTATTGTGGTTACAAACACTAACAGTTACTGTTAGTGTTTGACAGTGTTCAGTTCCCGTAGGGCACCATATAGTGAAACTGTATGGATTTTTGATGATCCCTGGCGAGGTTGCCTGTTGCCTGTTCACCTTTTTCTATGTATTTATTTGGTTGGATAACTGGCACTTCAGTTAAGTACTGTTAATTGAAACAATTGCCTCTACAATTGAATCCAGATATTCAGAGAAAAAGTCTAATAATTCACAGATTCTTTCGATAGAGTCTTTAGACATCTCTCCCTCTCCCTTCCACATTGGTTCCATCTGTGTCGTCAGGTCCATCTGTACTGGGGAGACTCCCTGGGAATACTCACAGTCAGGGCCTTCGACTACTACCTGGCCATCTGCCGGCCGCTGTGCTACCATGCTCTGATGACTACCAGCAGGATCATCGCCGGCATTTGGCTGACAAACTTGGTGCTGGTGGGCAGCCTCTTGGTGCTGGTGGGCAGGCTTCCTCACCCACTTCCGGCTACAACAACCCATCCCTGATGAAGCTAATTGGCGAAAACACGACGGCCAACAACATGTACGGACTGGTGAACACCTTGCTGATGCAGGGCGCAACCATGCTCACTGTCCTCTTCACATACGGACACATGGCCACCTGCATTCTCAACAGGTACTTATCTGTCACGGCCGGGTGTAGGTGGCACCCAAAAGCAGAGGGAACAGACGCCAGATGGAACAGGTGCTTTAATGTTGTTGCACACGCTGATAGCGCGATCAAAGGCAGAGGTAAAGACAGGGCAAGGCAAAACAAGGTCGTAATTCAGGCGATGGTCAAAAACCAGCCAAACACGGTAGATCCAAAAAACAGAATATAATTGAATTGAAGAAACATCCTTAGCATGGTCTCCTTAGAAAAAAACCTACACCCTATAGATTGCCTAAGACCCCTACAAACCCCCGTGACTAATAATAATACAAATATTAACTTGTTTCACTGGCAATGGAGTAGGAAAAAAATAAAAAAACTGTATAAAGTTAAATATATAGAATAAAAATGCAATTTATAAAATGCAATATATCGGCACAGAAAAAGAGCAATATGTATTTATAAATCAATGTAATAAAATATACATTGTTGGAGATGTCCTTGGAGATGTGCACGCCGAGGAACACCGTCGATGGAGATAGGGCCGTGCTCTCCTCTCTGCTTCCTGTAGTCCACGATCGAAGTCCGAGTCGAAAGAATGAAAAAACTCCGGTAGGCGGCGAGCGACTGACGATCTGATCAAAAAACTGCGTCGTCGTGCGGGAGCTCGCGAAACGGCAGCCATCTCGTACGGCAGGGGTCATTTAGATAAACTTTCATCAAGAGTCTTCTTCTTCCAGTGTGATGTATGGCTTAGGCAACCTTACGAAAATGCCTTTAAACATTGAGAATCCAACCCAGAACCCTTAATTTATTAATTTGATTTGAGAGTAGACATGATCTATTTTACACAAGAGTCCTGGCCCAAGACCGCAGCAACATACAATACTACATACAGTAAATTACTCAAAACTACAGAACAAGACATTATTTAACTGTTGATAAGAGGTTGCAAAAGTACACAATTCTGTACTTAAATAGAAGTAAAGATACTTGTGTAAAATGCTTTGATAAAAGTAGAAGTACTGATTAAACGTTTAACTCAAGTAAAAGTGGCAATTATGTGAAATAAAACAAATTGATAATTAACGTCAAATATCTTAAAATTAAAGTAACAACCCTGTTTTCAAAATGTAAGAGGTAGATATTTATGTTAAAATGTAAGGAGTAAAGTAAAAATAAATACTTAATTAAAGTACAGACGCCTGAAGAATCAGTTAAACTAGGTTAACATGCAAATATATTTAAATCTTGTATGGTCGTGTCCTCCCCTCACTCCACCCCTCCCAGGCAGGGAGATGCGCGGAGTGAAACATGTGAAAGCATTGGTGTGTAATGTGAATAGTTGAATTTGCAAATTGCATGTTCAGGGAATGTATGCCTTTTAAACAAACCTGTGACTGAGGTTGGTTCAAACACTATTTATGATACATGCATACTTTGGGACCGATATCACATCCAGTTCAGTGGATGAAAGAGCTCCAGTTATGTGCGCCACTGTATCTGCACACTGTTATATTTCTGGCAGTTTGCCACTGTGCTGTCCAGTAGCAGTGATGTATTATTTGACGTTGTCAATTTAAATAATTAAATATTGTCTTTCCAATACGTGGACCTTGCACTCCTGGGCCCCCTGGGCTGTAGCCTAGACCAGTCTGTGCATTATTAAATGAATCAGCGCTTCTGCCCAGGAACCAACAATTATATTTCTTCCCACGACTACTCGTCTACTCGCGACTACTCGCACTAGCACAGTGCGCACTAGTGATCAGGGTGCGAACTGGAGGGGAGCAGGGGGAGCTATAGCTCCCCTAGTGGTGACATGAGCTCCCCTGGGAACATGGTTTGGGAAATTTGGGCGGAGCTCTCTAAAATACTGATATGATGACCAAATAAATTCCATTTTGGACAAATTTTGCAAATTTTTGAAAAAATTCAAAGGTGTAAAATAAGTGAAATAAAATTATATTTTGAGTTTATGATTCATGAAAAAAGTGTCGCCTGCTTGCACGCTGCCCGCAGCTCCACCCACGACCCACTCACTCACAAGCTCGTTTAGTTAGCACTGCATGTTTACCAGGCATTGTTGCTGCTGCTGACATGTCGAAAAGAAAAAAACAACTTACCTTGGGCAATTTCTTTAAAAAGACCGCCAAACAACCTGATCAAGAAGACCAACCGAATGTAGCTGGTGGTAGCACATCGTACGTTGTGACTGCTGCTACAACAGAATCGAGAGAGGAGGGAGCTAACGTCAGTGCCAGTGCTAACTTGACAGCTAACGTTAACTTGGGGGCTGAAGAGACACAAGAAGACGAGCCAAGAGAAGCTAACTTGATGACTACAACTACCATAGTAGAGGTCGAAGGAGATGTGGAAGAAGATGATGATGCTGCTGATGACCACCCCACCTGTTCTTCCTCTTCCTCCCTGCCTGCTGCTCGAGATGGGGGGGGCGAAGTTGCTGCGGTGGTCCCGCGGCCGCCGGCTGGCTGGACCAGCCAACAGTGGAGTGAGTGGATCACACGCCTCCCATGGCTGTTCTCCAAGGATGGATGCATAGGCTGTACTCTTTGAAAAAGGTGGAGCGCACTTATCAGAATAATGGATGAACGGGGACGTAACCAGTAGAACAAAGAACAACTTGCGTAAGAAAATCTACAAGCATCGGGATAGTGTGGCTCACAACAGGGCAGTTGAACTGGCAGAAACAAGACAACAAGCAATACTGCCCAACCAGATTCTCGCAATCAACGCAAAGTTGTTAGAGGAAACGTCCAATGCTTTCAGATCCGCCTATATGATAGCAAAGGAAAGGATGGCATTTAAAAACCTCCCACCTGTCATGCAGCTCCAAGAGATCAATGGGGCAAAGGTAGGCGCTGTACACAGATCTGACAAATCCTGTGCTGAGATTATTGGCCACATTGCACTCAAAATGCAGAAAAAGTTTGTTTCTAATGTTAAAAAGGCCCAGTCAAAAATAAGCATCACTATCGATGTCACTGTCACTGTGCACGGACGTGCATATATGATTTTATATGTGAGATGTGACGTGACAGGAAAGGGAGATGTGGATAATGTCTTTTTAGACCTCAAGGAGTTAGCCCAGGGCACAGACGCCGAGTCCATCAACAGCCTGAGAGAGGCTCTACGTGACGCAGGTTTTGATGACGAGTTTTTGTTTATCAATCTCATCAGCATAGCCACTGACGGCGCGTCTGTCCTCACTGGCAAAAACAGTGGGGTCATTGCTCGGCTAAAACAGGACTTCCCCAAAATCCAGTCTATACATTGTCTTTGCCACCGGCTAGAATTGGCAGTAAATGACTCTCTAAAACTTGTTGCTGGATGTAACCACTTCGAGATTTTCGTTTCAAAGTTGTACACTTTGTACAATCAGTCCGCAAAGAATGTGAGACTCCTGGAGGAGGCAGCAGCGGAGTTGAATATGCAGCTTTTAAAAATCGGGCAGATTTTTACCATCAGGTGGGTGTCAAGCAGTTTTACAACTGTTAAAGCCGTCTGGAACAACTACCCTGCTTTAGCAAGCCACTTTAAAGTCGCAAGTGAGGATCCATCTCGTAATGACACTGAAAGGAAGAAATTCCTTGGGCTCCATAAACAACTCTCAAACGCTGGATTTGTAGCCGATCTGGCTTGCATGAAAGACATGCTTTGTTAGCTGCAGGCCCTGTCACTAAGGTTGCAGCAAAGGGACATAGATATAGTGAGCGCTAATTGTCAGATTCAGCAGTGCATCGATGTACTTTCTGCTATGAAAGAATGTGGAGGTAAATCAGCACAGAAGGCCGAGGAACGCATAACACAAGGACTGTTCAAAGGTTTGGAGCTAGAAGAGAGCAGCGGTAAGATTAAAAGGGGTCAGTTCTATCAGTCTGTGATCGACAATCTTAAGAAGCGAATGCCAGAGTCAGATCTCGTTAATATGCTCAAACCCCTCAACAAGCACTTATACTTTATGGGGAAAAAGAAATACGGGCCCTTGCGAAAGCACTCGGTGAATCTGCCAGTGAAGCAGTGCAGGAGCTTTGCGACTGGAAGTTACAAGATGCTGCACCTGCACCAGGCAAAACGCTGGAGAAATTGTCCATAGCAAGCAGAACATACCTGCCCACTTCATCGGAGTGCGAGAGGGGCTTTTCAGCTGTGAATGACACTGACAGTAAGACTTGCAATAGACTGCGTGAAGCCAGCATCTCATCACTACTTTTTGTGGACCTTAATGGACCTTAATGATCCATCGGGACGTTTCATGTAAATGAAGACCTGTGGCACCACCCCGTGTGCAACAGATGTTCTCTTTATAATAGGCCTATGTCTGTGCTGTTGCTATTAATGCACGGATCAGCATTTACCCCCGCAAAACAAAACAAAAATCCCGGCTCCCCCGGAGACCGTGGTATAGTTCGCACACTGCTAGCGATATATTAGTCAGCTTGTTTGATAATGCCCTAGAGCAGGGGTTCCCAACCGCCGGGCCGCGGACCGGTACCGGGCCGTGGAGGTGCTACTGCCGGGCCGCGAAACAGCTGTGTGTTTATCATCATATTTGACTCAAATAATTTGAGTATAGGTGAACGGCGGGCGGTATAATCTATATATAGAGATTAAATATATATCAGCGGCATAACGAGAGACTTTCAGTTGCACGCGCTACTAAAGTGTACTTTACTCCGTGTACATGCGCGTTTATACTGAAATCGAGCCCTGCCGTTTTGTTAGGGGTGTGTGTTGACAACACACTTTGACAACCGGTCCGCGAGATTTTTTTCATGTATCTGCCGGTCCGTGGCACAAAAAAGGTTGCGAACCCCTGCCCTAGAGTCTTATCAGTGTCATTCTTAGGTCAGTTTGCGTATCCATCCTGGTGTTACCGCCCATCCTAAGCCGACTTATCTATGAAATCAACACCAAAAAGATCTGCAGTAAAGTCCTACATGCCTTCTGCCGAAGATATAAGAAAATCAATAACAAAATACAGTGTTAGCAGAGTTATTTTTTAGGGACCTGGTAAAATGCCGTAGAAAATATAGCAATACAGTAAACATACATATATGAACTAGCATTTTTGCATATTACTTTAACGTGCCTATGCATTCCATAGTGCATTTAAAATCGTAATTGTAGTTCAGTTTAAACTCAAAGTGATTTAAATTTCCAAAGAGCTGGTCTCTTCATTTCCAATTTTGCTAACCCCCTAAAGAGATGTATTGGATATTGCTGCATACATAATATATAAATATTAATGATTCCTTATTTAATTTGTGTGTTATTGCATATTTGCATGTCATACATTGCTGCATGTGCTTCCCAAATATTTACTCAAACCACGCAAAATTCTCGATATTGACAGTACTTGGGCTCCATCTGCTGGTAATCTTCTGATAGCATCAATAAGGCGTCGTCCTTTGTGTCTCAATGGGTTACCCACCAGAGCGTGACTCATTTTCAGCCCGGGAGATTTATGGTTCAGTCCAAAAACAGACGTTCTTCTGCACCTATTTTATTTTACAAAAATACATAGAAAAACGCAAATAAATAATAAATGTTATTAAAAATATATATTATAAACATAATATATAAAATACTAAATATGTTCAATCAAATTGATATAACCATTTACAGTGTGTATCTGTGTAACCCATCCTAATTCTGGGTAATACAGTGGTCTCTGCAACTTCAATAATTACAGTGTAATGTTCAGTGTGCATGAGTTGATACAGCCTCCTTTCCAATTGGGCCTGGTAGCTCACACACATAACAAGATGCCTTCACTTGTTTTTTTCTGGATTCAATTAATTAAACAATTTGTATTTAAAGTGCAGAATCACCATGCAACATGGTCCCAATACATTTTACAAATTGTTAAAATAAAACAGATTAAACAGATTAAAAACAATGCAACAATGTTAAAAGGATGTTTGAAAATGTTAGTATAAACAATAAAAAACAAAAAAACAATAAAGTTTTTTTATCTTCATTTAAAGATTTAAACTAAATAGAAAGCCATTCCAAAGATAAGGGGTGCGGTAGGAAAATGCTCTGAAGCTAAGCTCTGCTCTGCAGTGGGAACCGAAAGTCTCTTTCAAAGAGGGTCGTGGACAGCCTATAATGTTCTGGGCGGTGCTGATGACGTTCTGAAGGGCTTTTCTGTCCGTTGCTGTGCAGCTGCGCTGTCCATCCATGCAGTGAAACTGGATCGATGTTTGAATGTCCCTGAGGAAATTGCCGTATATACATACTGTATATATTATATTGTATATATTATATATTGTATCATTATAAATATCACATATTAATAATTTAAAAGGAATAGTAACTTTTAAAAAACGATCTCAATTTGCTGTAGATTATAGATGGGTGACTTCGTCTCTACATAGGCCTAAAAAAAAATCACACACAATTATTATAGTATCTCTACGAGCTCCCACAGTGTATTTCGTTTAATTACTTTCCTTGTACGTTTTTACTGGGGTTTTTTTCGCACTTTTTTTGTATTTTTAAATTACTCTAGGATTATAGCAAGTCACCAGGTGTATCCAATATTATCGCCAAACACTTTTTTTCCGAATCACGTAATTACATTACATTACATTATAAATGACTTACATAAGTCATTTATAAATACCTATTATATAATCACGTAATTACATTACATTACATTATAAATGACTTACATAAGTCATTTATAAATACCTATTATATAATCACGTAATTACATTACATTACATTATAAATGACTTACATAAGTCATTTATAAATACCTATTATATAATATACCATCGTTCCCTCTAAACCAGCCATTCTCAACCTGTGGTACGCGTATGGCCGGTGGTACTTGCGCCCCCTGCTGGTGGTACTCCGAGGGATCCATGGAATCTCAATGTTTTAAAAAAAACGTCATTTTAAAATCAATTGTAAAACATGTTGTACAGTAATACTATAAAAATACTACTTCAAATGAAAATAAGCTTGAGATAATTAAAATTGGGGTTTAAAATAAGTTTATTTTTTGGTTTTTAGATTTAGAAACAATGTTTGTTTCTGACGTTGTTTCTGACGGTAACCACTACCTGTTGCGCGTGCACGATTAGCTAACGTTACAAGTAGTGATGGGAATTCCGGCTCTTTTGAGTGAGCCGGCTCATTTGGCTCGGCTCACCAAGAAGAGCCGGCGCTTTCGGCTCCCAAACGGCTCTTCTATTTTACCACATATACCTTTTATAATTCAATCAAATTTAGCCCTATTTTGACTAATTATTTATATGTCATATATCACTTAAATTATTCTATACATCCTTTGTAGAGTAAAAATTTTAATTTTAATATAAATGATTTGGCCAATTGTTTTCATTGCATTTCCAGACCCTTGTAACTCCAATACCACCCAATGAATGCACTGACTTGCTTGTAGAACCACGCTACACACAGCAGATAGCAACACCTATATAACAACTTAAGCATAGACATTTAAAATAAGGACAGCTACTGTATTTTTGTATATTTGACATTTTTATTTAAACAAAAAGCCATTTCAGTATAAAATATAGAACAAAAGACAGCAACAGCTGACATCAAATCTTAAAAAATATAAATAATCATAAATAAAAACAAACATAATGAAAATAAATATATTGCAATGTGCAAAACAGCAGTATAAAACAGTCTCTAATGAACTTACCACCGTCAACTATCAAACTGTAACCTTTTCTTCTTCTTTTCAGGGCAGATTGGCATTGAGGAAGACCAAGTGCCTCAGTTTAGAGGGTTGATCCGGTTTCTTCTCTCTGTCATTATCTGCCCTGTTTTAGAACATACATTGGATTGAGAGCCTGTGTGAAGCGTCGGAATCCCTTGTCCTCCACAATGGAAAATGGTTGGAAATCACTTGCAATCATTTTGGCCAATTCTTCATCCACTATGTTCTGTCTAGCTGGGGTCATTCATTGCCTTTGATATCCATTGTCTTATTGAGGTCTGTGTAGCTGTTGGTGTTTGGGTACCTGACGCATGGGGGGTAGATCCTGTAGCTGCAGCAGCAACAGGTGGAGTAGACCACTGGCAGAAGCAGGCAGTCTGCCTTTTTTCTTCCAACTGAACTGTTAACAGTTCTCAAGTGCCTGTGGAGGTGGTTTGTGGACCCTGCTCTATATGAGAGCTTCATGTTGCAAATTCTGCATTCTGCCTTTGTGTTTGCACAATTGTTAAAATGCAGCCAAATGTGTAGTATAATTTCTACTCGGTGGAATAAGAATCTTTCTCAGAGGTCTGGATACTAAGTTCAAGGTGTTTATTGAACAAAGCATCAAATGAAAGCATCTGCTGCAGCGAGATGGAGCCTGCCGTGCCAATTCGCAGAACTGGCGACGCGCTCCTTTACCAAACATTATATAGACAATAGCATCATAAAACATCCACTACTCCTAGTGGTCAAAGTAACAAACATCAACTTAATACTATTGGTCTGAGAGGTACAACCAGCACTCTGGTTGGTCACGGTGTCTTCATCGTCACGTCACAAGTTTATGGCTCAAACCCCCAAGGGGGGTCGTATTTGGCAATGCCTGTTGGTCTTATCTCTGGCAATCAGGGGGTCGCATTCCTCAACATGCATGGTCCTTACAATGTATACATATATCACAGATAGCGCTTTAGTTTTATACTTAGTGTATAAAAATACACTACACCTTATTACCCAGTATATCATTTTCACACATTCCGTGGCTTGTACAACACTTAATTCTTATTGGTCAAACGTCCCCCACGGCACTACTCCCTACGGCTATAACTCATGTTACATCCCGTAGGATACCGTTGAAAACCCCCTAAAGGCACCCTTATAAGGGCCTGAAGGCACACCAACACCTACACATCTGGAACATCTCAACACCAGTAGCGTGGCGTGGGGAAAATTTTAGGGGAAGCCAGTTTTTTTGGGTCGGGGGGGTGGTCAATAACGTAACCAGATGAGTGATTACAGCGCCCGGTATCATTTTACACAGTTGTATCATACAGATGCAGGACTTGCACACGCCTGTTATCTAACCGACAGGTCCGCACGCACTCTCCAGCCAAAACTCTCTCGTCTTATTAATTTAAGCATTCCCCCCCCCCCCCAAATGCATAACCAGCCGCTCAATGCGCAGTGCAGATTCGGTAATGAATAAAAAAGCTTCAATTTCACAGCACAATCTATGTGATTTTTTGATTTACCGTGCCTCTCAATTGCCCGTGACAGGTTGGCAAGGTCGATGAATCCTGAAGTTGCCCAAGGATTGTTCAGGGAGCACGAATCCTTGTCAAAAAGAAGACATGGCCAGCAAAATAGACGCTGAAGTTCAGCGCTTCCAGTAAGCCACTCCGTGCGGACATAATTGTCCTCATTGAACGTCCGATTCGCTCCCTTTTTCCTCTGTGCACACAGCTCGAGTGTGGGCATGGGCCTGTCATCTGATTTAATTTTTAGTTGCTGCTGTAGCGGAAGTTTAGTAAAGTTGTATTTTATTAAGTACGCCAAATCTCCACCCTCCATAATGCTTCATACTATCAAACGGCGAGGATGACAGTTACAGTACTACGTACTGATGTTGATGTGATTTGATTGGATTGTGAGTCAAGGGATTCCCTTCAAATCGATCCAATGGGATCAAGGGATCCCATTCCCTTGAAGGGAGGCCAGAGACGGCTGGCATCCCTTGGCATGGCCCTGACCAATCACAGGTTGGCAGGGGGACATGACGTGGGCCTCATCTGATTGGTCAATCCGGGACAATCCCTCCATTTTTGTTTTCACCAAGGGAAGCTCATTCGGCTGGCCTCCTCAGTTTCACCATAACATCTAGGGGGCGCTGTTGTTTCACTCTTTGTAAAATACTCAATGAGAATGGGGGAGAGACGGTCCGGCAGCAACACACAGCAAAGGAGAATTAGCGATTTTTTTTTTTTTTAATTTAAAAAATGTATTAAAATTATAACTACAATCCGAAAAAACAAGGGAAGCCTGGCTTCCCTTGGCCTCCGGGAGAAAACGCCACTGCTCAACACATCTCTATGTCCTAGTGGGCCTTGGGGTCCACCAGCAGATTATGCTGTAGCCACCTACTGCAATGTATAGAGGATCAAAAGACAGTGTTTTAGATTATAATAAGGGTATACAAATACACTACAAATGCTGCTTCTTTTCCTACTTTCACTCATCTTATTAGCGCGACGCAAACTGACACTTCACCGTGTGTTCTCCTCTCGCTCTGTTCAGCTATCAGCACTGAGCACGCGCCGCCCCTCCTCCTTATCTATCCTCACGTGATGCACAGCATGCGCGTGACATTCAGTCACTGCATGTACGCGGAGCACCGATAACAAAATCAATAACGGCTCGTTCGCGGTCATCACAAGCAAGCTAGTGATGACAAGAAAGCCGAGAGGTATGTTGCAAAAGTGCTCAAAACGGGAGGTATTCGAAAGAGAAGTGCGGAGGAGAATATTTCCAGCAGCAATGAAGTTCAACAAGTGAAAGAGGAGGAGGACAGTGAACAGCACAAGCGCGCAGGGGCGTCGCAACAGTGTAAAGCAGGCAAAGTAGGCAATTGCCTGGGGCCCCGAGCTGGAAGGGGCCCCCAAGGAGGACAGATTATATTTCTCCGCGCGCTTAATGATGTTCGTGATCACCCCCCCCGTTTGACCCCCACGTTGGACGCTGGATGCTGAGCCAGACCTGAGACTGAAGCTGACATTGATTGCCCCAGACATCAAAGGACTGTGTTCACAGAGACAGGCGCAACCTTCCCATTGGGCTTATGTGAGTTGTCAATGGACACCAACATTGTGTGTGTGTGTGTGTGTGTGTGTGTGTGTGTGTGTGTGTGTGTGTGTGTGTGTGTGTGTGTGTGTGTGTGTGTGTGTGTGTGTGTGTGTGTGTGTGTGTGTGTGTGTGTGTGTGTGTGTGTGTGTGTGTGTGTGTGTGTGTGTGTGTGTGTGTGTGTGTGTGTGTGTGTGTGTGTGTGTGTGTGTGTGTGTACTACATTTGCTGAAATACAGTTGTTCTTAATTTTCTCCCTTGCTGTGTGAGAATGATAGTTATTATGTTCTCAATGCCCCTTGCATTGTATGATAATTGTGTGGAAGAGTTTGCTAGTTCTAGTGCTACTCCTTTGTACATTGTGGCTGGCCAAAAAAAGTTAACAACAAATAATATTATTAGGAATAAATTGGCCTTCTGTGTGAACTGTGCATAGCTGAATATATATTTTAACGTCGTCATATGGTGGTACTTGAAGAGACAAATACTTTCTCAGGTGGTACTTGGTGTAAAAAGGTTGAGATCCACTACTCTAAGCTGATCCTGAAACTAACGGACCTAGGTCTGGGCGCCCCCATCTGTAACTGGATTATGGACTTCCTGACGGGCAGGCCTCAAGTGGTGAAGATTGGGAACAACATCTTATCCACTCTGGTCCTCAACACTCGCTGTACACACATGACTGTACTGCCACACACAACAACAAGCGAATGATCAAGTTTGCAGACGACACCACAGTCTTCAGCCTTATAAACGAGTACGACGAAACAGAGTACAGAGATGAGGAAGTCTGGTTGACAAAGGGTGCAAGGACAACAGCCTCGCACTAAATGTCAGCAAGTGGAGTTTTTACTTGTGGTCTCATTGTGGACTTCGGACATGTGGAAAATGTCAGCTGCTTTCCTAGGACTACAGATCTCAGATGACTTGGCATGGACACAGAGGTCATGCTGAAAAAGGCCTCTATCTCAGTGCCTCTATGCCCTGCGTTGTCTTAGGAGAAGCAGCATAGGCAAATGGTGGCTAGTGAACCTTTACCGTGGCACTATAGAGAGTGTCCTCACGAATGGCGTCACTGTGTGGTACGGCAACACCACTGCACAGGACAAAAAAGGACGGCGGAAAAGATCATTGGGTGTGTACTTCCATGCATTGAGGAGATCTTTAGGACCAGATGTTGAAAGAAGACCATCTCCAAACAAAAGGACAATATACAAAGGACCACCCTGGGCACCATCTCTTCTCCCCCCTATGGTCCGGTCAGCGGTTTCATAGCATCCGTACAAGGACTACCAGGTTCAAGGACCGTTTTTAGTCACAGGCAGTGCGTACTGAACTGCTAGAAGTGCTGCCACTATCATAATATTGTCATCCACATTTCATTACTCTATCATACTTTTGCTGGACTTTCTGGACTCTTTACAGCCACTGCACTGTTCTGAACTGTACTGCACTGTAGTCATGATGCTGCTGCACTACTGGCAAGCTTTTTGCACAATTTAACACATGTACATATCATCCATCATCCATCCGTCATTTTATTGTTCTTTTTATTGTTATTGTGTACAATATATTTGAGTATAGTGTTTTAGAAAATTCGTACTGCAGGAGGGAATGGGGAGTAAGCATTTCATCGCTGGACACAAACAGGACCACCTGACGGATCCTGTTTGTGTCCAGCGAAAAACACCCAATGCAAGATGTGGTTCTATCAGCCTGCAGGATGTTCCTCTGTAGGTAACAGTCTTGCAAATTAGAAATACAGTATTGTAGACACAGTATTGTAGTTACGCAGTCCAGTAACAATGACAGTCCAAAAGTAGAGTATTGTAGTTACAACAGTCACTGTCAGTGTTTGACAGTGTTATATTTGTGTATGGCCCTGGGGTAGAAACAGCTCTTAAGTATTTTTGTCCATGATGGTCCTGGAGTGTCTACTAGAGGGCAGCAAACAGGTGATGTCATGCATGTGAAGAATATTTTTGTATGTTGGCTGCTGTGCTGAGGCAGCAGGCACTGAAAATATATTCCAAAGAGGGCAATGGGCAGTCTATGATCTTCTGGGTGGTGTTGTTTACCATCTGAAGGGCTTTCCTACAAAGACACAGTACGTCAGCACACTCTAAATGGAGCAGCGGTAGAAGGTCACCAGCAGCTTTTTCTACAGATTGTTTTTATTGTGAATCCTCACATCCTCCTGCCACTGAGGAAGTAGGGTCGATGCTGTGCTGCGGTCGGGTTGGTAGTCCAGGTAAACCTGACCCTTTCCATACAGTTCATCTGCAGTGGTTTCGGGTCCTTACTGTTGTTCCAGAACTCTATTATGAGTTATATTGTTTATGTGGAGTGGAGGGAGATTGTTCTCTGAATACCACATTGCCAATCTTTGGACTTCATCCCTGTTGGTTGTCTCATCTCCTTCTGAGATAAGTCCAACCACAGTCGTGTCCTGCGCAGACTTGATGATGGTGGAATGGGTGGGGGTGCAGTCCTGGGTGTAGAGGGACAACATGCAGCCCTGTGGAGAGCTGGTGCTGGGTGAGGGAGAGGTGGGGGACCAGTCTAATTGTCTGGGGGCGGTTGGACAGAAATGGACTGCATTTATGTAGCGCTTTTCTAACCAGTGCGGCCACTGAAAGCGCTTTACAAGTCAAGCCTCACACCCACCCATTCATGCACCGACAGCAGAGTCAGCCGCGCAAGGCAGGCGCCTTGCGTGTCGGAAGCCATTAGGGTTAGGGTGTCTTGCACCTCCAAATTAAACCGGCTGGTTTCCAACAGAGGACCTTTTGTGTGTTAAACTAACGCAATAACCAATACACTACAGAAACTGATAAATTAAGCATTTTGCACAACATCAAATACAACAACAACAACAAATCGTGAGGATTTAATCCTCTTTATTGGTCACATACATGAAGACATACAGTGAAACGTGTTCTCTGCATTTAACCCATCCTAGTATTAGGAGCAAATACTGTGGTCATTTAGGAATAGTGTAGCTTCTGAAATCGAGGTAATTACATCTTTACTGAAGGCATGTCATCTTTAGGCAAAATATCTTCAAAATGTATCTCTCCTTACTGCTTGATCCAAATATTTGCACCAATTGTTATTCGTTCTGTGAATGCTAGACATTTTCTTTTGGCAACAGGTGTTCCAACTAATCCTGTAAATGTTTATCAAACAGGGGACCTTTTGCATGTAAAGAAAACGCGATAACCACAACGCTACAGAAACTGCTAAATAAAGCATTTTGAACCTCTTCAAATACTGTAGTCATTAAAGAATTCATGTAGTTGCTGAAATCGAGGAAATTTGATGTTTTAAAAACAAAATCTTTGTGCAAAAAACACTTGATCAGTTGTTTTTGTAGTGTAGTGGTTATCACATTTGCCTCACATGCGAACGGTCCCGGTTCGAAACAGGGCAGAAACATGTCATTATGGGCAATATTGAGCCATTTTTGACTGCTTGATACATGTGTTTGGGTATAGTTTCTGAACGCTTTAAAACATGTAGTTGTTCGACATATTTTTACCAATAAAGTTCGACATGTGTATTAAAGACAAGTTGTTTCTGCCCGGTTTCGAACAGGGGACCTTTTGCGTGTAAAGCAAATGTGATAACCACATTTAAATAAAGTGTAAAGTAAATAAAGCATTTTGCACCTCTTCAAATACTGTAGTAATTTAGGAATGTATGTAGCTTCTGAAATCAAGGGAGTTAGAACTTTACTGGAGGCATTCCATCCATCTTCTCCCGCTTATCCGTAATCGGGTCGCGGAGGTAGCAGCTTCAGCAGGGGACTCCAAACTTCCCTCTCCCTGGCAACATCAACTAGCTCTGACTGGGGGATCCCGAGGCGTTCCCAGGCCAGTGTGGAGATGTAATCACCCCACCTGTATCTTGGTCTGCCCCGTGGTCTCTTCCCAGTTGGATGTGCCTGTAAAACCTCCCTTGGGAGGCGACCAGGAAGCATCCTTACTAGATGCCCGAACCACCTCAACTGGCTCCTTTCTACGCGAAGGAGCAGTGGCTCTACTCCGAGTCTCTCACGAGTGACTGAGCTTCTCACCCTATCCCTCAGGGAGATACCAGCCACCATCCTGAGGAAAGTCATTTTGGCTTTGATGTTGTAAAGAACGAAATCTTTGTGCAAATAAAACTTTCAGTTCAATTGTTTCTGTAGCGTAGTGGTTATCACGTTCTCATCACATAAGAAAGGTCCCTTGTTCAAAACCGGTCAGAAACATGTCCTTATGGGCAATATTGATCCGTTTTTGACTGCTTGATACAAAATCTTTCATGTGTTTGGGTTTAGTTTCCAAACGCTTGAAAACATGTAGTTGTTAGACATATTTTTACCAATAAAGTTCTACATGTGTAATAATGACATGTTGTTTCTGCCCGGTTTCGAACAGGGGACCTTTTGCGTGTAAAGCAAACATGATAACCACTACACTACAGAAACTCCTAAGTAAAGCATTTTGCACCTCTTCAAATACTGTAGTCATTTATGAATTCATAGCTTGTAGCTGCTGAAATCGAGGACATTTGATGTTTTAAAGAAGGAAATCTTTGTGCAAAAAAAACTTGTTCAGTTGTTTCTGTAGTGTAGTGGTTATCACATTCGCATCACATAAGAAAGGTCCCTCGGGAAACCCATCTTAGGGCCTCCGAGGTCACGTGCATTAAGAGATCCTGGATGACCCACATATTCCATTCAGTAAAAATGTGAGCCCTCGAAAACCATTGAAGATCCCAATGGACGTTTTGTAGCCATCTCGGGCAAGCTGTTCAATATCCCAGTGATCCTAGTACCTTAACCTTCAAGTAGTGTCAACGGCTAGGATCGAAAGACAATTGTTGAAATCCAAACAACAGTATTTTGAGAGTGGGGAGAGAGCAGGTAAGCTCTTCGCTCACCAGGCCAGGGCCGCAGCTCTTTCAAGATTGATCCCTAGGATAAAGTCTTCATCTGGGACCATTGTCTCTGACCCAAAAACGGTGCACGATGTTTTCTCAGATTTTTATGCAGATCTTTACTCCTAGAGTTAGCACTGACCTTGCCGACGGGCTAGGAGCACCAATCTCAACTGCTGAAACACAGGAGGCGATAAGACTGCTACAAAATGGTAAATCCCCCGGCCCGGACCGGGTATATAGTAGAATTCTATAAAGCGTATTCCGATCAAATCTCCCCACCATTAACCAAACTTTATAACAAATCTTCCCTTGGTTCTGTTGTCCACTCCCATGACTTATCCGACCACTGCTATGATGAGGACACCCAACTGGTCTTTGTTGTTTCCTCCCTCCGGACACGCAAGTGAAAACAGGCATTGCCGTGTGCTTAGCAGACATCTCAAAGTGGATGTCGCTGCACCACATAAAGCTCAACCTGGACTGAGCTAGTGTTCTTCCCGGCAAAGGGCTGTCTGCACCGGGACCTGGCTGTCACCATTGATGATGCTGTGGTGACACCTACTCGGACTGCAAGGACTCTGTGCGTGACCCTGGACGACCAACTGTCGTTCTTGGCAAATATTGCATCGGTGACACGTTCCTGCAGATTCCTCCTTTACAACATAAAAAGGCTGTGCAGGTGCTCATCCAGGCTCTTGTCATCTCCCGGCTGGACTACTGCAACTCCCTCCTTGCTGGCGCCCCGGCATTTTCCATAAGGCCTCTGGAGCTCATTCAGAAAGTTGCAGCTCGCCTGGTGTTCAACCGACCCAAGTTCTCACACACATCTACCCTTCTTCAGTCTCTACAATGGCTACCTGTAGCTGCTTGTGTCCAGTTAAAGACCTTGGTGCTAGCCTACAAGCCAGTAAAAGGAACAGCTCCATCGTACCTCCAGGCATTGGTCAAGCCCTACATCCCTTCTTCGGGCCATCTGCTTGCCCCCTCGCTTAGGGGCCATTGCGATCTACGCGGTCACGCTGTTCTCTGTCCTGGCCCCAATTTGGTGGAATGATATTTATGTGGATGTCAGGACTGCTGAGTCATTGCCCATCTTCCGCTGCAGGCTGAAAACTCATCTTTTCAGGAAACACTACCCGGATCCTTCCTCCTAGCGAATCAGTTTTACTAGCGTACTAGTGTCTTACAAAGTAGATTGTCAGGTAGATAATGTTCTATATTGTTTGCCAACTGTTTGTACTTCTACCTTATTGTACTTTTACCTTATTGTACTTTTACCTGAACTTATTGTACTTTTACCTGAGCACTGGTTCAGTTCTTGGAGACTAGGAATGAACTTACTAGGAATTAAATGCACTTGACTTCTGGTGAAGAGCTGTTCTCTTACCTACCTTTGTTGAAACACACTTTGGATAAAAGCGTCTGCTAAATTACTGTAATGTAATGTAATGTTATGGCATTAACGAGGCACCCAAAGAAGTTGTGGTCAGATCCAGGTTGTTGTTTTTTTGTAGGAGCGAACTCGAAAGGGTTCTGAGCCGCCTGTAAAAATATGACCTGGAAGAAAAAGATGCCAAGCATAGCACAGAGTGGTCCTGGAGGATCCACCCGGCGGCCTCAACCCACAGGAATGGAGCCACAGAGGCGGCTGTTAGGGTAGTAAAGAGTGCCTAGCAACCTAGCAAATGAGAGGCCTATAGATGCAAGGACACGAGTCGGTAGGAATGTGACAGATACATCAGTCCCAACACCCTCTTGTTTGGACGAGCCGGGCCAAGAGGGGACTCAGGAGGCTTCACATTTGAGGACTACCCCTACAAAAGGTTGATAGTTATTCAGGGTGAATTGAACAAGTTCTGGAAAAGGTGATGGCAGCTCGCTGGCCCAAACTTATTTGTGAGAAGCAAGTGGCACAAGGGAGCATAATGGAAGGGGACATGGTCTGGCTGGCTGACCAGAATGCCGTGAGGGGTCAGTACAAGTTGGGCAGGGTCATCAATGCAAATGCTGACAAGAAATGTATTGTAAGAGATTGTCAGAACATTTCCAAGCTACCCCGTCCCAGTCTGGAGACAAGGTCAGGAAGAAGCGACCAGAAGGAACCGCAAAACTAAAGGTAAGCTCCTTAAGAAGAAGATCCCTGCCACAGTTCTCCACAGGGATGTGAGGAGGCTAGTCGTCTTGTTTCCTGCTGAAGAGCAACCAAGAGGCTCAGATTTCAGATTGAATGAGTGGTGTGTCCTCCTTAGTTTAGCAACTAGGAGATCAAGTGGGAGGTGTGAGGTTGAATGTTTATTCAATCGATATAATGTAAATAATGTTTAATGTTTGTTGTACATTCTAAATTCCTCATGCTAAAAGAAGAGCGTAGATGTATATGATTCATTTGCGTCAGCGGACACCCCTGTCAATATAAAGCCTAGAATTCGGTGACATCGGGTTCACTGTCACGTCATATTCCAGCGAAGTAGTGAGAAACAGTACAGATTTAACTGTGTGACGGACTAAAAGGGTGAAATATACAGTGTTTGTGAGACCGCAGGGATGCTACTGGTAAGGTAAAATAAGATATTTATTTGATGAATTTATCCTTACATTTATTGGTGTGGTTTGCGTGTTGCTGTCAACGTGAACTGGTTGCATTTATGAAATTGGTGTTGTGTTATCGCGTTCAATGTGAGATGGGTTCCTGGCTGGGTTTGTATGTTTGTATTGTCCCTGTTTGTATTACATTGTGGTTCAGTGTATGGCGTGAATGGAAATGTCTGCACAGATGACATGTTTTCTCAATTTCAAATGTAAATGTAAACAAAGATAAGTTACACGAATATCAAGAATATGTGTTGTGACGTGTGGGAGTGGGTTACCTGACCGCTCCTGGTTCACGTGACAGGCCAAAGACAGGTAGTTGGCGCCGCCCTGTACTTCCGTGTTCTGGGTATTTAAATTACTCACCCGGCAAACGCAGGTTGAACTGATTGCCTAGAGGTTTGTGGTTGCCGGCGGTGAAAGACGTAATCGGCGATAGAGCAAGAGGGACGGACTTGCAACAAATGTGTCCAGTGTTTTAACTGGAGTTTTAACAAGGCATCTCTTACATCACTGTTTTTCCCATACTAAATGGTTATTGTGATGACGCATACCGCTTAGATCAGTGGTTCTCAAACCTTTTTCAAGAATGTACCCCTTTGAAAAAAAATGTCAGCCAAGTACCCCCTGATCAGCGTAAAAACTATTTGGTAGGGGAAAAAAGTCTATCTAAAGAGGTCTAGTACAGCGCTGCACCGTCAGTGTCTGATTTATTAAAACAACAACCTTGTAACTGAGAAACACTTTAATGCTACATTTCAAATGTTTTAAATCCATCACTAAATTCATGGCAAACCAATTTTGACATCATGCAATAACACTAAGACGACATTAGTTGCATTGAACTGATCCTTTTAATGAGTAATTTAATTTAAGTAATTTAGTGAGAAACATGGGCTTGTGCTTCACTAAGGATCTTTGTCATTCTCGGTGACAGGGAGGCAACTGCAGTTATTAAACTTTTTTCCAGGCACAGTCTGTTTCTTTGCTTGTTTTTTATCAATGTCATTGCAGAAAAGGAGGCCTCACATAAATATGTGGAACCAAATGGTAAAAGCAGCTCCAAAGCTTTCTTTCCCAGCTCAGGGTGCTCCTTCTTCACACACACCCAACACTGTGTGAGAGTAGATGTGTCAAACTTCATCTGTAGGCCACGGTCAGATGACACATCCAAGAGAGTTTCCTGATGACTGACAGAAAGCTTTCTGCTATTTGCATCAGACAAGAGAAATGGGTTTCTCACCCAATCCAACTGTGAAGATTTCTCCTCCATGTCAGGGAAGTAAGAATGAAAACTAGCAATCAAGTTGGTCAAATGTCCTTCTATGATTAACTTCGCTGGAGCTATCTCCACATCCTCACTGGAAAGGAAAGCATCCACCTGAGGAAAGCAGGTGAAATCCCCCTCTGCACATGCCCTTTTCCACAGCTCTACTTTCAGAAAACCGCCCACCTTGTCATACAGGTTCAGAATGTTGGTGTCCTTACCCTGCAGACACACATTCAGTTCGTTAAGTTTGCTGAATATATCTGCCAGATAGCTAAGCTTTGCAAGCCAGTCTGTGTCCTCAAACAAGATGGCATGGGGAGATCCGTGCTCTGACAGAAAGGTGCGCACTTCAGACCGTAATTCCAACAGCCTGTTGAGTATTCTCCCTGAGAGAGCCAGCGCACTTCTGTGTGTAATAGCAGTTGTGTGTGTTCCGCTCCCATGTTTTCACACAGGCGGCGAAAGAGTCGCGCATTAAGTGGCCTTGACTTAATAAAGTTGATTACTTTTACACTGTCGTTCAAAACGTCATGCAACACAGGACTCATTTTCTTGGACGTCAGTGCTTCCCTGTGTATGACACAGTGAGCCCACTGCACTTCATGGTTTTCATTTCGAATCCGCGCCATGAGCCCTTTCACGCGGCCTGTCATAGACGCAGCTGCATCAGTACCGACACTGGTGCAGGATTTCCAGTTCAGACCGTTTTCACCAAAAAACGCATTAACAACATTAAAAATGTCCTCCCCAGTTGTTTTCCCCTCCAAACTCTTGCAGAAAAGTATGTGTTCACGAATGTCGTCAGTATCAACGTATCTCACAAACGCAACAAGCTGTGCGTTTCCACTGACATCTGTCGATTCATCAAGCTGGAGTGAAAAGGATTCGCCGAGTTTTCCCACAACCTGATCAACAATGTCTGTTCCCATGGTATCTATTCTGCGACAAACGGTGTCATTTGACAAAGGCACAGTTTTTAACTTATCCGCCGCGTTTTTGTCCAGCATAGTCTCGGCCAATACAACAGCGGCTGGAAGTAAAAGGTCTTCAGCTGTGGTGAATGGCTTTTTGGCTTTAGCTATGAGCAAAGACACCGCATAAGACGCCTGGAGTGCTTTGGCTGATGATGTGGAGACTTTTCAGATCGTTTCTTGAGATGATCTGAAGTCCGAAAGTTTTCTTTTAAAAAACTCTGGTGGCTTACCAACATGACATGGATGTTTTGTGCCGAGATGTCGTTGAAGGTGCGCTGGCTTCATGGAACTGTTGGCTAATTTCTCCCCGCGAAAAAAGCACAGTGCCTTGGGAGAGTTGCAGCTAGTTGAGGTAAATCCCATTAAAACATATTCATCCTGATACTGACGGTATTTTGTTGGCTCTGTTTTCGCTTTCTTTTTTACTTCTTTCTCAGTGTTTTCAGCTGTATCGCTGCTACGTTTTTTCAACCACAAATCCATTTTCAAAACAGTCTTCCCGCTTTTGTTAGCACAGTTTACGGCAGTAACGATTCCATTAAAAACGGAAATATTGAATATCAAATGTTTTTTACCGAATTTTAATTTACATTTTAATTGAATGTATTGTAGTATCATTATTTTAGGAATTATGCACGACTGATGTTTTTTTTAATTAACATTTTTTTTAAATCTCACGTACCCCCTGCAGTACTCCAATGTACCCCTAGGGGTCCACGTACCCCCATTTGAGAACCACTGGCTTAGATCACTAGTTAGACGGGACATTATTCTGTGTGCTTGTGTGCATTGTGCTGCGTGTCTTATGTGTGCATTATTTTGTGTGCTTTAGGTGTGCATTGTTTTGTGTGTCTTTTGTTGAGTGCCCTCTTAGACGTGTGGTGCTCATCTTTGATTTATTAGTTTTGTCTTGGTTATTTTGAACGTGTTCAGTCCATGTGATTATCGGTGTGTGGTCTGTCACCTCTGTGCTGGGCCATGCCCATGTGTTTAATAGAACCCCGTGAGATTAAAGCAATTTACTTTTGGTATACAGTCTTTTCCTCTCATTCATTCATTTGAACACCTTCTAGTGGGGAAACATTGGCTATGTATATTTAATTCCTCACAAGCTCATATTAAGGGTTGTACTCCTCCTACCCAGGAGGTGGCGCTGTATAAATAAAGTAAGCCCTGGGCTTGTGTAGGTCACAGTGTGAAGGTGCATATATTATGTTGTTTACAAACAAAGATGATTTTTCATTATATCTATTATTATAAGAGAAATGGCATCAGATGTGTCTTTGTTAGTTTTCTTTAAGGTTATCAACCTATCCTAAACTAACTGTAAAGCTCGGATGCGCAATCTTCCGCGTAGTTGTGGATAATAAGTAAAGCTTTCACTCGGTGGTTAACTCTTCAGCCTGTCGGCATATTTATTCAGGCAACTTAACATGCGACTGTATATTCTGCAGTCCGAGCACCGAACCGTGCGCTGCTCACGTAGAGCGTGGTGACGTCATGAGCGTACCGTAAACACTTTAATAGAACATTATTACTACCGTAATACAATGAGTAAGGGTGCAATCTAGTGACAACACTTAACACTCCCACTCGCTCTTAGCTCAATGGATTGCATGAAAAACAAAAACAAAACACAAAAATAAAGTTTCACCTAAGTGCCAAACATGTCCTGTGCAAACGTCTTTAGTTTTGACTTTGTGGCTGGTTTTGTCATTACATCAGCAATCATTTGGTCAGCAGGACAGTATTCCAAAGTGACATTTCCATTATTTTCAGTTTCCCTTATGAAGTGGTACTTAATATCAATGTGCTTGCACCGTTGCCTGTTCACTGAGTTTCTGGCTAGTGCTATAGTACCTTGGTTGTCTTCATAAACCTTTGTTTGTCCATATTGGTATCTGTCTATACCTCTGAGTAGCTGTTTCAAATAGATATGTGCTGCCCTCACTATATGTTCCAATTATATAAATTGACAGCCAGATAAACGCCCTCTTGACACCACGACTCTGAAGACACTTGAATCCTTGTCCACAGGTTTATTGATGTTGCAAGGAAGGGTAAAACTGAAACATACAAAATGTGCATAATCACTATTATGCTTGCTTAATAGTTCAATTTTCCCTTATCTTCAATATGAACTAAATCCCATATTTTACTATTTATTACAAGTTACATGTTATTTATCGAATACGTATTTTAACATAAATGTAACATATTGCATCCTTTTTAATATGTACAGTAGCCTATCAATTGTACATGCATTTATGTCTCGTATTTATTCTGGAATGGACTAATGACAGTGATACATCATACATACATCAGATACATCAGTAATACTACCCAACAGACCTAACTACACAACGTTTTTCATATTTTCCGAAATAATGATCTGCGATCATACATAGCAATGTAAACAATGAAAACATACCCAAGATGCTACCAAAAGGCATAAGATGTCGGTAGATGTCACTGGATTAGCTCAGAACAATAAACATACTTCTCCGTGAGATTCATTTCACTTCCTGGTTACCCATCGCTACCTGTCACTGACATGACCTCACTTCCGGTTACATCCTGGGATTCTTAAAGTGACCACAACAGAAATGCAGAAACACAAATATTAATTAGAAAATTATAAACAAGACTTCTACTTGAACTTAAAGTAGATTAGTTAACATAGTTGTAACAAAACACTCCCCGTCTGGCGTGGTAACACGTCACCTAACAAGTCCATGACACCTCATCTTCTTAAGTATCCGGAGGAAGAAGAAGCACTATCTCGGTAACAGGCCTCAGAAACAGTGTTGACCCTCCAGGTTTAACGATCTTCACCTCAACTTGACGCACCTTCCCATCTTTGCTAAGGAAGGTCTGAGTTTCTTGGTACTTGGTTGTTCTTGAGAGCACGGGCTATGTGTATGAGGCGAGTAATAGCACTTGTTAATGACTTCCAAGATGAGAACTTGGCGAATTGTTGGGAACCAAGCTGCTTGGATGATGCTGTAGTGCTTAAAGATGACACTACAGGTCAGATCTCTGGGTCTGAACTTGAGTCAACGAGGTTGAAAGTGCTCTCCAGGATACTTGGGTCTGGCATAGACAGAAATCTGGGTCCACTGAACCAG
The DNA here is from genome assembly GCA_027704905.1 of Muraenolepis orangiensis. NCBI lineage: Eukaryota > Metazoa > Chordata > Actinopteri > Gadiformes > Muraenolepididae > Muraenolepis > Muraenolepis orangiensis. The sequence continues at coordinate 9,689,174 of CM051011.1, read as the reverse complement.
TTGGTGTCTTTCAAATGGCTTGCAGCGACAAAGCGTGTTGCATGATCTGCAGGGTTCTGATCTGTTGGCACATAGCGCCACTGGTTTGGATGAGAAGATCTTATGCGTAGTACCCGATTACTGACATAAACATAAAAGCGTCTGGTTTCATTGCAAATGTAACCCAGAACCACCTTGCTGTCTGTGTGGTAGGTTACAGTATTGAGTTGAAGGTCCAGTTCAGCAGAGATTAATTCTTCCATTTTTTGAGGTAATGGTGCGTCCCAGTCACCATTCTCAGTAGTAAGTTCTCTAAGAATAGCCTTGCCTTGGATAGTGACGGGTGCTACGAACCCAAGAGGATCGTAGAGGCTGTTGATAGTGGATAAGACACCTCGTTGTGTGTACGGTTTGATCTCATCAGAGACACTGAAGTGGAAACAGTCTGTTTGGAGATTCCAATTCAATCCCAGACTGCGTTGTATTGGCAGTGTGTCTGCCTCAAGGTCCAGGTCTTTAAGGTCACTTGCATGATCTCTGGATGGAAAAGCTTCCATGACATATTTGTTGTTTGCTGCAATCTTATGCAGCCTCAGGTTTGATTTGGAGAGAGTGTCCTGTGTCTTTTTTAGCAGGTTCACAGCCGCTTCAACTGTAGGCAGGGACTTCAGACCATCATCTACATAGAAGTCCCGCATCACAAAGTTCTTGACGTCAGGGTCGACGTGGGACTCGCTGACCTGGACAGACTGGTGTAGGCCATGAATAGCCACTGCAGGTGAGGGGCTATTGCCAAAGACGTGGACTGTCATGCGATAATCCACAATGTCTTTCGAGAGGTCATTGTCTTGGAACCAAAGGAAACGTAGGAAGTTCCGGTCTTCTTCTTTTGCCGAAAAACAATAGAACATCTGTTCTATGTCCGCTGTAAAGGCAATTGCTTCTTTCCTGAAGCGGATCAGTACTCCAAGCAGTGTGTTGTTCAGGTCAGGCCCAGTTAACAGCACATCGTTCAGTGACACGCCGTTGTATTGGGAACTGGAATCGAACACAACTCGGATTTTCTTGGGTTTCTTCGGATGGTACACACCGAATGTTGGCAAGTACCATCGTTCCTCTTCCTCACTGAGAGGAGGGGCTAGCTCAGCATGACCGTTGTTGAACATGTTGTTCATGAAGCTGAGGTAGTGGTCTCGCATTTCAGGCTTCTTCTCAAGGTTGCGCTTGAGAGACATGAGGCGCTTCATTGTGTGGGGCCTGTTGTTAGGAAGCCTTTGACGTGGACTCTTGAAGGGTAGTGGTGCCTCCCAACTGTTGTTTGGTTTTTTCCGTAGTCCTTCATCCATTATCTTCATAAAGGATGCATCCTGAATTGAAGGACCCACCTGGTTGTCATCTTTAGTCCGCCAAAACACTGTACATCCTAGGTGGTCAGCATCACAGGTAGTTTCCTCCTCAGGATGTGTTGGAGGGTGGTCGGTGACCTGGGCATCACTGTATCGTTCCTTAACATGGAACACGTTAGGGCATGGTTCAAAGAGAGTGGGGCGTTTGAACTCTGTGGTGTTGGTGTAGAAGCTGGCGACTGTCTGAGGTTTGTGAACGCTACCTAGACATACATTTCCTACGATGACCCAGCCCAGATCCAACTTCTGTGCGTAGGGTAGGTTGTGAGGACCGTTCACCTGTTTGCGGACTTTATGGACTCGGATAACATCCCGACCTAAGAGAAGCACGATGGGGGCTTGTGGGTCGATGTCTGGAATGAGGTGCGCCACTGACTTTAGGTGTGTGTGATGGCGAGCTGCATTAGGGGTTGGAATCTCATCTCTGTTATTAGGAATGTCATTACATTCTATGAGGCTTGGTAATGGAATACGGACAGTTCCATCAAGAGATTCTATTTCATAACCACTGGCTCTTCTTCCTGCGGATTCTTTTACTCCAGCACATGTTCTCAACGTGTAAGGAGCACTTGGACTTTGGTCACTGAACACTTCAAAGAACTGTGAACGAACTAGCGACCTGTTGCTTTGCTCATCCAAAATCGCATACAGTTTCAGTGCTTTGTCTCTGTGGCCAGCTGGATATACCTTTACAAGGCATATTTTTTAGCAGGACCGGTCTATCAGATCTCCACCGCAGACTTCTGTGCATTTGGTGGTAACATGAGCTTGGGGTGAAGGTTCCTCCTTCTCCCCGCCGTACTTAGGAGCAGGGTCCGCCTCTTCTGCCCAGGGTGCAGGTCCAGGGTGAAGAGCTGTGTTGTGTCTTTCACTTTTACATTCTGAACATTGAACTTGGACTTTACAGTTCTTTGCGATATGTGATGACGAAGAACAGCATTTGAAGCACACGCGATTCTCCATTAAAAATGTCTTGCGGTCTTCAATGGATTTTTCACTGAATGCACGGCATTTAAGTAGAGGGTGTGGTTTTCTATGAATGGGACACAGTTTATCGCAGTCATCAGATTTTGTCTGCCACTCGCCAGGATCGGAGCTTGCTCTGGCAAATATCTCTGTTTTGTGGACAGAGACTTCTCGCTGTTTGTTTGGCTTCCAAAATGTCTCCGCAGTCCTCGGAGCCGTGTCTGCATGAGAGATGAAGTTGAAGCTTGGATCGTTCACAATGCTAGCTTCCTGGCTAACAAAGTCTACAAAGAAGTCAAATGGAGGATAGGAAACATGATGTCGCCGTTTGAAGGAAGCACCAGCAGATGCCCACTTTTCCTGCAGACGAAATGGGAGCTTCTGCACTATTGGGTTGACGCCTCTTGCCGTGTCGAGGAAAGAGAGGCCCGGCAAGTCTCCTTCATCCTTGGCTGACAGCAGTTCCATTAGTAGGTCACTCAACTTTGTCAGTTTATATGGATCTCGATTTGTTATTTTTGGAAAGGTGTCAAGTCGTTTGAACAGAGCGTCTTCGATCACTTCTGTTGAGCCATAGGTTTGCTCTAACCTGTCCCATAACATTGTCAATCCTGTTTCAGGGCGGTTGATGTGTATTGCTCGTATCTGTTCGACATGTTCTGCAGACTCTTTGCCAAGCCACTTCAGCAGAAGATCCATCTCCTCGCATGCCGTCAGGTCTAAACCACTGATTACAGACTGAAACGAGCGTTTCCAGGCTCTGTAGTTCTGAGGCTTGTCATTAAATTGGAGTAAGCCTGTAGCCACAAGCTCACGACGAGCAAGGTATCTTACAAAGTCATTATTGGGGTTTGGAGATGTGGGATAGGGAGTAGGATGACCATTGTCAATTTGAGATGTGGAATGTTGAGCATGGTCCTTCCGGAACCTAACTTCACGTGGCCCATGAACACGTTGTTCGTTAGGCTGCTGTGAAGTACGGTAAGGTGATTTGGAGACCGTATTGGATTGGTCTGGAAAGAAAGGGTTGGCTTGGGGTCTGAAAGGTGTAGGTGAAATACCGTAGCTGGGGGGTGGCTCTGTTTCTTCAGGGACACCATTATCCCGTTGCTGAAGTTCTGTCTCTCTTCTTTTGGATTGGTCCATAACATATTGTTCAGTGCGTTGTGTGGCTTCCAAGGGGACAGAATTGATTTGTAAATTGCAGCTGTGTTTTTCACTTCGTACATCACTAGCAGCTTCGAGTGCTTCTGCTTCGGCAACAGCTGCAGCTGCCTCTTTCTTATAATTAAGCATGTCCATAGATGCTTCCAATTTAGCTTTTTCTAGCTTTAGACTAACTTCCTCTTCAGCAAAGGAAAGACGTACCTTTGCTGCTTCTGCTCTCGCTCTTGCTCTGGCTGCAGCAGACCCAGTTGAAGATGCATTAGATCTTGATGGACATGAGGCACGGGAACGTGTCTTAAACGAAGGTGCGTCCTCTGCCATGGCAACGTCTGGTGGTGAATCTGTTAAATATGTCTCTGCCAGTCGTCGGCTGAGTGTGACGACGTTGTTATTGTTCTCTGCCAGCTCGAACTACGTTATCTTGCCAGTTAGAAAGCCTTGGTTTTACTGTGCTGCCCTCACTATATGTTCCAATTATATAAATTGACAGCCAGATAAACGCCCTCTTGACACCACGACTCTGAAGACACTTGAATCCTTGTCCACAGGTTTATTGATGTTGCAAGGAAGGGTAAAACTGAAACATACAAAATGTGCATAATCACTATTATGCTTGCTTAATAGTTCAATTTTCCCTTATCTTCAATATGAACTAAATCCCATATTTTACTATTTATTACAAGTTACATGTTATTTATCGAATACGTATTTTAACATAAATGTAACATATTGCATCCTTTTTAATATGTACAGTAGCCTATCAATTGTACATGCATTTATGTCTCGTATTTATTCTGGAATGGACTAATGACAGTGATACATCATACATACATCAGATACATCAGTAATACTACCCAACAGACCTAACTACACAACGTTTTTCATATTTTCCGAAATAATGATCTGCGATCATACATAGCAATGTAAACAATGAAAACATACCCAAGATGCTACCAAAAGGCATAAGATGTCGGTAGATGTCACTGGATTAGCTCAGAACAATAAACATACTTCTCCGTGAGATTCATTTCACTTCCTGGTTACCCATCGCTACCTGTCACTGACATGACCTCACTTCCGGTTACATCCTGGGATTCTTAAAGTGACCACAACAGAAATGCAGAAACACAAATATTAATTAGAAAATTATAAACAAGACTTCTACTTGAACTTAAAGTAGATTAGTTAACATAGTTGTAACAAAACAAGATATATTCCTGTATAGCTGCTGCTAAAGACATGTGTTCTGCCTGGCAAGTAGACGATGCCACTGTTGGCTGTTTCCTTGTTTTCCATGAGATCAAAGCACTGCCTTCACTTAGACTAGCGCTGTATCCTGTTGTGCTGCGTGTGTCTGTTACATCTGATGGCTGGTCAGCATCACGGTACACTCTTAGACTCTCAGTCTTTATGTCTTATTTCTTTTGAAGCATAACTCCTTTTCTGCTGTACCTTTAAGGTATCTGAACACGTGTTTAATTGTGTTCCAGTGTTCCACTGTTGGTTCGGCAAAATGCTGAGATAGTTTACTGACCACAAAATTGATATCTGGTGGAGTGCACGTAGACAAGTACATTAAACTTCCCACTGCTTCTCTGTACTTTCTTGGTTCTGTCATTTTTTCAGCCTTTTCTGTGTACTCAGGGCTGCCACGTTTCAGGAAAAAGTAGGAGTGAGACCAGTGTGCGAAATACGGGGGGGTCCGGGGGAGCTCGACCCCCCCGATTAACACCTGAGCCCCCCTGAAAGCCTCAACAGCAAAATTTAGGGGGGGGTCTGAAATTATAATATTTATTTGGCACTTGCAATGGTCACTAAAATGTTTTTAAGCTTACTATGTCCAGTATTCATAGCTGACGCGGACACAAATTATGCAAATTAGTCACGCGCGGCAAAGAGGAGAGAAAGTGTCTAAATGTCTAAGAGAAAGCTAAACCAGTGTTTCACTCGTGCACTTTGGGTTCACATCCAAAAAGATGCAATAGTACAGATGAAAAACAAGGAAACCCTCCCAAACTGTTTCATTGATGTACAGTCCGATTTGCTCAAGAAAACAACAGTCTCGTTTAGAACAACTTACACCGTAGCAAAGGAAAGGCTATCTTATAAAAAGCTCAACCCCCTCATGACAATGCAGGAGCTGAATGGAGCCTTTCCTGGATATAGTGGAACTTACAGATGGGGTCGATGCTGAATCAATTTATAACTCGATGATGGCGAGTCTATATAAAGCTGGAATGGATGATGACTTTTTGAAGACGCACCTAATAAGCATAGCCACCGATGGGGCTGCAGTGCTCACGGGAAAAGCCAGTGGGCTTGTCGTCAGACTCAAAAACAATTTTCCGAACGTGCAGTCTGTACACTGCCTGGCGCACAGACTAGAACTGTCAGTCAAAGATGTGTCTGCTGAGTGCGAAAGAGGCTTTTCCGCCGTGAATAACACCGACAACCAGAGCCGCAACATGTTGCGCGAGGAGAGCCTGTCTTCGCTTCTGTTTGTGGACCTAAACGGACCCCCTTTGGACAAGTTCGACCCAGTGCCGTTTGTGAAAAGCTGGATTAAAGCAGGACATCGTCTCTCTTCTTCTTGGAAACCAGGACGGCAACGAGAAGAAGTCGAGCCAAGGCATCTTTGGTCTATTCTCAGTTAAGGTAAAAGACCATTTTTTCGATCTTTGCTGTGCATAAGATGAGCGCGTGCGTATGTCCTGTGTGGATTCCGGGGTTAAGAAGAATAGCATAATTAGCCTTGGCGTTCAAGTTGGTGTGTGTGTGTGGGTGTGTGCAGGCCTGCCCCTCCCTAGACGCAGATCACGCAGACTGTGTGTGTGTGTCTGTGTGTGTGTGTCTGTGTGTGTCTGTGTGTGTCTGTGTGTGTCTGTGTGTGTCTGTGTGTGTGTGTGTGTGTGTGTGTGTGTGTGTGTGTGTGTGTGTGTGTGTGTGTGTGTGTGTGTGTGTGTGTGTGTGTGTGTGTGTGTGTCTGAGACCAGCTCTGCTCCCATTTCCTTGCATAGAATCGAAAACAGATGGCTCTTTAACGGTCGCGTATTCATTCATATGAACGTTAGAATATATCATTATTTTACTGCGCCCCGGTTGAGAAACGCTGCTACTACTGATTGTCTTGGATTGCATCCATGAAATATTGTATAGGCCTACTGCATATTGACAAATCTTCGACCGGTATATTGCGCAATAAACGGGAGATGGGGACCCCCCCGATTATTGACGGGTATTTCGCACACTGAGTGAGACTTTCGGGGGAAGATGCGTTCGGCCGGCGGCGATTTTTGTTTGGCCTTTTTTAACGTTGATTTAGAGGAATATCTCAATTTAAATGAACATCAAGACTGTTGTGATGTCTTCACCCCCATGCCATGCCCCATGCCATGCCCCATGCCATGCCCCATGCCATGCCCCATGCCATGCCCCATGCCATGCCCCATGCCATGCCCCACGCCATGCCCCATGCCATGCCCCATGCCATGCCCCATGCCATGCCCCATGCCATGCCCCATGCCATGCCCCATGCCATGCCCCATGCCAGCTGCTCTCCCTGCACTGTCGGCCTCCTCATGCTTATATAGTGTTAATAATTGACCAGCACAAGTATAAATGAAAACAATTGTATCAAGAAAGTTTGACAAATAAAATACATCTATTTATCAAATGTCAATATAAAGAAAACATAGCAGCCTTTTAAGAAACAATAGCAGCCTTTTCCTTTAGTGCATTTTTTGTAAGTGTAACACAATTTGAACCAGAATAATATATATATATTATATATATTATAAAAAAATAAAGTGCATGTCTTTGTTTGTGTGTTTTGGTTTACATGACATGTCTCATGTTGTAGGTGTTTGTGGCAGATTGTGATGCCTTGATGACAGAGGGGGGGGGGGGCTCCCATTTGAAACACTGTGGCTCAGGGTTTGCCATCTTCACAGTCATGATGGATGATAGAGTTCCATCAAGAGCCAAACTGTTTCGGGGTTTGGTTTTGTTCAGTCCCACCACAGAGAACACTCGTTCAGCATCAGCATTTGAATGTGGAAGTACCAACACCAACTTGGCAATACGAGAGAGCCTCCCAAATCTGCTCATACCGAGCACATACCGTGATGACTTAACTAACACTGCTATTAGTCACGGTTGTTTGTTGTTAAACCCACCGCAGCAACCTGCCACACTGCTGACCAGCAGCCTGTGTAACGTTAAGTCTCACGTAGTCAGACCCACCGTTGACTTAATCCAAATAAAAATATTTGTAAAAATGTGTTTGTAAAAATTTCAGTCACGGCATTATTGAGGCGCTGACAGACGTTTCACGTTTACTTTTCGATTTCTCCACCATAAGTGTTGTTCTCATAGAGTTAGGTTCAGGTTGTTCTTCATAGGATAGAGACGCAATGACCCGCCCTAAGCTGCCTCTGATTGGTTTGTATACGTGGTGCCTTTCGTTGGGTTGGTTAGATTTAGCCTAAAGGGCTGATGATTGGTTATCACATATCTCGGTCAGCCAATCGGGGGCAGAATAGGGCGGGCTCACCCTGTCCCTGACTCGAACTACGGCAAGCCTCAAGCAACAAGTAATGGAAATATATAATTAAATAAAACATTTTTTATAAAGTAGTGAAAGGGGGAAAAATCTTTCATTTTGAACCTTTCAGTGAGCATCCTCTTTACACTTTTCAGTACATCCTCACTACTGGCTGCTATGATCAGATCGTCAACCCATATTAGCAAGATTACCTTTTCGTTGTGTTTTTCTCTAGTATACACACAGTGGTCTGCAGGGTTCTGCACAAAACCATTTTCACACAGATATGTATGTAACAAAGCATTCTGTTTTAAACCATAGAGAGACTTAATGTGTGTATGTCAGCTGTGGGTGACAATGTCTCATCATAGTCAGTTCCCCAGTTCCTGGTTTTTGGCTGTAGCCTTTTGCTACATATCTTGCCTTGTATCTTTCTGACCCATCAATGTCACTTTTGAGAGCGTAGACCCATCTGCCTCCCACTGTCTGTTTACCTGGTGGCAAACGGGTGAGGTTATAGGTCTCGTTCTCCTACGCAATCTAGTGACAACACTTAACACTAACCTGACTTGCATTGCCATTACAACCAATGTAAGGAAGGACATCTTCGTTAAAAACAATCAGAAGATAACGAGTTGTTCCATGCGTCCTCTGTGATCATCAAAGGCTTTTTTCAAGTTCAAGCAGGGGCTGAATAATTAAAAACCCAGAAAGGTAATTACATCTTTACTGAAGGCATGCCATCTTTAGGCATCTGAAGAAAAGTGGTTATAACACTCACAGGCGAAACATCCCATTTTCGGAACTGGGCAGAAACATTCTGTTACACGAGATGTTTCAGATGGACCTCAATTGATCTCACTGCTTGATCCAAATATGTGCACGGATTGGTGTTACTTCTGTGCATGCTCGTAGACATTTACTTGTGGCAACAAGTTTTCCCACTAATCTTGTAAATGTTTATCAAATTTTAAAAATGTACGCCCGGTTTTGAATAGGGGACCTTTCACTTGTTAGGCGAACAAAATTCATGAAGCAACTGAAATCGAGCAAATGTATGTTTTTGGGCCAAATTTGTTTCTGTCGTGTAGTGGTTATCACGTTCGGCTCACAAGCGAAAAACCAATCAAAAGCATGCAATTATGGGCATCAGTGATTGTCTTTTGACTGCTCGATACAAACATTTGTGTTGTGTCTGTGAATGCTTGAAAATGTAGATTTTTTTTGTAGTTTTTTAAACAATAAAGTTCTCCATGTGCATGAAAGTCTACATATTTCCGCCTGATTATTTTGTGTTTGTCAAACGGGTAAATATTTACAGATAAACAAATGTACACACACATTGTCAATGTCGGCCTGCATACGGATTTCAGATGTAGACACAGATTTAGAACGCACACATGGATTGTCATTCTATTCACACAAATCAATTTGAGACTGTATACTCCTTCCATTGGCAGCCTGCACCAACTCACAAAGCTCAATTTATGTCTATAGACTTTGCATGGACTGCTGCCCAAAGTGCCCAACTGTGTGAGCAGTGAGGCCTACATCCAGACTTTGTGCACACAAAGAAAGCCATTACAGAGACTGTAAATGCGACCGGTGTCCCGACCGACGTCGGGGCTTGATCATTGCGCACCTTACCGAGAACCATCCTGACGAAGACCGACGTCGGGGCGAGTTCACTGAGAACCATATGGCTCCCTCCTGCTCGAGTACCGTTGTCTCCAGCTTTGACTACGTCGCGTCTCCCCCCCCGCGCCCCAAGGACCGTCTCCGCGTTCCACCCTCTGGACCATCTCCCCGTGTACCTCGTAACCTATCCAATCCTGTTGTTTTTGTGTTTATTGGATTGGATTTAGTATTCAGTAAAGCCATGTTTAGGGTGCCCTGTCTCTTCTTCTGGGTTCTCTGGCACATTTGGCTCGCTGGTCTCGTTGGGTCCTAACAGTGACAATGGAACCATCAATGCTGATAGAGAAGGTCTGGGCGGACTGGGTGAGGGAGTTTGGGCCGATTATGAGTATTTCCGATTTATTGCAGTTGAGTTGGAGAAAGGTGGAGTGGGTGGTTGGGGTGATGGTTTTGGAGAAGAGGTAAAGTTGTGTGTCGTCCGCATAGCAATGGAAGCCAGAGAATTTGACCATGGGGAAGTATATACAGGAAGAAAGGGGGGGCCAAGCACTGATCCTTGGGGGACACCATGAGTGATTGGCAGTGGTTTATGGAGATGTATTGGTGTCTGTCGGAGAGGTAGGAAGGGAATCAGGAGAGGACAGTAACGGAAATCGCAAGGGAGT
>CM051011.1:9586310-9673810 GCA_027704905.1 Muraenolepis orangiensis | reverse complement strand
CTCCTAGTGGTCAAAGTAACAAACATCAACTTAATACTATTGGTCTGAGAGGTACAACCAGCACTCTGGTTGGTCACGGTGTCTTCATCGTCACGTCACAAGTTTATGGCTCAAACCCCCAAGGGGGGTCGTATTTGGCAATGCCTGTTGGTCTTATCTCTGGCAATCAGGGGGTCGCATTCCTCAACATGCATGGTCCTTACAATGTATACATATATCACAGATAGCGCTTTAGTTTTATACTTAGTGTATAAAAATACACTACACCTTATTACCCAGTATATCATTTTCACACATTCCGTGGCTTGTACAACACTTAATTCTTATTGGTCAAACGTCCCCCACGGCACTACTCCCTACGGCTATAACTCATGTTACATCCCGTAGGATACCGTTGAAAACCCCCTAAAGGCACCCTTATAAGGGCCTGAAGGCACACCAACACCTACACATCTGGAACATCTCAACACATCTCTATGTCCTAGTGGGCCTTGGGGTCCACCAGCAGATTATGCTGTAGCCACCTTCTGCAATGTATAGAGGATCAAAAGACAGTGTTTTAGATTATAATAAGGGTATAAAAATACACTACAAATGCTGCTTCTTTTCCTACTTTCACTCATCTTATTAGCGCGACGCAAACTGACACTTCACCGTGTGTTCTCCTCTCGCTCTGTTCAGCTATCAGCACTGAGCACGCGCCGCCCCTCTTCCTTATCTAGCCTCACGTGATGCACAGCATGCGCGTGACATTCAGTCACTGCATGTACGCGGAGCTAGTGATGGGAATTCCGGCTGTTTTGAGTGAGCCGGCTCATTTGGCTCGGCTCACCAAGAAGAGCCGGCTCTTTCGGCTCCCAAACGGCTCTACTATTTTACCACATATACCCAGTGGTGTAGTCTACGTGATACGCTGGTATACGCCGTATACCCACTAGAAAATGCCAGTGATTTCCGTATACCCTCTTAAAAATTAGCGATGATACGTAACAAAATTCATTTTGTGACTGCGCTTTCACGCTTTCGCCCCTTCTGTGTTAATACTTTTGGACGTCTGGGGCTTCCGTCGCCTGTGGCCTGTTGCTAAGCAACAGCAACACATTTTGTTCGGCTCTGACAAACCCCTCTCTAACGTTATCAGAATTTGATCCGTCCACCATTCAAGTTCGCGGAGCGCTAAACAGGAAGCAAACATGAAACGAAAACAGACGACAAGATACTGCGTGTGTGTAGCTGTGTGTGTGTGTAGCTTTGTGTGTGTGTGTGTGTGTGTGTGTGTGTGTGTGTGTGTGTGTGTGTGTGTGTGTGTGTGTGTGTGTGTGTGTGTGTGTGTGTGTGTGTGTGTGTGTGTGTGTGTGTGTGTGCAGTCATAAATAAACAGAACACAATGTTTATATTATCTCCTTGTTTCGGATGATGACACAGATGAGAGCTCCTGGCCAGCCTTGTGGACTGAAAGTCAGGCTAGGGAATTTAAGAACAGGCATCCTTGGTTGGAGTGGAGGGACAGACAGTTAGGTCAATGTCAGCACACATGCAAAGGAAAGCTGATCTAAACAACAGAAATTCATAAAGTCAATGACTATGCAAATGAGAGTTAATTCATGGTCATGTTAAAAGTGCATTTAAAACATCTGCACCGTTAAATTACTATATGTTAGTTATCAGTAATAAGTAATCCCTAATTTAGTAATAATTAGCTATTGAAAAAGTGGAACATTTTTCTCCTTTTATCTGCTTTTCATGCATTTGTTAGCCATGATGTAAATATTGTAAGCAGTTTATTAAATACTTTTGAGTAAATCTTGGCTCTTTTCTGCAGATGTTATTGGTAAAAACGTGTATTATGCTAATTAGTCATGGTTTTGTTTATTTCCAGGTTGTGCTCTTTGCAGCGCTACAAAATCAACCGGTGTCCTCACAGAACAACGAGTGTCTATGTCTGAGGAGTGGGTGCACTTTAAGATCCAGTCCTCAGATTCAAGCAGATCAACATCTCTGGCCTCTTTGAGAAACAAGATTAGACGTCATGAGACGTCCAGAGCACACAAAATAGCCCAGGAGCTCACGGAGAAGGGTGGACAGGATTTAGTTGGAAATTTGGTGAGAGCTGTGTCAGAGACTGTGTTTGCAGAGACATATTCTGTATTCAGAACAGCATACTATCTTGCGAAGATGAACCGACCTTTTACTGACCATGATAGTCTCATTGAGCTTCAGGAAAAAAATGGTGCCAACATGGGCACTAGTCTGCACTCAAGGTACAGTTACACAAAAATTGTAGAACACATAGCAAAAGAGATGCAGAAAAAAATAGTTCACAGTATTGTGACGTCTTCAAGCAAGTTGTCTGTTCTCATTGACGAGGCTACATCTATCAGCCACAAATCTGCAATGATTGTCAACTTGAAAGTCTCAGTGGATGGAGCTACTCTTGAATTTTTGTTCCTGGAGCTGGTTGAGCTGGAGAGCCAAAGGGCAAAGGATATAGAATAAGCTCTGCTGAACTGTTTGGACACTGCAGGCTTCACTGAAGAGTGGCTTCAAATGAACTGGGTCTCATTTGTTTCTGATGGAGCCAGTGTCATGTTAGGCAAGAACTCTGGTGTGGCAAGAGTGGAACTGGCTGTATCTGATGCTGTGGATGAGGTTCAGGCAGTCAACCACTTCAAAGTGTTCCTAGAGAAGATCCACAATCTCTACAGTCAGTCCAATAAAAATGCACGCACAGACAAGAGATCGACACTGTTGTTGTCAAATGTAAGTAATTTGATGATGATCAGCATCAATGGGCACTTTTTGAGCCAAGGAAGTACGTCACAACATGGCTGAGAAGCCAATCGCTCTGCCACGCAAGCAAGGAGGCAATGCACACCTCAGATGCCTGAGTACAAACATATCTGGAAAGCTCTGTAGACTACCAGACTATGTCTAGAAGTGTTCCATCCTTTTTTCAGGGCTTGTGGACTAACACAGTGAACCCAGTATGGACATGTTGAGTGCTTTTTCAACCCTCATTTATTGAGGTGAAGCTTATTTGTTAATTTGTTTCTTGTTTGAAGCTAATTTGTTTTGTAGCACTTCAAGGATGTTTGCTTGTTCATTTAAGCCGATACAGTACATAGTTTGACAATGATTTATGGAAGATAATAGGGCTGAAGAAGTTTGAATAAATATCTAATGCATTGAAAAATATGTTTAAAATGATTATTGTGTGATATTTGTGCAGACCTATGCGAAACAAAGATGTTTTTTTAAGTGTAGATGATGATGATGTGTGGGTCAGGACATCTGTAGCATGACCATATTTATTGTGTATTACTTAAAAATTGCAGTAGGCCATATTGAGATTTTGATAAAAATTTCGATTAATTGTTCAACCCTAGAAGATAAGTGGGCTTTTTCCATCATTGTTCATTCTTTTATATTTTTATTGTTAATGTTACTGGCAGTTAAAAGTCACATACAAATGCTTATAATACATTGACATGTTGATAACACATAACCAGTCTCAAGACTAGTCTATGCATTAGTGAGTGTGATGGTTCATGAGGTGTTGCTTCGAGACAGGTGTCGCTCCGCAATGCGTCGCTCTAGGATGGATGAGTACAATTATTACAGTATACCCACTACAAAAAAGTAGACTACACCACTGCATATACCTATTATTTACATGAAAGAGGTGATGGTTCTTGATGTCCAGCAATCAGTGGTAAGGCAAACTGCAGTAGCTTCCTTAACCCTGGCCTGCAGTGAAGCACGCTCTCTATCATACAGTCTCGGAATGGTTTTTTGAGAGTGTTTTCCTGCTTGGAGGAACATACATTGAGAGCCTGTGTGAAGCTTCGGAATCCCTTGTCCTCCACAATGGAAAATGGTTGGAAATCACTTGCAATCATTTTGGCCAATTCTTCGTCCACTATGCTGTCTAGCTGGGGTCATTCATTGCCTTTGCCATTGCCATTGATTGCATATAAATTGGCTTATTGAGGTCTGTGTCGCTGGTGGTTTTTGGGTACCTGATGCATGGGTGGTAGATCCAGTAGTTGCAGCAGCAACAGGTGGAGTAGACACACAGAAGCAGAAGCAGGCAGTCTGACCTGCCTTTTTTCTTCCAACTGAACTGTTGGATGCACAGTTCTCAAGTGCCTGTGGAGGCAGTGGCGTTGCGCAATATTTCGAGGCTCCCCCGCAGGTCGGACCATGGGGCCCCGCCCCCTCCCCTAAATCAATAAGAGTGACATGGGATAGACATCGCGGCCACTTTTTTAAATGTTTATTTTTTCAGGCATCTTTTGTAAACAGTATAGGTCAGTAGGAACTCATGTGTACACTGTTGTACGGTGTTGTCGCGATCGTGAACAGGGGGGGGGGGGGGGGGTGTCGCAATCGTGAAGTCCAACGGGGGGGGGGGGGGGGGGTTGTCGCAATCGTGAAGTCCAACGGGGGGGGGGAGGGTTGTCGCAATCGTGAAGTCCAACGGGGGGGGGGCCGTTACGAACGAAATCTAAGAGGATAGCCTGCAGTGGGGGTGGGGGCCTCCTAAGCTCCGGGGCTCCCCCGCAACGCGGGGGCTGCGGGGGCCTCCGCTACGCCACTGTGTGGAGGTGGTTTGTGGACCCTGCTCTATATGAGAGCTTCTTATCTATCCTCACGTGATGCACAGCGTGACATGCAGTCATGGCAGTGACATTCAGTCACTGCATGTACGCGGAGCACCCGTAAAAAAATAAATAACGGCTCGTTCGCGGGTGCGAGCCGGCTCCCGTCGTTCACTAAAAAGAGCCGGCACTTTGAGCCGGCTCGTTCGCGACCGACACATCACTACGCGGAGCACCGATAACAAAATCAATAACGGCTCGTTCGCGGGTGCGAGCCGGCTCCCGTCGTTCACTAAAAAGAGCCGGCTCTTTGAGCCGGCTCGTTCGCGACCGACACATCACTAGTATGCGGGGATGTTAAGGAGGACTATATGACACTGTCTGTGTAGTATTTCATGTTTTTAATGAATAAAGATGAACTTCAAGTGTATTAACTTAACAGTAAAACTTAGTGTAACTACTATAACGTCTAACCAGTGTGGTTTGTGGTTTTACTTTTGATTAGATCAATAGGGCTAGCTAAGACTGTTGTAGATTTGTGTTATATTTAGCCTCTGTCCTCCTCCTTCCTTTTAACCCGGTGTGTCTGGCATACAAACATGAAGATATATAATCATAAGGTCACTCCACCACGAGCCTCGTTAAAGGCTACAGAGTTAAGCTGCAGGAAGACGCAAATTAATAAACGCTTATAAAACACATATGCACGCAGCAAGCTGTTTCCCTTTTTTGATCAAATCAACTCCAAAGCAAAGCCACTCTGAAATAAACTGTTCCAATCAGAACATTGTTTGCTCTGAAGTGAAGCCACATATTGGGAGAAGTGATCTCCACTCTCCATCTCTCGTGTAGGGCTACTCCGCGCTTGTCTGCAGAGACGCTGGTCACGTGACGTGCCCAGCGTCTCTGTTTGCGGGCAGATCGTGCGAAGAGCAGTAGTCGCGGAGGAGAGGCTTTGTCGCAGAGCGGCCGCCAGGTCCTGAGGCTCAACCAAACACACACCAACCGACCATTTCCTTTTCAATGTCACCGTCCGATCGCAGCAGCGATCGCAGGGCCGAGAGCTGGATACACGGATGGATACAGCACAAGGTGATGGATACAGCGCCTGTTATCGCGGCGGTGTCGTTCTGTTGACGGTGCTGCTATCCTCCCTCGAATGAACATCCGCCTGTATAAGAGGAGCATCACCTGCATGCGGCCGGTGGTCTGTTAATTCGGGACAGATTAGATCGTGTCGTGCCTGTCTTGCAGCCTGTCTAGGGAGCTTCATCTTCCTTCCCCTCAATCTGTCCATGTTTAAAGATCCAACGGTCCATGGGTCCAGTCCTGTCGGTGGTTCCGTCCACAGAGGAGTGAGATGCGGAGGAGCGCAGGTAGAGGAGTCACTAAGCAACATCAGCAACAAAGCCAGCGCTATTTGGAGGGGCTAACATGGTCTACAAGGTAAGAATCAGTGGGGCCAGTGGTTGCTTCTTTATTTTTTCTTTATTTTATATTTGTGTTAATATTACACGCTATATTAAAATATGCAAAATATCAGATAGTCCCATCCTTCAGAATGTAAGGCCTATGTTCGCACGTATACATGTAGTTTGGACAAATGTGTTATACGGATAGCTGGTATTGGTGGTATATTGCAAAAATACAGGCCCTCCCACAGAAATGGCTGGGCCCCAATACAAGATCCAGCAATCCCCCTCTCCACAACTCTGCTTTACTCACATCATCATATTTACTCTCATGTCAACTGAGAGACGTACTCAGTGAAAAGGGTTACATATGCGTGCGAGCGCACGCACGTACATATAAGCGCACACAAGCACACACACACACACACACACACACACACACACACACACACACACACACACACACACACACACACACAAACACACCTTAGCATAACAAAGAAACAGATGCCTGGCTGAAGGATAAATGGTCACATAGTGTATTGTGAATAAAAGGTTTCTCCAACAGGAACTAATAACACACACCAAGGTCAACAAAGATCCGCTACACATTTCTTAATCTAAAATGCAAATATGTACCTAATGGCTTCATATTTGCCTCTTATACAGCCTCTCCTGGCTCATTGTGGAGCACAAGTAATTCTTTATTATTTTCAGTTTACTGAAGGATCTCTCTCCTCCTGCCACAGTTACTGGTAAAGTGCAGAATATCCTCACTGCAATGCAAATGTCACCATAAATGCTCTCAAGCTTCATGTCACATATCATGTTGAGCAACTCCATGGGTGTTGATGAGCCTGAGGATGTGGCACTGTCGATCGTATTCAGATGGAGCATTTGTTTTTCTATATTCAGATCCTTAGAATATTTTGTTATCAAATTTCTACATGAGGCTTTAAGATCCTCCTCAGTTAACTGCTGGAAGTCAGTCAGCTGTGCAATGATACTGTCCACCGCAACATAATACACAGAATTCCTAAACGTTATATCCGGAGTCTCCTGTGCATCTGACCTTTCTTCAGTCCGCTGGTGCTTTCTCTGCCTGCTATGGGTGCACTCAGCTGGGATGCCCATTGCAGGGGCTATATTTTGAGCTTCTGCAAGCATTGAATCCCAGTTTATTTCTCATATCAAGTAATTCCTGCTGTAGAGCCTCAGTGTCTGCTGCGTCCTGCTCCAGAGATAGACTGCCACTCTGCAGGAGCTAATTCCTATCTTCAATACGTTGCAGTGTTTTTTACTCAGACAGTGCACATGACAACCGCTGCAAAGGATGTGAACTACATTCTCTCAGTCCTCATTTGATAATGCCTCGTTGGATCATTTGCAGGATGCTATTATGCAATCAAGTGCTTCAATGAGCAATTGGTCTTATCGCGCCAATACGCCTTTCTGGATACGGATATTTTCCTTAAACATAGACCACCGGTCTGGACTCACGCTGAAGAGTGTGTAGAGGCGATTGACACATCCAAAATAAGTTGAAATTTCCTTACATGACTGGACCGCATGTACACCTACTAGATTTAGTGGATGCGATGCACAGGGGCAAAAACGTGGCAAAAAGGATTTACTTGGATAATGTTGGTTTGCACACACCCTTAACTTTTCCCCCCGACATATTACTGGCATTATCATCATACCCACGTCAGTCAGTGAGGTCGATTCCATGCTTTTTGAGAGATTCCTCTATCATGCTGGTGATTTCTTTCACTGTCTTTTCACTTCAATACAACTTTAGTTTATTATCCATCCTTTGCCATGTGTGTCATCCTTAGACACGTACCTCAGAAGCAGGACGCTCTGCTCAACATGAGATATGTCTGGGGTGGCATCACATATTACAGAGTAATATATTGACTGAGTCTTTTATTATTATTCTAAGAAATATTATTATTTTGGGTCCCTTGCCAGCTCCTCCTTCTTCCTTTTCTCCTTCTTTTTCTGGCATCTCGATTTATGAAATAAATATTATTTGAAATAATATAAATCCACTCCAATATACTAGTTTGTTTGCTTTAGCATGCCTGCGGTGGACATTCACCTTTTAACGTTACGTACGGAAAAAATATAATACCTCAATAAAACCTCAATACAATTATCAGGTTTTTGTTACGAAACAACAACATAAAACATTTATTTTTGTCGTTCAGCATTTTGGTTCAGCATGAAATGTCGTTATCATAGCTTGTATTTTATCACTATTATTTTGGTTTTTATTTTGTTATAAGTTACTGAACAATTCAACCAAACCAACCATTTTTCCCGAAATAAGGAATTACTTAATATTTGATAAAAGCAAGGAAACAAAACATGCACTGCCAACACAACCACACAAGTGGTTGTCATGAGAGGACGCATGTTTCACGCACCATCGGGCATCTGCAATCAATTCCACATATGCAGAATTCTCTCTTATCAGGAACAACAACTTTACATCTCCTTTTTCATTGTGCCCTGTGTCTCGGTCCCTGGATCTTTCCCTTACTTTCCCTTATGTTCTTCACACGGACTCACACACACACACACATACTCACACACACACACGCACACACACACACACACGCGCGCACGCACACATACTCACACACACACACACACACACACACACACACACACACACACACACACACACACACACACACACACACACACACACACACACACACACACACACACACACACACACACACACACACACACACAGCTGTGTACTGTATGGGCCCTGCACTTAACAACTAGATTAAAGTATGGTCTCATGCAAAGCTGCATAAATGCGCTCATGCACACACACACACACACACACACACACACACACACACACACACACACACACACACACAAACACACACACACAAACACACACACACACACACACACACACCTATCAAATGTGTACAGAGTAAGTGAAGGAGAGGGATTTAGGATGACATCTCTAAGCAGATAGTAGACAGTGCCATCTGTCCACAGTTGAAGCCCTCTTGCTCTAGTTATTCTTGCTCTGACAGCAGCCGCTTCCATATTGGCAGCTCCACAATGGGTCACATTGGGTTTCAGGTTAGAGTTCAGTGTTCTGTCTTGATGGATCAAACTTGATCCCTGTAGGGGTGTCTGGAGTGTCGTACTTGGTCTAATGCAGTTCATGTCTCACATCAAAAGCATACCATTTTGTTGGGGGCCATAAATATACACCTGCCACCAGACAATGGAAGAGAATCAGGGTTCTTAAAACGACGATAGCGTTCTGAGGTGGAGAACAGAGTTCATATTGGTCTGAGGGATGTATTGGGCTTCATAGTCGTGTTGTGTAGCAGGTATTACTGCCGCATCAGCGAATGGCTTAGATGATAAACTAGATAATAAACTAAAATATCATAGCCATGAGTTTGAGTTACTATACAAATGCAAATACAAACTATACAAATTCATCTATTTCATCATTTCATGTATTCGGAAAATACAGATCACATGATCACTGGTTGTTGAACCATTTTGTATATTAGATAAACGAATACTGTGTCTCGGTCCCTGTTTCGCCAGCCAACAGCAACCGGTCTGTGCGGCCCTGGCTTTAGAAAGGACCATGATGTCTGATGTCCAAGGATGCTGACAAGTGCTATGGAACAAACGTGCCAGCTCCTTGAACCTCTGAGCAAGGGTACAGATGCACTTTCCTCAGGAACACGAGTGTCAGCCATAAAGCTTGTCCTGGACCACATACAACACGATGTTCTGGTGGAAAAGGAAAAGGAGCCATCCCTGACCAAGAAGAGGGGAGGAACAAAGGGTGTATCTGTAAAACTCCCCCTTCAAGACTCCCGCTTCTAAAGGAGCTCTTTTGATGAGCCAGCGGCTGCAACAGTCCACAGCTGCGTCCAGGTGGCTTTGAAGCTTGCACATGTACTAAGCAGGGTAAAAACACTGCTTTGTTATTGTATAGTTCTTACATGCACATTGCAATGTTGATAATGGTTGTGTTGCTTTTCAAAACTCAAAACCCAAACTGGCATACTCACTCTGACTGGTCACTGTACACTACACTTGTTTTTTAGGTCGATGTTTGGTTTTATCTTTATAATGTTTGATGTTTTATAATTATTATTATTTGTTATTTTATGCTTTTACTCTATGTAAGGTGACCTTGGGTGTCTTGAAAGGCGCCATCAAATAAAATGTATTATTATTGTATTATTATTAATATCAAATGAGTATGCAAATATCAAATGAGTACATTAAAACAAATACAGGCTTTCATACACATGTGTCCTCAAAGAGAAATTAACACTATAATGTCAATTATGAATAATTAATTATGTAAATCAGTGTGTGTGCATTTTATGTGAAAGGCTTATTGTATATTTGTATGTATTATGTATTTCTGCTGTAACGGCAAAGCCCCCTTTATGTTTCGAGTTGTACATACTAAAACATACAAAACACAATTAATTAGTATGCCACTGTTCGAATATTCATCTAGACAAACTTCTGTTGGAAATGTTATACTTTACTACTCTGCTTCCCTCTTCCCTCCTCCCTCCTCTTGATGCTCTCCTCTCCCTCCTCGCTGTCCTCTCCCCAGATCCCCGGGGCAGCGATGGACCGGGTCAGCCTGCTGTGGCGGCTTAGGCGGCGTGCAAGGCGAGGTGCCTTCTGCATGGGCTTCTTCTGCGTCTCCATGGCGCTGCTCTACGCCCTCTGTGCGGAGAACAGCGTGCCCGTGACCGACGCCATCTTTGGAGTGCGCGCACGCACCCGGGCTCAGCCACGCACGCACTCTGTCGTCAAGGTATGACGGCCGGTATTACGGCTGGTCTTTATAGTGATTATAACTTTACAGTGATTCTAACTTTGAAGTCTTTGTGTAAAGTCCTTGCGGTTGGTCTTTGTTGTCTTTACAGTTGGTCTGTACAGTAGTTACAGTCTTTAAAGTTGGTCTTTACAGTCTTCACAGTTTTTACAGATGGTCTTTACAGTCCTTAAAGTTGGTCTGGTCATAGTCTTTACAGTCCTTATAGTTGGTCTTTACAATCGTTAAAGCCTTTTCATTCCTTCAAGTTGGTCTTTACAGTATTTACATATGGCCTTTCAGTCCACAATGTGTCATTATGCAATGTGGCATTATGCAAAACATGCATACAGCATTGCAGTTCTAGAAAGACATTGTAAGAACAATTTTTCATTGCATCATGACCTATTGAACAACCAGCCTGCATGCTAAAAAACATGCTGAAACAGGCAGTATCAAAACAATAACATCACCTCACATTAAAAGAGCCAGTGTGTTTTTGACCACCTGCTTCTCAGTCCATTGGTTGACCTCTGATCTCTGCACGCTGCACGCTGCACGCTGCACGCTGGAGCGGAGGGTCAAGATGCGTGGAGGTGGGAGTGTTGGAGGTAGAGGTGTGGCGGTGGAGGAGACTGAGAGGGAGGCAGTGGAGAGACGGAGGAGGTGGAGGGCGAGGAAGGAGAGAGAGGAGGCGAGGAAGGAGAGAGAGGAGAGGGGGACTGATGGGATTGATGTGGGTTGATGCGGTAATGTGATAAGATGATTTGAGTTGATGGGTGGGTGATCATTTGACTAGTTGGGTGGGGTTTTGTTTTTATTGGATGCTAAGTTGATGTGATGGGGAGCGATTACTTGATTACTATTATGGTGGGTGATTATTTTGATTATTTTTGGTGATGTGATGTGCTTATTTTGAGTATCAGAATGGTGACTACCTGATTATTATTTTGTTTTGTGTATTGAGGTGATTATTTGATGGTTCAGAGCGATGCTTGATGGTTGGGTGATGTGGGGGTATGTTTTTGCGTTTAGGTATTTTTAAGTGAATTTTATGACCAGGGTCTTTTTTTTCTTCGACAGGTATTGCGAGGAGGGGCCAAGCCTCTGTACGCCGATCCTCAGAAGCTCCCGGGCGTCATCCCCGGCAACCCGAACCGACCAATCCCTGTGCTCTCCTCTCCCAACCACACCCAGGAAGTGAGGGATCCCGCCTCGAAGAAGAAGACCAGAGCGCGGGAATCGGGCTTCTTCGCGTGGCTGCTACCGCGGCCCTTCAGGCGTGCACTGGAGACCCTGTTTGGGGCTCGGCGTCGCGGGGAACTGAGCGAGGTGGTGGGAGAGACAGACTTCTTCAGAAGCCGCAGCAGCAAGGGCGAGGTGTGGGACGAGGAGATGTCCAGCAGCATGCTGGGCAGCAGGCTGAGGAAGGTTGTCCAGAACTATCAGGTAACTGGGGGGGTGGGGGGGGTATTTAGGGAATACATATACAGGGAATTCGGACACAAATCATGCATCCGTCGGCATGCCACCTATTGGTCACCCCGGGGCTAATTTGCATAAATACTATGCATCATGGGATATAGCATGGACATAAGTGTGCGTCAGTTGTACACTTCTTGTACGGTGCATTATGGGTGGTAAGTGTCACTATTTAGTGAACGAGATTTGTCTCACATTTCGGGACAAAAAGACAAAATGGTGACCCTTAGTAGTGCACTATATAGAGCACTACTGGACCAATTTAAACAGAGCCCACGAGTACAATTTTAGTAGGTAGGGGAAGTAATGGCTTCAAAACACGTCCATCCCTCTTTTGTCCATCACTATTGAGAAATATATTATGATTAGATCTGAAACGGCTGCATTTGTGTAATACATGCTTGCCTGTTAAGTCGGCAACACTTGAACGCTTGCTTGAACACTTGTTTCCCCTAACATTTTCTATTTCACATTGACATTTAGAATTTGTTAATTAAATAAGTGTATCTTCATTTACATAGTAACCCGTCCTCTCCTCCAGGCCATGAACAAGTACGGTGTGGAGAACACCGGGCCGGGTGGCGTCGCTAGCAGGCCGAAGCTCAGCGGTCCAGAGCTTCTGTGCCGTCTGAAAAGTCAGGTACAGGTCTTAACCTTGACCCCCGACCTCCAGCCCTTTGCCTCACTGAGCTGGTCCTCCCAACTGCCAGTCGAATCGGTGACCTCTGAACTCGGCCCCTACAAGAGGTGCGCGGTCGTGTCGTCGGCTGGATCACTCCGCAACGCCGGCCTTGGCAAAGAGATAGGCAAGAAATGATGTGTATATATATATATATATACATAAGTATATATATATTGTTAATACTGTCACTCTAGAACTAACAAATGTACTAACTAGAAAAAAACTGAAATTGTTATTCAGACCATATTTTATACTTCCTATATTTCCTATATTTAGAAGTATCATCTGTGAAGTTGCAAGATGTGTGGGTTTGACATCCTTGTTTTAGAGACCTTGTATTCCGCTGTGTGTCAATACTTCTACAGACTCTCATGACGCTGTGTTGAGGTTCAACGCAGCGCCCACATCTGGCTACGAGAAGGACGTTGGCTCCAAAACTACAATCCGCCTCATCAACTCACAAGTAACAGCGCTTCAAATGGCGTTTTGGGGCCTTGCTGTATTTGATGATTCAACAGTGCAGAAACACATTATATCAGTGCTGTTTTGTTTTCTGTATTATTCTTGTTTTTAGTTTTGTTTCACAGTACACACACCAATGTTCCTGTGGAAGACCTTTAGGAGTACAACTTCCATGACCCTAGCAACCTTGGTTTTATTGTATTGAGTGACTATGACTATGACATATTATTTCAATTCATCTACACACTATAAGTGGAAAGAGGATCATACATTTAATCCACGGTACCACTTACGCTACACTTAATGGTTTGTCAAGAAGAGATGTGTTATCTCTGCACTGTAAAATAGGATAATTAAGTGGCTAGACATAAATCCTCAGTGTAACAGAATGTGAATAATGAAATGCTCCACTTTAACCGTTTCGTTGATGCATGGCTTTCTATCGGCAATTCCTTGTCCATTGGGTCTTTTAAAATGACATGGTTGATTGGAGATTTTTTTTGGACCAAAAGAAACTTTGGACTTTAAAAGTACATTAGCATGTTATTACTGGAAACTTTCAGGAAAAAATATGTCAAATAATGAATCAAATAATGACTCAACTTTTATCAAAAAGGCATAGCTGTCCAGACCTGTTGACGTTATGGGTAGGAATTGGGTGTTCAGTTTTCCAGTACAGACATTTCTCTTCCATGTTGGATTATACTGATTTAGTTCAAAGTTCAAAGTTTAAGAGACATTGTCCTTGATGGAAGGACAACAGACCCTTTTTAGAATACCTCACTAGTTTAGTATTCTACCCGTACCCTGGTTACATACAAGGAGCAGATCCACAGATCCACAGCAACAGCAGGTCTAGGTTCCGCTTAGAAGGGGTCATCGATGCCATAGGAATTGTGGATCTGTTGAATTACCGCGTTGTTTCTGACGAGTGAACGATTGTTCACACGCCACAGGTGATGGCGTCCGACGATCATCGCTTCCTGTCCAGTTCCCTGTACAGCAGTGGTGTTCTGGTGGGCTGGGACCCAGCCCCTTTCTCTGCTAACCTCTCCCAAGTAAGTCATTCCATCGTCTCGCTATCACAGAGATTGCGGTGTCTCTCATAGAACATTTTTGTCCTGGCTACATCTAGATCTAATTCACTGTCCTCTAATACAGTGGTTCCCAACCTTTCCATTGGAGTTCCCCCAACTAATATATGACAACATCTGCACCCCCTAAGTTCTGGCATCAATCGATTTGAAATGTAGTCTTTATTTTATTTTATCGAAGGCTCAAAATGTATGCAGCTTCGTGGCCCCCTGAGATCTCGGAAGGCTAAATGCTAAATACAATTAATTTTAAATTAATTTTCATGCCAAGCATTGGGATAAAGTGCTCTTTCCTCTTTAGTGGTACAACAAGACAGACTACCCAATCTTCGCTCAGTACCAGAGATACAGGAGGCTTCACCCACTCCAGCCGTTCTACATTATCCATCCACGCTTTGAGTGGCAGCTCTGGCAGCAAATCCAAGACAGCATGGCAGAGCCCATCCAGAAGAACCCGCCCTCCTCTGGCCTGCTTGGTACATGCATAATTTATACCCTCTCTTTTTTCTTTTTCCGTTGTCATAGTGTTTCCTTTCAGCTCCTTATATCACATGGCCAGACTTGTGCTTGCAAACATACTGATTGGGCTATGGGGATGTGTTTGAGTTTCTAATTGGGCTGTTTATATGTTGTTTTCACTGACAGCCAATAAAAGCAAATGTGTATTCACTAGTTGCACCAGGCCTTATAGCAGCCAAGAATAGGACAGAAAACGGAAATCACACTTTGTGTGATTTCCGTTTTCTGTCCTATTCTAAGAATTATAACAGTTTACAAAGTACTTGTAACTGAAAGTTATCAGTAACTGACAACTTAAATGGCTCATGTAGATATAAAGATAAAGATTCATTACAAAATCGTGGGAATGGGTGCATAGTCAGGCTTTGCAATTCAATTCACAGGATAACAAGCCAAAAGGAGTACAGAAAGCTTGTGTAAGAGACAATCAATACAATTGAGATGAGACAGAGGCTCAACAGAGATGAGCCAGAAGCGGACTTGAAACCTAAATAGTCTCATATGAGCCAGGCACAGGCTACGACTAGAATAGATATTGTAAGAGCTTTTCACTCACTGATAGCTGACGGATTGGTTATGCAGTTTCTCATGAATTAGACTCAAATGATAGCTCTTGAATTTTACCTACAGCACCTTTAATCAATTAAAGTGAATGATAAAAAGAGATTATTGGTATTATTATCTTCTTCCCTCCTGCTCTATACAAGGGAACTGTTTTACAAGCTAGCCTATTCGTTAGACTTGTAACTAACAAAGGGCTGATATGTGTGTGTTAATAAAAACACGTAAGCTCTTTCACTTCATGAAAAGAAACTGTTTGCTGGTCTGGAGGTATTTAGTTTTGTGTGTTAAACCCAATAGTTGTAAAAAAAATAATTTGATAAATAGATCGATTCAATAATAAACAAAATCTCTGTAGATAGAGACGACGCTACACTACGCTATGTGAGCAACAACAAACCTGGATGAAACAAGCCGAGCGGACGGGTAAGACGTCACTCTCCCCTCTCTGTCCACCAGGCACGGTGCTCATGATGTCGCTGTGCGACGTGGTACACGTCTACGAGTTCCTTCCGTCCCGCCGGAAGACGGAGCTGTGTCACTACTACCAGCGTTTCTACGACGCCGCCTGCACACTGGGCGCCTACCACCCGCTGCTCTACGAGAAGAACCTGGTGAAGCGCATGAACCAGGGCACCGACCGGGACATCCACACCCACGGGCGGGTCACGCTGCCGGGCTTCGGCAGCCTGAACTGCACCCGGGCTCCGGGACAGTCCCCGGGCCACTGAGGGCTGAGGGGACCGGCAGCCGTACACACACACACACACACACACACACACACACACATGCGCACACACACACATGCACACACACAGACAGACACACACAACAAAGAAAAATACCTGCATACATATGTGGTCACACCATGTATGCAGTTTGTCCGTAATGCCAAACGCTCTAGTGTGTGTGTGTGTGTGTGTGTGTGTGTGTATGCGTGCGTGCGTGCGTGCGTGTGTGAAGGAATCAACTGCAGACGCAAATGCATGCATAGTTAGATCATTGTTGTGACAGGGTCTTTTATGGCTAAAAGAAAAGCTGAACAAACTGGTCCAGAATGACACACCTTTTGCCACTGCCACAGCAGGGAAGAAAGATGTTGCTGTTACATCAATGTTTTTTAATGTCCAATGTGTTGTGTGTCGCCACATTGTGAACATGAGAAGAAACCTACATTGTAGATGATGACACACACACACACACAAACACACAAACACACACACACACACACACACACACACACACACACACACACACACACACACACACCACCACCACCACTTCACAATCGATTGATTAAATGTGCCAGCTCTTTCACACATAACAGCTGACGAAACAATTCGCATTCACGTTGCATTGTGTAAATAAACATGTCATGTGTTATGAATTCCACGATGGGGCGCTGAAGAGCTTCTCTACACAACGTTGGTTTAACCCCGGGCCCGGCGCCAGGATGTTGTTGATGCTGTTCAAGTTTGCGAGGGAGATAAAATAAATTAAATTAAATTAAAATAATAATAATTGATCGAACCACGCAATAACTTCGCCAACGTGGCGCGCCTACTTCTCTACACACCACGCACAGTGCTGTCCGTGGTTCTGAAACAGCGGCACTATCCATTGTTCTGAACCAACAGCCAAAGCGATGCACATCTCGGCCAATAATTTGGTTGTTTTTGCTATTTTTCTACAGATACATACAGCTTAAATAGAGGGGGGGGGGGGGGAGACAACTGAAAAAAATACAACAATGCAACTTAAGATGCCTGGTGGCGCCGGGCCCGTTTTCTTGAATGTCTCTGCATGTCAGCCCCCTACCTAAAGCCTTGTATGTAAAAAAAACATTCTACTGAAATGGTCCCCGCAGCCTCTTCTCGGTTGACTAGTTTAGGAAAAGTATTTAATACGTATTTAATAAAAAATAAAAAGGAAGAAGCAGAGGGCCTGACATTGTAAACATGACTGCTTATGGACGTCGGACATAAAGAACCGTGGCAGCTTCTGGAGGGTAACTGTGTTTCCAATTATTAGAAATGTAACCTTTCCTTTGTCTTTTTTTTTAATGGAGATGTCAATTGTATTATTATTCTAATATTCTTTTGAATTATTTTAGGACAATGTATGAGGTGGATAATGTTGAAGCTCCTTTGTATTTTATATAGTATATTTTATGCTGCATGGTATTTATCCTAACGTAGCCTACTGCACTGGAGACAAGCGAGTTGTAATGATCTGCTTGGCCTGAAGAGGGCAGCACATTCTATAATACGTTCAGGCTTATTTTGCTTTGATGGATGGCTGGATGAGGTCAATGGCAGTATATTTACGTGTATATATACATTAGACAGTGTTCACTGCCAATTGGCAAAACATGGTTTAACGCTGTAAAGCCTAATTGGTTAATTCCTGCTTTGTTTATGCATTTCCTCCGACAATCTCTTCGATGTAGGTTATGTTGTATTACTGTTTATGGAGGAACATTAGGTCTCTATATGAGATAGATAGATTCCCATAATGATTATTTTGATGTAGATACTTAAATGACTTTTGTTTGTTGCACACGAAAAAGCCAGATACATTATTTAGATATTGTATAGTCAAGCTACCCTTCATTCAAAAGAAAAATGTTACACATGAACACTGTTTTGGTGTGTTTTTTTCGTCATTGCCTATGGTGACACTTTGGTAAATGTTTTCGGCCGGAGTTAAAATCGCGTGTTATAGTAGGTATATTTCTTAATTTCACGTCTCAGATACCTCAAAGCTCACGGCGTAATATTTGTTTTGTCACACCAGCTACGACAGAGCCTTCATTGTAGGGCTAATGCAGGCCTATGCCATGTTAATCCCACGGCAGGTATTATTGTATATTAGGCTAAGCTAAGTCAATCGATCCGATATTAAGGAGGATGAAGAGATCGGACAACCAATCTCCTCCTGTCATCCATGAGGCCTTATAGCTATGACCATAGAGGACCCATCATCTTGTCGTCTCATCCGTGTCTTCTTCTCATCGTATCGCGTGGTCCACGGCAGCAGCCAATCAGACAAAGCAGATGCTGAAGCAGGCAACGATTCTGAAAAAAACAAAAAAAACATCGCTGTCCTTATCCGAGGCCTCGAAGCTTTTACAGTCTCTAGTCTAGGTTGTTGTTGTTGTTGTTGTTTTTATTTATTTTTACAGGAAACGACGGTTTCCTTTTGCGGCGAAATGGTGCAAATGATGGAGTCGCAATGCGAGTACTTTATGTATTTTCCTGCGGTACCCATCTCGGACTTATCGGACCCGGCCCGCTACAGAACGCTGCCCCGCAGGAGTCATCTGTACCTGGGCGAGACGGTGCGCTTCCTCCTGGTCCTGCGGTGTAAAGACGCTGCTACTGGCGGGACGCCGACCGACGTTTCGGGTAAAAACCTATATGTGTGAATCGGCCTTGGGAATGAGAGAGTATTGTCCATACACATTTGCCTTTGCGTATTGCATTGCCCGGGACAGTGATCTACCCATTTACACATCCGATACGCTACGTTGGGGTGACGAAGCACATTATAGGCTTCCTTTATCAAATAAAGACTGAGTAAAGATGAGTTTGACATGCCAAACAGAGAAACCACGGAGAGACCATACTGCCGCGTTTAGTAGAGTGGACTATCCCCTTCCTCTGCTTTTCATGTTTTGTGTTGACACCGTTTCTCTGCACTCTTCCTCACGTTGTAATTCCCTGTATCTGCCGCTAGGAGGCAACGCCGGCTTGGGCTTTGGCAGCGAGACGTCTAGCGGCAGGGCTTGGAGGGAGCTGGCCGGCTCTCTGTGCGCCGTGGCCAGTGTCAGCCCGGGGGAGGGCAGCCGCCACCGCTCCCACCACCTCCCGCATCACCATGACTACGACGGCAGAGGCACCGAGGACCCAGAGGAGGACTACATGGCGGTGGCGGAGGCAGCCATCGCTGCGCTCGGCAGCAGAGTTGACCCTAGGTGCCGCGGGTTCCGCGACTGCAAACCGCTGCTCATCCATAACTCCATGGGCAGCGGCGAGCGGGAGTTCCGCAGGGCTCCTGTGCAGGTAGGGGGGGTCCTTAAAAACAATCCCAAACAACTAACTTTATTGTTATTTGTATTGTGCATAAGATTGTTATAGTATAGTGTTGGTTATAGTATATAGTAGGTAGTATATAGTGTTGTTTATAGTATTGTTTAGTATAGTATTGCATAGTTTAGGGGGGAATGGGGAGTCAGCATTCCATTGCACTTGTTGCAAATGGCAAATAAGAACAACTTGAACATGTCTTACACTGACAGCAAATTACTTCTCAAACAACCTGTTCTAATTCTAAGAAGGAGAAACAGCCCTCTTTGTCTCTGTTGTCTTTGAAACATGGTACAACATTGTAAAACAGAGTTACCCAGACGCCTGTCTAAATGGTGTCTTCTTGACCATATTGCCAGCCTTCATGAGATAGTGACCTAAAGCTAGGTCTTGACCTCCCTGTTTCCTGGTGTTTTCTCCATGCCTAGTCTCCGCTGGACGTGCCTGTAGTGTTGAGTGATGAGGTCATCTTCCCTCTCACCGTCTCCCTGGACAAACTCCCTGTTAACACGCTCAAAGTCAAGGTCAGTCTGTCTGTTGTCTGTCTGTCTGTCTTTGTTTATGAGTGAACACGAACCAACTACATTTTAAACATATCATGTGTGTGTGTGTGTGTGTGTGTGTGTGTGTGTGATCAGGTGATGGTGACAGTGTGGAAGAAGGAAGCTGAGAATGCAGAGGTTGAGGAGCACGGCTACCTGAGCATCCTCCAGCAACGGATCCCCACACACACCTTCAGACACGACCTCAACACGTTTAAAGCACAGGGTAAGGCACACACACACACACACACACACACACACACACACACACACACACACACACACACACACACACACACACACACACACACACACACACACACACACACACACACACACACACACACACACACACACACACACACACACACTGGGTTCAAACTCACAACCCACGGCATGAGAGGCAGACGCTCTAACAAGGGAAGCCAAAACCCACAGGCTCTAGCTAGGACATACTTTAGGTGTAGTTTAAGGAGTGAGGTTTCCTTCACTGAACAGCACTACCGGCTGGCCTCCATTACACACACACACACACACACACACACACACACACACACACACACACACACACACACACACACACACACACACACACACACACACACACACACACACACACACACACACACACACACACACAATCAGATACAACCTCAAATATTTTAAAGCACAGGGTAACAAACTCTCCTCCTACACACAAATCTCCAGGGAAGAACATACTGTATCTGGTAATATGTATTAACCAGGCATCAGTTCATTTAAAAGCTACCCTCTCGCCATCCTCCTCCTCCCCTCACAGTCAGCACCACACTGACGGTCCTACCTCCTCCCACGGTCCGCTGTAAGCAGATGACCGTCTCGGGGAAGCACCTGACCATACTGAAGGGTAAACATCTGCCCGATGTCGGATCTGTTTCATTCATTCCGCACTCATTTCCTGTTGTTGTTTTTGTTGTTGTGTTGTCTCCACTAGTTTTGTATTGCTGTATTGCCCCACCTGCAGGGCTTGTCTTGTCACCGCATGTCCATGTACATGTCGTACGCATGGTCGTATTGTATTGTGTTGTAAACCCAGAGAGATCTCCTCTGTAACGCTGCTCTGTTCCTGGGGCCCCCCCCCAGTGCTGAACGAGTCATCTCAGGAGGAGGTGAGTGTGAGGGACGTCCGGATATTGCCGAACCTCAACTCCTGCTACCTTCCCATGATGCCCGACGGCTCCGTCATGCTGGTAGACAACGTGTGGTGAGCAGTGCTGCGCCTTTTCTTAGTTTTTTTAATTTATTCATTTATTATATATATATATATATATATATATAATATATATATTTATTCATTTTATAGTTAAATGTGCTGTAGGTGCGATTTAAGAGCAGTCATTTGAGTTTTAATTGGTTGGACATAGCCTAGCCACCTGTCAGCTGTAGAGGGAAATGCTCTTTGAGAATATCTGATTGAAATGGACTACACCTGCATTCCTCTGTATAAGACAATCTACCTGGTCCAGTCTGAACAATCGGGGCATCGCTTCCCTTCTTGGATTAGGGAGTCCATCTTGCCTGTCAATCACAGGTTGTGAATATAACACTTCTCAATGTCAGAGACAGATTAGTTTCAATGTCTTGCACTTTTTCTGCTCTCTCTTTACAACTCTCAAATCGTACCTACAGCAGCATTAAACTGTTAAACAGCAGTCATTGTAATTGAGTGTCTTGTCTGTCAAGCCACCAGTCAGATGAGGTAGGCATGGCCTCCTTCTGCAAGATGGAGAGTGTCACCTCCAGTTTACCCAGCATGCTCAGCACTCTAGAGGAGCACGACTTCCTGTTTCAACTGCACCTCAACGACACCCCGCTGGATGAATCCAAAGAGGTGTGTGTGTGTGTGTGTGTGTGTGTGCGCGCTCCATGCACGCGTGCGTGCGTATCTGAACCCAAACATCTGGGAGAAGCTTAAACCCTGATTGGTCCGATTGTCTGGAGAGAGAGCAGAGAGAGAGAGAGAGAGAGAGCAGTGAATACCGAATGTCTCACTGTGTGTTGCTCTCTGGGATGGAATCACAGGGGCTGGAGGTTCCCTTGGTGGCAGTGCTACAGTGGTCCACGGCCAAGATGCCTTTCACCAACTGTATCTACACACACTACAGGCATGTTGTCAAAACACTCTCTTTCAATATGAATGGTTGTTCTTTCTTTTACACTAATGACCAGTTCGGACAAAAATCGGACAATATTTTATATATATATGTTGATATGTATCAGTAATCGTTTTCTGAATAGTTTCTGAATGGAAAAGTATCTTGAAATGTGAAAATTAAATCTGTTGTGTATTTGCATCCTTATAAAGTGTTTTAGTGTTTCTGTTCAAGCAACATTTGAACATACGTTTGCAAAGCCTAAATTAAAATTTCAAATGCGCTTTTGGTTGCCAGGTTACCCAGCATCCGTCTGGATCGACCTCGGTTTGTGATGACGGCCAGCTGCCCGAGTACCGTCAGGGTGAAGGAGAACTTCCGGGTCAAATACGTTCTGCTCAATAACCTGCAGGACTTTCTGGCTGTGCGTCTCGTCTGGACGCCCGACGGTCAGTGTCGTGATCCGCTTATAAACTAAATTGATTTGTTTTGCGACGGTTGTAGAAAACATGCATGCTAAATCCGAAAGAGGTGCTACAGTCAATCAAAGAGTCAGAAATAGGCCATCCTTGTTATTCATGAATACAAATACAACGTATGCTCCTGAGATCAGACTCAAGTTTCAAGATGTTTTTATTTGCAAGTAAAATGTAAATGGCATTTGCAAGTAAAATGGCATGCTTACTCCCCATTCCCTCCCTTAGTATGACTTTTAAATACAATACTATACTGTGCTATACTAAACTATGCAATACTAAATTATGCAATACTATACTATACAATTATATAAACAACACATATATACTACCTACTATATACTATACTATATACTATAAACAACACTATATACTACCTACTATATACTATAAACAACACTATACTACCTACTATATGCTATGCTATGCTATACTATAAACAACACTGTATACTACCTACAATACCTACTTAACTATATACACCACTATACTATAACAATACTATACACTATAAAAAATAACAATAAAGTGACTGATGGATGATACAGATCACATTACATTCGTATATTGGATAGGATTAGATTGGATGGGAGCCGTTTCTCTTATATTACATGAGATTACAGAGGACATGAGAGGATTGCGATGGCGAGACTGTGTGTGCCTGTGGGTCCTCACGCTGCGTTGCTGTGGCTGCCCCAGGCCGCGGACACTGTGACGAGGCGGACCTGAGCGCTGTGGTGTGCCACACGCCCCTCAGTAACCTGGGCCATTGTCGCAAGGGCAGCACCCTGTCCTTCACCGTGGGCTTCCAGATCCTCAAACCTGGACTCTATGAGGTACACGAAACACACAAAACACACACACACACACACGCGCACATGCATCTGTATTGTATGGAAAAGTAAATTTCGTAATTTACTAGGGAGAATAATTTACGTAATGTATTCCAATATACCTTTTTTCTCAGAGACGTTATCGTAGGACAAACACAGGTGTCACTCATAACACTTACTATGAGTGTGCTCCCTTTGTGCACTAGGACACAGGTACAAGACTTATTTCCACTTGTTTAGTCCACTTGTGACTATAACAGGTTGGGCCCACAACGCAAAGCTCAGAGAGAGGAAGTTCACAGGGGAATTTATTGAAGCAGATATATAGACAGGACCGGCAGGCAAAGAGGGATTGTCGTTAGGCAGGCAGGGGTCGAGGTCGAGGCAGGAGGAATCGTAGTCCGGCAGGAAGGAAGGAAGGAAGGGTCAAGGAACATGAAAACAGGAAACTGAATTGCTGGAAACAGGAACAACAATCTGGCAGAGACTGAGTGGGGAACAGGGGTAGATATACTGTTGGGGTTGATTAGTGATTGGGGACAGGTGTGGTGGGAGATTGGCGCCGGGAGGGTTATTGAAGTACACGCCCACAAACACGAACACGCAGAGAACAGACAGAGACGTACTGGAAACACAAGGGGGCGGTAGAACACAGGAAACAAAAGGACAGGGGCAAGGCTGAACTGTGACTTAAAAGAACAGACCTGTAGTTCGTTAGTGACACCGGTGTTTGTCCTCTGTGAAAAGTGTCATCATCCGTTTTTCTATAGTGTATAACGTCTATAATAGTTGTACGACTTTTACGACTATAAAGTCTATTTATGACAATCAATTTGAATCTATCTAATCTAATCTAATTATGTGTGGAGTTTGCGGCGCTATGGATTGCGTTGTTTTCAATGTCATATTTGATGTATGTTGTTATTTTTCTGTCACACCTTCCTCCTCAGCTGAGTCAGCACATGAAACTTAAACTGCAGTTCACCGCCTCAGTGACCAACCCGCCTCCCGATGCCCGCCCTCTCTCACGTGAGAACCAATCAGCAGAGTTGTTGTTCAGATCCCATCCCAAATGATCAGATGTGCAAATGAAGTTACTGACATTATCAGTTTAAATCACCATTGAGAAGTATTTGTTTAAGCATCTGTGATTGGCAGGCAGGATGGATTTCCTGAATCAATCAAGGAAGAGATACCATTGTTCTAACAAATGACATTCAAATTATAGCTCTCAAAGCTTACCTGCTTTGAGTCGGCTGTCTAAGACATCGGACACACAATGATGGTTTTGTCTCGCACTGATGACATATGGAATGTTATGGAATGTGGAATGTTATTCATAAGCCAATTTCAGGGTATCACATGAACTGTATATCTCTCTAAATATATTTCACAGATGTAAGGCACCTATCTATAGCTACTAGTCTACATGGGGAAAGGAACGCCAAATCTTGCTGATGCCAATAGACCTTTTTTCACATAGGCCTCATGCTAGGATGGAAGGGTCTATCTAATGCTCTATGCTACATCATTGACAGTCCTTCCTCCCTGCTGTTTGCTCTTAGGCAAGAACAGCCCCTCGAGTCCGGCAATGAGGGACATCCTGGATCGTCACCAGGCCAGCTTAGGGAGATCGCAGTCCTTCTCCCACCAGCAGCCGTCCCGTTCACACATCATGAGGTACAGTACACTGTCTGGCTTAAAAGACATGTTGGTTATATAAGTAAGTTGGCTGCAAGTGGGCTTGAGTGCTGTTGTTATATTTTGTGTTACTTCTATGCAATGTCACATTTGACACGTTTCATTGGGGATGCTGGCAATAACATAACTTTGTATACTGAGTGACACAGCCCTAGCCTTAAGTATAGTAGTTTGTGTGTCATATATGGTAAATGGACTGCAGTTATATAGCGCTTTTCTAACCAGTGCGGCGACTCAAAGCGCTTTACAAGTCAAGCCTCACACTCACTCATTCATACACCGAGGGCGGAGTCAGTGATGCAAGGCGGCCGACATTGCGTTGGGCGCAGTTAGGGTGTCTTGCTCAGGGACACCTCGACACTTGGCTAGGAGGAGCTGGGGAATTGAACCAGCAACCTCCTGAGCTCCTGCCGGTTGAGAAAGGCCCATACAGCAGGCCTCTACCGGTGTTCTGGAACCGTGGCTAAATCTTTCAACTAATGTTCTAACATATGTTAGGGACCAACCTGCAATTGGGATCCATAAGAAGCCAATAGCTGGGCCAATGGAGTAACATTTTTGTCTTTTAGAAGTTAAAATGTTTTGTAAAGATCTTTGTTGTATACTTTTCTATATGAAACATCTGTAAATATGTGACCGAACTGTAACTTTGTCAAATCTTCAGGACTACATGTACTTTGTGGATTTGAAGAAAGGGCCCCCGGGAAATACTGTGGGTGCTATCTCTGTACTCCCTAGCAAGAGTTGTGTCCGGATTCTCGGTAGTATGTTGGGCCTGTTTTCAATGAGTGTTGGCCTCCGCCTTTGTCACCCATTCATGGACAGGATTTCAAGGCGTAGTCATGGAGGAAATACGTTGCAGTATAGTAAGCTCAGGATTAAGTCACTGCTGTTTGCAGATCTGTGACCTTCAGCGTCACTGGGTCGGTTTGCAGTGTGATGTGTGATGTGGCTGGGATCAGGATCAGCACCTCTCAATCTGCGGCCATCGTTCTCAGCAGGAAACCGGTGGATTGTCTACTCAAAAGCAGTCCTTACCCCAAGTGAAGGGGTTCAAGTATGTCAGGGTCTTGTTCTCGAGTGAGGGGGCGAAGTAGCATGGACCGGAGAACCGGAGAACAGGGGCAGCGGAAGAAGTATTGGGTGCTTTACCGCACCGTGCGCTGAGCCAGAAGGCAAATCTACAATTGTCTTTATTCCTACCCCTTATCTATGGATCATGAACTATGGGTCTTGACGGAAAGGACCAGATTGCGGATACAAGCAGCCAAAATGGGTTTCCTCAGGAGGGCGACTGGCATCTTCCTTAGGGATAGGGTGAGAAGCTCAGACACCCGTGAGAGACCCGGGATTAGAGCCGCTGCTCCTTTGCATAGAAAGGAGCCAGTTGAGGTGGTTCGGGCGTCTAGTAAGGATCCTTCCTGGTCGCCTCTCCTGGGAGGTTTTCCTAGCACATCCAGCTGGGAGGAGGAGGGACCAAGGTACCACGGGGCAGACCAAGGTACATGTGGGCTGACTACATCTCCACACTGGCAGGGGAAGGCCTTGGGATCCCACAGTCACAGCTGGTTAATGTGGCCATGGAGAGGGAAGTTTGAGGTCCCCTGCTACAAGATACAAGATATTTGTATTGGCCAATTGCAACAGGTACATTGGAATGCTTTCTCCCCATTCCCTCCCGCAGTATACATCTCCAAAAAAATACCATAATAAATGATATATCCAATAAAAATTAACAAAAATAAACAGCAAAGTGACTGATAGATGATATGTATGTGTATGTATGTGTTAAATGTACATGTTTATTTACAAAAATCTTTAAAAGCATTTAAAGTGCCAGTAGTGCAGCAGCAGCATGAATAGTCATGTCAAGTCAATTTTATTTGTATAGCCCTTAATCACAGTTACAGTCTCAAAGTGCTTCACAGACCACATGTTCATAACACCCCCCAAAGCCTTGCCTAAGGGCAAGAAAAAACTCCCTTCATTACGTAGGAAGAAATCTTGAGAAGGAACGCAGAGTGGAAGGGGATCCCTGGGATCCACTCCTGAACCATCCCCAGGGATGGTTCAGGAGTGCAATGGGTGCCATAAGTGACTTATAGTAATGTACATAGTAAAGTAATAATAATAATATACACAATATACAAATCCTTCAGGTGGGGATCACAGCAGCACAGTGGAAAACAGAAGCAGACTGCGGTATGGTTAGATGGGGTAGGGTGGACATGGAACATGTAGAGAACCTCTAGTCTAGTACCTATCGGCAGCAGAGGTAGGCTAGTGCTGGCTAACGGGTCGATTTAGCTGTAATGAGAGCTGAGGGGCCCTCCTAGGTGCCAAACGACAATGTAAAAAGGTAGGTTTTAAGTTTAGATTTAAATATTTCAACAGAGTCTGCTTCCCTGATTACAGGTGGCAGACTGTTCCACAAATAGGGCGCTGGGTGGGAGAACGCTCTATTCCCTGCTGATTTCTTTATGACTTTTGGGATTGATAGAAGGCCGCCTCCTGAAGACCGGAGGGGCCGAGAAGGACAATAGGGAACAATAAGGTCCTTCAGGTATGAGGGTGGTAATCCGTGTAGGATTTTATAAGTAAGAAGTAGCACCTTGAAATCTTACCTCGCATTAACTGGAAGCCAGGGGAGCGAGGACAGAATTGGAACAATGTGGTCAAACTTTCTGGTCCGAGTCAAGAGCAGCAGCATTCTGCACACGCTGGAGGCTTTTCATAGCAGAGTTTAGTTACCCAGAGAACAGTGCATTACAGTAATCTGCTGTAGCCGATATAAACACATGGATGAGTGTCTCTGCATCCGCGGCGGACAGCATTGGTCTGATTCTAGCAATGTTTCTAAGATGGAAAAATGCAGTTCTGGTTATACATTTTACATGTTGATTGAATAGCATCGAGTCGAACAGGACACCAAGATTTTTCACACAAGAGCTTACAAGAATACAGTGCTGTAACTGTGATGAGTCCAGAAAGTCCAGCAAAGTATGTAAGTGTAATGTTAATGACAATGTTATGAAAGTGGCAGCACTCCTAGCAGTTCAGTAGGCACACTGCCTGTGGATAAAAACTATCCTTAAACCTGGTAGTCCTTGTACGGATGCTGCGCAACTGGCGACCAGACGGTAGGGGGGAGAAGAGATGGTCCCCAGGGGGGTTGCAGTCCTTTATGATGGACATGGGCTTCTTCTGACATCTGATCCTACAGATGGAGCTGGAGCTGAAGCTGGAGCTGCTACTGGATAAGGGGTAGAAGATGGATGGATGGAGTATGATAGATAATAATACTACTACTAAGCAGTTGAAGAGAAGTGTCCCTATTGGCTCTTGTATTCGTGTGATCCATTGTGGCACCATCACCCAAGTACATAAAACTGTACTTCAAAACACACTGAAATTACATTGTGCAAAAAACAAGTTGAATGTTCCATACGAGAGAGAATGACACATGTCAATACACAAGGCACTAATTATAGGTATCCACAACAAATGCTTTCGACGCAGGCTGTACGTTTGCACCAAAATATTTTGAGAAATAGGAGGTGGGGTTAGAGAGCGTGTGAAGAGGGTCATTTGCGTGAGTCTCACCCTCAATGCGTGAGAGTTTGCAGCTCTGCGGGTGGATTAGCTCCTCCTGTGCTGGACTGTGGCCCATGATTTGGTTGTTACTACTGAATACTGAACTACTGATACTAATGAATGTTGTGCATCAGAGTGGGAATAAGAAGTGGGTATACAAACCTTATTTTACCTTACTGTACTTTTACCAGAACTTATTTACCTGAGCACTGGTTCAGTTGTTGGAGACTTTAGAAATGAAATGCACTTTTGACTTCTGGTGACGAGTTGTTCTCTTACCTTCCTTTGTTGAAACACACTATTGTAAGTCGCTTTGGATAAAAGCGTCTGCTAAATGACTGTAATGTGATGTATACGCAATGCCCACTGAAAATAAAGTAGGTACACACTGCATACCTGTGTGTATACCATGCAATACACTACTGGACATACGCTTTCCTGGTGCCACCTGCAGATATTTGTCTTTGCTCTCAAGTATTAAATTCTGCCATTCTGTGTTCCTATCTGGTGTGTCTGTCTGTCTGTCTGTCTGTCTGTCTGTCTGTCTGTCTGTCTGCTGTGTGTGTGTGTGTGTGTGTGTGTGTGTGTGTGTGTGTGTGTGTGTGTGTGCGTGCGCGTGCGTGCGCAGGACGGGCAGTGCAATGGAGCGCCGTGCCATCACCCCTCCGGTGGGCTCTCCAGTGGGACGGCCCTTGTACCTGCCCCCCCCAG
The DNA here is from genome assembly GCA_027704905.1 of Muraenolepis orangiensis. Taxonomy (NCBI): domain Eukaryota; kingdom Metazoa; phylum Chordata; class Actinopteri; order Gadiformes; family Muraenolepididae; genus Muraenolepis; species Muraenolepis orangiensis. The sequence continues at coordinate 9,644,074 of CM051011.1, read as the reverse complement.
ACAAGGCGGTGCTCTCCCTGGACAAGATTGCTAAGAGAGAATGCAAGGTTCTGGTGCTGGACCCCATCTGCTGAGAGAAGGATAGAGAGAGATGAGAGAGAGAGAGAGAGAGAGAGAGAGAGAGAGAGAGAGAGAGAGAGAGAGAGAGAGAGAGAGAGAGAGAGAGAGAGAGAGAGAATGAAAATTAAAGGCAGATTCAAACACAATCGATTGAGTCGATTAAGACTAAAAAGAAGAATGAATATCATCAAGTGTAGGCAAGAAACAGCTTATTTGGGAAACTAAGCCAAAGGCTGTATTGAGATTGTTTAAGTCAAGAGAACAGGTGAGACCACATCTGTAGATACAACAGAGCATTGTGGGACAGAACAGGCCTTGACTAAAGACAAAGGCTGTGTCTCAGTGGTGAGGAGGCTTCCTATAACCTCACTACCTATTTAGGAAGCATCCTCGTTGGGTACCTCTTTGTGAAAGTGTTTCACAAAGTTTGTTTATTTACTATGGGCAGTCAAAGTCTCGATTCGCCGCGTAATTAATCTTGAAAACGATGCCTTTACATGTAATTATTAAAAAGGTGAAGCGGACAACTTAGGTCGGCCCTTGTGCGACCTATGTGGCCTCATGGGATATCCTATACCGACCTAGGAACCATCTGATGCTTCCTTGAAATTTGCCAAATCTAGGTGTTTCCTTCCTACAGAATTGGGACAGTCCTACACCGCCATATTACCTATATTTGCCACCTTTTTAGGAAGCATCCTCGCTATTCAGACACAGCCAAAGTGTGGGCCAAGCTGCTGCTCAAGAGCATGAAAGAAAAGCATCAAGGTTCAAATGATGGTCATCACTGAATCCAGCTGTCACTAGGAAATTGGGTGTCTTGATATCCCCCAACCCAGAAGTCAGCTACAGAGTAGTAAAACACTATGGATAGATTGAAAAGATCAAAATCACTGTTGAACCTTCAGCAACAAAAGGGCATGAGACAAAATGTCATTATGTATGTATTTATTCATTAATATAATTATTTATTATTATTTATTTATGTATTTATATTGTACCGCCATCACCACACACCCACACTCGAGAGGAGTGCAAACATGTCAGCACTTGCCACCTGGTCTGCATGCAAAACCATTCTCATACTGAAATAAACCGGTTTACTCAACTAACAACCTGAGTGAGTGTGTGTGTGTGTGTGCTGGTGGCTGGTTTAACCTGTGTTCCTTGTTCCCAAGGGCCGACAGGTGTGCAGCCTCACCAGCCCCAGACTCTAATCAGCAGTCTGACTGGGGCCAGGTGAGGCTGCTTCAATCAGACACCAACCACCAACCACCGACACTCAACATACTGCCTGATTTAAGAGATTGCGTAGGATCTCTAAGATATGGCCAGCAGAGGTTGCCTGGGTACAGACCTTTGCAGAGGACTTAAATTGACAACTTTTCATGTAAATCTTTCAGGAAAGTATTAAGGGTAGCAAAATGTTACTTCTGTACATTGATTGTATGGTGAAAAACATAAGCCTGTATTATACGTGTATTATTTAGTCCAAGCTGGAGTTGAGCTCTTGGTGTGCTGCATAAGCGACCCGAATGTTAACATATGTGAATACAGTTCAAGAAGTATTTTAATTTCTGCAGCAATTGAAGTGTTATTATATTGTTTTTCATCAGTAATAAAAGTCTTTGTTCATAAAATCTTGTCAATACTAATGTCAAACTAATACCACTGTAATATGACTCAGCAAAACATGCTTTTATACCAAATAAGTGTACGAAAGAAGCATGATTGCTAAATGGTCTAAATATTGTGAGTCTTGTCAAGTAGTCGGTCTCATTTCTTGTTCTTCCATTTAGGGTTTCCCTAACCCTAACCCGATTCATTCAAATTACCCTGTTGAGTTAAGATTTTGCATATGTAATGAGCATCGGCAAACCACTGCAGGTGGATAGATGGAGATAAAGTTGAAAATCTGCAAAGTTATCCTTTAAATGGCTACCATTTACCTTTACAGCGGGTGAATGCTATTTAATTTCCTTGCTTGTGTTTTTCGCACACTCCCAAACAAAGAGTAAAGAAAGACACATTTCTAAAGTTGCAGTGCTTGTAGATCGCCTAAATCCAGTTCTATAAACTAAGCCCACCTGCACCACATTGGTAGCAGTTCACCCCTCTCTAAATGTCACTATATTTGACATAGATTGTATTTTTCCAATAGAAATACATGTGTATCCTGTAACTTTACTCAGAATAGCCTCCTATTTGACTTAATTTGTTTATGTAGCCTATATGCAAACATAAGCTGTATCCATCTACTGCCTTCCAATACAACATCTCATCTGTCACATTTGGATGTGACTGATAAGATACTTGCTCAACTGTAAGCGGTAAAGTAATAATTATTCTCCACGCCTCAACCACTTTAACATGGTTTCCCGTCTGGGTGCCACCATGTATAGCATCACAAGTATACAACGAGGAAAAACCCTGAAGGTTAATCCTAAAGAAAAAAAGAAAATCCTCAAATACAGCATCCAGAGGCCTTCACAATCCTTGAAACTGATAACCCATCAATGAGCAACATTTAAACATTTTTCAGCTGACTAAAGCTGCTACACGATCTGAGGTTTGTAAAGAACAAGAAAGAGGGAGAGCGTAAGAGAGATCGTCTATATAAACACTTGTGTATCCGCTGTTCATTCCTCGGCGCTGTACGTTTCTCAGAGAATTTGCAGCAACGGAAAAGGAAAGTCCATTGGTTCACTTTCGGAGGAGGTTCATCTGCCTCCAATAACAATATATAGCCTAAGGTGGCTACACATTAAATAAATCCACACATAGATTCAATTAGTTTGATGTCTTCCATTCTTTATTGGTCACAGTTGCAGCACATGATATAAAAGGTAATTTACATCGATAATTTAAAGGGGGCAACAACACAACCTTTGTACATGAATGCGCGCACACGCTCATATCACACACACACTCATATCACACACACACACACACGGACACACGGACACACACACACAACTGTGAAAAACAAAATAGTAAAGTGCATGTTCAACAGAGCTCACTGCAGAAGACATGTTGGGGTCCACGTCTACAGGGACACGCTGCACCTGCTCAACAGAGGCCCACAGAGACCACGCATCTGTTCACGATGCACACGACCCTAGCTGCTACAGAGTCCCCTCTCACACACACACACACACACACACACAGGGCTGTGCAGACACATCTAAAAGACGTATACTTAGCCCACCCGAAAAAAAATTAAAGAAATAAATCCAGGCGCTCTGAATAAAAGACCCTTTCAACAGCAATGAAAGACACTGTACAACCTCCCCGCCCCCCCCCCCACAAAAACAACAACAAAGTAACAACACCGGCTTCCAAAAGGCCCCCGCGGGCGGTCCCCTCAGCGTTAGCCGTTCTTAAAAATAAAGAATAAAAATAAAAAAATAAAAAAATAAAAAGATTGGACAAATCTCCAGTTTTGAATTGAATTCAAAGCCATCACTGACTTGAGAGGGGGGGTGCGCTCACTCTCAATTGATTCAGTATCACGGGGCAACAATGATTTGTAATGGCATCCGACACGCCGGGGCTCCCTGCTGAACAGATCTGCTGGCTCCAGACCAACTGAGGTATTATGTCGTTGTCAGTCAGAAAACAAACAGTTGATACCAACCTGCCTCCCTTTTTTCCCCTTCTCTCGGTTTACTGTGCTCTTATTTCAAAGTACGGCTAAGGTCAAAAAGGGGCTGGCTAGGCGTGGCTGTATTCACACACTCGTTTCGTTCATTCATTCATTCACTCACTCTGGGTGCAGCTGAACTCATTCAGCCCCACCGGTCAGTGAGGTTGGACCTCAGCCATGCCATGGTTGAGGGGGCATACAGTTCCTCTAGTTCTAAACGTTACACATTTAGAGATCAGAATAATAAAATAAAAAAAGAAGCTCTCATGGCAACACAAATGACATACATTGTGCTTCACTCACCGAGGTCGTCCCGAGAGACTTTGAATAAAAGGCTGTGCTACGACAAGCTTGGAATATCCATATCCATGTATGTTGTGTGTCCCAGGATGCTCCTGAACTCGTCTGGCTGGTGACCTAAGACTACGAACGCCAACAAGCTAAGGAGACTGGATTTCAATTCATTTTCTTAAAACAAAAATAAAAGTAGGAAGGTATGTCAGGTTTTGTGAATGTGTTATATTGTTAAGGTGACAGAATTGTGCATTTCCCTCTCGTTGCGCACACATATGTCTTATCAAAAAGACGTGGAAAAAAAAAGGTCACCTTTTTATGTGGAACCACTGCTCTCAAAAAGGACAAATTTCACAGGATCTAGACAGTGTTGCGGGTGAAACCATAAATGTCAGCAAATACATGTTTACTTTAAGGCAAGAGGCAAGGCTTGTTTTGCTAGTAGACCCGATGTGTGTCGACACACTTGTTTCCGACACATCTGTGTTGGAACATTGACCGTCCACACACACACACACACACACACACACACACACACACACAGGGTTACATGGTGTGGTACAGCGTGCTCACGGTCCGTTTCTTCAGTCTCCTCAGAGGATGCGTTCTTCCATACTGCTGCCTGGTTGCCATAGCGATCAGCCCCAGAGACTGCAGAGTGGCGGGGCAGGAGGGCAGGCGCTCCCCCGCCGCGGCCGCCATGAGCAACGCTTTCCGGGGTTCACCGAGGCTTTGGCGCCGGCCCCCACAGAAGAAGGGGTAGCCGTGGACCCGCTGCTTCTTCTTGGACTCGTCGCTGGCCGCGTTGGGCTCTGCGTTTGTGGCGCCGGCGGTGGCGGCAGCGGAGGCCACAGCGGGGGGGGCACTCCTGTCCCACTGGCTCAGCTCATTGGCCAGCAGCTCCAGGCAGCCCAGCTTGGCCAGGGAGGCCGAGCGCTTCATCAGCGAGGGAGGCGTCAGCCCCGCCTGGCGGATCCTCGCCTCCACCTGGCGGACCCTCTGCCGGACACCGCGGCCCCCGGTGTGCGAGCTCACCTGCTGGAGGAAGGCGCCCAGCTCCCGCAGGGTCTCCCACGTCTCCCTCATGATCACGTCGCTGCCGTCATAGGGCTCATCCCCGGGGTCGTCCCAGTCTGTGGCCGAGTCGTGCAACGTCACACCCTCCAAGCACAGGAAGTCCACGGAGGACAGCGGTGGGGCAAAGGAGTAGAGGAGAGAGGCATGATTATGATGATGAGGTGATGGTGGGGAAGAGGCAGAGAGGAGTGGCTCGTGGGTCAGTAGGAGGGAGTGTCTCTCTTTCTCCTCCACCTCCTCTTCCTGTTCGTGTTCCTGTTCAACCCCAACAGCCGCCGGCACCTGGAAGCTGCCTGGGGACGAGTCCTGAGGGGCGGAGGGGAGGTCTTCTCGGGGTGACTGGGGAGGGTACTGCGATCGCCGACGAGCGCACGAGGAGCCTGGAGGGGGGGCGACGGAGGGGGAGTCGTGCTCCTGTTTCATGCGCTGCTCCAGCTGCTGAGTGACACGCTTCACGGAGCCTCTGGTCCAATCCCTGCACAGCGGGGGGCCTTCGGGCTCCTCCCCCTCCTCTTTGCTCTTCAGAACATCCTTTGTGCACTCAGTCTCCTTCTGAGAACACACCACCTTCTCCTCCGTCTCCAGCTTGGTCCCCTCGTCCTGTTGGCCTGAATCTGATTGGCCGAGAGGCGGAGAAGGTGGGCCGACGGTGTGTCCAATGGGTTTTAGTTCTGTGACCTGCACTCGGACGATTACCTCCTGAAAAGGAAGCGGGGTAAAGCTGTTTTAGTTTAAATGAAAATGGATTTGCCAAGCCATGCACACAATTCAAGGTTGCCATTAAAAGGAGACTTAGCTGGCCACTAGGTGGCAACCTCATCAAACCATTTATCATGTAGGTTTTGTAGGAGAAGCTCACCTTCCTCCCCTCGCCTGTCAAGTCCTCCGGGGGCAGCGCTTGGCCTTTAGACTGGGCCAGCGGCTTCCCATCTTGGGCCAGACCCCGGAACTTCTCCCTGGCACTGAAGAAGTTGATGTGGTCCGTGTTTCCAGTTGTGGAGGGCGGCGTCTGGTTCTCCAACGACAATCCAGAGAGCTGCTGGGTGCAGCCTAGTCGGGCCTCGTCGGGCGGCGGCGCTTCTTGGTCACTTAGCTTGCCAGCCTTGGAGGACTGAGGCTCCGTTGTGTGTGGCTGCTGGACAGGCGGCACCACGGGCAAAGAAGGGGGCCGCTCCTGCTCCCGGACGGCTGTTTCAGAGCTCAGGGGAGCGGGGGGGGGGAGGTGGTGGACGGAGGGGGGCGGGTGAGGCCCGCCCACCGCAACGCTTTGGGTGACAGTGGCCGTAGAGAGATCAGTCTTGCGTGCCTCGGGCAATACGGTGGCGGCCCTGGGCAGCGGGAGAGCCGGGAGCGTGGCGGGGTCCTCCTCAGAGTCACAGAGGCCATTGGAGAGAGGAGGGGAGGGGGACGGGGAGGGGGAGGCAGGCCCTGCCGAGGGGACGGGAGAAGAAGGGCCGGTGGGCTGCAGCCGAGCGGTCGCCCCAGCAGCAGCGGCGTGAGGAGCAGCTGCTGGGGCGGGGCTCAGGGCGTCCGCCTGGACCCGCAGGGCCGGTAGCCTGGCAGCAGAGCAGGCGTCCAGGGTACCGGTGTCAGGCAGGCTGGTGGACTGTGATGGTCCGCCGGTGCCATGGGCGGAGGTCCCCAGCGGCTGCAGCAGCTCCTCCAGGGTGGGGGCTGCGATGCTACTGGCCTGAGTGGAAAGGAAAAAAAGAACTATTCTTCACACACAATTGTGGAATATGGATAGTATTCAAGAATCATTGGTGCATGGATGCATGGATGGAGATAGAGGACAAACACACACACACAAGAGGTCGGGTGTGGCATCTCTCTCTCTCTGGATCAAGGAAAAACTGGTTCCAATTAATTTGGAATTTAAAAAATAAAAACACACAAATTGCTATACTGAATTAGATTTGAAATGGGCATACATCACAGCTTTAGTGATGACCGCTTTCAGAGAATGTTTCCTGGGGTCTACATAAGAGATGCATGTCCCAGAGCCGAGAGAGAGAGACGCACACCAGACAGGAAGAGGGCGTTATGTGAAGGGCTTCAAGGTATAAGATTCAGATCCACAAAACCTGGCGGAGGTAAGTAGTGGTTCTTCCTGACCTGGTTGTGGGGGTCAGAGCGTCCCAGGGGCTCGTGGTGTTCTGACAGGTCACTGTCCGAGTGGGAGCGCCACAGCTTGTTGTGTCTCTGCTTACTGCAGGGAGGGAAGCACAACCGTTAGCTCAGAGTTTCGCAAACGTCCAGCTGAAATAACATAATGCATGTATACAAGGTAATGTCTTCCACCAACCGGTCTGTGTCTGTGGTGTGTGTGGTCTGTCTTTCTGTCTGTGGTGTGTGTGGTCTGTGATGTGTAGTTTGTTTTTCTGTGGTGTGTGGTCTGTCTTTCTGTGGTGTGTGTGGTCTGTCTGTGGTGTGTGGTCTGTCCATCTGTGGTGTGTGGTCTGTCCATCTGTGGTGTGTGGTCTGTCCATCTGTGGTGTGTGGTCTGTCCATCTGTGGTGTGTGGTCTGTCCATCTGTGGTCATTCTGTCCAAGTGTACCTAGCCAGCAGGATGCCCTGGTACTCCACCAGCTGTTTCATGAAGGAGGGGTTAGGCTTGGTGACGGCGCGGAGCTCCTTGACGTAGCGGAAGGCTCTCTCCAGCTCCCAGCCGTACTCCTTCATGGCGTAGGCGATGACCGTGGACGCCGAGCGGCTCACCCCCATCTTGCAGTGCACCAGGCACTTGGCCCCGGCTTTCCTGCAGAGGGAAGGAGGAACCGTACGGGACGTAAGCGTCCACATCAACGGCTGTCAGGGAAGAGTCACCAGAGAGGAGGCCGTAAACAAAATGAAGAATATGAGACCCCCACCACAGCCGGGCAGAGACGGAGGCCTGTGAAGAGAGAGAGGGTGGGGTGAGAGGGACTCACTTGGCTCTGGATATGAACTTGTAGGTCTCATTCCAGTAGGCCAGCAGGTCCGTGGCCTCCTCGTCGTACACGCGGATGTTGTGGTACTCGAAGAGGCCGGGGAAGAAGTTGTCGATCTCCCGGGTCACGTTCAGGATGTACTGAACCCTGTGGGATGGGAGACACATAGGGGGAGAGAGAGAGCGAGAGAGTAGGTTAATTACTTGATTAGTCGTTTATGCAATTGACCCGTAGTGTGAATATACACACCATCCAATTACACTACAACTAGCAAACACCACATTATTCCAAAGCTACTTTAGAGTAGCCAAAAGCTAAACCAATGCATACATACATGAAGTTAAAGTGTGAATTTGTGGAAAATATTTCCGGTGTAGTTCGTACTTACCCACTGTTCTGAAGCTCTTCCAAATTGGATGCATTCCACTCCGATCCCTAGGAGAGGAGAAAGCAGGTGAGTCGGGACTCCTTCACACCCCCCAAAGAGCGCCTCACTTTCATAACATTGTCATTTACATTACACTCATCATCCTCAGTCATACTTTGCTGGACTTTCCGGACTCATCACAGTTAGTGCTTTTAAAGATTTTTGCAAAAAAAAAACATGTACATTCAACACATCATTTAACAGTCACTTTGCTGCTCTTTTTTTAGTTTATTTTTATTGTATATATTATTTTAATTTAATTATTATGGTGTTGTTTTGGAGATGTGTATACTGCGGGAGGGAATGGGGAGTAAGCATTCCTATGTACTTGTGTACAAATGGCAATAAAATATCTTGTATGTTATTCACAACACACTCTTCTGGTGCTAGTCGTCACCAATGTGAACCTACCAGGTAGACGTGTTCAAAGATCTCCGTGGGACTGTCCATCTGACCCAGGATCACGATCATCTCGTTGTCAATGTACTCCTTGAACTCCCGCAGGTTGCAGGTCATGGACAACTCCAGCTCCGTTCGGATCTGCTCCACAAACCGCATTCAAGTTAGAGACCCTCAAGTTAGAGGGATATATACACATAAAATATCATATATATATATCCAGAGCTATTGAAAAACATATATTTATACCACATCTTTATTGATACAGTTATTAGATATATATCCATAACTGTATTACAACTTAAACTTCAGGCATTTTTTGTTCAATTAAATGACCCATTTAAAACAGTTCAAAAGTCTCCATTCAGCTCAGTCTAACGCAGTCAATACGGTTCGATCTTTCTATAACGGAGCGGACACCAATTTGGGCCAAAGTGACACTGAACAAAGAGATGTCCGTTGCTAAAATACCCGAGTCTCACCTCTTTGCTGGTGACGTTCTCCAGGTCCTTTAGCATCATGATTTCCTTCAAATTGTTTTTAATCAACCGCTCTGTCCTCTCTCTTTCTGTGGGCCTGAAAAGAAGTAATTGGGTGAGTGTTAGCAAAAAAGTGTTAGTGAGTCAACTGTAAACATACAGTATAAACACTGGTCATACAGACAACTACCAGTAATGAACCATTTGACGGTATTTAATGGTGACTTAATTAGTCTCCTAATACAGCCGTATTAAGATGTGTATGTTAGTTACAGCTGTGATCACACCCCTCACACTTGTACGGGAGTTTAAAACCAACCATGTGCATGAAATCTAAATCTGGAGAACTTAACCCTCCTTTATTGGTCACATACTTCACAGACACAGTGAAATGTATTTCTCTGCATTTAACCCATACTAGTATTAGGATGGGTTACCCTCTTATTATAAGTGCCTTGCTCAAGGGCACCTTGGCAGCGCAACCCCCTCCGGTTCCAAAGCCAAGTCCCAACAGACTGAGCTACTGTTGACCTGGACTGAACTGTAGATACTGGACCATGTCTATTCAGCTCACTACAGTCACAGACCCCATCCCCCCCCCCCACTATCCATCAGCCAACTGTATAACGGATTGCAGGATTAACTTTCGGCCTCCCTCGACTGGGGACCGAAACACAACCACCGGGGTGGGGGGGGTTCGACCACTCACACGTCGGAGAAGAGGTTGGGCGAGTCGGCGCGGTGCGACTGGACGTCCTGCATGGCGTTCCACTCGTTGACCCGGAACTGGTCGGAGGACACCCGACTCTGGTAGTAGCAGACCCACGTCAAGAACAGGCCTCCCGGGAAGTAGTTATGGGAGCGGGCCACCTCGCACGCCTTGTGGAGGGACTGAAGCGCCGACCTGGAGAGAGTGAGTGAGTGAGAGAGAGAGAGAGACGCAGGGCACGTGGCGAGTGAGGAAAGGTATGGGGAAGATAGTGAAGAGCGGGTGGAAAATAATGAATAGCTCATTTTAAAAAAAACAACAACAATATCATTGTTTAAAAAAAAGGTGATGTATTCAAGATTTAAGAGCCATTACTCGACTGTAAGTTGTTAGAAATGGCATAGCCATCCGTCAGCTATTTATGTGTGAAATGCGCTTCAAGTGGCCTATTGTGTGTCTAAACACGTCTCGCTCGAGGTGAACGTTTGTGAGAGTCGAGTTGAACCAGATAACGTGAGTTACCTGGAGGAAACGTGAGTGAGATTTGGAGAGAGGAGTGCGTAAAACGGTTTGTTGTGTTGGACTACAGAAAGCGTAGCTTACTGTAATCTAAACTATTTTCAGATTTTTGGTTAGACACAATAACAAACAGGAAAAAAAGTTGTATTTCTCTGTATGAACCCTTTCCATAATGTTGTCAAACACCTATAATGCGCCCCGCAACATACAGGACCAATAAAAATAGTTTGTTGAACTCAAAATGATGCCAAAATAGGGGCCATTGTTATAATTGAACACATGAACACACAAGGATTCATGAAATATTTCCAAATGTCAAATCAAGCAGAAATAAAACAAAGGAAAAACAGCAGTGGATAATGTCTCAGGACGAGGGCGTCCGTACTCACCACATGGCCTGCACAGACACAGGCTTGAAGATGTGCACTCTGGTATCCGTTGACACACTGAAGCCCCTGTGAGCCAAAAGAGATGACAAGAAAGAGGGTGAATGGATCAATATGATGGATCAGACAAGGCATATGATGATATCCAGTTGGCCTCGACTTTGACGAACTTAAACAGGTGGAGTTACGCCTCGTTTCCCGTTTTGTTACGGAGATGTTCTACCTCCATATCTTCGGTTTATTTTTGTTAACAATGGCCAGTGTACATGTACATTCGTTGGCGTCCAGACAAGATGTTTTAGCTCGTCTTCCCACCAGGAAAACTTTATTAGTGCTGGCCAAGTTGTGTGATCACCATTAGCCAATTACACGATAACGGATCCCTGCATCCAGCAACACGATTGGTCGAAACAAATAAGGCCCCGTTTACCCAAATCTGAGCTTTTGAAATCAGTCTAAATGTCTAAATCAGACTTTAGATATAAATCAGAAGGGTGATTTGTGAGACTGTTCAACACCTAGACGCACCACGATTATGTGATGTTGAGAAAAGTTGACAAAAGACTGACAGTCAAAACATTTGTCAAACATTCTTACCCATCTCCATCCAGATGTATGAGAGTGTCGCTCCACAGGGGCAAAACCAGTCCCACAGAACAAGCCGAGCTAAAAGGAGAAAAAACATCATTCTAAACGTCACATTATGCTCATTCTGGACTATAATAACCTCTCTCTACAAATCATGAACTACAACAAAACATTTAATGCAATCATTCTTCTTATTTATAATACATTTTGAGCTACAATTTTGCATCAACTCCGTATTAAATACGGTTCTTTTGATCCGGTATATCTTGCACGGTCTTAGTTCATCAAGCCCTTTATGTAGTCATGATACTCAACTACCCTTCGAAAGGGAAGTGCAAGTGCCCACAGAGCTGGGGCATACAGGTACAGAGTTATCGTTGCTATACAAGAGTTCATCATCACTGAGTATTATAAACCGCAGGCCCTTCACCTGTCCGGAGGGCAGAAGTCCATCCCCAGCACCAGGCTCTCCTCCGTGTCCTGTCGCCCGTTGGTGGACACCACCACCATGTAGCGGGTCACCTCGGGATGGGTGCTTTCGAGGCGCACCGCCTGGACACACACACACACGTCTGTCACAACCTCTGTGTGTGTGTGTGTGTGTGTGTGTGTGTGTGTGTGTGTGTGTGTGTGTGTGTGTGTGTGTGTGTGTGTGTGTGTGTGTGTGTGTGTGTGTGTGTGTGTGTGTGTGTGTGTGTGTGTGTGTGTGTCTTTCTCACCAGTTTGATGTTGTCCTCAAGTCTGAGGACTGTGAACATTGTCTGCAGATGCTGCTGCATGTCCCCTGGAGCAAGTCAAAAGACAACAGTTACTCTACAATTGCTCATTCAAATGTTTTCAGAAATAAATAATTAAACACCCTCAGAGCAGGGCGTTTATTTATGACACATTTAGTATTATCAGTACTAGTAGTACATGTATTATATTATTATAAGCATTATTAAAAAATACAAAAAAAAAACCTTGCTGCAACTGAACTCAACACAAATAAAGGAATCCAGGGATATAGTGTAGCTATGCATCTGATGAGTCTCGACCATCTCCCCTACAGTGCCTAGTTTTGAGACTGTGTTCCAAGCTTGGCGAGTCCGGGCGAATGAGTGTAGACCACGTCAGGCTCCTGCTCAGACGCAGCAGCTGTGGCTGTGAGGTGACTGGGAGGTGCCCGTGGGCCCTCACCTGCATGCTTGCTGCGTAGCTGGGAGAAGCGTGAGGCCGCAGAGGGCGAGGAGCCATTTCCTCTTGGCAGGAAGACGGCGGCTCCTTTAACCGTCAAGAAACTTTCGCTGATACTAAGAGGGAGAGAGGGAGGGATAGAGGGATGGAGGGAGGGAGGGGGGGAGGGATGGAGGGAGGGGAAGAGAGGACAAAGGGAGAGGTGGTTAGGGATCCTTTTGTCATGAAATCCCGTTTAGGACAGGCAAGGTTGAGGTTGAGCTTGTACGTGCATGGTTCATGGTTCATGGTTCATGGTTCATGCTTCTACAAAGTCCAACCAGATTAATGTTTTTTTCTATTTTGCATTTTTGATAGATATCATTCAGGTATCATCATCCAGGGGCAAAACAATTAATAAAAAGGAAAAACCGGAGTTAGTATTCATGTTGGCTGAGAGAAAAACAAATCATAGATTTTAACCAAAATAAGGATAATTTCTTAGGCAAACAAAACCAGTGCTCAACCAGTGTGCTTGCAAAAACACACGATTAGGTCTAAATCTAAATCTTAAGTTGGAATCCTCGTTCCATGTACACACACAGTGAAATGTGTTTCTCTGCATTTAACCCATCCTAGTATAAGGAGCATTGGGCAGCTATTGCACATACAGTGCCCAGTGAGCAGTGAAAGGGTCTGGTGCCTTGCTCAGGGGCACCTCGGCAGTGCCCAGGAGGCGTACTGGCACCTTTTTTTTTTTTTTTTCAAGTACCAGTTCTCACTCCATACTTGGTCTGTTTCGGTGACTTGAACCAGTAGCTCAGGCAGTAGCTCGGTCTGTTGGGACTTGGTTCAAGTCCCAACAGACCGAGCTACTGCCGCCCCACAAAAGGGGGGGGAGTGGCACGGTACTGGACGTTACGGTACTCGACACCGTCATAAAATGACAAGAGACAGACGTTAACAGAAGCTTTAAAGAGAAAAAAAAAACTTGAGATGAACTTGATTGACCAACTCCGTATGTACCCATCCAAAGTAGCGCGTCACTGAATACAGACATCATCACGCTCCATTTCCCTGTTTAACCTCGGCCCTCGACAACCAGGTGAATTGTACTAGCCTTGGCCCGCAATCTGCAACTCACAACATTACCAAAGGTACACCTCAACACAACATGTCCACCTTCAACTGAAATGTAGGGAATCTGCAGCAGATGTATATGGCCGTGTGCCTCTCGTACAATTCAGGAAGCCAAACGGTAACCTCTTAATTGTGCAAATTGCCTGCACTACGCACATCCTTCCACTTACATACCATGGCCAACTAAAAAAAAGTCCACATATGACACGAATAAAATGATTAGGGTTACTTATCACAAAAGTTATATGACAACAATAAGAGTCTACGGTACTCAACTAGTTAATCCTGGTTCCCATAATAACTGGAGGTAGCTCTGGCACCAGTTAAAGAACATCATATAGAGACTAAGGAGGATCCCAAATAACAACACAACTGTAATGCTGTCAGTTCACCAACTGCTTTCTGCATGTTTGCTGCAACGCGAGTGTGTAGCCAAGCAGGTCACAAAACCCCATTACTGGGTAACCCGAGGAAGCATTTCAAACATTCAAGTACAGCCAGCCGAGACCTCAAATTCAAAACATACCAACTTGGCAGGGCAAGTAGTTTAAACACACCTGCGAGTTATTTAGTTGTTGGCCTGAAATCAAGACAGTCACTCTGTTGACATGTTCACCACACATCCTGTGCTCGGTGAATAATTCACACAGTTGACCGCACACAGGCGCCTTTTTTTTTTTTTAAAGGCCCGTCATGTGACTGATGGTTATCTCACAGGAAGGCAGCGCATCGTCTACAAGAAACACATCCGCTACGACGACGTCACCACTACAACAAAGCCGGAGAAATCTGTTGAGGCGCTGTCACGCCTTGACGATTTAGCCAGCGTATGCCCGACGTATCAGAATTTCTGTAAACGCTGGCATACGTCGAATAAGTTACGGGTAAGCTTTGTATAAGTTAAGAGCACGCTGGTATACGTCGTAGTACGCGTGTGAGCCATACGCGGGCCGTAAGTTGTAGGTAAGCTATGCGATCGTTGACACACGTCTTTATTTATTTATTTATATATATATATATATATATATATATATATATATATATATATATATATATATATATATATATATATATATATATATATATATATATACACATATATATATATATATATATATACACATATATATATATATATATATATACACATATATATATATATATATATATATATACACATATATATATATATATATATATACACATATATATATATATATATATATATATATACACACACACACACACACACACACACACACACACACACACACACACACACACACACACATATATATATATATATATATATATATATATATATATATATATATATATATATATATATATATATATATATATATATATATATATATATATATATATATATATATATATATATATATATATATATATATATATATATACACATATATATACACACATACACATATACACATATACATACATATACATACATACATATATATTATCATTTAGGTATTTGTGCAAAATGCCAATTTACAAGACACAAGTTGACTCTTTTGAAGATGTATACTGTGGGAGGGAATGTGGAGAAAGCATTCTAATGTACTTGTTACAAATGGCAAATAAATATCTTGTATCAATTATTATGAGGTAAATGTCTCCATAACAGACTGAACAAAATGAATATTTTATATAAATGTGATGACTTCTCCCCAATGTAATTTGTAATATTGTGTTTCCTACGTTTAAAACGTAGACAGACTGCAGGCGCACGTCCGTATCCTGAATATTGACTCAAATCATTAAAAGTTACTTACAGGCACTCAGTGTTTCCATGTGAACTAGTGGATTCCTTAGTGGAGTAAGGGCTCATGTGTGCCCCGCAGCAGCAGCAGGTGCATAAGCAGCCGTCTGCCACGAAGCACCATGGCGCCCGTCCAAGACAAGGCGGCATGGTGGAGCTGGCTGCAAAGTAGGAGATGCCGTGTCAAGTGGCCGTGATCGGTAACACACCGGCTGTAACTAAGACAAGTCCAGATCTTCTGATCCCAGGTCTATTGACTTCAACATATTTTGGAGCCGACTCGCACGGTTACACGTGAAAAAAAATTGAATAAAGAAAAAACAAAAACACTTTGAAGTTAAAATATCCGACTCGAAGTTTCAAATGCATTACACCCATTTAGGTGAAATTTGTGCTCAATATAAAACTACAGCACTTCTGTGGGGTCTTTGGCTTTATTATCCCCCGACTGCAGTGATGCGGGATATTGAAAAGGCGACCTAGGCGGAGCTATGGGAGATACAACATTGACAGGCGGGCGTTCTCCTTTCATCATCTAACCCCGAAACCTCACTGGACCAATGGGACTGACGAGGAGACACTGATCCCGTGTCAATAGCCGTTGGGGAGATTCTGCAGTGTTTAGTGACACCTGACACTGGTGTCCTCGGCCCATCCAAGCTACAACGGGGCAACAACACAAACATAGGAAAAATATTGAGAAATCAAACACAGTAGCTGGGAAAACACGTGAGCTCCCAGGAAGACGACACCGACATGACTGATCTGCTGACCGATGTGGCAATAACAAACGACAACTGGGGCTTGTTTTGCAGTGGTCTATCAGATGGCCGTGGGCTAGTTCATGTGCGGGCAGCACACCCAGTTGCTTTTCAAATCAGCTCTAAGTCAACCAGTAGACAAGTTAATAGTTTGACAGGCAGCAAGTTAGTTATATATTCTCTATTGTCCATTTTGTCAGAGGATGATGTGTGAGCTGAATAGACCTATTGCAGTCTGCATACCCTTTAAACCACAATTGTCATTCAGTCTCTGATAACCCCGTCGGACCTTAGCTTTCCTATTTACCCACAACATGAGATTTCCCACAACATGCTTCATTACCACAACGTTCAGGCTTGAGTGTGTGTGTTGTTAAAGTGAAACAATGACCCTTGACAGGTTTGTATTGTAACTATGGTGACGTAGGTACGGTTGTTATTCTAAAGTGGGTGAAACTATGGAAACCTCTGCAACCTGGTGTTTGTGTATTTGTTTGTGTGAGGTTTGCTGAGCCCATCTTGAGTCTCCCCGGCCCCTGATTGGACGCACTGCGGGGCGACGCCCCCAATGGATGTGGAATGCATAGCGATGGACAAGTCCCATATGTGCTTACATGCCCACCAAGAAATGGCCAAGGGTTCGCACCCATGTGGGCCTGTGGAGACCCTAGCAACAAGCCAGTGCATTCAGAGAACTTCCTTAATGTTCTTCTTCTTTTAATGATTTTACTTGTGATTTCTAGATTTGTAAAGCACTCACTGTGCATGGTGATTGAAGGGTAGCTGTGTAAATAAACGTGCCTCGCCTAATCAGTGAGACACTATGAACACTCTTGACAGGATTACACGACGGCTTAACCGCATCAGCATTTTGTTGATCGGCAAAGGCCTCCGATCACGCAGATGTCGGTACAGCTTTGAGTTGTAAAGACGACAGAAATAGGTCTGAGAGGCTAGCAGCTAGGTTCACCATGGGAAGGGACAACTCACCACCACGTCCGTCCTGATCGAAAATTCAAATGAATCTTCTCTACAGGTATAACCCAAATGTAACCCCATGCCAGTCATGGGATAAAGCCTTCCCTGTTTATTATATAGGCAAATATGGACAGATTTTGCATCTCTCTCTCTCTCTCTCTCTCTCTCTCTCTCTCTCTCTCTCTCTCTCTCTCTCTCTCTCTCTCTCTCTCTCTCTCTTCCCCCCCCCCCCCCGCAAGAAACTTGAAAGATGAGATCACCTTTGTTCACCTTAACTGGGCGGAAGGATCATGAGCAGTACCTTGTGGTCAGTGCTACATGCCAAGGTTTTTAGTTTTTAAAGAAAGTAAGAGAGTCGAGTCAACTGCTCATAAATGCTAGTTGTTTCTTTTACGACAAAACTTGTTTCTGAAAGGCCTGAATATTATGTGTATATTTTGTGTGTCCAAAATTCCAATATGTATATCAACATTATTCCTACATTGGTGCAGTTGTAATTTATAGCTTAAGCTACACAAACAGCTCTATGGATACCACGGGTAAGCTTATTATTAACTTAATCTAAGCATCTTTTTTGACTTACCTCAAAAGTCAAATATTAGTATACCAAGTTATTTATGGTATAAACAACTGCGCTCACACGGTAGTTTATACAAGTAGTGTAGTCCAATAACAACATGATCGTCATTTTGATGACACTTTACGAAGTAGCCAAGTTTTGACCTTGACCTACGTAGATCTAACCAATAGGACCATGGTATTATATTTCATTTGCTTGCGTGTGCTCAAGCCGGTTTCCCTGGGATTACCGTTTTACATATTCTGAGTCAAGGTTCTCACGACAGGAGGAATGTTTACATGGTGGGGCCATTCAAACCTGTGTCCTTCACACGAGGGAGTGACCGACTGGGCTTTGGTCACAGAGCACCAGAGCACCTGGCTGCGTGGTGGCGGGTTAGTCGGCTGCGTGGTGGCGGGTTAGTCGGCTGCGTGGTGGCGGGTTAGTCGGCTGCGTGGTGGCGGGTTAGTCGGCTGCGTGGTGGCGGGTTAGTCGGCTGCGTGGTGGTGGTGAGTTAGACGTGTGGTGGTGAGTTAGTCCGCTGCGTTGTGGTGAGTTAGACGTGTGGTGGAGAGTTAGACGTGTGGTGGTGAGTTAGACGTGTGGTGGTGAGTTAGACGTGTGGTGGTGAGTTAGTCAGCTGCGTGGTGGTGAGTTAGTCAGCTGCGTGGTGGTGAGTTAGACGTGTGGTGGTGAGTTAGTCAGCTGTGTGGTGGTGAGTTAGTCAGCTGCGTGGTGGTGAGTTAGTCAGCTGCGTGGTGGTGAGTTAGACGTGTGGTGGTGATTTAGTCAGCTGCGTGGTGGTGAGTTAGACGTGTGGTGGTGAGTTAGTCAGCTGTGTGGTGGTGAGTTAGTCAGCTGCGTGGTGGTGAGTTAGTCAGCTGCGTGGTGGTGAGTTAGACGTGTGGTGGTGATTTAGTCAGCTGCGTGGTGGTGAGTTAGACGTGTGGTGGTGAGTTAGACGTGTGGTGGAGAGTTAGTCAGCTGCGTGGTGGTGAGTTAGTCAGCTGCGTAGTGGTGAGTTAGACGTGTGGTGGTGAGTTAGACGTGTGGTGGTGAGTCAGCTGCGTGGTGGTGAGTTAGTCAGCTGCGTGGTGGTGAGTTAGTCAGCTGCGTGGTGGTGAGTTAGACGTGTGGTGGTGAGTTAGACGTGTGGTGGTGAGTTAGTCAGCTGCGTGGTGGTGAGTTAGACGTGTGGTGGTGAGTTAGTTGGCGGTGTGAGGTGAATGACAGAAGAGGCTTTGTGGTGACCTTACCTCCTTGGCTGGGAACGACGGTCATCCTCCCCACTCCCGGATTCCTAAAAACAAAAAAACAAAATGAAAAATTAGTTTAGAAACCTCATAGGCCATATTCTAACTCACAGATTCGTCGTATTACATCCGACACCAATACAAGAGCACACAGTGGAAACAAAGTATGTGCTCCTCTTGCTGACAAAGCATTCCGGTTTTTTTTAAAGGTGTCCGCACACACAGTAATTATGGGTTCATAACAGGAAGAGATAGTGTATATACTGATTATAGGTCACAAGACACAAGACAATATAGTAGACCTCAATCTGTACAGTGTTTAATAATTGCAGGTGGCAGTTGAACACAAATTGTCGTTTGTGTTCAGAATGGGGATCCTGGAAGTTGGTGCGCTGATGCTTGTGTTTTTTCCCTCCAACATGTCCCATTCAAGATTCAAGATGTTTTAATTTGCCATGTGTAACATGAACAACGGAACGCCAAGTCCCCACTGACTCCCGCAGTATGAATTTCAACAACAATACAATACACTACCATAAACAACACTATAAACAAACTACTTTGTGCTATAGACTTGGCTTGGGAACCGGAAGGTCGCCGGTTCAAGTCCCGAAACAACCTGGACACTGCCGAGGTGCCCTTGAGCAAGGCACCAGACCCCCAAACCTACACTGAATATAAAAAAACCTTCCCACTGCTCCTAATACCAGGATGGGTTAAAGGCAGAGCAACTCATTTCACTGTGTGTGTGTGCATTTATGTGACCAATGAAGAGGATTCAATCCTCCAGATTTCGATTGAGATGATAAACTATAAACACTATATCCTACCTACTATATGCTATAGAACACTATTACTATAACAATGTTATATACAATAAAAAAAATATAGAAATAACAATACAGTGACAACAAAGTGACTATAAAAAAAATAACAATAAAGTGACGGATGGACGAGTACAGTATGAATAAACAAGTAAACAAAGTAAACTAAAAGAAAAACTGCAGGAGCTGGTACGTCTGCTCTCCTCCAGGGCCTCAAGTGGAGCATCAGAGTGGAGCGTCAGAGCTGGGGATGTGCGGGCATACACACGGAAAACACCACAGTGCTCGAGTTATCATAACACTAATTATAGGCCTCTGAGGACTCCCCCCCCCCCCCCTCTCCCTCTCTGGGGCTATATCGGTAAATACATGGAAATCAAAGTCAGATTGTATATTTGCATCTAGTAAAGTGAAATCAACAATGAATGCTCACTTGCTTTAGCCATTGGCCTGTATCCACATCATCCACCACTACTACTATCATGTCAAGATTCAATGCAACTACAATGGAACTATTACTCCCCTTTTACTCCTAGATTCTGAATTTCAACAGCAATACAATACTATACTGCCCTACACTATACTATTACAATAACATACACAATAAAAACATAACCATAACGTGTAATGGATGATATATACATATTGCGGATGGTGCAAAAAGCACTTTTAACGTGACATTTGGATAGGTCTAAGCATTGTATCTTTTGCACAGGATCTGAATATTTGTGGAGCTGTAAATCATTTTTGGAGGAGCAAAAAGAGAAAAACAAATAGGGAGGAGAAGAAAAAAAAAAGGGAGAAAGAAAGAATAAGCAAGGTGCCCTGTAATTCACCCGGATGACATAACCAACCCAAACCATTCCCCGATGACTCCGACATGAGGAGAACCATTTACACAGGCATGTCTCCCACACTTCATCATCAGGTGATTGGCTCTATCCGTAAACACTTCATGGAAAACACATGACGCCGAGATGTGTGTGAATTTGCATTCAAGCTATTGGGTTTGAATGCAATTGGGTTTTTTTTGTTGCTTTATTTCTAGTACAAATTTTTTTTCCCATAATAGTGAAATATAGCATATCTCTGTTCTGCTCAACATCCTAAGAAATCCACCAACAAGTGTGAATACACCAGCCTGACTTTAGAGAACAGCCTCTGGAGAAGGAACATTGGTAGTCAAATCTCTGACTTTTTTTGCATTTAGGCAAATGGTACTGGGTTTCTCCAAAGTATATGGAAATTATTGAGCTTAAAGTCTATACTATGTGGCTCTGAAGCTCAGTCAAATTCATATCTAGGGCCGTAAAATAAGACTGGACCTACATAGTTTATACTTATACATAGGTCTTGTATATAAAAAAAAAAAAAAGTGTTGGGGGGTTACTGCGCAAAGTGCAATTATGAATTGAACATAATAAAATACATTGAATTAGCCTACACATTACATATTATACTGGACTTTAAAGGCTGAGAAGGTGACCATGGGCGTGTTAACAGGTCATCTCTAGTGTGGGTCAGAAGGGTCGTAACAAGCAGGTTGACACGTGAGCTGCTCATTTCACTAAACTACAGCCGTCCATTACAATGGGACAGCTGAATTTATTTTTATTATTATATTTTTTTTTTTTATCTGACAATTTGCCAGTTATAAAGCAATCTGGAAAGTTTGCTCTGTTGATTTTCATCCAATTCTACCAAGAACCATAGAAGTATTCAACCTATACTTTAGATGAACCAGAGCTCCTCCTCAATTCTGACTACACAAAATGATTCTGTCCCATTTAGGACTTGCCCCAAAATATTTGTATATTCAAATATTCATTTGGACCTCACGGCACAATTCAAATGATGCCATTAAAGCTGCAGCACCACCATTAATACCGGGGCGTGTTTCAAAAACACAAATAAATAATTAATACAGTTTGGGAACATTTGCAATTATAAAAACACACACAAACACAAAACACAAAACAACAAAACCGGTCCTACTCATCAAGTACCCGAGTCCTGTGGTCAGAAGGAGCCCAATGCAGGGTCGACCGCTGCACCCGTCTACAACAAAACATGGCTTTTTCGTGATTCAAGCTTTGTTAGAGTTTATGATGGTTATGGTGTGGGCTGTGGGATAGGTCTTATCATATATCCCACTATGATGTTTTGACTGTTATGACTTTTTATGAATCTCAAACCAAAGCGAATTATAATATGTGACTTGATACAATAGGCTGATCTGCTAGTTGTGGCATCACAACAGGAACCTTGCTCATTTGACTGATTCCTAGTTTCCCATAACAATCCCTGGGAAACAGCAAGGGCTACTACTAATAATAATACTACTACTACTAGTATTTTTTTTTCCAAAACAACAACAGTGACTATGCAACAATATTGATATTGTGTGAAACTCCTCGTGACAATCATGAGCCTTTCGTCTCTGCAACTCTGATTGAACAGTAGCCTCCAGACTCCAAAAGCAAAGAAGCTTTCTCTGTGGGTGTTTGGTCACCTGCTGAATAACCTAGTCTAAGTTTCAATTAACATTACTTTACACTGTCTTCCCTGACTTGCTGAGCTTTGGAATTATACATTAAAAAAGTTCAACAGAAGGGCTATGGCATTTTTTTGTCATTTTGTGTGCAATGTAATGAAATACGGTACATTTCTTCTGCCATTCACCTTTTGTGTAAGGAGAGACAGTTGAAATGGAGTCAACCCACAGAACTGGTTTGACTGCAGAAGGCAGAAGCATGAATGACAGGGTCTCCTGTAAGACCACATGACCAAACAATAGGCTGGTGACATGCACGCTGACATTACCCAGCCGAGGTTAGTGATTTGGGACAGAGCTTAAAAGAGTGTAAGAGTGACCACAGACAGACAGACAGACAAACAAACACAAAAGGTCCATCCTCTCAAATCAGCACTGACAACAGTTGCCATCAAACCGGTTTTAAATGGCACAAACAAACAAACAAAGCAGAAAGAGGACTGGGTAATACTCCCTTATGGGCACAAACCAATCCTCTTTTGTACATAATATGATCTAGCCACTATCCACAATAAAAGCCCATGAATCGGTCATGCACGGAAATATTGACTTGTCACTACACGTCTTTAAGAGGAAACGGTACAAAAGTACAACATATGGTATAGGATTGTAGCCTGCCTGACAACAGCCTACCTTCCTGTGCTACCTGACAGGAAACACAGGAATGCGCAATACTTGAGGGTAAGATTGGGTAAGAGTACAGTCACAACACAACAGGCCCACAGTGGGGCAGTGGGGCTTTGGGGCTAAACGTACATGGATCTTCCGGTTTGGTCTGGTGGTCTCTGCTTCCTGTGTGTGTTAACATAACTCAAAGACCACCATGGGGTCAGACAGAGAGCCATCAACAATAGTACAGTATACGTGTCATCCCGAGGCCATGTGTACGAGACAGAAGAGGGACATCTTTCCCCATCATGTGTACAGGCAGCGTTAGTACCACAACTATATATCTATCTGTAGATAGATATATAGATAGATAGAGTTGAGTTGGTTCATTTGTACTACTGCCGCCCTTTTCGTCGTTTTCTTTATTTTACAATTTTTTATATCCCCCCCTAATTCATAAAAGAAAATGCACGTAGTCCATTAGGACAAATATATTATCCGAATGACTTGCTGGAACTGGAGTAAATGTAACTATGTATAATGTGTAAATAGGTAGATTAGATCACAACCTCGTTATAACTTACAAACCAAAGCTATAATAATAATTATTATTATTATTATACAGTTATAAGACATATAAGTCATATATATATATATGTATACACACATCTATCAGACTATTGATTATGCTACACAAAAATGAAACGAGATACATGATACGCATGCGTACGAGTACAAAGGCGAGGAGGCACTTATGACTGGAGGCAAAACAGCGGAAATTAACCCAAACCGCGTCGAGCGATTCGGGGGTTCGAACCTACCGACACACAGGGGCTGGAGCTGGTGCTGGGGGTCGGTGAACGCTGCACGGTAACCAGCGCCATTCAACGACCGGGGAACAGATACCTGAGAGAAAGCGACAACGGCGAGACGGGCATAGTTTGTTTGTGGAGAAAGCAGCTGAGCAGTCCGAAGCTGAGGTCGTCGTAGACTACTACTCCTCCTCCTCCTCCTCCTCCTCCCCGGCTGGCTGCTTCCTCTCTGGTGTGCCCGTCCTTTGCGCATGCGCACCGACCCCATAGCTGTCAATTCCGATTAACCCCGTGTGTGCCGGAGGGACCAACGAAGCTATTTTGAATTTGGGGCTTATATATACTGAATGAAATGAATGAAACAAGAGACGCTTTGTTTACTTGTCTGTGTCTAGGTCACACCCAAACACAAACAAATATGTAATGTAGATGTTACTGTTGACATATCTGTATATCTGTATTTATATCTATCCATCTATCCATCTATCCATCTATCTATCGTTCTATCATTCTATATTTTTGTCTATCTATTTGTCTATCTATCTCTGTCGGTGCCCATTCATTCACCCAGTTGGTCACCAGGCAAATTCGAGGCTTTCTTTCCTTTGTATCAGAGAGCTTAGTGGTGCATCAGAGAAGAGATTACGGAAAATATAATGTTGTTGGGATTTAGTGTCATTCAGAAGATGAATGATAAGATGCAAAAGGAGGATTAAAAAGTGTTTGCAGGTGGGATGTGAGCTCGATGATTCTCTGTCATATCTCAATATATCCATATATAACAAGAGTCATTCCTCTTATATTTTAATGTTAAAGAAATGTATACCAACACAAATTAAGATAATTCATAATTAAAGAAAACTGTACACTTGATTTGTAAATAAAATATGTGTTCAGAGTCATGAATATACTCGTATTTCAAATATTGAATAACTATATTGCGTAATATCCAATATAAATGAGATGCAGCACAGGGCCTAGTGAGGACCATGTTGGTGAATTTCCGCCATCTAGTGGTATCTGGTAGAAATGCAGTCATACATGTTACAGCCACGCAGTTACTATATACAAAGAAATAGTTTATGACAGCAAATATACCAAGCTATTATATGTATTTATATTATTATTATTATTATTATAATAATAAATGTTATTCTTATTATTATTATTACTAGAACACGCCTCATATTATACCCATTTTCAAACGTCACAGACTGTCTATTTAAGCCCACACTTTCGCTACCATTTAGTTGACGTATGCAGGGTCAATAAACACAGAATAAAGTTCAGAAACATAACATTATTAGTCTATAATGTATAATATTGACGGTGTATTTCATGTCAACCCCACTTTATGAACTGTATCGAATCAGTCGTGTTTTGTTCCTGTCAGATACAAGATGGCGGCCCCCGGCAAACAGTAAGTTGAAAACATGCTAACTTTGTAGCGGTGTTCTTCATGTCTAAAGTGTCGAATTAATGGCCGAGACCGCCAATAATCCACACTGATTTGGGTTATAGCCGCTGTACTGTCGCACACACCTTTTGGACGATGGGTGATGGCATAATATGGTTACTTATTGTTTCACCACAGCTATGCTATATTAGCATGAGCTTTGCTATGCGAAATGTAAGCAATTACTTGAAGATGGGTTGAGTACATTTTCGCCAATCGCGAATACACCATTCTGTATCCATGAGTGTACCGTGTACACACACACACACACACGTTCATTCTTAGTGGGAGCATAGGTTAATACTAGCTTGGTGTTGTGGTTATTCGTAGTATCAGTTGTATCCCCCCCTACAATGCCACCAGATGTACATGACAAGATACAAGATTTTAAGGTTTTATACAAGGTTTTATTGGTCATTAGTACAATGGGACGCTTACTCCCCATTCCCTCCCGCAGCATGACTTTTTAAAACAATACTATAAAAAAAACGATATTCAATAAAACATTTACATAAAAGAACAATACAGTGACTGATGATATTTACATGTTTTGAATTGTGCACAAATATTTGTGTTCTTTCCCATAAGGTATGGGCTTATTTTGTCCCAGAAGAAGGTGGGGACAAAGACCGTAGCCCTGCAGAGAACCTCCGTGTTTGGGGATGACTCTGATGATGAGGTAGTATGAGGATGTATTTAGGATATTGTACTTGGAAATAAACTATTCAACTGTAAAACATGCCAAATGCAGTCTATTTTAGCTATAGTTTTTCTAGGACATGTCTGAACAGGCTGACCCTGATCCCAATTTGAATTCACATAACTTCCTCCAGAGCTACGACCAACATGTCCATGCTGGCAGATGCTATAACCATAACACGCTTATATTACCTGCTGAACTACTATTTTACGGAAGTGAAGCTCTGAATCCATTTGACAATGTCTTTTAAGATTACGGTTGTCAGCTGCATGGGGGGCCGTCTGCCTGCCAACCAGCTACTGTTGGTGATCTTCTCTGGCTGTCTTTCCTCCAGACCCCCGTTGGGGAGAGTCTGCAGAAGGAAGCTGTTAAGAAGAGGATGATGAAGCAGGTAGATTGATACTACACTTCCACACCGTTGTAGTCCGAATTTCCGACTTGAACCTCACTATACTATTTTATACTATCCTAAATCTATGTCTCATTATCTGATGGGCTGGTGTGGTTTTACACTTTCTCTGTCCTTTACGCAATGCCATGCATATTTAAAGACTCGTATAGAGATGCAGAAGGCCTTGGAGGAGGACAGCACGGTGTACGACTACGACGGTGTGTACGACGACATCCAGAACAAGAGGCTGGAAACGAGCAAGAAGCTCCAGGGAGGAGCAGAGCGAAAGGTAGGATTAAGAAACCCCAGCGATTGGCTTTAGTGTGTTTCCCGTACATCACCCATCAGCCAACGTTCCTATAATACCTCATCTCGTCTGTTCAGCCAAAGTACATCAATCAGCTGATGAAGGCAGTGGAAGATCGGAAGAAGGAGCAGGACCGACGTGACGAAAGGAAGATCCAGAAGGAGCGGGAGGCCGAGGGTCAGGAGTTTGCCGACAAGGAGGCGTACGTCACGTCAGCCTACAGGCAGAAGCTCAAGGAGAGGCAGGAGGAGCTGGAGAAGGAGCAGAGGGAAGCCGCAATGGAAGGTACAAATTATTGGTTCAATAACAACTTTCTTTTCTGATTGAAAAGCGATGTTTCAAAACATAAGGCGACATAAATAATAATGCCACGCCAAGGGCTCAATCTTTACAGTATAGTACACAACAAATTAATTAATTTAATATCAATGAGAAAAAAGGTGCACAATCATTTTTAACTTCAAAAAGTAATCTTATATTTTTCTAAAGTGTGCCCTAAAGCCATGCATATAGTCACGCCACCGAAAGCATTTTTCAAATTTGTGAAGAGGGCAGAAGAGATGGTCACTTCCAGTGCAGTTCAACTTCACCCTGCTTTAATATATATATATATATATGTGTGTGTGTGTTTTCTGTCCGATCAGCTGCTTTGGATGTAAAAAAGCAGAAAGACCTGAGTGGCTTTTACAGACATCTGTTGAACCAGACTGTGGGAGAAGAAGCCATACCGGACCCCACAACAGACAGGTCAGTCACCAACCTCGTTCACACTAGGCATTAGCATGTGGTTCACATGTGGTTTGAGAGATCCGATCGCAAGTGGATGATGCTAGTAGGTACGTTCACACTTGGCGTTAAGAATGTGGTCTGATAAGACCACTTGAGGTCCAATCTCACTTCCCTGCTCTATATGCTAATTAACACATACTGCATTTACGCTTCCAACAAACATTTGAATAAATTCATAATTCGTGGCCACCCCAGCCACGAACTGTATTCACTTTTACCGCCCTCATGGTAATGAGGCAGCATGTCTCCGGAGTCGACCATCCGCAAGGATCCATTCCGCCTGTTTTTCTTCGTAATCACTGCTTGTTTAGTTTACACAGAGGATGTCAGTTGTGTGCGTTCCTTAAGGGTCAAAGACACATTCACATTCACACTGCAAAAAGCAATGTGGTCACATTGTGGTCGGAAGTTGTCCAGACCACTTTGAAACCACCTTCGTATGTGGTTTCAGAGATCGGATCTCAATGTAGATGAAAACCACATCGTTTTTGAGATCCAATCTCAAAAAACACATGTTAATGACTGAGTTTCACTCGTAGTGCCCATTCATCCAGCCATGATCACAAATATGTCTTAATTCAACAAATCAATGAACTTGGCCTGCTGTTGAAACACAATTCCATCCCAAAACAAACTAATAAGCATGTACAAACAAGAGCTATGTATTTTATAACTACACATGCACAGCAATTGTCATCTTTTACACATCATGTGATCAACACAAACTGTATATCATATGAAGCCGAGACTCCGGTGATTGATAATCAGAACAGTCGTTTATCTTGTGGCAGTATGCTGCAATTTGGCTGGGTGTCATTCAATTCCATTTGCCCTGATATTTCAATATTGATATTCACCGGTTTGTATCTCATATACTGTCTTATCACATTTGTATTGGACTGTTTGCATTGTATTGTATTGCATATATTATAACATATCACATTTATTTCAGCTGGAAATTATACTATTTATGCTGTGTTCTAGTTTCATCACTTTATCCCAATAGCATGCACAATGATTATTTCACTTGCACAGCACCTCTCACAGGTGTAATCTTCCTTTGGTACCAACATTACATATTGTTGTCCTTGTAGTTGTGGAGCTATACTAGAGTGAATAACTGCGCAATTTTCAGAAAACCCTTAGAAAAAAACAAACGCCTTTTTGAGTATCACGATAAGAAGGTATAGAAGTATATAGCACTCGCACTGCCCTGACGTGTTATCTAAAGGGGTGTTTATCTGCTTTCCCCAGGAAGCCGTGCTCAGTGCCACCCACAGCACCAGACATGACTTCGGCCGCCCCCTTATCCCCGTCCGGGGACACCGCCAACAGCTTCCACAGTGACAGCGAGGATGGGCAAGAGAGCAAGCCTGGCTTTAGCAAACCCAGCAACAGCTCTGGCCTCGCCAAGCGCCAATACCGGCAAAGGTCTGTGTCGCCTGGCAGCGGGAATGAGAGGGGCAGAGACAAAGTCAAGGACAGGGATGGGGACAAAGTTAAGGAGAGGGACAGGCACAAGAAAAGCCAGCGAGACAAGGACAGGAGGAAGGAGAGAGACGGAGAGAGGGATGACAGACACGGGGGGAGGAGGGATGACAAAGATAGGAGGAAGGATCGGGGTGGAGAGCGAGAGAGAGAAAGCGAACCACACAGGAGCCGAGAGGAGAGAGACCGGCATAAGGAGCGGCAGGAAAGGAGAGAAAAGAGTCCAAAAGAGAGACGGAGAGATGATGATAACGATGAGAAGAATAAGGGGAAAAAGGGAAGCCCACAAGAGCAGGAGGAGAAGGAGAGGATGAAGGACACAGAGAAAGAAAGGGCAATGAAACCTGAAGCAACAGATAAGGAGGGTGGCCAGGTGGAGAAACAGGAGGGTGCCCAGGTGGAGAAACAGGAGGGTGGCCAGGTGGAGAAACAGGAGGGTGCCCAGGTGGAGAAACCGGAGGGTGGGGGTGGTGGTTCTCCGGGGGAGGAGAGGGCCAACAAGTTTGCCAAGCGCAGCAGTGACCACACGGTGAGCTCGGCCCGAGACCGCTACCTCGCCAGGCAGATGGCCCGCTCGGCCTCCAAGGCCTACATCGAGAAGGAAGAGGACTGAGGACGGGTGTTGTAGGACTGTTTTGTTTATAAAAAGGGGCCGTCTTTTGGGAGTGATCCTGTTCAAGCAGATGGTCACTGTAATGTGTTTTGCGGGACTAAACTGTGACTATCGCTTTGAGGAAAGATGACATGAGTCTGTACAGCAGGCCCCAGTCAATTCAATTAATAAAACTATACTAATCCACAAAGTATTCTTCAGCATCGTCTTTATTTGAATTGTGTGTGTTTAACAAGAGATTATGGATAGTATAACCTTCCAAATCCAGTACTTGTCCCATTGAATGTGAATTCCAAGAAATTAAGTTGTTAAGAGTTAAGGCAATTTCCACATTTGTATCATCAAGATCTTCACTACACACATTAACGCTGAATGAGGACCGTTGCTCATGCCTGAGAGAAGAAAGAGTGTCATTAAATGCTCCAAACAAATGAAAGTAAAGCATTTCCTACTCTACTTCTACACCATCTGACATGCTTGATGCTCCTTGTAACATAAGGATGTTTTTCTGTGAATTCACAGCAATATAGTAACAATTACTGTATTCAAAATGATTAGACTGCTATATATAATGGTATGACATATGCATGTAAGTTCACCCATCCATTCAGAGACACCAGTTTGTTGTTCCTGTGACCCCTGTGTGTTTAAAATGGAAGCATGCTCAGCACGGGCCACACCTCCCTGTTGTCTCATTTACGAGTTTCTCACTCTTGAAACCCTCTGGCGCCCCCCAGTGGAGACGCACCTCACGCCCTGGTTTACGCAGGCCTTTTCCAGGAGACAAATGCAGAATTAATTTACACTTCTGCTATTCACAGAAAGTTACTGGTTTTGGAATGTTGGGAGGAAGTCGTCAATGAATAAAATAAAATCATTTAAACAATAATACAATTGTGGTTTCTGATCGCGTTAATGTAATTAGCATGGCAAGGGATTTCACTTTAATTTTTTCACAAAAAACGTAAGGTAAAAAATAACATTAATGAATACAAATAACTTAAAAAGAAGACTAACGGAACAACTGCTAATTGTACCTCATGACAACACTTAACATACTTCTTCCCCTGAAAGGAAATATCCCAGTATACTTCTCAAATGACATTGTGGCCATGGGGACAACTTGCACAACAACTGTTTCTGTAATGTCAGTGGCCAGAAACCAGCAATTATCTGGAAACACAGACTGCAGACGAAGCTTCTTTTGGAGTTTGCGTTTAAAGACATTCCTGCCTGTTTGAACGTCAACTCTGAATATTGGCTTACAAAACCATTCCTTGACCAAAGTCCAATCTCAACGAGGAAAGAACCCCAGAGGCCCATTAGTTTTTTTATCTTGTGTGTAGATACACAAAGAGAACCCCAAATTAAGACAATAATATAACAAATGTAACAAATGTATAGAAGCCCCTAACCATGTTCTAATCTGCCACCAATATGAAATGTCACACCATTATCTACACATGTATAACAAAACATCAACATTGGAGCACCTGCTAAATAGAAGTGCATGGAACCCTGTGTATACGTGAACAAGTACAAGTACAGAATCGCTGTATCCGATCACTAGTCGTTTGATCCGTCATTTGCACAGCCACACACAGCAATAATTGGATTATTAAATTAGCATTAAGTTAGACGACACCACAGTCATCGGCTGACGAGACGGCTGATGAGATGGTGCAAGGACAACAGCCAACTAGAGAGCTTCCTGACGAGTGACTATGTGTGGTACGGCAACACCACTGGGCAGGACAAGAAAGCCATCCAGAGGGTCGTGAGGACGGCGGAAATGTTCATCGGGTGTGCACTTTCATGCATTGAGGAGATGTTCAGCACCAGATGTCAGAATAAGGATATTTCCATCACAAAGGACTGCAACCACCCTGGGCATAGTCTTTTCTCCCTCTGCGGTTCAGTCGCCGGTTGTTTATAGCATTGTATTGTTTACTATAGTGTAGCATTGTATAGTATAGTATTGTTGTGGAAATACATACTACGGAAGGGGAATGGGGAGTCATAATTCCATTGTAAATATCTTGAATCTTGAATCTACTTCGATTTGGAGCCTTTATGTTGCATGAGAGCTAGCCCAGCCCCTCCGCAAGTCAAATGTCAAATGTCTCAACCTGTTGACATGTCCTGGCCGTAGGCCTACACCTGACTGTCTGAGCCCCTATCTTAGAACACTATATGCAAATCAAATGCTTGCAACCGACAAGTGACATAATGTACTGGTACTAAATAACAATATATAAATCAATATAAAATAAGTTTAGAAAAAAGTGTACTTTTGTATTATTTATCCTAAAAAGGATTTCCTCTCTGAGCATAAACAAGCACCAGCACATACATTAAATGCCATTAAAGCAGAGTTGGCAAACTTTTATTTGTTTTAGGTGTGCTTATGGTTTAAATGCATTTATTTAATATAGGCTACTCATCTAACTGCAGTACAACTATTCCAGTTAGGGTTTTTTATTTTTTATGTAGTACATTTTTATGTTTTCATGATTAATACATTAGCAATGTATTCATTATAAATCTGCATTCTACAGATGCTAAATCTGAGTGGAATGTGACTGAAAAGCCCTCAGTAGCGTCCTCGCACGCAACCAACCAACAGTCCACGTGTCCAAACGCGCTCAAATACATTGGTCACACCTCCAATTCAGGCTCTGTCTGTCTGTCTGTCTGTCTCATTCTCTACTCACTCTCTAGGGCCGGGGGTCTTCATCCTTTTCCAGCTCAGGGACCCCCATGGTGAATTGAGAAACAGCGCAGGGACCTCCTATATGTTTATTTTCAATAAAATGCTGTTGCATTTTATTCCTAATTATATATTTATAATGCCTTATTAACTTCTTCTGTCTTGCGTTGCTGGTAGGGTTAGCTCGCCTAGTGCAGCTCTCAATACACAGCAGCAGGAGTTGGTTGGGCTTGACGTGCCTAGACAGCTTGTACACAACCCTCAGCCTGTCTGGTCCCACGTGGTATGAGGCTGCAATCCACCACCTGGAAGACAATAGGCGCGGGAAGAGGACTAACAAGCCAACTCCAAAACCCTCCCCCAGAGATGGGGGTTGGGCGTGGGGCCAGCGACCCCATCCCGTAAAAAAAACCTATAGCTACAGAAACGTCGACGAAACTTAAAAAATCCTTACGTCTTGTGAAGGAAGCCTCTTCAGCGTCCCAAGCTAAAGAGACTATGACGGCGTGCATGGAAAACCGTAAGGAGACTGTACGCTCGAAGCTTCTGACCTCGAGGCGTCCCACCACCATAGCGACATGGAACGTGAGGACCATGTATGCTGGAGGAAAGGCAGCAGTGATTGCGGAGGAGATGAAGAGGTACGGGATATCTCTCCTTGGTCTGGGGGAAACCAGGTGGCTACAGTCAGGGCAGGTCAAGCTGGCGAGTGGAGAGACCATACTCTACTCAGGACATCCAGAGGACTCTGCACCACACACTGAGGGAGTAGCGTTCATGCTGTCCAAAGAAGCACAGATGGCCCTTATAAGCTGGGAACCCATCAACTCACGTAACATCACAGCCAAATTCCAAACCACAAGAAAATAAACCTCCAAGTGGTACAATGCTACGCCCCCACCAATGACACTGATGATGAAACCAAGGATCAATTCTACAACCAACTATACACCATTCTCCAGGACAGGAAAGGAAAGGACACCATAATCTTGATGGGAGACATGAACGCTAAGATAGGGGGAAACAACAACGGCTTTGAACCAGTTATGGGTAGAGAAGGACTAGGCACCATGAATGCAAATGGAGAGAGGTTCGCAGCAGCCTGTGCAGATAACAACTTGGTCATCGGTGGGTCAGTATTCCAACACAAGAACATCCATAAAGCCACCTGGGTGTCTCCTGACCACACCACAGAAAACCAGATTGACCACATCTGCATAAGCCAAAAGTTTAGGCACTCCTTGCTGGATGTCAGAGTCAGAAGAGGAGCAGACGCAGGATCTGACCACCACCTCCTTACAGCAAAGATCCAGCTGAAGTTAAAACGCATGAAGCACAGGGAAGGAAGGGTCAAATTCAACACACAGCTTTTTCAGGATATAGGTACATCAGAACTCTACAAAGTGGAACTTCACAACCGGTATCAAGCGTTAGAAATATAAACTTTAAATGAAGTGGAGGAGATATGGAAGGGTCTGAAAACCATGTGGAAAGACACATGTGAGAAAGTGGTAGGGAGAAGGAAGACAGCCAACAAACTCTGGCTATCCGGGGATTCAGACAGAAAAGTGATCGAGAGGAGGAAGAAAAAAGAGGCAGTAAATAGAAGTAAAACCAGAGCCACCAAGGCGGTAGCACAGAAAGAATATGCAGCAGCAAACAAGGAAGTGAAAAGAAGTGTAAGCAGAGACAAGAAGAAATACATTGAGGATTTAGCACAACAGGCAGAGGAAGCAGCGGGAAAGAACAACCTGAAGGACCTATACCTAACTACCAAAATGCTCACAGGCAAATTCAGACACACACAGGCACACATCAAAAACCCACAGGGCGTACTCCTCACAACCAAGGAAGAACAGTTGAACAGATGGACTGAACACTTCAGAGATCTGCTCAACAGGCAGCCTCCTCAACTGGAAGCAGATATCCCACCAGCCCCAAACCTGTTGGAGATAAACTGCAACCCCCCCACCAAGACAGAAACCAGAAAAGCCATTAAGGCCTTAAGAGGAGGGAAAGCAGAGGGACCAGACAGGATCCCAGCAGAAGCTCTTAGGCGGACATTGAAACCTACATGCTTCACCACCCCATGCAAACCATCTGGGAGAAAGAAAATGTCCCATCTGACTGGAAAGATGGCCACATCGTGAAAATCCCCAAGAAAGGAGACCTCAGGGAATGTAAAAACTACAGAGGAATAATGCTCCTGTCAACACCGGGGAAGGTGCTCAACCACATCCTGCTGGAAAGGCTCCAGAAGGGGGTCCATGAGAAACTGAGGGAAAACCAGGCTGGCTTCAGGAACAACCGATCCTGTGGAGACCAAATCGCCACCCTTAGAATTATCATCGAACAGTCCATTGAATGGAACTCTTCTGTCTATGTGAACTTCATAGATTTTGAGAAAGCCTTTGACAGCGTGGATAGGGAAACGCTGTGGAAACTGATGGCCCACTATGGGATCCCAGCAAAGATCATCAACATCATAAGGAACACCTACCAAGGGATGAGATGTCAAGTCCTCCATGAAGGATGTATATCAGAAGCTTTCGAGGTCCTGACTGGTGTGCGGCAGGGGTGCCTGCTCTCACCCTTTCTTTTCCTCCTCTGCATAGACTGGGTGATGAAAGTAACAACCAGCAACAAAAAAACCGGCATACAATGGAGCTTGACAGAGCAGCTGGAAGATCTAGATTTCGCTGATGACCTGGCACTACTGGCTCAC
Organism: Muraenolepis orangiensis; assembly: GCA_027704905.1. NCBI lineage: Eukaryota > Metazoa > Chordata > Actinopteri > Gadiformes > Muraenolepididae > Muraenolepis > Muraenolepis orangiensis. The sequence goes on along the minus strand of CM051011.1, from coordinate 9,608,943 downwards.
ACACATCAACAGATGCAGGAAAAATCAGGAAAACTGGAAGAAACTGCTGCTCTTCTCGGGCTCAAAATAAACTCATCCAAAACCAAAGTAATGCGTATCAACAGCAAGAACAACACACCCATAACCATGGAACAAAACCCATTACAGGATGTAAACAGCTTCACCTACCTTGGAAGCATAATTTCTGTGGAAGGGGGTACAGAAGACGATGTTCAAGCCAGGATTGGAAAGGCAAGGACAACATTCAACATGCTAAATATTATCTGGAAGGCAAAAAACCTGTCACTCAAGACCAAGCTTCAAATCTTCAACTCAAATGTAAAGACCACTCTATTATATGGCTCAGAATCCTGGAAAACCACCACCAATATACACAATAAGCTACAGACCTTTACCAACCGGTGCCTCAGACGCCTCCTGGGAATATACTGGCCCAACACCATCTCTAACGCCAGCCTGTGGGAACTCACCAAACAAGACTCAATAGAAATTCAAATCCGGAGGAGGAAGTGGAAGTGGATAGGTCACACACTCAGAAGAAAAAAATCAATCACAAAGCGGGCGCTGACATGGAACCCACAGGGCAAGAGGAAGAGAGGCAGACCAAAAACCACCTGGAGAAGAACCACAGAACAGGAGATGAAGAAAGAAGGGCTGTCCTGGCAAGATCTGGAGCGGAGGGCACAAGACCGAAGAGGATGGAGGAGCTTCGTCGACGGCCTATGTTCCTTTGGGAATTTAAAGGCCTAAAGTAAAAAGTAAAAAATTAACTTCTTAATATTTCCAGCTTTGATGCTTAGTTATGTCATGTCCACATAATTAAAAATCAATGCATCAGGGTCAACGTTCTGAGCCACTGTACGATGACTGACCCTTGTGTGTGGCAGGATAAAGAGGATTCTGAGGCCTTGGTGTATCTATGTCATTGACCTGGACCTGCTCCCTGTGGAGCCAAAACACAGACTTGAAGATGGAATTTGGGTGAAACGTGGGGTTAAGCTGGTATGGTGACGGCAATAATTGGTTTCTGCATAATCCATGTTTGCGGACCCCCTGCAGTACCTCCGCCGACCCCCTGTGGGTCGCGGACCCCTGGTTGAAGACCACGGATCTAGGGAGTTCAATGGAGAGCTATTTCACACCAAAGCTTCACAAGCTGTCTTCAAACCTTGCATTATTTTTGGGGTTCCAACATATATGTCCATATATGAAATATGTCGTAATATCATGTTATCATCATCGTAACATAATCTCAACTCTACGTATTACTACAGGTCTTGTTCATACATATGGCAGCATATGAACATGGCTCTTGAGTTAAGGAGACAGGTAGGTTTTATGGTGGAATGCTGGGTTGTGGGTTGTCCCACCAGTGTCAAATTTCCTACATGCAATTCATCGTGTGTCTATTTCGCCTAAATGTAATTCATGTCAGCTATTTCTATTGAATTCATGTGTTGAAGTGAGGCAGAGGTCTCTGACCAGTCCCCCAGCATATATCCTCACTATGTCATTAACATATCGCTTTCACCAAAAATATCATACAATAGAAATGCCTAATCCCAAACAATGTTACAAGCAGTGCCACTTTCTCGGTTTCAAAAGGATATGTAAAGACTATTTCATATTATAGATGCTTGTTAATATGAATACTTGTGAACTGCTCTATTTTTATGTTTGCGTACCTCAGTGTTATGCTATTGTCTGCTTCAACTAATGTACACCTTGTAAGTCGCTTTGGATAAAGCGTCTGCCAAATGCCTTATATGTAAATGTAAATGTCAATGTACTAAATCTATTCTCACTCTGTACTTGGTTTCGGGGACTTGAACCGCCCCTCCGGTTCCAAAGCCAAGTCCCAACAGACTGAGCTACTGTTGCCCCAAACTTACTTAAGTGAGCTGTAAGATTATTTAAGAGCTATTTGAGTAATTTGTTAAAATGTTTAATAATAGCTGCCCATCCGGCTGCTATTAGTGAGTGAAATGAGAATGAGAATATCTGTTCCTACATCACTTCCCCGGCCTCTGTATGAGACTATTTACATTTGAGACCACCGGTAGTGATTATGAGATAAAAGAGATTGGTTTGGGGAATCCATCTTGCATGTCACATGTGTGTGAGATGTAACACTGAGAAACATAGGGAGGAAGCACAGAGGGAGGGAATGTTTTTCGGGGGTTTAGTTTCCATATTTTGCTTTCTTCCGCCCTTTTCTGCTCTCTCTTACCAACACTCGAATCTGACCTATACGGCACCTTTACTTACATACAATTGATTTCATGTACTTGATTCATACAACACTTGCACTGATTCTCTCTCACTGATGCATATCAAAACCATGAAAAATCACATGCCATTTAATCGAGGTGTTTTAATATCTACATTTTTTTCAGACAGCACAACATTTCACATTTCACAACAAGGAACAATTAGAAATGTGGTTGTTTTTGTCGATCTTAATACCTTGCATTCTTTTTCGTGTTCCAACATATTCCATGCGCGTAATATGTCCTCTCAACTCTACTTATCTACTTAGACTTACTTAACTGGTCTTGTTCATACATGCACTAGCACAGGACTGCCTGGCTCCTGAGTTAAGGTCTAGGAGATATATATATATATATGTTGATATTCAACATATAGACCCGTGTTTATATATATATATACATGGGCTCACACAGGCCTATATATATATATATATATATATATATACATAGAGTGAAAACTGCCTCTCAATTCAATAAATACCTTTTGCATTTCATCAATTCTGACAAATTATCAAATATTTAGTATTTATACAGGTATAGTAAATATTATGTAGGATCTTCTGGTTGAGACATGAAATGTGTTACACCACACTAATAATAATAACTATTAGAATTATTATTCATTATTTGGTACCCAGCACAGTTATGGAATATGGAAGAAAGATGCAGGACAAGGGGACAATCTCCGTGTATTGTCTATCCAACAAAAATATCATATGTCAGAGGGGTAGGTGACACATCACATTCCAGAAAACACTGCAACAGCCAGTCTCTAATTAGCTAGTGGTGGAGCTGGTTTATACTGTCAGAAACGGCTGCCGGTGCATTCAGTTGGCTATTCATATTTGCAGGTTCTCACCAACGGTGTTTCTGGTCTTTAAATGTGATTTACATCTAGTCGTCAGATTGTTAATGTCAGAGGGGGAGCTATAGAACTACATATAATTATGGGAATTCCTTTCTATATATTTTTTTTTAAGCTGTGTAATTTTGGATTTGTTTTTAGTAAGATGGAAAGATGGAATGGAAAGGAAAAGGTTAAAATGGTAAATACATTCCATCTTCCACCTGGGAAAGTGCACAGCCAGTCAGAGTATTGGCCTACACTTCTTGAACTAGAACTACAATGCACAACAGCCATTTAAAAATTGAATTCATTAAAACTAACAACATTTTAAAGTTTAAAGAAACTAAATGTATCAGATTTAAAGTGTGCTGTAACCTATAACCGTCAGTGTTCAGTTGTGACTCTTGGGGTAGAAGTTGTTCTTAAGTTAAATTGATGGCCCTGAAGCCTCTTCAGGAGGGCAGCAGGAGGAGGGCAGCAGGTCAGCAGGTCAAACAGATGACCCGGGTCTGACTTCTGTCTGTTTTGAAAATATATAGTTTTTAAGTAAGTATGTGTCACTGCAAATCATCTGAATGGTAAGGAATTGATGATGATTGATTAGAATGATTAGAATTAGGGCCAGGCATAAAAAACAAATATGAGAGGAAGATTTTAAATTGTTTTGCATGTTGAGAATAAAGTCGAAATGTTGAGAATAAAGTCTAAATGCAATGTTGACATTTCGACTTTATTCTCAAAATTGTATTTCGACTTTATTCTCGACATTTCGACTTTATTCTCGACATGCAAAATAAAATAAAAAATCTTCCTCTCATTTTTTGGTTTGTTTATGCCTGGCCCTAATACTCTTCCGTAGAATGGTGACCCTGACAACAAAAGAAAACTAGACCAAATGCAAATGTTTCCACAGGTTAAAACAGCCACCACCACACACACACTCGAAGAAGAGCTCTAGCATGTACCATCTGATCTGTTCACCAGGATTCAAAACTCTTGCAATAAACCAGATTCCTCATCAACCTCAGTGTCCTTGTCTTCGGAAGGGGGGGCCTCAAGAAGCCAATTGAATGGCTGGATGCAGCGTTGTCTGCTACACATGTTATTTGCAGGACAACTCGGAGACATCGTGTGTCTACAGAATGGTGTTGACAGAAACCTGTAGGGGGCTGGGCCTTTGGGGGGGGGGGGGGGGGGGGGAGCGCTGGACCAGCTGACGTGTGTGGTATGACAGGTGTACTCATGTCCCATTCCTAAAGTATAAAAGACCTGTTGTTGCAGGTCCAGACACCACAACTCTCTATTCTTCTAAGACCCTGCATCTGCTACAGGTAATTCATCTGTAAATCTCCTTTTGAAGAAGTAGTAGCAGCAGCAGTAGTAGTAGTAGTTCACCATAACGGTCTTGCATCAAATCAGGAGTAGATCATGGAAATACATGTGTGTGTGTGTTTGTCCTTTGTCTACTACCATAGTTTGTCAACATGCCTGAGTACTGCACCAGCATCATCAACCTCCGCTACAAAGATGGCAGCGTGGGGACAGCGTCCAACCCTGAGATGTTCAACAGGCAGAGCTTTGAGAAGCTGAAGCGGGATAGTCTGAGGAGAGGGTCTCTGTTTGTGGACCACACCTTTCCCCCGGATCGCAACTCTCTGGGAGCGGTACCGACCATGCAGCAGTGGCAGCAGCAGCAAGTCAAGTGGCAAAGGCCAGCGGTAAAATACCACTATTTTACCTCATAACAAAAAAACAAGAATATAATTTTTTTTTTAATTCTTAAATGTTTGAAGTAGTCAGACTACTTATCATGTAGTCTGATAATATCATGTATTGGCTCAGTTTCCAGCTGCACGTCGTCTTTCTGTTGATCAAGTAGCCTTACGTGTGTATACTGTCCTACTGTATACTGTCTGTGCAGAAACGTGACGTACTTTTACTGTACTGGTTTTAGAATGTAGGCCTACTCTTAACCACATTAACTTACAACATTAAGAATGGACTCGTAACATCTCTCTGTGTCTCTCTTTAAAGGCCGTTACAACATTAGGAATGGAATCATAACATCTCTGTGTTTCCCCCTACAGGACGTTAAAAGATTAATGGGCCTCGAAAGTGAAGCCTCTTTTTTGGTTGATGGGGCGTCACGATTAGACTTCGGCCAAGGGTTGATTGGTAAGCGAATACCCATAATTGGGATTCATACAGGCATGAGAATGACTTTAAAAACACCAACCACTGTACAGTTTTGGGGTTATAAGGTGATAAAATCAGTCCTTTGTTGTTTTTCCCAGCTAATTGCTGGTTTCTGGCAGCCATCGGCTCACTGACGCTACATAAAGAGTTGCTTGTGCAAGTTGTTCCTCACAACCAGTCCTTTGAGGACTACGCTGGGATCTTTCATTTCAGGGTAAGAATGTCAACATCTGTTAGAACAACACTTATCGTTTTGTTTTCATGTCACTTTTTGGAGGATTCAAATGGAATTGCTCAATGATAAATTGTTTATCTTTCACTGTATTACTCGGAATGATCGTGCCACAATGAAATGTGAAAGTAAAAATGAATAAAAAAAAAGGCTCAATTGTAATTCAAGAAATGAGTGAAAATGGAAATAGAAAAGAGCAAATAATTAAAACAAAAATTAAATAAAGAGAAATAGAAAACTATGAATAATAATAATCAATGCTCATTACTGCCTCTCTTTTCCATTTAGCTTTTTCTATTTGCTCTTTCCTTTTTCCAGTTTTCTGAATTGCACATTGTATGTCAATGAAGGCATAGAAAGTCCTGTCAATCAAAACAGCAGGTGGATCTTGGAAGGGAAAGGGTGCAATGGCACTTTAATGAAATATATATATACATATAATGAAATTACTATTGTGTTTACTGCTGCCCCTGTTGACTTTAACTTCCAACTAATGAGACTTTCCTTGGTTCCCAGTTCTGGACGTTTGGCCGGTGGGTGGATGTGGTCATTGACGACTTCCTGCCAACATTCCAAAACCAGTTACTTTCTGTGAAGAGCAAAAGTGTGAATGAATTCTGGGTTCCTCTCCTGGAAAAGGCCTATGCTAAGTATGTCAAGTGAATGAAGAAGTCAAGTTGGTTTCTGAACCCTTATTGCTTTCTGCACAGTGTTTGTCTGCAATGACCTTCAACTCCTAGCCGCTTAGAAGTGTAAATGTTTCACATTATATTAGTTTGCAAAACAATTGTCTCTCTGGACACTACTACACCATTAGTGTGTGTGAGAGTGTTTGTTTGTGTGTGTGTGTGTGTGTGTGTGTGTGTGCGTATTCTCACGTGTGTGTGTGTGTGTGTGTGTGTGTGTGTGTGTGTGTGTGTGTGTGTGTGTGTGTGTGTGTGTGTGTGTGTGTGTGTGTGTGTGTCTTCAGACTGTGTGGTTCGTATGCAGACATGCACGCGGGGAACCCATCTGAGGCCTTCAAGGACTTCTGCGGGGGCGTGTTCATGAACTACGAGCTGAAAAATAAACACGACTACGACCATGACGACGAGCTGTGGGGCTGTCTCAGCAGAGCCAGCGACTGCAAGTCCATGATTGGCTGTGGAACCTTCGCCGCTGGGGTGCGACCTCAACCTCCACCTCAAGAGAACAAAAAAATATTAATAACATTTCTATATAATTCCCTAATCTTTTGGGGGGGGGGGTTCTTTTTGATCACAGGGAGTGGCAGCGAACACTTTGTCTAAGACTGGGTTGGTGGACTGGCATGCCTACTCCGTCACAGGAGTAACGGAGGTAAGTCGCACTGAGGTGTACTTGCGTTGTCCCGCTGCGTATGTCAAAACACTTTGAAAAACGGATCCTTTGTGTTTAGGTTCCCTCATCATGCTTCTCTTTTTTGTTCAGGTTCCCTCATCGTGGTTCTCTTTTTGTTTAGGTTCTCCAATCATGGTTCTCTTTGTGTTTAGGTCACCAAGTCATGGTTCTCTTTGTGTTTAGGTTCTCCATCATGGTTCTCTTTGTGTTTAGGTTCTCCATCATGGTTCTCTTTGTGTTTAGGTTCTCCATCAGCGTTCTCTTTGTGTTTAGGTTCCCCATCAGGGTTATCTTTGTGTTTAGGTTCCCCATCATGGTTCTCTTTGTGTTTAGGTCACCAGTCATGGTTCTCTTTGTGTTTGGCTTCCCCATTATGGTTCTCTCTGTGCTTAGGTCACCCATCATGGTTCTCTTTTTGTGAAGGTTCTTCATCATGGTTATCTTTGTGTTTAGGTTACCCATAATGCTCTTTGTGTTTAGGTTACCCATAATGCTCTTTGTGTTTAGGTTACCCATCGTGGTTCCACAGTAAGGCTTGTTCGACTCCTCAACCCCTGGGGTCGTCAGGAGTGGAGTGGAAAATGGAGTGACAAGTATGAAGCATCTTTATATCAATATCTAGACGGAAATCTACTGATATCCATGCTCTAAGAAAACCAAAAAGATACATACGTTCATTCAGCTGTGCTGACCCCTACTTCAGGGATAATCTTGTGATTTGTTGTGAATTGATGGACAATCTTTTTTTCCTACATTGCGTAGATCCGAGTTGTGGAATGAAGTGAGTTTTGAAGATCGGGAAAACCTTGTGAAACAAGATGATGGAGAGTTCTGGTACGAGTCATCACCACATGATGGTCATCCTTCATCATCACCACATGGTCATCATGTTGATCATTTGATGATGATGAATAGTTTTAATCATGAAACAAATGCTTCTGCATTTTCTTTTCCGTATGTCAGTCAGTCCTCCTCATTATTTTCTCTTCTTGGGTTTTCAGGATGCAGTTGGAGGACTACTGTCACAATTTTAACTACATCGCCATCTGCTGTGAGAACCCCAACTTCATGGATGGAGACCTCACCTGCCAGTGGAAATGTATGAGCTACAACGGCCGCTGGATTGCTGGCAAGTCCGCTGGAGGCGGCCCCTGGGAGTGTAAGCTGCAATTGGTTTTCTACTAATAATAATAATAATAATAATACTAATAATCATATTTTAGGCGCCTTTCATGACAGAACATGATAAAAACACAGGAAATCATGGAGGACACACGTACCTGAAACAAGGGGCGTCCTCCGTTCCACCCGCTGCCCTGTTAAACTTCCCACACTTTTTATCCAAGCTGAAATATGTTTTACAGTGTTGCATACATACATATTTATACGTTATCAAACATTTCTCTTGTTTTTGGACCGTATATATTTATATTATTTCCCGACAATTGTAAATACTGTTGCATTGGCTTTAATGTATTATATATATTTGTATATAGTTAGTTTATAAATACTTTATTGCAGTTATTTAGTTTCTAGTTTCAATTGTATTTTGCACAATTTCTGTAAGGTACTGCCACTTTCATTTCACTGCACATAATTAAGATTAGATTACATTAGATTCAAATGTATTGTCAGTGTACAGCACAAGTACAGTACATCGAAAGGAATTGTGCATCTAACCAGAGTGCAAATGTTGCAGTAAAGTGCATGGTAATATATAATGTACATTTGTTGAATAATATGTAAAATATATAAAAACTGTCTTCTAAAAAAACTACTACTAAAAACTGGTATAAAATCACTTATAGAGTAGGTATGAGGTATGTGCAGAATTATAGGTACATATATATATATATATATATATATATATATATATATATATATATATATATATATACACAAGGTAAGTATACAAGTATAAACAGGTATTGAGCCTGCATGTGTGACACATGAAGTTCTTGTATTTTGCTCACAGGTTCACTTCGCCTTACTTCCCCTTGTCTTTAGCCACGTTTCACATGAACCCCCAGTTCCGCATCAATGTGTCCTCCGTGAATGGGGAGAATATGGACAACAACAACCTGCTGCTGTCTCTGATGCAGAAGACTGTTCAAAACCGCAACAACGCCTCCAAAAACACCATGGGCTTCAGCATCTACAAAGTAAACCGCGCCTCGTCACTTCGTCTTAACCATCACACGCCATCACTGTGATTCGGATGGTTCTTATTGTATCGTATTAAGACTAGTGTATGTCATTAGATATTGAACGTGCCGTTATTTGATTCCCAGTGAACCTATATATTTACTTTTTTTGTTGTTTTGTTTATCCTACAGCTCCCAGAATCGGTAAGCACACTGAGGAGCATTTTTATTATCTTCAATATTCAATCATGATGTAAGAAAAAACAAAAACATCACAATAACATTCTTGTTCCTTGTATTCCAGACCAATGCGGGGAAAGTTGACCCCCGCCACCTGAGGAATAACTTGGTGAGGCAAAGCTATTTCACCACGGACAGAGAGGTGATGGAGCTGATCAAGGTGGAGCCAGGAGAGTACGTGGTCATCCCCCACCATCAGTATTCCAACTGCAGCGGTGACTTCCTACTCACAGTCTACACCAAGGCTGCTGTGAGAGTTCAGTAAGTCCACTTAGGCTCCCCTTACAGTAATACGTGTGTGTGTGTGTGTGTGTGTGTGTGTGTGTGTGTGTGTGTGTGTGTGTGTGTGTGTGTGTGTGTGTGTGTGTGTGTGTGTGTGTGTGTGTGTGTTTGACAGAACATGGTTTATGTATATGTTTATTCATTTTGCTTCCACTAAGATAACAGCACGCACTAGACAATTCCCCCCATGGGATAGACCAGATATCTCAACCCATTGTGTAGGTTGCAATCCAATACAAAGCAGGGCCAAAGCAGGTGGAGGCTAGGGTGGGGTTTCTCAAAGAGAGAGAGAGAGAGAGAGAGAGAGAGAGAGAGAGAGAGAGGAGAGAGAGAGAGAGAGAGAGAGAGAGAGAGAGAGAGAGAGAGAGAGAGAGAGAGAGAGAGAGAGAGTCTTTAATTGACCGCCTATCAGTGTATGTGTGTTTGATTGGACTGACAGGTGGTGCGTGACAGGAGTGTCCCCCCCCCACCAGAACTAGCCACGCCCATTTTACCACTATCAGTTCACTCACTCATCCACAGAATGTTTGGGGGATTGTGTGCAGTGTTAACATGGTATAGACTGGACTGCATCTGGTCAAATTATATCACACATGTAACACACTGTTTTGGATTTTTGGTCCGGCCTAACACACAGACAAATTTAACTATGAAAACCACTTGTGGTCTTCTTATTCCACCTCTTTAACAAAGCTCTGTTCTCTGATCATTCCAGTGGAAAGGAAGAACGGGAAGACCATAAAGACCATGATGAGAAACCAGCTGAAGAAATAACTCCCAAGGTAAGACTGTCCACCATCAGTTGTTCAAACCAGATTCTCAACAGTTAATTTCAGTGTAACGTGAAATGGATTGAGCACTCAAATACCGTGACCTTATATTACTTGGGGTACTTTTCCCACACGGTTTTTAATAGGTCGGTTCAGTTCCCCTTTCTCAGTCACAAGGCTTTTCTATTGAACCTTTTGTGTGTGTGTGTGTGTGTGTGTGTGTGTGTGTGTGTGTGTGTGTAGTTCAGTATATTTATCAATATGTTTTGTATTCTCTTGGTTTTGTTTGTTTCATTCACAAGCCAACCGTTGAAGAGAAGGGTGAAGAGACCAGTGAGCTCTCTAAATTGTTCTACCATTACAGTAACTGGGTGAGTTACTGTATATATATTACATCACATTAGTAATTGAGCAGACGCTTTTGTCCGAGGCAACTTACAATAGTGCGTTCAACAAGGGTACGCAAGAGAAGAACTCGTCACCAGTAGTTCCATAAGTTACTGTCTTTCCGCTCTATCTTCATATCAAGTCTGACATCTGAAGTTGAGAAAAGCAACCACATATTTGCATTTTTTTTTAAACTATAAGCAGGACAGTTTGCTAACATGGCCGCATATTGTGATCTGTCCCTATACATCCATCATCCGTTCTCTAGTAATGGGCTTTCTCTTTGTCATCAGAGCGAGGACCTCGGAATCACACAGCTCCAGCGTCTCCTCAACGAAACCCTCCTGGACGGTGAGCCAATCAGTACTTCTTCAGAAGACCATTTCAAAAAATGTCAACCTATTTATCATTATTATGGTTGAACGTGTTGTTACTTTCAAAGGGAAGACAAACGGTTTCGACCTGACCACCTGCAGATCCCTGGTGGCCTTTTCTAACGTAAAGTAGACTCTACGTTATAGTCTATTTCTCATTTGCCAATAATTGAAAGAATGGATGGATACAATTTCCCACCAAATGACCACAACTTGGCACGTCTGTTACTGTGTTCAGCCACGGGGCACCAGCGGGAAGATCGACTTCCCCTTGTTCGCCAAACTATGGGAAGAATGTATCGGCTACAAGGTAGAGCTTTAATTATGAATCACGTGCACCCGTATTCTTTCCAATGCAGTGCAGGATTTGTCTAAATGTTTTAATCGGATATGCATTATTATTAGATGTGATTGGTACAGTAGCAATGAAAACAATGAGATTGCCCTTAGCTGATAATGGGAAAACACAATGATTCGCCCATAACAGGAACTCTTCCACCAATGTGATGCGGATCGATCTGGAGCGCTGTCCCTGTCTGAGACGGTCAACGCAGCACACAGTAGAGGTGAGCCCCTGCGAATAGCCTACGAAATGTACACAAACTAATACAATTGATTAAAATGTGTGCAGATACTGTACTTTTTTTACATTTGTTTTCGCTTTCCCTTCCCCACTAGGAATTGCTGTGGGTTCACACACTATCCGCATGCTCTCGTTCCGGTACTCAGGCTTTAACAACCAGGTCCCACTGGAGGGCTTTGTGGCTCTGATGTTACAGCTGGACAGCAACAATAGTAAGTGACAGTATACCATCACCAGTAGTCTTTGTTGTACTCACTTAGCAGACACGTATTATTGATCAAAGAGCCAGTCAGGGTTGGGTATTTTTCCTCAAGGATGCCCATGTTTGATGTGGAGTTTTCCCTTGTGCTTTAGAGTGTCTGGTAATGTAGACTGACATGTTCTCAACATTAACCCATATGTAATGTAATGTTTAAATCACAGGTCGAGACGTGTACGAGTTTGAATACTACGAGAACGACATCGATGACGTATGGAATTATCTATTGTCACTCCATTTGTAGACTTCAATGCATTTCATAATGATATAATTACTGCGTAATTGAGTTTAATTCAACATTCTTGATTCATTTCAGGATTTCTACGAAATGAGTATCTTTTTCTAGGAAGAATATCATGCCAGCGATGCCAAGCGCATGAAGAGAAGAAAGTTCCTGGTTTATTTTTACTCAAGTGCATATAAGCAAGCATAAAATACATGTTTATTTCTGTGCGCAATAATATCAACTGCGTAGTCTACGCAAAGTAACGGTTTTCAATGATGTGTTTGTAGACTAACTACAATCTTGTTACTGGCACTTACGCTCCTCACATGAACAGGAGCTATGCTACTGTAACTCTGCAAGTTGAAATGTCACTACTTTGGAATTAAACTGCTACTTCCTATTGACCATTGTCGTTGAATAACTGAATGAGTGCTAGTTTACGGCAGGGGTCAGCAAGTAAATTCAGCCATGGGCCAATGTTTTTCTGAGCCACTAGATGGCGGGCCAGAACATGATCAAAAGCTGAAGTAATAGATTGTTAAAACATGAGACACGTTCTAATGCTTCGACTTTTCTTTCGAAACATTTTAATACATTTCCGCGTTGCACGTCGAATGTCAACTAACGGCTTGTTTTGTAAAGTAGTGTTCTAGTTAACTAGGTAGCAGTGGGGGTTACTAGTATTCTAGTTAACTAGGTAGCAGTGGGGGTTACTAGTGTTCTAGTTAACTAGGTAGCAGTGGGGGGTTACTAGTGTTCTAGTTAACTAGGTAGCAGTAGGGGTTACTAGTGTTCTACTTAACTAGGTAGCAGTGGGGATGACTCACCCAATCCATTGCACTGACTAGAGAGTTTGTGTTGTGATTCTCAACAACGTTGAAACGTATTTCCGTGTTTCAAAATAAAAGTCAGAACACCAAAGCATTAGAACCAGGGCTGTCAAAGTTAACGCATGTGATTTATCTCGAGACTTTAACGCAGACTATTTGAGTTTTTAACTATGATTAATAATATAATCCGGTTTAGACTGAGATGCAACGCGGAGTGCTGGGGGGGGGCACGTCGGCCCATGGTATGCCAGATGGCCAGTACAGCCCTGGCGGAAAATGTCACTGCATTCTCGATTGGGACATTATAGCCTACATGTGCAGCTGTCGATCCGATATTGTAAAAAAAATATATATATATATGTTTTATAGGCCTATATATATATATATATATATATATATATATATATATATATATATATATATATATACATAGAGTGAAAACTGTGCCTCTCAATTCAATAAATACCTTTTGCATTTCATCAATTCTGACAAATTATCAAATATTTAGTATTTATACAGGTATAGTAAATATTATGTAGGATCTTCTGGTTGAGACATGAAATGTGTTACACCACACTAATAATAATAACTATTAGAATTATTATTCATTATTTGGTACCCAGCACAGTTATGGAATATGGAAGAAAGATGCAGGACAAGGGGACAATCTCCGTGTATTGTCTATCCAACAAAAATATTGTAGTATAATTTCTACTCGGTGGAATAAGAATCTTTCTCAGAGGTCCGGATACTAAGTTCAAGGTGTTTATTGAACAAAGCATCAAATGAAAGCATCTGCTGCAGCGAGATGGAGCCTGCCGTGCCAATTCGCAGAACTGGCGACGCGCTCCTTCACCAAACATTATATAGACAATAGCATCATAGAATAACCACTACTCCTAGTGGTCAAAGTAACAAACATCAACTTAATACTATTGCGTAGTATTAAGTTGAGAGGTACAACCAGCACTCTGGTTGGTCACTGTGTCTTCCTCGGTGTCTTCATCGTCACGTCACAAGTTTATGGCTCAAACCCCCAAGGGGGTCGTATTTGGCTTGCACAACATCCTGTAGGATACCGTTGAAAACCAGCCTAAAGGCACCATAACAAGGGCCTGAAGGCACACCAACACCTACACATCTGGAACTGCTTAACACATCTCTATGTCCTAGTGGGCCTTGCGGTCCACCAGCAGATTATGCTGTAGCCACCTACTGCAATGTATAGAGGATCCAAAGACAGTGTTTTAGATTATAATAAGGGTATAAAAATACACTACAATATCAATATGTCAGAGGGGTAGGTGACACATCACATTCCAGAAAACAGCCAGTCTCTAATTAGCTAGTGGTGGAGCTGGTTTATACTGTCAGAAACGGCTGCCGGTGCATTCAGTTGGCTATTCATATTTGCAGGTTCTCACCAACTGTGTTTCTGGTCTTTAAATGTGATTTACATCGTACATACGTCGTCAGATTGTTAATGTCAGAGGGGGAGCTATAGAACTACATATAATTATGGGAATTCCTTTCTATATATCTTTTTTTAAGCTGTGTAATTTTGGATTTGTTTTTAGTACCTTGCGTGAAAGATGGAATGGAAAGGAAAAGGTTAAAATGGTAAATACATTCCATCTTCCACCTGGGAAAGTGCACAGCCAGTCAGAGTATTGGCCTACACTTCTTGAACTAGAACTACAATGCCTTTATTTTCATTGTTCACAAGTACAACAACATTGTGCAGCAATCCTCACGGTGCAGTTTTTCACACAACAGCCATTTAAAAAATTGAAATTCATTAAAAACTAAACAAACATTTTAAAGTTTAAAGAAACTAAATGTATCAGATTTAAAGTGTGCTGTAACCTATAACCGTCAGTGTTCAGTTGTGACTCTTGGGGTAGAAGTTGTTCTTAAGTTAAATTGATGGCCCTGAAGCCTCTTCAGGAGGGCAGCAGGAGGAGGGCAGCAGGTCAGCAGGTCAAACAGATGACCCGGGTCTGACTTCTGTCTGTTTTGAAAATATATAGTTTTTAAGTAAGTATGTGTCACTGCAAATCATCTGAATGGTAAGGAATTGATGATGATTGATTAGAATGATTAGAATTAGGGCCAGGCATAAAAAACAAATATGAGAGGAAGATTTTAAATTGTTTTGCATGTTGAGAATAAAGTCGAAATGTTGAGAATAAAGTCTAAATGCAATGTTGACATTTCGACTTTATTCTCAAAATTGTATTTCGACTTTATTCTCGACATTTCGACTTTATTCTCGACATGCAAAATAAAATAAAAAATCTTCCTCTCATTTTTTGGTTTGTTTATGCCTGGCCCTAATACTCTTCCGTAGAATGGTGACCCTGACAACAAAAGAAAACTAGACCAAATGCAAATGTTTCCACAGGTTAAAACAGCCACCACCACACACACACTCGAAGAAGAGCTCTAGCATGTACCATCTGATCTGTTCACCAGGATTCAAAACTCTTGCAATAAACCAGATTCCTCATCAACCTCAGTGTCCTTGTCTTCGGAAGGGGGGGCCTCAAGAAGCCAATTGAATGGCTGGATGCAGCGTTGTCTGCTACACATGTTATTTGCAGGACAACTCGGAGACATCGTGTGTCTACAGAATGGTGTTGACAGAAACCTGTAGGGGGCTGGGCCTTTGGGGGGGGGGGAGGGGGGGGGAGCGCTGGACCAGCTGACGTGTGTGGTATGACAGGTGTACTCATGTCCCATTCCTAAAGTATAAAAGACCTGTTGTTGCAGGTCCAGACACCACAACTCTCTATTCTTCTAAGACCCTGCATCTGCTACAGGTAATTCATCTGTAAATCTCCTTTTGAAGAAGTAGTAGCAGCAGCAGTAGTAGTAGTAGTTCACCATAACGGTCTTGCATCAAATCAGGAGTAGATCATGGAAATACATGTGTGTGTGTGTTTGTCCTTTGTCTACTACCATAGTTTGTCAACATGCCTGAGTACTGCACCAGCATCATCAACCTCCGCTACAAAGATGGCAGCGTGGGGACAGCGTCCAACCCTGAGATGTTCAACAGGCAGAGCTTTGAGAAGCTGAAGCGGGATAGTCTGAGGAGAGGGTCTCTGTTTGTGGACCACACCTTTCCCCCGGATCGCAACTCTCTGGGAGAGGTACCGACCATGCAGCAGTGGCAGCAGCAGCAAGTCAAGTGGCAAAGGCCAGCGGTAAAATACCACTATTTTACCTCATAACAAAAAAACAAGAATATAATTTTTTTTTTAATTCTTAAATGTTTGAAGTAGTCAGACTACTTAAATTAATAAATGACAATATCATGTATTGGCTCAGTTTCCAGCTGCACGTCGTCTTTCTGTTGATCAAGTAGCCTTACGTGTGTATACTGTCCTACTGTATACTGTCTGTGCAGAAACGTGACGTACTTTTACTGTACTGGTTTTAGAATGTAGGCCTACTCTTAACCACATTAACTTACAACATTAAGAATGGACTCGTAACATCTCTCTGTGTCTCTCTTTAAAGGCCGTTACAACATTAGGAATGGAATCATAACATCTCTGTGTTTCCCCCTACAGGACGTTAAAAGATTAATGGGCCTCGAAAGTGAAGCCTCTTTTTTGGTTGATGGGGCATCACGATTAGACTTCGGCCAAGGGTTGATTGGTAAGCGAATACCCATAATTGGGATTCATACAGGCTTTCATGAGAATGACTTTAAAAACACCAACCACTGTACAGTTTTGGGGTTATAAGGTGATAAAATCAGTCCTTTGTTGTTTTTCCCAGCTAATTGCTGGTTTCTGGCAGCCATCGGCTCACTGACGCTACATAAAGAGTTGCTTGTGCAAGTTGTTCCTCACAACCAGTCCTTTGAGGACTACGCTGGGATCTTTCATTTCAGGGTAAGAATGTCAACATCTGTTAGAACAACACTTATCGTTTTGTTTTCATGTCACTTTTTGGAGGATTCAAATGGAATTGCTCAATGATAAATTGTTTATCTTTCACTGTATTACTCGGAATGATCGTGCCACAATGAAATGTGAAAGTAAAAATGAATAAAAAAAAAGGCTCAATTGTAATTCAAGAAATGAGTGAAAATGGAAATAGAAAAGAGCAAATAATTAAAACAAAAATTAAATAAAGAGAAATAGAAAACTATGAATAATAATAATCAATGCTCATTACTGCCTCTCTTTTCCATTTAGCTTTTTCTATTTGCTCTTTCCTTTTTCCAGTTTTCTGAATTGCACATTGTATGTCAATGAAGGCATAGAAAGTCCTGTCAATCAAAACAGCAGGTGGATCTTGGAAGGGAAAGGGTGCAATGGCACTTTAATGAAATATATATATACATATAATGAAATTACTATTGTGTTTACTGCTGCCCCTGTTGACTTTAACTTCCAACTAATGAGACTTTCCTTGGTTCCCAGTTCTGGACGTTTGGCCGGTGGGTGGATGTGGTCATTGACGACTTCCTGCCAACATTCCAAAACCAGTTACTTTCTGTGAAGAGCAAAAGTGTGAATGAATTCTGGGTTCCTCTCCTGGAAAAGGCCTATGCTAAGTATGTCAAGTGAATGAAGAAGTCAAGTTGGTTTCTGAACCCTTATTGCTTTCTGCACAGTGTTTGTCTGCAATGACCTTCAACTCCTAGCCGCTTAGAAGTGTAAATGTTTCACATTATATTAGTTTGCAAAACAATTGTCTCTCTGGACACTACTACACCATTAGTGTGTGTGAGAGTGTTTGTTTGTGTGTGTGTGTGTGTGTGTGTGTGTGCGTATTCTCACGTGTGTGTGTGTGTGTGTGTGTGTGTGTGTGTGTGTGTGTGTGTGTGTGTGTGTGTGTGTGTGTGTGTGTGTCTTCAGACTGTGTGGTTCGTATGCAGACATGCACGCGGGGAACCCATCTGAGGCCTTCAAGGACTTCTGCGGGGGCGTGTTCATGAACTACGAGCTGAAAAATAAACACGACTACGACCATGACGACGAGCTGTGGGGCTGTCTCAGCAGAGCCAGCGACTGCAAGTCCATGATTGGCTGTGGAACCTTCGCCGCTGGGGTGCGACCTCAACCTCCACCTCAAGAGAACAAAAAAATATTAATAACATTTCTATATAATTCCCTAATCTTTTGGGGGGGGGGGTTCTTTTTGATCACAGGGAGTGGCAACGAACACTTTGTCTAAGACTGGGTTGGTGGACTGGCATGCCTACTCCGTCACAGGAGTAACGGAGGTAAGTCGCACTGAGGTGTACTTGCGTTGTCCCGCTGCGTATGTCAAAACACTTTGAAAAACGGATCCTTTGTGTTTAGGTTCCCTCATCATGCTTCTCTTTTTTGTTCAGGTTCCCTCATCGTGGTTCTCTTTTTGTTTAGGTTCTCCAATCATGGTTCTCTTTGTGTTTAGGTCACCAAGTCATGGTTCTCTTTGTGTTTAGGTTCTCCATCATGGTTCTCTTTGTGTTTAGGTTCTCCATCATGGTTCTCTTTGTGTTTAGGTTCTCCATCAGCGTTCTCTTTGTGTTTAGGTTCCCCATCAGGGTTATCTTTGTGTTTAGGTTCCCCATCATGGTTCTCTTTGTGTTTAGGTCACCAGTCATGGTTCTCTTTGTGTTTGGCTTCCCCATTATGGTTCTCTCTGTGCTTAGGTCACCCATCATGGTTCTCTTTTTGTGAAGGTTCTTCATCATGGTTATCTTTGTGTTTAGGTTACCCATAATGCTCTTTGTGTTTAGGTTACCCATAATGCTCTTTGTGTTTAGGTTACCCATCGTGGTTCCACAGTAAGGCTTGTTCGACTCCTCAACCCCTGGGGTCGTCAGGAGTGGAGTGGAAAATGGAGTGACAAGTATGAAGCATCTTTATATCAATATCTAGATGGAAATCTACTGATATCCATGCTCTAAGAAAACCAAAAAGATACATACGTTCATTCAGCTGTGCTGACCCCTACTTCAGGGATAATCTTGTGATTTGTTGTGAATTGATGGACAATCTTTTTTTCCTACATTGCGTAGATCCGAGTTGTGGAATGAAGTGAGTTTTGAAGATCGGGAAAACCTTGTGAAACAAGATGATGGAGAGTTCTGGTACGAGTCATCACCACATGATGGTCATCCTTCATCATCACCACATGGTCATCATGTTGATCATTTGATGATGATGAATAGTTTTAATCATGAAACAAATGCTTCTGCATTTTCTTTTCCGTATGTCAGTCAGTCCTCCTCATTATTTTCTCTTCTTGGGTTTTCAGGATGCAGTTGGAGGACTACTGTCACAATTTTAACTACATCGCCATCTGCTGTGAGAACCCCAACTTCATGGATGGAGACCTCACCTGCCAGTGGAAATGTATGAGCTACAACGGCCGCTGGATTGCTGGCAAGTCCGCTGGAGGCGGCCCCTGGGAGTGTAAGCTGCAATTGGTTTTCTACTAATAATAATAATAATAATAATACTAATAATCATATTTTAGGCGCCTTTCATGACAGAACATGATAAAAACACAGGAAATCATGGAGGACACACGTACCTGAAACAAGGGGCGTCCTCCGTTCCACCCGCTGCCCTGTTAAACTTCCCACACTTTTTATCCAAGCTGAAATATGTTTTACAGTGTTGCATACATACATATTTATACGTTATCAAACATTTCTCTTGTTTTTGGACCGTATATATTTATATTATTTCCCGACAATTGTAAATACTGTTGCATTGGCTTTAATGTATAATATATATTTGTATATAGTTAGTTTATAAATACTTTATTGCAGTTATTTAGTTTCTAGTTTCAATTGTATTTTGCACAATTTCTGTAAGGTACTGCCACTTTCATTTCACTGCACATAATTAAGATTAGATTACATTAGATTCAAATGTATTGTCAGTGTACAGCACAAGTACAGTACATCGAAAGGAATTGTGCATCTAACCAGAGTGCAAATGTTGCAGTAAAGTGCATGGTAATATATAATGTACATTTGTTGAATAATATGTAAAATATATAAAAACTGTCTTCTAAAAAAACTACTACTAAAAACTGGTATAAAATCACTTATAGAGTAGGTATGAGGTATGTGCAGAATTATAGGTACATATATATATATATATATATATATATATATATGTATATATATATATATATATATATATATATATATATATATATATATATATATATATATATATATATATATATATATATATATATACACAAGGTAAGTATACAAGTATAAACAGGTATTGAGCCTGCATGTGTGACACATGAAGTTCTTGTACTTTGCTCACAGGTTCACTTCGCCTTACTTCCCCTTGTCTTTAGCCACGTTTCACATGAACCCCCAGTTCCGCATCAATGTGTCCTCCGTGAATGGGGAGAATATGGACAACAACAACCTGCTGCTGTCTCTGATGCAGAAGACTGTTCAAAACCGCAACAACGCCTCCAAAAACACCATGGGCTTCAGCATCTACAAAGTAAACCGCGCCTCGTCACTTCGTCTTAACCATCACACGCCATCACTGTGATTCGGATGGTTCTTATTGTATCGTATTAAGACTAGTGTATGTCATTAGATATTGAACGTGCCGTTATTTGATTCCCAGTGAACCTATATATTTACTTTTTGTTGTTGTTTTGTTTATCCTACAGCTCCCAGAATCGGTAAGCACACTGAGGAGCATTTTTATTATCTTCAATATTCAATCATGATGTAAGAAAAAACAAAAACATCACAATAACATTCTTGTTCCTTGTATTCCAGACCAATGCGGGGAAAGTTGACCCCCGCCACCTGAGGAATAACTTGGTGAGGCAAAGCTATTTCACCACGGACAGAGAGGTGATGGAGCTGATCAAGGTGGAGCCAGGAGAGTACGTGGTCATCCCCCACCATCAGTATTCCAACTGCAGCGGTGACTTCCTACTCACAGTCTACACCAAGGCTGCTGTGAGAGTTCAGTAAGTCCACTTAGGCTCCCCTTACAGTAATACGTGTGTGTGTGTGTGTGTGTGTGTGTGTGTGTGTGTGTGTGTGTGTGTGTGTGTGTGTGTGTGTGTGTGTGTGTGTGTGTGTGTGTGTGTGTGTGTGTG
The DNA here is from genome assembly GCA_027704905.1 of Muraenolepis orangiensis. Taxonomy (NCBI): domain Eukaryota; kingdom Metazoa; phylum Chordata; class Actinopteri; order Gadiformes; family Muraenolepididae; genus Muraenolepis; species Muraenolepis orangiensis. The sequence continues at coordinate 9,587,838 of CM051011.1, read as the reverse complement.
TTTGTTTGACAGAACATGGTTTATGTATATGTTTATTCATTTTGCTTCCACTAAGATAACAGCACGCACTAGACAATTCCCCCCATGGGATAGACCAGATATCTCAACCCATTGTGTAGGTTGCAATCCAATACAAAGCAGGTGGAGGCTAGGGTGGGGTTTCTCAGAGAGAGAGAGAGAGAGAGAGAGAGAGAGAGAGAGAGAGAGAGAGAGAGAGAGAGAGAGAGAGAGAGAGAGAGAGAGAGAGAGAGAGAGAGAGAGAGAGAGAGAGTCTTTAATTGACCGCCTATCAGTGTATGTGTGTTTGATTGGACTGACAGGTGGTGCGTGACAGGAGTGTCCCCCCCCACCAGAACTAGCCACGCCCATTTTACCACTATCAGTTCACTCACTCATCCACAGAATGTTTGGGGGATTGTGTGCAGTGTTAACATGGTATAGACTGGACTGCATCTGGTCAAATTATATCACACATGTAACACACTGTTTTGGATTTTTGGTCCGGCCTAACACACAGACAAATTTAACTATGAAAACCACTTGTGGTCTTCTTATTCCACCTCTTTAACAAAGCTCTGTTCTCTGATCATTCCAGTGGAAATGAAGAACGGGAAGACCATAAAGACCATGATGAGAAACCAATAACTCCCAAGGTAAGACTGTCCACCATCAGTTGTTCAAACCAGATTCTCAACAGTTAATTTCAGTGTAACGTGAAATGGATTGAGCGCTCAAATACCGTGACCTTATATTACTTGGGGTACTTTTCCCACACGGTTTTTAATAGGTCGGTTCAGTTCCCCTTTCTCAGTCACAAGGCTTTTCTATTGAACCTTTTGTGTGTGTGTGTGTGTGTGTGTGTGTGTGTGTGTGTGTGTGTGTGTGTGTGTGTGTGTGTGTGTGTGTGTGTGTGTGTGTGTGTGTGTGTGTGTGTGTGTGTGTGTGTGTGTGTGTGTGTGTGTAGTTCAGTATATTTATCAATATGTTTTCTATTCTCTTGGTTTTGTTTGTTTCATTCACAAGCCAACCGTTGAAGAGAAGGGTGAAGAGACCAGTGAGCTCTCTAAATTGTTCTACCATTACAGTAACTGGGTGAGTTACTGTATACATTACATCACATTAGTAATTGAGCAGACGCTTTTGTCCGAGGCAACTTACAATAGTGCGTTCAACAAGGGTACGCAAGAGAAGAACTCGTCAACCAGTAGTTCCATAAGTTACTGTCTTTCCGCTCTATCTTCATATCAAGTCTGACATCTGAAGTTGAGAAAAGTAACCACATATTTGCATTTTTTTTTTTAACTATAAGCAGGACAGTTTGCTAACATATTGTGATCTGTCCCTATACATCCATCATCCGTTCTCTAGTAATGGGCTTTCTCTTTGTCATCAGAGCGAGGACCTCGGAATCACACAGCTCCAGCGTCTCCTCAACGAAACCCTCCTGGACGGTGAGCCAATCAGTACTTCTTCAGAAGACCATTTCAAAAAATGTCAACCTATTTATCATTATTATGGTTGAACGTGT
>CM051011.1:9533074-9586245 GCA_027704905.1 Muraenolepis orangiensis | reverse complement strand
AGACCATGATGAGAAACCAATAACTCCCAAGGTAAGTGTAACTGCCTCTGTGTTCAGTTTGAGTTTTGGTTCCTATCAGTTTTTGGTTCCTACCTAAATGCTGTAGAGTAAGAGCGGAACTAAGGGTTGAAGCGCACAGTGTTCCGGGGACGTTTTATGCCGACGCACACGCGTGTAGAAATCTCTATATAAGAGAAAGTTCCGTCACAGTTAGTCAGTTCGATCGATCAGCTCAGTCAGTGAAGTTCCATAAGTTCCTCTCTTATTGCATGCAGCCAATAAGGTACGTTTGGTGTTGTGGTTGTTAGCTGCGTGTAAGCTCAAGCCAGGTAGCTAAAGTGCTAACGAAATGTTTGCTAAGTGAGTTTGTTGTTATTATTATTGCAGAAGGATTTAATGTGTTTTGTAGGTTAAATTCATTTTGGGTAACAATATTGTAAAGACATGTGACACTAAGAGACGAAGTAGAAATAATATGAATGTATGTTGTTATTGTTTGATCTGTGATTTATTGTATTTCATGTGTGCGTTTCACAGTTCTCACGGTTTGGATTGAATAAATCCTATCAGTATCATAAAGAACGCATAGCTGTCATCATTGCATGAGAGGGAGTTACAGTGAGAACTTACTGCTCCATAAGACAGCATCAGAAAGCAGTGAGTAAGAACATTAAACCAAGTAAAGATGTCTGAGAGTGGCAGCCAGCGTGTGGTTGTTGTGGATGTGCATTGCACAGACATGCAGGCACAAGCACCTGACAAAGAGGGTGCAAATGAAGGCAGTGCAACCGTGCAACCACAAAGGGAAGAAGGCACAATAGTTAGCAACCCCGCTTCCTCAGAAGAGCCACGAAGAGGCCAAAGAGTCCGCATGTTGACGGAAAAGGGTCAAGAACTGCATGATGAGCAAATAAGAAAAGTTGCACATCGTTTCAGTGTGGGCTATGAGAAGTGGAAAAATGTTGCTAAAGAAGCTAACCAAGCGCTGTGTGCACCGAGCTCAGACGACCTGCTGGATGGACACGTCACTAAAATATGCAGTGCCTCTAGGTGTCTGAATGAGGTTTATGACGATTGGAAGCGCATTGAGGTGCCTGACCATAACGCACGTCGCAGAGTCGACACTTGTGAATCAGTAACAAAGAAGATTTGTAATAATGCAATGGACCTTTCAGGCACAAGAAAGGCTAAAGGTCAAATGCATGAAGAACAACTCATGGAAGAGATAGTGTCTGTAGCCTCAGGCAAGACAGGCACCAGCTCTCGCCACACTAAATTCTCCTCTGCAAGCAGAACAAGTGCAGCGGCTGAGGTTGCTGCTAACCAAGCCACCTTAAAGGTCCTGCTAGAGCAAGAGCGTCATATTGAAGAACTTCAAAGACTTGAAGCTGAAGACAGGAGGCAGGAGGCTGAAGCCGCCCAGTTAAAAGCCAAGATGGAGGCTGAAGCCGCCCAGTTAAAAGCCAAGATGGAGGCTGAAGCCGCCCAGTTAAAAGCCAAGATGGAGGCTGAAACTGCAGAAAGACAAAGTGTGCTAGAAGCCAAACGCAGAGAACTAAATCGATTGGAAACTATTAAGAAGTTAAAGGCTGCCAAGGCACGACAGCAAGTGTATGAGCAGAGCGAATGTTCAGCTCAAGCAGCTAAACGAAGTGACTGCTCAGATGAAGAAGTAAATGAGCTTCTCCATCGACGTGTCTCTGTGAAGAGTGAAGTGGAAATCAAGCCTCAAACTAGCCTATTACAGCACCGTTCTCCACCACGAGCTGTAACACATCCAAGACAAGAACAGCACCGTTCTCCACCACGAGCTGTAACACATCCAAGACAAGAACAGCACCGTTCTCCACCACGAGCTGTATCACAAACAAGGCAAGAAGATAGATCTGAAGACAGCACCGCAGCTCTTGTCAGATTGTTCGCAGAAACCATCAGTGCAAGTCGCATTCCTATACCTGAACCTACAGTGTTCAATGGTGACCCACTCAGATACAACGACTGGAAGGTGTCCTTTCAGACGCTTGTTGGCAGGAAGAACATACCAGCCGAAGAGAAGATATATTATCTGCGCAAGTACGTGGGTGGATCTGCCAAGAGGGCCATAGAGAGCTACTTCTTACTAGCCACAGAGTCAGCCTATTATGCAGCATGGCATATCCTAGATGCGCGATATGGCAATCCATTCCTCATTGCCAAGGCCTTCAGAGATAAGATTGAGTCATGGCCCAAAATAAGCTCCAAATACAGTGTGGAACTTCAAGAACTCGCAGACTTCCTGCGCAGCTGTGAGGCTGCCATGTCTCAGGTCAGAGGTCTTGAAATACTTAATGATTGCAACGAGAACCAGAAAATACTCTCCAAACTTCCAGACTGGCTGATTTCAAGATGGCGTAGGAAGGTCATGGCCACAGAAGAAGAAACTGGCATGTTCCCGAGCTTCAGCCAGTTTGTCAAGTTCCTCACACGTGAAGCCCAAATCGCTTGCCACCCAACAATCGCTCTTCATGCTCTGAAGCCAGGGGAAAGTAGTCTGGACAAGGGTTCCAGGAGCAGGGATCCTGGTTCCAGGAGCAGAGATCCTGGAGCAAGGGTTTTAGCAACCAGCTCAGATGAGAAAGCCGTAGCCACCGGCTGTGTCTTCTGTGAGAGGGCAGGACACAGTATACAGAAGTGTCGCAAGATTATGCAGATGACAATCAGTGAACGAATTAAGTTTGTCCAAGAGAAGAACTTGTGTTTCGGCTGTCTGAAGTCTGGCCATCGCTCCAAGGACTGTAGAGATAGAAACACCTGCGACACCTGTGAGAGAAGACATCCAACTTGCCTCCATGATGATCGCACCAGGGAAGAAAGGATGTCAACAAGGCCTGATGGAGCAAGGAACAGTGATAAGTACAAAGAAAGAAAGAATAATCAGCCACAAGACCAGGCAGAGAGACCATCACGTGAGGCGACATCGTTTAGAGTCATCCAGAATGATGGGAACACTCATACATCCACAATAGTTCCAGTGTGGGTGTCATCTACAAGTGAGCCAAGTCGTGAGGTTCTGGTGTACGCACTCCTCGATACACAAAGTGACACAACTTTTATCCTCGAAGAGACAGCAAAGGCTCTCAACACAAAAGGTGAACCAGTTCAGCTAAAGCTCTCCACGCTAGCTTCAAGAAACACAGTCGTGTCCTGTTGGAAGCTGACAGGTTTACAAGTAAGAGGAGTCAATTCAGACAAGATAATCACTCTGCCAGTGACTTACTCAAGAGAGTTTATCCCTGCAAACAGAGACCATATTCCCACACCAGAGACAGCGAAGGCATGGCCTCATCTTGAACACATTGCAGATGAGATCGCTTCTCAGCAAAACTGTGATGTCGGCCTGTTAATTGGCTACAACTGTGCTCAAGCCCTCGTTCCGAGACAAGTGGTGACTGGGGAGGAACATCAGCCGTTTGCTCAGAGAACAGACTGTCCACCATCAGTTGTTCAAACCAGATTCTCAACAGTTAATTTCAGTGTAACGTGAAATGGATTGAGCGCTCAAATACCGTGACCTTATATTACTTGGGGTACTTTTCCCACACGGTTTTTAATAGGTCGGTTCAGTTCCCCTTTCTCAGTCACAAGGCTTTTCTATTGAACCTTTTGTGTGTGTGTGTGTGTGTGTGTGTGTGTGTGTGTGTGTGTGTGTGTGTGTGTGTGTGTGTGTGTGTGTGTGTGTGTGTGTGTGTGTGTGTGTGTGTGTGTGTGTGTGTGTGTGTGTGTGTGTGTAGTTCAGTATATTTATCAATATGTTTTCTATTCTCTTGGTTTTGTTTGTTTCATTCACAAGCCAACCGTTGAAGAGAAGGGTGAAGAGACCAGTGAGCTCTCTAAATTGTTCTACCATTACAGTAACTGGGTGAGTTACTGTATACATTACATCACATTAGTAATTGAGCAGACGCTTTTGTCCGAGGCAACTTACAATAGTGCGTTCAACAAGGGTACGCAAGAGAAGAACTCGTCACCAGTAGTTCCATAAGTTACTGTCTTTCCGCTCTATCTTCATATCAAGTCTGACATCTGAAGTTGAGAAAAGCAACCACATATTTGCATTTTTTTTTTAACTATAAGCAGGACAGTTTGCTAACATGGCCGATATTGTGATCTGTCCCTATACATCCATCATCCGTTCTCTAGTAATGGGCTTTCTCTTTGTCATCAGAGCGAGGACCTCGGAATCACACAGCTCCAGCGTCTCCTCAACGAAACCCTCCTGGACGGTGAGCCAATCAGTACTTCTTCAGAAGACCATTTCAAAAAATGTCAACCTATTTATCATTATTATGGTTGAACGTGTTGTTACTTTCAAAGGGAAGACAAACGGTTTCGACCTGACCACCTGCAGATCCCTGGTGGCCTTTTCTAATGTAAAGTAGACTCTCTACGTTAGTCTATTTCTCATTTGCCAATAATTGAAAGAATGGATGGATACAATTTCCCACCAAATGACCACAACTTGGCACGTCTGTTACTGTGTTCAGCCACGGGGCACCAGCGGGAAGATCGACTTCCCCTTGTTCGCCAAACTATGGGAAGAATGTATCGGCTACAAGGTAGAGCTTTAATTATGAATCACGTGCACCTGTATTCTTTCCAATGCAGTGCAGGATTTGTCTAAATGTTTTAATCGGATATGCATTATTATTAGATGTGATTGGTACAGTAGCAATGAAAACAATGAGATTGCCCTTAGCTGATAATGGGAAAACAACGCAATGATTCGCCCATAACAGGAACTCTTCCACCAATGTGATGCGGATCGATCTGGAGCGCTGTCGCTGTCTGAGACGGTCAACGCAGCACACAGTATAGGTGAGCCCCTGCGAATAGCCTACGAAATGTACACAAACTAATACAATTGATTAAAATGTGTGCAGATACTGTACTTTTTTACATTTGTTTTCGCTTTCCCTTCCCCACTAGGAATTGCTGTGGGTTCACACACTATCCGCATGCTCTCGTTCCGGTACTCAGGCTTTAACAACCAGGTCCCACTGGAGGGCTTTGTGGCTCTGATGTTACAGCTGGACAGCAACAATAGTAAGTGACAGTATACCATCACCAGTAGTCTTTGTTGTACTCACTTAGCAGACACGTATTATTGATCAAAGAGCCAGTCAGGGTTGGGTATTTTTCCTCAAGGATGCCCATGTTTGATGTGGAGTTTTCCCTTGTGCTTTAGAGTGTCTGGTAATGTAGACTGACATGTTCTCAACATTAACCCATATGTAATGTAATGTTTAAATCACAGGTCGAGACGTGTACGAGTTTGAATACTACGAGAACGACATCGATGACGTATGGAATTATCTATTGTCACTCCATTTGTAGACTTCAATGCATTTAACGATATAATCATTTATATTTGTTTTAATCATAATTACTGCGTAATTGAGTTTAATTCAACATTCTTGATTCATTTCAGGATTTCTACGAAATGAGTATCTTTTTCTAGGAAGAATATCATGCCAGCGATGCCAAGCGCATGAAGAGAAGAAAGTTCCTGGTTTATTTTTACTCAAGTGCATATAAGCAAGCATAAAATACATGTTTATTTCTGTGCGCAATAATATCAACGGCGTAGTCTACGCAAAGTAACGGTTTTCAATGATGCGTTTGTAGACTAACTACAATCTTGTTACTGGCACTTACGCTCCTCACATGAACAGGAGCTATGCTACTGTAACTCTGCAAGTTGAAATGTCACTACTTTGGAATTAAACTGCTACTTCCTATTGACCATTGTCGTTGAATAACTGAATGAGTGCTAGTTTACGGCAGGGGTCAGCAAGTAAATTCAGCCATGGGCCAATGTTTTTCTGAGCCACTAGATGGCGGGCCAGAACATGATCAAAAGCTGAAGTAATAGATTGTTAAAACATGAGACACTGTTCTAATGCTTCGACTTTTCTTTCGAAACATTTTCGCGTTGCACGTCGGAAATGTCAACCAACTGCTTGTTTTGTAAAGTAGTGTTCTAGTTAACTAGGTAGCAGTGGGGGTTACTAGTGTTCTAGTTAACTAGGTAGCAGTGGGGATGACTAGTGTTCTAGTTAACTAGGTAGCGTCGGCCCACGGTATGCCAGATGGCCAGTACAGCCCTGGCGGAAAATGTCACTGCATTCTCGATTGGGACATTATAGCCTACATGTGCAGCTGTCGATCCGATATTGTAAAAAAATATATATATATGTTTTTTATTCTCAAAATAATCTTCCGGGTCAAATATTATTGCTGGCGGGCCACCAATGGCCGGCGGGCCACCAATGGCCGGCGGGCCACCAATGGCCGGCGGGCCACCAATGGCCCGCGGGCCTCCTGTTGCCGACCCATGCTTTACAGAATGTCCAGTGACTGCAGAACCTGGTGGCATTTGACGCTCATGAATCTTTGACTGCATTAAAGCCATTGTCTACGAGCCAGTTCAGCCTGGATTTAAGTAGAAGTTCAGGACTTTACCAGAATAGCACAATGGCCTGTCTGAAGCTACAGGTGAGGGTGGGAACAGATTCTAGTCTCCCTGTATAGGGCTACATAAATAACAGAATGCATTTGGATTTAAAACCTGATCTGTCCCAGGTACAAGTTTAATTTGAGGCCACAGACTTAAACAAACCAACATCTTAATATTGTTTTATATAGTATTCATTAACTCACAGAAAGTCTTAATGAGTGCATTGGCCACTTTAATAGACAAGTTTGTTATTTGAATAGTGCATTATTGTACATGTTTAAGTCACTTTCAAATTCCATCTTCAGAATATCTTCGTCTTTAGATCTGTGGATATAAGAAGGTAATTAGTGCCTCTAGTTCAAACAACGGCAGTTGCAGAATACTCAATCCAGTGAGAAATCTGCCAGTAATTCTCACACCTACCCTGAAAGAATGGAGAATCAGGCCGCTTTCAGATCCGGGTCCTTTTCAACCTAAAAAGTGTAAAATATACAATAAGTGTCATACATATACTTCCAATTTAGATGGACTGCCCATTTGATAATGCAGATGCTCAGAAAACTAATTATCACCACTTAACAATCTGACGGTAATTCCAGCATTAGTTTAGAATTTCATCACCACATTGAGGTGTACCACATGCAACTTAATGTCCATGAGTCCTCACCTGAGCAGGACAATTGGCTGGCAGAACCATTTCTGTAGCAGCATGTTCACCTTCAAGAAAAAAGGAACCAAATTAGAAAAAGGCCAACGCCAGCGAGGAAGTGTATTTCTGTAGTCTCAGAAATCTGAAAAGAACTATCGTCAGTTATCGCATAGGACGGCACTTCCTAATGGTATCCTCATTGACCAACCACCAAGAGATCAGCACCATGCTTACCATGAATTCCCAAGCTGATCACCGGGTCGATGCCCCTCCATCATGTCAATCTAGAAAATACATCTACAATTAGTACAATACAAACATCTATAGGCAAATATACAAGACTAGGCTGATGTTCAGAAAACTAATTCTCACCACTAAACAATCTGACGGTAATTCCAGCATTAGTTTAGAATTTCATCACAACATTGAAGTGATCTTTAAAATGAAAAAGCCTGATTCTACTCACTCAATATCAACTATGCCAGTCCATGGGCAGTTGGGCCAATCAGGTGATCTACAGATCTCCAAGTCAGTGGCCTCTTACTCATGGCCATCTAAAGAAGTTAAATGGAAAATTAGTACAATTCAACTCTACGGTCAACTAGTCACCCCATTGGACAACTCTAGTTCAGAAAACTAATTCTCACCACTAAACAATCTGACGGTAATTCCAGCATTAGTTTAGAATTTCATCACAACAGCAAAGTCAATCTTTAAAATGATATTGCTTGATTCTACTCACTCAATTCCAGTTAATAGGCAGCTGGGCCAATCAGGTGATCTTCACATCTCCAAGTCAGTGGCCTCTTACTCATGGCAATCTAGAAAAAGGCATCTACAATTAGTGCCATACAAACAGCTATAGGCAAATATACAGGACATTGTTGATGTTCAGAAAACTAATTCTCACCACTAAACAATCTGACGGTAATTCCAGCATTAGTTTAGAATTTCATCACAACATTGAAGTGAATCAAAAAGATAATTCCTGATTAAACTTACTCATGGTAACTTGATTCCAGTCCATCTGCAGAACCATTTCTGCCAATCAGGTGATCTACCCATCTCCAAGTCAGTGTCCTTTCTCAGAGGCCATCTAGAAAAGGGAAATACAGTTAATATAACACTAAGGTCAACTAGTCACCCCATTTGGACAACGCAGAAGTTCAGAAAACTAATTCTCACCACTAAACAATCTGACGGTAATTCCAGCATTAGTTTAGAATTTCATCACAACTTTGAGGTGTACCACGTGCAACTTAATGTCCATGAGTCCTCACCTGTGCAGGGCAATGGGCTGGCAGAACCATTTCTGTAGCGGCATTTTCACCTTCAAGAAAAAATAAAATACATTAGAGATTGCAAATACCAAATGCCACTGAGAAAGTGTATTTCTGTAGTCTCAGAAATCTGAAAAGAATATCGTCAGTTATCGCATAGGACGGCACTTCCGTATCCTCATTGACCAACCCACCAAGAGATCAGCACCATGCTTACCATGAAACGGCCTGAATTCGCTAGCTGATGACCAGGTCGATGCCCCTCCATCATGTCCATCTAGAAAAGGACATCTACAATTAGTACAATACAAACATCTATAGGCAAATATACAGGACAATGCTGATGTTCAGAAAACTAATTCTCACCACTAAACAATCTGACGGTAATTCCAGCATTAGTTTAGAATTTCATCACAACATTGAAGTGATCCTTAAAATGATATTGCCTGATTCTACTCACTTAATATGAACTCTATCCCAGTCCATGGGCAGCTCGGCCAATCAGGTGATCTTCACATCTAAGTCAGTGGCCTCTTACTCATGGCCATCTAAAGAAGTTAAATGGACAATTAGTACAACTCAACACTAAGGTCAACTAGTCACCCCATTGGACAACTCAGAAGTTCAGAAAACTAATTCTCACCACTAAACAATCTGACGGTAATTCCAGCATTAGTTTAGAATTTCATCACAACAGCGAAGTGTACCACATGAAGCTTTACAACCATGAGTATTAACACACACCTGTGCAGAGTATTCCAGTTGGTAGAACACGTCTTAGAGCAGCATTTCCACCTTCAAGAAAAAATAAACCAAATTAGAGATCGAAAAGGCTAAAGCCACTAAGAATGTCTATTTTATGTAGTCTCAGAATTCTGAAAAGAATATCGTCAGTTATCGCATAGGACGGCACTTCCGTATCCTCATTGACCAACCAGCCACCACCAAGAGATCAGCACCATGCTTACCATGAAAAGGCCTGAATTCGCTAGCTGATGACCAGGTCGATGCCCCTCCATCATGCCCACCTAGAAAAGGACATCTACAATTAGTACAATACAAACATCTATAGGCAAATATACAGGACATTGCTGATGTTCAGAAAACTAATTCTCACCACTAAACAATCTGACGGTAATTCCAGCATTAGTTTAGAATTTCATCACAACATTGAAGTGATCCTTAAAATGATATTGCCTGATTCTACTCACTTAATATGAACTCTATCCCAGTCCATGGGCAGCTCGGCCAATCAGGTGATCTTCACATCTAAGTCAGTGGCCTCTTACTCATGGCCATCTAAAGAAGTTAAATGGACAATTAGTACAACTCAACACTAAGGTCAACTAGTCACCCCATTGGACAACTCAGAAGTTCAGAAAACTAATTCTCACCACTAAACAATCTGACGGTAATTCCAGCATTAGTTTAGAATTTCATCACAACAGCGAAGTGTACCACATGAAGCTTTACAACCATGAGTATTAACACACACCTGTGCAGAGTATTCCAGTTGGTAGAACACGTCTTAGAGCAGCATTTCCACCTTCAAGAAAAAATAAACCAAATTAGAGATCGAAAAGGCTAAAGCCACTAAGAATGTCTATTTTATGTAGTCTCAGAATTCTGAAAAGAATATCGTCAGTTATCGCATAGGACGGCACTTCCGTATCCTCATTGACCAACCAGCCACCACCAAGAGATCAGCACCATGCTTACCATGAAAAGGCCTGAATTCGCTAGCTGATGACCAGGTCGATGCCCCTCCATCATGCCCACCTAGAAAAGGACATCTACAATTAGTACAATACAAACATCTATAGGCAAATATACAGGACATTGCTGATGTTCAGAAAACTAATTCTCACCACTAAACAATCTGACGGTAATTCCAGCATTAGTTTAGAATTTCATCACAACATTGAAGTGATCTTTAAAACGATATTGCCTGATTCTACTCACTTAATATGAACTCTATTCCAGTCCATGGGCAGCTCGGCCAATCAGGTGATCTTCACATCCAAGTCAGTGGCCTCTTACTCATGGCCATCTAAAGAAGTTAAATGGACAATTAGTACAACTCAACAATAAGGTCAACTAGTCACCCCATTGGACAACTCAGAAGTTCAGAAAACTAATTCTCACCACTAAACAATCTGACGGTAATTCCAGCATTAGTTTAGAATTTCATCACAACAGCGAAGTGTACCACATGAAACTTTACAACCATGAGTATTAACACACACCTGTGCAGAGTATTCCAGTTGGTAGAACACGTCTTAGAGCAGCATTTCCACCTTCAAGAAAAAATAAACAAAATTAGAGATCGAAAAGGCCAAAGCCACTAAGAATGTCTATATGTAGTCTCAGAATTCTGAAAAGAATATCGTCAGTTATCGCATAGGACGGCACTTCCGTATCCTCATTGACCAACCAGCAACCACCAAGAGATCAGCACCATGCTTACCATGAAAAGGCCTGAATTCGCTAGCTGATGACCAGGTCGATGCCCCTCCATCATGTCCATCTAGAAAAGGACATCTACAATTAGTACAATACAAACATCTATCATTTAATACCCAGGACAATGCCGATGTTCAGAAAACTAATTCTCACCACTAAACAATCTGACGGTAATTCCAGCATTAGTTTAGAATTTCATCACAACATTGAAGTGATCTTTAAAATGATATTGCCTGATTGTACTCACTCAATATGAACTATTCCAGTCCATAGGCAGCAGGGCCAATCAGGTGATCTTCACATCTCCAAGCCAGTGGCCTCTTACTCATGGCAATCTAGAAAAAGCATCTACAATTAGTACCATACAAACAGCTATAGGAAAATATACAGGACATTGTTGATGTTCAGAAAACTAATTATCACCACTAAACAATCTGACGGTAATTCCAGCATTAGTTTAGAATTTCATCACAACATTGAAGTGAATCAAAACCATAATTCCTAATTAAACTTACTCATGGCAACTTGATTCCAGTCCATCTGCAGAACCATTTCTGCCAATCAGGTGATCTACCCATCTCCAAGTCAGTGTCCTTTCTCAGAGGCCATCTAGAAAAGGGAAATACAGTTAATATAACACCAAGGTCTCAACTAGTCACCCCATTGGACAACGCAGAAGTTCAGAAAACTAATTCTCACCACTAAACAATCTGACGGTAATTCCAGCATTAGTTTAGAATTTCATCACAACTTTGAAGTATACGTTTAAAAGGGTAATGCCTGATTCTACTCACTCATGTCAACTTTATTTCAGTCCATCTGCAGAAGTACTTCGGCAGCAAGGATGATTTTGCCACCTTTAAACAAAAATGTATAAGCTTGTTCACAGATGTACCACACCAAACCCTAAGGTCAATAGATCTATCCATTTGTCAAATCCATCTCCAAGGACAAGTTGCTCAGAAAACCCACTATCAACACTTAACAATCTGATGGTAATTCCAGCTGTAAGTTTAAAGTTTCATCATGGCAAAACGGGTATTGCAGATGGATTGACACAGACAGTACAGATAATAACGTCATAATAAATCAATAATAGGATCAATGACGCATAGGCACTCCTACAGACAGTTTGGTAACAATTGACATAATCTTGAAGAGGTTTACTCTTATAAGTGGCTTAATGGTTGAATTATTAAAAAAAAAAAAAAAAGTCTTAAAGAAGTCTATACTATCAGTGTTTATTGGTCATTCATATGAAAGGGTAGTATTGAAGACGTTGGGTGCCACTACAGTTGATGACTCATTCTAAATGTAGTTTTTTGCCCGCGAAATCACTGAAGAGTGACTCCAACGTATTGCAACGCACTAAAGGAACTCAGAATACAGCCATAAATCGAACCCAAACATATGTATCGATAAGCATACCAACTGATCAACCGTTATTGCCTTACCGCGTGGTTGACAGGGTTAGGGGCCTTGCATTTACATCTACGGGCAAGGGTGAAAAGCTGTTTCGGATGCCATTTTAAGCGAAACGTTTCGCAAAAGCATTTACAGATATACATTTAAAATTTACCTTATTATACATGGTTGAAGTAAAGCTGAACCGGGATTCGGCCGCTCAGACGCAGCCTGTGGCGGACACCACATTGATCCCAGGACCTGGTTGGTACGAGAGAAGGATCTAACGTGGCCGGCCTACCCTTTATATACCGGTCAGTCGCACCGATAACACGTCAGGGAGCCTCGTCACACCAATAACACGTCAGGGGACCTCGTCACACCACGAGGTGGATATAGGATATAGATTCAAGATTCAAGAATTGTATTTGCCGAATTATTATTTTATCATTAGTATTTGCCAACAAGTACAATGGAAGGCTTACTCACTATTCCCCTCCCACAGTATGCAATTCTAGAACAATATTATATAAATACTATACACAATAATAAATGTATGTTAAATGTGTGTTATATATATTTATCATGCTTTTCATAATTGCATACCCCTGATCACTACCTGTTATATATACTTATACCTGTATATACACCTATTATTATGCTCATATCCCACACATACTGTTTTTATACCTAGTAGACTGTCTTTTAGCAACTGTAAACTGTAAATGATAAACTATATATTACCATGCACTTTACTGAAACATTGGCACTCTGGTTAGATGCTAAATTATTGTCGCTGTACTGTACTTGTGCTGTACAATGACAATACATTTGAATCTAATCTAATACAAATAAAAATAAATATATCATATTATATCAAACGTACATATTTGATGCATCTATATGTGTTCACAAAAAAAGGGGAATTATATACAATATTACATTTCCACTTACATTTACATTTGACAGAACACTGTCATATAGGCCTGTGACGTGGTACTTGGCAAGTCGACCGCAGCGGGGCGCTGTTTTCCCATTTAATTTGCACCAGACAGCGTTAGTTGGCCAACGGGAGTTCATCCTCAGTGGTACACTACATTCATTGACTGGTCGGTCAACTGAGGATGTAAGGCTGTTGTCGGATGTACTCAAGAAGCCTGGAAGACTTGTGCTGAGTTATTTGCTTGGGTTCCACACTCTCCACACGTACGCTCCTTCATAAAAGAAATAAGGTAAATACGGGTTTAATTTGTTTCATGTTTCAAATGGACATGTTCATGTCGCTTTAATTGATTTGCTACATAGGATTTAGGCTATATTTGTATCCGAAATACTGGGAGAAAAAGTATGGCAGCATATTCATATTTACATATAGACCTACTTTTTGTATATTGGTCTCTCCATATAGACTATATTGGTCCATATACATTGTGTCCATGTTGGGCGTGATAAAAAAAAAAATTATTATTATATAATAATATTATTATTATTAAATTATTGGGGGAATGTAACGGCTAGCGCTGTGGACGATATTTAAAAATTAGGACCGTTTTTCACACACCGTTTTCACACAACAGGAACATGTTACCACCAGTGAAGAAGGATCGGGTCATTCACCGGCTCCCCAAGGTAATACACACACACACACACACACACACACACACACACACACACACACACACACACACACACACACACACACACACACACACACACACACACACACACACACACACACACACACACACACACACACACACTCCTCCCTGTTCCTGAACTGAAAATATTGAAAAGTGTAACCCTAACTAACTCTAACCCGATTGTTTCTGGTAAGGCCTTCTTCCATGGGTGGAGGTTTTGCAAATGGACCACAATCCAAATGTCGTGCAGTAGAAAACTTAACATGTACACATGTGAAAGAAGCTCAACCTTAATATTTTGGACGTAGCCATCATCAAGTGCTGCCCAGATGGAGCACCACACATTCCACACACACACATATCGACACACACCTCCAACCTCACATCCACACACACATCTCCAACCTCACATCCACACACCCCTGTCCGCCGGTGTACGAAGCAACAAAGCAACTTCAGTTCGAGCAGAGTGTAAAGTTCAAAAACGGTCTTATTTGAGTAACATTTCAAGCTTATAACGCAAAAACCCGCTCCCTGGAATTGAGTCTGTGCAAGACTTCAGCATAACACAAGAGCACGAGGTAGGGGACCCCCGAATGCCTTGGGTATTTTGCATACTGGGAGGGATGGAACCAGCAACCCTCCAGTGGCTGGTTCATGAGCAGTGAGCCGGTGATGTGTGTATCTGTCTCTCACTCACTCACTCTGTCTCTCTCCTTGTCTGTCTGTCTGTCTTTCTGTATATGTCTCTCTCTCTCTCTCGCTCTCGCTCTCTCGCTCTCTCTCTCGCTCTCTCTCTAGTATTTTAGCCACTCAGCGGCTCTACACACTAAGGAAGACTTCCACCCGGCGGTCAAGACCTTCTGCCAAACACACAGAAGCAGCGCAGTGTTGTGAGACATATACACGCATGCACACGCGCACACACACACACTCTATTTCCGTCAAGCATGTGTTTAAGAATATCTTTTTTTAGCTACAACATCGCCAAGGTGATTGTCGTGGGTGATGTAGCAGTTGGAAAGACGTGTTTAATCAGCAGGTAAACAAACCGTCTTAGTTGTGAGTGAAAGATTTTGTTTTGATTTCATCCATTTCTCTTCCATTAGCTTTCTGTACCCTCTGAACCCTCTGCATTTAACCCTAAGCAGCTGTGTATCATCTAACCCAATGATATCAGTCCATCCCCTGTTTGATCCACTCCATAATCATGTGACTTCCTGATTGCCTCTTTATGAATCCATGAAGCCAATGTATGGCGCTCATAACATTTCCACTGTGCTCTTGTGATCCCTCTCTGAATTTTCTGGTAAAAAACATTGCGCTATGTATGTTGCTGAATGTACCTCTCTGAACCTTGGCTGCACTGCGTGTGTGTTGTTATGGTAACCCCTGGATGTTCCCTCAAGGTTCTGCAAGGCAGCGTTTGACAAGAACTACAGAGCCACCATAGGAGTGGACTTTGAGATGGAGCGCTTTGAGGTGCTTGGCGTTCCATTTAGCTTGCAGATGTGAGTAGAGGATAGGGTCCACCTTCACCTCATACACAACTTCATACTGAGGGCAAGGACATTCATCTAATGCATTTTTGAGTCCCTGGGACAGCTGTATTTGTTCTTCCTCTGGTTGTAATCCATTGTAGATGGGACACAGCCGGACAGGAGAGGTTCAAATGCATCGCGTCCACCTATTACAGAGGTGCACAAGGTACGTGGACCCAGGGAGGCTAAAATGGACTATAGGGTGTAATGCGTTTTAGTGCACCCTCTGTCACATGATTCTGTCACATGACACGCATCTCCATTCCCTCTCTAGCCATCATCGTGGTGTTTGACTTGAGCAGTGTGGATTCTTTAGCCCACGCCAGGTAAGCCCTGTGTCACATGACTCAGATCCTTAGACTCTCTACTCAGGGCTACGTGTCCAGAGTGTTCCTGTGTGTGTGTGTGTGTGTTCAGACAGTGGCTGGAAGAAGCCATGAAGGAGAACGACCCATCCAGCGTGTTGTTGTTCCTCGTGGGCACCAAGAAGGACATCAGCGTGAGTGACTCTCGCCGTCTGACTGATATTCACATGACATCACACATGACATCACACAGTGTTGTTGTCGTCCGCCCCCCCCCCCCCCCCCGCCCCTCCCCTAGTCTGCTGACCAGCTGGAGGACATGGAGCAGGAGGCGGTGAAGCTGTCTGAGGAGCTCAAAGCAGAGTACTGGGCAGTGTCCTCCAAGTCAGGTAAGAAACGGGCCTCCATCCGTAAAACACTGTTCACTGTGCACCTCCAAAACATAACGGCCCATGTTAAGTAGCAATGGAGTCATCCCGTGTTAAATATTCAGTTGTTCGTATAAACAGATGGACACATGTTATTATGGAGGATTCCAGATCTGGCAATGTGTCACTAGATAATCAGCCTGAAGCTGCTAACGTATATATTACATCGATTTACATATTTGACCATGACAGATTCATAGATTTGTTTTAAATTCCAAATCATCATATTTGCACAAACGTTAGTGAACTACAGATGAGCTCACTGTATAGGTAAGGTAACACGGAGTCCCACACACGCACCTCAATGGAACGTCTTCTGTCGTAACCCTCTTTTTATTCTTACCTGTCGCCCGTCAGGAGATGGGATCAATAACTTCTTCTTCCGCATGGTCTCGCTGACGTTCGAGGCGAACGTTCTCGCACAACTGGAGAAAAGTGGCGGCAGACAAGCCAGTGACATCATCAGTGAGTTCACACGCAACCAGACAATCACCAAATGTTAAGTTACATACATTACATGAATGACTGCTCAAATGTACATTAGTTAGGGATGCAATATATATATATATATATATATATATATATATATATATATATACAGTATGTGTATATAATGACTTGATTGCTAATACAATTTACCCAAAAAAACACATGTGTGTCAGAGAGCAACTTGTTGTGCATAAGACATGTTTCATACTGGCCTATATAATGGCTGTGTCTTCATTCCCTGCTCCCTACTCACTCTCTCTGGAATTCAATGTAGAGGACTTTATAGTGAGCACAGCCGATGACGGCTCCTGGTGACTGGTCTGTGTGTTTGATCAACGTGTGTACGTGTTTACAGAACTCACG
The DNA here is from genome assembly GCA_027704905.1 of Muraenolepis orangiensis. Lineage (NCBI taxonomy): Eukaryota > Metazoa > Chordata > Actinopteri > Gadiformes > Muraenolepididae > Muraenolepis > Muraenolepis orangiensis. Next base: position 9,569,187 of record CM051011.1, on the reverse strand, counting down.
AGAGAGAGCACCGAGGGTAAACACAAGTCGACCAACGGAAAAGACACGTGTTGCTGACGGCCGAAGCCCCTGACTGGAGGGTGTTGTGAGGAACCACATGCCCGGACTGATGAGCGACCGCATCCCAACGGTTAAGGAGTCCCGCCACCAGCGCTTCATTAGGCCGGTTGTGTGCGTCAACCACCAAGCGCAGCGGAGGACATGTTGGAGTGAATAAACTGAAGTCCATATTTTAAAGGAATGTGTTAAGATTTACATTAGGATTCAGGATTGAGTGAATGTGTGTTTCATTAGCACACTGCAAAAATGGCGATGGAGGCACGCTAAAAGATATGCCCGAAGATTAAAGTTCTAAATCTGAATCCAGAGGATTTAATCCTCTCTATTGGTCACATACATGTACACACAGTGAAATGTGTTTCTCTGCATATATCCTATCCTAGAATTAGGAGCAGTGGGCAGCTATTGTGTATTTACAGCGCACAGGGAGAAGTGTAGGGGTCTGGTGCCTTGCTCAAGGGCACCTCCGCATTGCCCAGGAAGGCGAACTGGCTCCTTTTTCCAAGTACCCGTTCTCACTCCGGGCTTGGTCTGTTTCGGGGACTTGAACCGGCGACCCTCTGATTCCCAAGTCAAGTCCCAACAGACTACTGCTACCCCCGTGAAAGGCCATTTAAGTCAATAATATGATTAAATAACTGCTACCATCACACACAGCTACCATCCTCCTAGTAACCTAGCCAGGTATGTCTGTCTGCTACGTACAACATATACAGAACATGTGGACGGATAAAAGACAAAGGACAACAACGACCTTATCTTGTTAGAGACAAATGCTCATCCGTCCAAACCATGGTGTAAAAATGGGAACAACGCGATCACTTGGCTACTCCATTCCCTCCAGTCATGTGCTTCAGAGCTGGTAATGGGACGCATACGCCGTCTCCCATGACCACCATCATACATACCACTCACACTGCTCATGACGTCACACATGGAGGGATTGTCTGGTTCCTTGCAGGGTTACATACAGGCAGTCTTCACGGGCTTATTGATTGACTCGATTAGCCTTTTGTCAATGAATATTTTGAGTTGCTGCATGCATGAGTTGCTTGAGTATGTTCACCAGCAGCCAACTATTCAAGATTTAATCTTTTTAATTGCCATATGCAACAAGTGCAATGGAAATGCTTTCTCCCCATTCCCCAACCTTAACAATGTCGCAATTGCCTTATGTATGTCTGCACACTGGTTCTGATTCCAGATTCCATATCCAAGAACCTTATTTGTGACATAAACACGCATGATGAGCAGTGAAATTAAAGTTGAAGTGCCTTACAGAAATTGTGCAAAACACAATAGAAAATACTTCTGTTCTGTCTGTATGCTACCGTTTAAAAACATCGGAGAAAATAAAAGATGGTTAGTTCTACCCGGTGAACTGTCCCATAAACCTTTAAGGAGATATTGTACCAAAGATATATCTTGTCTTGTTGCCTTCTTTACAATAATTAATAGTTGTATGTGAAAATGCTGCCCGACTACAATGCAACTGAAAAGAATAGACAGGAAGTGAACCGACCACTGACTCACTCCCGGCTTCTTCCGTTAGCCGATTGTCAGCTACAAGTAGACTCCTCTCAGACAATGAAGAAGTTGGAATAGTCCTTCACAAAGCCCCTGGCTGCACGTCCTTCCAGCTATTCTCGAGATCAGTGGGAAAATGTGTCTCCTTCAAATGAGTCAACCTCACCACCTCACCACACTCCAGTCTTACATTATACAGGTCTACATGCCATAAATAACTATATACATTTGTTTGTTATCATTCATTTGGAAGTCCAATCAAAATATATACGAAACATTTCACAGGGGTCATTCTTGGTGCACTCGGTAGCTCAGTATGTTGGGACTTGGCTTGGGAACTGTAACTGGAAGGTCTCCGGTTCAAGTCCCCGAAACAACCTGGGCACTGCTGAGGTGCCCTTGAGCAAGGCACCAGACCCCTATACTGCTCCCCAGGCACTGTATATAGCTAATATAAACTGTATATTGAATATAATAATAGCTGCCCACTGCAATACTATGATGGGTTAAATGCAGATGAACACATCGTCAGTGTGTGTGTGTGTACATGTATGTAACCAATAGAGAGGATTCAATCCTCCAGAGTTAGATGTATGTACCAGGAAACAGGAGACTAAACTAGTGAAGAAAAGTCTTACGTAAAAGAGGCACCCCATAAAAAGTGTTATGAGCAAGACCTGTGTTAGTCCTACGACGATTGGTTAAGTGAGAACAGACCGGTGTGGTGCAGTGCAATGAATGCAGCCCAAGAGTAACAGCAGGCAAACTCAGCAGGGGTGGATAGGAACACGTTTATTAAAAGGGGTCGTGTGTAGAAAAGGTCAGTGTTTCACAGGACATCATTTCACTGGACTCTTGAACCCAGAATGGATCACAGCCTTCGAAAGAAAAGACGCACATCCTTGGGAGTCGGCGGATTCAGTTTCAAAGAAATATTTAAAACATAACGAGAATACTTAAAACAATAGAGTATAATGGAATCCCTGGTACTACACACACACACACACGGTTCAGTAAAGCCTCTCGATACAGCAGCAACGCTTTGCACACGCGTTTTTATCTCTTGATGAGAGTATTTAGCCCCCAAACGGGCAGGGTCAAAATGACCCACTAAGTATGCAGAGCTGACATCAACACTGGATTAAAACGTACGCAATGCATCTTTAGCGACGTCCGAGTGACCGAACCAAACCTCTCTCTTTTGTGTGTTTCGTGCGATGGGCAAAACATGGCTTGGTATGCAAAGAGACGACGACGGTACAAGCAACCTTGAATATGATGGGATGCCTCACAGGCATACGTAATGCAGAACGGGAAAATATCAATCCCCACCATCAATGGCTCCACATACTTTGGTTCACCGTGCTCTAGTTGTCAAGCAGCACATGCTTCTGGAACTCCGTGGTGCCAACAACGCAAAAACATAGTTTTTTTCTTACAGACTACACCAGGCAGGCAGTAATACCATTCATGGGCAAACAAGGTGGTGTGAACGTACTGCTCTCATGTTGCATCACCCCCCCCCCCCCACAAACTCCACGTTTTCAACCATGCTTCCTGCTTCTCCGTGAAGAGCACATGATGAAGAGAGATACTGAAAGAAAACGCTCTTTATTAAATTCAGAGGCAATCCGTACATAAAGTGCAAGGTCAATATCCTGACACTCGCTTGGCAACTGTTCACCCCCCCCAAAATAATCCACCAATCACATGGGGCCAGGGAGTGGGCGGGGTTAGGATCTATGGGGGGGTGGAGTTAGAATCGATGAGGGGCGTGGCGTGACAAGCCAACCGCCCGTCAACCAACCAAAGAGAGCCACGAAAGTAAATCCTGAACATAAGGAAAGAAAACACTACAGCTGCTGCTCAGCAGCCTAATGGGTCCATGTGGTAGTCGTCATTGCCCTCGGTCATTTCAACTTAAAATAAGTTGAATAAGTAAAATACAGTCCAGACTAAATAAAATACTAAGCGGCCAGGAGACTTCAGAGAGTTTCCGTTTGTTGTTGGAACACAGGAGACCTCCCCGCGCACATCCCGACACAGACCGGGCTGAGCAGGACGACAAACGTCTGGATGGAAGGACCCGACGAGGAGGGCTGTCCGGTGAGGGTGGGAGTAGAAAGAACACAAGGGGGGGGGGAGCGCCCCCCCCCCCTCCCTGCCCTATCGGTCCATCTCGTCCAGGAGGGGCGTGGCGTCGCCGGCGATGGACATGGGCGTGCTCTCGATCATGGGGCTGGGGGACGGTCTCGGGGTCATGCGCGGCGTCTTCTTCTTGCCCTCCGCCTCCTTCTCCTTCAGCCACTGCTCCGCCATCTTGCCCCAGTCCACTGCCGAGCTGCCGCTGGACCTGCAGAAGGGGTTAATAGTCTTTAGTGACCAGTAAAATGAACAATATGTGCCTGTGATTTGGCACCACCTGGTGGCCATGTAGTAGGGCGCTCATTTGGAAAGGAAGTTGAATTGGAAAATCTGGCAATGTACCGATAACTCAAAATAGAACAGGAGGAATGGTATTAGTATTCACAAGGTGTGTGAATACTAATACCACTCTCCTGTTCTATCGATCTGTCTTCCCCCCATCAATATCTGACCTGGGTAGGGTCAAGTGCTGTCAAATGATCTCCACAGATGATAGAAACATGTCAAAGAAATGTGCTTATATACTACGCCATGTTGTTCATATACCCCATGTGAGATGTCTTTGAATTTGGGATATTCCCTCATAATTTATTCCTTAATGTAACATCAGGCATTTGAATTGAAAACCTGATTGCCTGGACCTGGATTAATTTCCATCACCTCACTTTTATAGCTATAATTTTCCATCTCGTTTTTCCAGGTACAATTTCCTCTCCAAGACGCCCCCCCCCCCCCCCCCCCCTCTTAACGTTGATATGAGACCCCGATCAGACCGTGCGCTACAGCGTTTCCGTGGTTACGTACTTTGGCTGCGGCTGCTGCGGTGTGCGTCCCCGGGACGAGGAGGACGTGGGCGTCCCGGACGAGGGTCCGTGGTGGCTGCTGTGGGGGCCGTGGTGCGAGGAGTGGCCGTGGGAGGACTGGGGCGTGGAGCCCGGGTACTGGGGTGTGCCCAGCCCCTGCTGGCCGGGTGTAGTGTACGAGTAGTTGGGCGTCATCAGGGGCGTCGCCATGGGCTGCTGGGGTGTAGCAAACACCTGTAGAAAGAACAAGAGAGCGGTAGAGAGAGCGAGAGAGAGCACGAGAGAGAGAGACCGAGAAAAAGAGGCAGAAATACAGAGACAGAGAAGGAGAGAAAGAGGCAGAGAGACAGAGATAGGAGGCAGAGAGACAGGAGGAAGAGGTAATCGTACAATTAGATATTATACAAAGCATAATATTCAATATTCAAACATTGTAAGACAATATTGTCCAGCTGCGACTCATTTAAACGTCAGTGATTCATCCATTATGTAGTCTCCTCACATGATAGGCCGATGAGCTGCCCCCTCCCCCCCCGGTGCTGCCTCCTCCACCTCCTCCTCCTCCACCTCCTCCAGCTCCACCGTAGCCGTACTGGCTGGAGCCCCACTGGGCCGGCGTGCCGCTGGAGTTCTGGCCCGTCGCCGCCGCGATGGCGTTGAACATCTGGGAGGTCATGTTGCGGGGGAGGGAGCTGACCGCCCGGGTCAGGTCTGGAGAGAGAGAACGGGTGGTCAACAACTATATACCTTTGTGTTTGTGTGTGAAGGTGTGTGTGTGTGTAGGTGTAGGTGTGTAGAGGTGTATGGTGTAAGTGTGTGTTATTAACCTGCAATGTTGATGTTAGCCGGCGTAGCGTTCAGAGATACAGGGGTCCTGGTTCTGGTGCTGTTGCTCGGGGTGACACCTTGTGGGAAAACAGTGAAAAAGCACAAACCAAAGAGTGAAGAGAGTGAGAGTGAGAGTGAGAGTGAGAGAGAGAGAGACCTCCTGGGGTCCCCAGTGTTGACCTGGCCCGCTGGCCGCTTACCGGGGATGGCCTCCTGGTAGTGGTCCTTGAACCAGCGGAACAGCCCGTTGACGGAGGAGAACGTCTGGGAGCGGTAGCGGAAACCGTCCGGCGTGATGGTCACGTACTCCACTCTGTGGAGGACCAGCGAGGTCAGCAGCCAGAAACAGCCCAGTTTGCCCCTTTTTTTCTTTTAGCCCTTTTTCGGACCACACTCACCGAGGCTTCCCTCTGGGCTGGTACCCCAGGATGAACTTCCCCGGCAGGTCCTTACAGGCGGCGATGAAGTAGGGGATAAACGTGGGCTTCTCCCTCTTTGTCCGCACCAGCATCTCCTCCATTTTCTGTGGGGACGAGGAGGGACAGAGGTAGAATCAGTAAAGGGGACTGATCACATCGTCACATTGAGTGCCATGGCTGCAGCTAGCCACATGGGACTAATCTTTCATTCAGGTTTCACTTCAGTCGGCACAGAACAGTCCGATAACAGCAGAGAGAGCCATACCATTTGTCAAAATGACTGCCGATTCCACCCTCGCGCTAAATACTCTGTACACTGCCAGCATTGGTTCAACTCAGTCATTTAGACAAATGATAACAGATGATTTTGTTAAGACAGCAGAGGCTACCTCTAATCTCAAATCGCAATCTTTATTATTATTCGGTTTAATCAAAGCCAGTCAGGCCTGACCCTTTGGTGCAGGGCACAGCATACATGAACATTAGGTTTCCGTCTTCAACCAACCTTCCGGTCTCCTCCGTGACACTCGTGGAAGTACTTGTGTCCCAGCAGGTCTCTGGCGAACGCCGCCATGGGCTGAATGAAGCGGGCAGTGATCTCGTCCAGGTCCTCAAACTCCTGTGATGGAGCAGCCATCAGTCAGGACAACACCATCACAACCCCACAATCAGGACACGGGCGCTAGAACCACACAAGGCAGGAAGACTAACCTCCGTGCCGATCCACAGGGTGTGTCCCAGACTGAAGACGTTCTCCTTGCCCTCCTCCCTCACGTCCACGTGCTGGTAGATGCCCTCAGCCACCTGCAGAACACGCTCACACATCACGCTTCACATACACATTGATCAAGTCAACCACAACCTCCACCTGCTGCCGGTTAAACACAGGATCTACCTCTCTGACCTCCCCCACCCCGTCACACTCCTTCCCGTCGCCTCAGGTCGGCTGACACGGACAGTGTCAGTGTTTTCAGTTGCTGCACCCTCCCTGTGGAACGCCCTCCCCATCCACATCCATCAGGCAACCACCCTACCATCCCTCCACCTCTTCAAACTGGCTTTCCCCTGCTAAACATCCTCCCCTCTAGCCCATGACTCAAATTTTAAATGATACCTAATTATAGTGATTATACCCGTTTTCTTCCCTCTTATTTTTAATCTAGGTTACTTTTACATTATTTTACTGTGTGTGTTTTAAGCCCCTTTTCACCTCACATGCTTTATGGAAGAAGACAAGATGCTTTATGGTAGAAGACTAGATGCTTTATGGTAGAAGACAGAGTGTGGAGAAGTCCTTGTGTTACCACAGAAAGTGTACGGGCTCCACCAATGGTACAACAGCACAAGCGTCTGCACAAACACATTTTGAGTCTAAACGAAGAACATACTGCAAAGCGTCTTTGACTGTACTTGTGTACCTGTACCATGGAACACTTCATCGTCAGGTGCTGTGTGTGTGTGTGTGTACCTTCCAGGTGACGGTGAGGTGGTTCTGCCCCTTGCTGCTGGGCCGAATGACCAGGTCTCCCTGGTCCAGAGACTCCATCATCTTCTCCGCCTGCTTGAAGCCGATGTTGTGGAAGCTGGGGTGGGCGATCACACGCTTGATGTAAGCTGCAGAGAGCGAGAGGGAGGTATACGTTAATGAGTGGAGATATACGCTCATTACCGTATATGTGATATGTGTTAATTACCGTAGGTATAAGGTAATGCAGTTGGGTATAAGGTCATTAGTTAAGGTATAAGGTCATGAGTTAAGGTATAAGGTCATTAGTTAAGGTATAAGGTCATGAGTTTAGGTATAAGGTCATGAGTTAAGGTATAAGGTCATGAGTTAAGGTATAAGGTCATGAGTTAAGGTATAAGGTCATGAGTTAAGGTAAAAGGTCATGAGTTAAGGTATAAGGTAATGCAAATGGGTATAAGGTAATGCAGTTGGGTATAAAGTCATGAGTTAAGGTATAAAGTCATGAGTTAAGGTACAACGTCATGAGTTCAGGTATAAGGTTATGAGTTAAGGTATAAGGTCATGAGTTAAGGTATAAGGTCATGAGTTAAGGTATAAGGTCATGAGTTAAGGTATAAGGTCATGAGTGAAGGTATAAGGTCATGAGTTTAGGTATAAGGTCATGAGTGAAGGTATAAGGTCATGAGTGAAGGTATAAGGTCATGAGTGAAGGTATAAGGTCATGAGTTTAGGTATAAGGTCATGAGTGAAGGTCATGAGTTTAGGTATAAGGTCATGAGTGAAGGTATAAGGTCATGAGTTTAAGTATAAGGTCATGAATTTGGGTATAAGGTCATGAGTTAAGATATAGGTTAATGAGTTAAGGTATAGGTTAATGAGCGTAGGTATAAGGTAATGAGCGTAGGTATAAGGTAATGAGTTAAGGTATAGGTTAATGAGCGTAGGTATAAGGTAATGAGCGCCGGTATATGTTAATGAGCATTGGTATACGTTAATGAGCGTAGGTATAAAGTAATGAGTTAAGGTACAGGTTAACGAGTTTAGGTATAGCCTAATGAGTGCAAGTGATGCATCGGGTGCATAACCCCGGGCGAGGTACGTGGTCGAGTCCTGGGGTACCATACGTACGTGTTCTCTGCTGCTTCTTCTTGAGCTCCTCCTCCAGCGTGTGGTCGGCGGTCTCCGTGTCAAAGTCGTAGTAGCTGTCCTTGGGCAGCTTCCACTCGTTGGCCTTGTCCGCCAGATCTGAGGTCCGGCAGGTCAGGTCCACGCTGAACTTCTCTATGTCTATCTTCATGATGCGGCAGTGAACCGTCATGCCTACCTGTACCCCATTTAACAAACGGACCAAATGATAAGCAATCTGGAATGTATTGTCACACCACACAGTCGCCCAATTACATCAGAAATAAAATAATATAGTCCCAGTTACTAAATTAGGTCGAAATAAATTAATAGTCAGTCAGCCAATAAGATAATTAATACAGTAATATAAATCACAGTCAATTAGACATTAGAATTAAGTAATATAATCACACACTTACCCAATTAGAGAAGAAAGAAATTAGGCTGATTATGAAACCAATACTTAAATGCTTTGAAGGGTGTGTGTGTGTGTGTGTGTGTCTGCGTGTGTGCGTGGGTGCATGTGTGTCTCCCACTCACCGTGACCCTCTCCTCGGGGTGTTTCACCACCTTGTCACTGAGGAACTTGGTGGGGATGAAGCCCTGCACCCCGTTGTCCAGCCGGCTGCGCACGCCTATGGCCTGACCGGGGCAGGAGCCACTGTCGAAGTGGTTCCACACCTACCAACCCAGAAGCTTTATTTAAACCCTATGCAAACCCGACGCTCGCAAAGAACGCAGAGGAGAATCCCAATACACCCGATATACAAATACTAAAAAAAGAAGAAGCAGCAGCAACATGGGTATACCACACACCTCGCTGAGCTCTGGGAAGTTGTCCTGCTGGCAGAAGGGACACTGCCAGAGGCCCGTGGCGTCGTTCCTGATGGCCTGGTCGTAGCTCTCCCCCTGGGGCCGCCGGTGAGCGATGCCCGTCACACAACTGGTGATAAGTTTCCCTGGAAAACGAGGAGAGGTGGTGTGAACAAAACGTAATCCGGGAAGCCCTACGAGAACAGAGCCGAGTAACACTAGCTAACACGCTTGGGACGAAGGAAACGAGGGGAGAGCAATAGAGCTCCTTGGGGTAACATTAGAGGGTTGTAAAGAGAGTCGAAGAGAAAGCAAGACTAGAGAACCAAAAAAGCGCCCCCCCCCCCTCTCTCTCGCTCTCTGCTCCACCCCCTATGTTCCTCCACAATTGAGACGTGTTGCATTTCACGCACCTGTGGTTGACAGGCAAGGTGTATTCCCTACACCAATCAACGAAGGGATGCCCTGATTGGTCAGAAATTAGCAGGAAGGTCGGTCTAAAATCGAAATGGTCTCATAGAAGCAGGCGCAGTCAACCAGAAAACTGATTTTCTAACAGCGCATCTCACTCACTCACTCATAGCGGACCGATGGCATGTCTAACAAATGACTCTGAAATAGTAGCTCTTCAATCTCACCTACACAGCACCATTAAACGCAGGGTGATGAACACTCATTGCAACAGTCACTCTCACTCAGCCGTGAATCAGTGAACGTTTCCACCACTTTTTAAAACCGACTGACAGAAGAGAGACCGATGCATTCCTGCCACAGAAATGTTTCTCTCCGCCGATTGTGTGCTGGGCGTGCTGGGCGTGTATGTACCTATGTAGAAGGTGTCCGGCGTCTCCTTGGTGAGCAGGTTGAACACCTCCTCGGTGTTGGGCGCCCTGTAGGGCACGCGCAGGTCTTTGTAGCGACAGCTGAGCTCGGCCCGGATGTCGTACAGCGTGATGCCCTTGTTGCCGTAGCCCTGCGGACGGTGAGACAGAGCACAGGCTTTGATAACATGGCGGGTCACGTGTGTGTGTTGTGCGCTCCTTTGAAACACTGCCTTGTCTTTGTGTATCGTCTTTTCATTTAATAATATAACTGTAAACAACATGGATAGCTTCGATAATAAGGACCAGCAGCACATGGAAACAAAACGGTAGTTCCTGCTTTATAACATAAATATTAAGTAATCATTTAAACATAACTTCAACAAGGAATGAATGACTACTTGAAACGACTAATATATCAACAAGTGTCCCTGGGCTGTCTGTAGTTGGTGCAAGAGAAGGCTGTGGAGTGTGTGTGTGTGTGTGTGTGTGTGGTTGGTGTCTGGTTAAAGCAGCCTCACCTGGCCCTAGTCTGACTGATTGAGAGACTGGGGCTGGTGATGCTGCACACCTGTGTGTCCTCGGTAATCAAAGAACAACCTAGACCGAAGGTGAAGGACGTGTGGCGATGGCACGGCCTTTACCACAAACGCACCTGTCTCTCCAGCTCCTCTGCGAAGGCGTCCAGGTCCAGGTCCTTGAGCCTCTCCGGGTTCTCCAGGATCTCCTCCAGGGCACCGGCCGGGTTGGCGTCCTCCGCCGACTCGTCGTACTCCAGGGCGTCCACGGCCATCTTGCGCGCCCACTCGTAAGTCTCCGGGTGGACCCGAGAGCCGTCCAGCACCTCGATGTACGAGTCCGTGCTGCGGGGAGGAGGGGAAAGGATCACTTCAAGGACATCATCCATGGTTTAAACAGGGCTCAACAATAACTATTACCAGGGGGCAAGTCAAATATCACATTGGGCAAGTTAAACCCAACAAAGCACTTGCACAATTGGGCAAATGAAAAAACTAAACTAAAAAAACAATACCATACCATACATACCATTTATGTTATTTAATTAAATAAAGATGAAACATGACAAATCAGTTTTAGCCTTGGTTGTTGTTTGATAACCATTCATAAATACTACAATTTGTATTGGGGCAAGTAATTTTTTTTAAATATAAATACATATTATGCAATTTGTCAAATGCAGGTGTGAGCAAATGGGGCTGGATGCTGCATCTCTGCAGCATCTGTGGACCACACACCTGTCCCCCAGCGAGGCCGTGTCTATCTTGATGAAACCAGCGCAGTTGATGAACACCTTGGGCCCCATGTGACACATGGTGACCAGCTGGGTTCGGTTCTCCAGACGCGTGTTGTTCTGCTTCAGGATCTGCACACACACAGTTAGTTATTATGATGCTGCTCACCGTCATTGATGTTCACGTGTAAAAGTTAAGACAAACATGTAATGTATATAAAAATAAAAATCATATATATATGTGTGTTAATATAAATATAGTTAAAATTAAATGATGTAATCAAATAAAAGGTATATTACATTGATCTACATAGTCACTCTGAATCAGTTATTTTTTATGCTGCACATTTGACACGTTACTTCGTCGCGTGCCCTCTGATATGTGTGATGCGTCTGCAATGCCCTAATGTATGAATGTGATGCCCAGTGTGGTGATGCCCAGTGTGGTGTCTACCTTGAGGAGTTGCGAGCCCTTCCTGGGGCCCAGGCCGCACACGTACTGGACCAGGCTCTGGGTGTAGGGGTGGGAGATGCCTTGGTTCACGTCCACGCCAACCTCATTCACCCGGTTGATGAACTCACAGTACAGGGCACTGAGCAGGTCCTCCTTGACCACTTGCTCCTGAGAGAGACAAGCAGACAGACAGAGGAGGGCCACACCGGCTGGTTAAAAACAATACCGCATCTGCAAGTGAATACATAGGACAGGTTTCCAACTGACCTTTTTTAAGACTTCAATAAATCTAATTTAAAATCTAATCCAAGCTAGAGGCAATCCATAAAGTGAAATGTCATTAGTCTTCTTCATCGTACATGTTGGATGGCTACCACGGAACAGGGGATGTTAGGCATAACATGCTCCATAATCACATTAATTACAACTATGAATCATTCGTTTTCAAGAACGCCCATTCATCATGCATTGTCGTCGAGAGGCTGTGAGAAGGTTAAAAGCTTGTTACACAACTTTTACAATTCAATAATGATTCTACAACAGGGAAAAGCAGGTCCAAAACTGCATGACCAGCAGACATCCGATAACACACATGGACGTTATCAAATATTGAAACTGATTTGATATGTTCAAAATTGAGGAAACTATTCTGAATATTTACCCAAAAGAAATGTCAATGATATATTTTGTGCCGCAGATATTTAAAAATGCCTACAAAACAAGTATCGTCCCTACTGTGCACGACAATTTTTAAGCACCCTTTGCAAATGCTTTACCAAAGTGCCCAGTCAACAACCATTGAAAAGACGACACACACACTCTCTCCTCTCTCTCTCTTCTCCAGAGCCCTCCTTACCTGCAGGGGGTGCAGTTTGAGGCAGAGGATGTCCTCGTCACTGCTGCACACCTGCGTGTACTCCACCAGGGGGTCCTGGATCTTGCGGGCAATGGACACGGCCTGGCGCAGCAGGGGAGGGTAGTCCCTGAACTCAGCCTGAGGAAGGAGGTACAATGACTGGATCACCACAAAACAAACAGGAACACCACAAGGGCTAGGACAAAATACATCATTTTGCCCCATTAATGCGATTATTCATTGCACGATTAACAGATGATGGGTTCAATTAGCCAACCTGAACCCTGCATCACGTTGTTTTGTGTCATATTTAGTGGTAGTGATTTCTCAGACCGATGGAAGCTTCTAACAACCAGCAACACCTGTGATTTATTCGGCTTATTGCCGTGCAATATTAATAAAATGCATTATTATCATTATCAATATACAGAGTCTAACAATCACAATTCCGACGTCATTGTGGAAGAAAGTAAGGAAGACGGACACATTATACACTGAGTATAATATATAGTGTGTGTGTGTGTGTGTGTGCGTGCGTGCGACCTCTGACTTCTTGCTGTTCATATAGAGCGTGGCCAGCTCATTGTCCACCAGCTCCACCCCCACGGCAGGGAGAGACGACTCCTGCTCCAGCTCGCTGACGGCCCTCTTGATGTCCTCCATGATCATCTGGGCGTCCCTGGAGGACAAGCACAAGGGGGACTCAACACATCAGAAAAAATGTATAAAATAAATCACACTTTTGTTTCTTTTCCTTCAGAATGTTGACAAACTGTCAAGTCTGCCTCTGAGGCTAGAGACAGGGCAATGTTCCCTCTGATCATTTCATATTGTTCATACGCAAATCGCTGAACGTCAGCTTTTCCCTCCAGACGCCATGACTATAGACTGTAAAACACAAACTGTAGACATTTCAGTTGATATTGCAGGAAAGCCCTGAAATTCAAATTATTAGTTTGACAGCAAGTAAACAAACTCCTCTCTGGATCATTGCAATGCGTGTGGCTGACATCCTCTTTAATGAAAGGGAATACGCCCGCTTAAAAGCGTTGAGGCAACACAGAACGGGTCATTATGAGCACACACACAGGGAATCAAATATAATTCACCTGTTCTCCCCGCCTACTGCCACAACATGAGGCTTCTTGGACTTCAGAAACTTTTTGAGGCTTTCGATGTCAGTGGCCTGAGGAAGACACACACACACACACACACACACACACACACACACACACACACACACACACACACACACACACACACACACACACACACACACACACACACACACACACACACACACACACACACACACACACACACACACACACACACACACACACACACACACACACTATTAGCAATAGTCCCATTATTAGCAATAGTCTTTTCAATCAAGGAAAGCAAGCAGAACACCATCTCCATTTTCAGGCGGACATAAGTCACAGATTTCCCAATCAAACAAGAGAAAACGGCGTGACAATGACAGTCAGCGCAGCAGGAAGTCTCTCGTACCTTCTTCTCCCGCTCATCCTCCCGGAAGGCGTTTCTTCTGTTCATGAAGTAGGGCAGACGCAGGAAGTCCACCACCTCTCCCTCACCGTTGATCAGAGCGCAGAACATGGGCGTGCCTCTAGCATAAACACAAAGACACACCACGCCATCTAATGTCTACTTAGAATAACCTTATGTTCCCAACACCAAGCATCGAACGTCTACCTGTTCTACCGGTTACGCAGCATCCGTACAAAGACTACCAGGTTCAAGGAGTTTTTAATCCACAGGCAGTGTGCCTACTGAACTGCTAGGAGTGCCGACACACTATCATAACATTTTCACCCATATTATATTAAACTCTTATACGTTTGCTGGACTCCGTTACTTCACTGTTCTGCACTGTACTGTTTTTTTTCACCATATGCATATATCATCCATCAGTCACTTTATTGTTATTGTTATCGTGTACAGTATTGTTATAGTATAGTGTTGTTTATCGTATATAGTTTAGTACATAGTATTGTTTATAGTATAGCATACCATAGGTAGTATACAGTGTTGTTTATAGTAGTAATGTTTAGTATAGTATTGTATAGTTTAGTTTAGCATTGTTGTCGGAAATTCAAACTGCAGAAGGGAATGGGGACTAAGCATTCCATTGTACTTGTTGCAAATGGCAATTAAAAAAACATCTTGAATCTTGAATCCTAGAATAACCTTTTGTTCCAAATAGCCAGCATCTGATGTGTACCTAGAATAACCATATGTTCAGGGCATGCCTCCAGTGTAAACACAGGACACAGACGCCACCAAATGTCTCCCTAGAATAACCTTATTTTAAGGCTTTTTCATTGGATAATCATGAATAATAATCCTATGGGAAAACATTGAAACAGATGTATTAGTTGCCAATGCTTTGATAAATTAATAAGGCAAGAATACAACTTGAATAATTATTAATTTTGGTGGGGGAAACAAAATCATTCAAGGCTGAACTTGTTTTCTTGCTTGGTTTGAATGGTTTACATTACAACACTCCCCCACCGGTCCACCACCTTTCTCAAACATCAAAAGCCATGCGTACCTCTCGGGGGCGTAGGCCACACCCAGCACGCGGATGCCTTTACCCTGGTTGTCATCCATCAGGTCATCATCCTCCTCCACCTGCTGCTCAGGCCTGTAGGGGGACACCTTGAGCCAGTTGTACAGACGCCTGCAGCACGACTGTGAGGAAACAGACCATAGGGGGTTTGTAAAGACACCAGCCCGTCTAGGGGACAGTGTTGGATCAATGTATTGATTAATGTTGAAGAGAATTGCACCAAATATGAAATTCCAACTGTATGCAGCCCAGCAAAAAAGTTCAGCCCAGATAAAGAAGTAAAGTATATTGTAAAGTAAATTGACATAGTAGAGGTAGCTCACTTCGAGGTTTCCCAAGCAAACAAACCAAAAAAACGTATTACCACGTTTGTTGAAGTAACACTTCACACGCGACCACAAAGGCTGATGGGATATGTAGTCCCCTTAAATACCCTTCAGGCTTCGGCTACAACATATGGTTCACACAGGCCTAGTGGTCACCATGGTCACCATAACATTTAATTACCCTGACGATGTTTTCCTTGGCCTCGGCGATGAGCTTGCTCTTGAGCTCCTTGGCCATCTGGGGGTAAAGGAACTGGGTCAGAGCCCTCTCGATGGCCAGCGTCCGCTGCCTGTTCCACTCCTGGACCTGGTGGCTGAACTCGTCCCTGTAGTAGAACTGCTTAATCTCGTCAAAGTACGCCTGGTCCCCGGTGAACCTGGTGAGAGAGAAGTAGAAACACAGTCATGACCTCAAAGAAACCACCCACATCCCAGTAGAGAAACACATCCAAACAACCAGGGCTTATTTACAAACCGCCAGACAAGCAAGAGAATGCACCCAATGATCAGAGCATCAGACTCGTATTGCCAATAGACTAGCAAATAGAATGAAGACCTACACACAAGTTCAACTATGATCACCCCCACTCTTAACTTTAAAAACGTTTGACTGTCACAGTAAACTCCTCCTCTCTTGTTTGTTCAAAGAGGAACAATCAAAACGCATGTATGTTGGTGTAAGTCCTGTGGTCCTGTGGTCAGGTGTGTCCAGATTTTACATTACACTATCATACTTTTGCTGAACTGATGCTGCTGCACTACTGGCACTTTACGTTTATGCGTTTTACACAATTCAAAACATACATATCACACATATACAACGTACATATCATCCATCAGTCACTTTACTTTATTGTTATTTTATTGTGTATAGTATTTTTATAGTATAGTGTTTAAGGAAATTCCTACTGCTGGAGGGAATGGGGAGTAACCATTGTATTTGTTGCAAATGGCTAATTAAATCTTGAATCTTGAATCTGTGTTAATAAACCTGCCGAGTAGACCTGGAGGACCAGGGTCTGAACTCTTACCCTTTGATGCTCAGGAGGTCAATACAGATGTCTATGGAGAGCAAACCCTCCTCCTCCGCCAGACACATCTTGAGGAACTGCTCCCCGTTGAGCTCCTTCACCGGCTTGTTCTTCATGTACTTGAAGGAGTAACCAAAGTGAGCCTCGTCCACCTCCTGCAGGAGACAGAGAGGTGAAGGTATGTTACAGAGAGGGGAGGTCAGGTATAGGATCACCTCCAAACACTGGAGGTGTTAATTCATCATCATAATTCATAATCATTGTATGAATTATAATATAATAATTATACATTACATTGAAAAATAATGAAGAAAAGAGAAAGACACTTCCAGTATGTAACCCATCACTGCTACACTGACAGAAATGTGTTGACTTGTTATTGCACACCTTTTTGCCTTTCTTGGTGGGCTTGATGTTGACCTTGGCCCTCTCCTGGAAGGTCTGTCTGAGGACGTGTCTGACCAGGGGCTCCCGGGCGAGCTGCATGGCCACCATGTACCGGGTGCCCTCCAGGACCGCCTCTGGGGTGCTGAACTGACTGAAGAGACACAGCGAAAGGTTTGGGTTAAAGGTCCCCTTTTCTGCCACCAGGTCGGATGGCATGGATGGGCATCGCACTCCACGTGTGATGTCACTAGTGTTTCGATCCGATCGATTTTAAACTTTTGACAAAAGACATAACGTAAAGTGTTTCGTTCTGTGCCGTCATGAGCAGCTGATCAAGTTGTATCATGTTAAGAGCTTAAAAATACAATCAACTTCATATCTTATCTCTAGTCCTACATAAAGTGACATTGATATATCCATCGTTTCAGTTTTTTCATTCATCTAAATCAGATTAAAAATGTTTTTATATATATACATATTTGTATTACAATGGCCTCTGACAAATCCAACAAAAACTGAGTGTTTGAATAGGTTGTGTTTAGTGTGAGCTCCTGTGGATCACGATGAAGAGAGGCCTTACCTGCAGACGTAGTCTTTGGCCAGCTCCATGGGTTCGGCAGGGAACTGCTCAGTCTCGTGCCGCTGGTAGCTGTCCCTCAGATTCTCTCCAAATTGCTCTGGAGTCAAGCCAAACTTCTTGGCCAAGCCATCTGCAGATATGAGTCACCAGAGTGGTACAGTAACGCAAGTGTTAGTTTTCATGCTAGGCACCATCTTGAAAAGTACCAGAAGGAAAGTACACAAACAAGCAGTCATGGCTACCGCTTGGTTAATGAGTGCATCCAAATGGTTGACTCGAAGGCCTGGATTCGTATTGATAGTGAACCTGGAGTCCAATTAAGCGGTGACTTACCGAGGCCCACACCCTGACATATGCTGTACATGTCTCTACGAGAGGCCAGCTTCAGATCCGGTCCTTTTTGGGTGTCGTCATCTTCCTCCACCTCCACCTCCTCTTCCTCACCTACAGGAAGGCGAGGCCAAGACCCCGACGAGCAGAGAAGAATTAATAACAAATTCAATACTTATTTCAATATTTCTTTGTACATACACATCCCATTGGCTGCCTACAGGGACTGCAGCTTGCCCATGGATGCATTCTAAAACTAAAATGATGCAATATACATAAACTCACTGTCCTGACACACTGTGTTCAGGGACCAATCAAACAGAACAGCGTTTTAAAAACACAATGCCCCCTCTACCTCGGTGTTCCTACGGTACAGTGTATCTGTGCTGAGCTCCCCTTCCCCTTGATGGGTCTCGTGTGTTTTGCCGTGCATAAATGTTAATTGATCAACTTTAGGTGCTGTGACAGTGAAGATGACGACTAGCGGAGTTTGGCAGTGTAGGGACACTAGTTGATTCAGAAATGAAAGCCATTGTAAAAGCATGGGCTCTTGTCCAGTCAATGTGTTCCGAGAGGTTCCCACAAAGCACTGGCGTGTTTTTTAGCGTCACTGTTCCGTGTGATCGGTCCCTTAGGCAAGCATATTGCTCGGAATATGAAACACGACCACACCTACATCAAAAGTGGTAACAAACGTGTCCCATTGTGTCACGGTGCTGCGCCTAGCCAAGCGCCTCACCTTCTTCGTTCACTTCAATGATCTTCTTTAGCTTCTTCTTCCTCTTGCTGACTTTGAAGGCGTTCTGCATCTTGGGGATGTCTCGGCCATAGTAGAGGAGGAAGTGGTTGTACACGTCGTTCAGCTCATCCAACGACTGGACATCTTTCAGTCTGCGGCAAAGACAGATGGGAGATGTAGTCCAACGTTGAGCTGCCAGCATAGACTACATAGCTGAACTAAAATAACCACACTGTGCTGCAAATACAAAACAGTAACAGTTTCCTCTGTAAATCTGTTCTGATGTGGATCCTTACCATCTGACCATCTCATTGAGCTTAAAAAGGTACATCAAAACCACAAATCCGGATTATGGAAGGTGAGATGCCCACCTCTCCATGTCTGCTGTGTCCAGAGGGCGGACGCCGTCAGCCAGCGGTTTATCAGGGTCGGCGGAGATCTGCTCATACTGGTACGACTGCATCCTCCGGAACAGACGGGTCAGGTTCTGCTTCCGCGTCCTCAGCTGTGTCCACTAGGGGTCAAAGGTCAGGTAATTCAACCGCAAGGTTCAATTGATTGATAGTCGCATGATCTATTGATTCAGATTCTGGGAATCGAATCAAGAGAATATTTTTGTTATAATATTTAGTTCCGTTTGATAAACGGGAGCGTGATTCGATTCTAGTCGTGGGCCTGGGGGCCTTCTGAATGAACAATTGTTTGCATCTTTGCTTGGCTTATCCGTAAAATCCACTAATTTGTAAATCAGTTCAATGTAATGAATTCCTTTGGGGATGGTCTACCTTCTCGTCCCATTGCCACACCTTCCACAGGTCATTGATGTTCAGCTCCGGCTCCACGTACTCCTTCCTGTAGAACGCTATGAAGGGAACCTGGGAGCACAAACCTCACGTGACTCATGTGATAACCAGCGACCCCAACGTTGTTACCGGCAACACCGGTTCATTGGCAAAACAGGCCTCCGGGGAAGTTGACGAGAGGGTCCTTACCTCAAAGTGCTGATTCCGCATGAAGTTGAGGGCTTCCTTGATCTTGGCGATGGTGCTGGGACCTTTCCTGCTGAAGTTGGTGGTGGTCCCCCTGTCGAGGTAGTCCGTGCTCTCCTAGTGACGTACGCATGGAACACATGAAGAGAGTGCTGAGTTTTCTAGATAGTCAATGTGTTGTATTAAGACAACATAGGATTTGAGTGGGGGAGAGAGAGAAAGAGAGATAGCGAAAGAGACAGACAGACATGGGGTGAGTAAAAGAGTGAGCAGGTCCTACCTGCATCGAGATAGTCAGAGTGGAGAATCCGTGTCTGAATATCCACTCGGCTTCCTCTTCTAGTTCATCGTCCTCGGCAGGTTTGATGGGGATGGACCTCAGCTGAGGGCAGAGGTTTAGAGGTCAACCCTTCATCACCACTCTCATAGATTGATGGATTAGGTTGTGATTCTGTAGTTATCTCCTATACCTGAAAGCCATCCAGTATATGCTTTCTTTTAATGAGCCTGGCCTTTTCTGACCACGGATGAACGTTAAGACACTTAAGTGTATAGTCTATTAATGTTAATAAAACACATTACCAACACATTATTATTAGAGGGATACAATCCTTATTAAAGTCATAATCACTCATTTGCCTCACCTGCTACTACCGTCAACGTTTTCAATGAATGACTTGTCGATTTGAATACGTTTACAATGTTCTACATTATTCACATTGATTGACGCTGTGTTGGGATGTAAACCTAACAGTATTTAATTCCTGCCATTATGTTCAGCATATTTCTGTGTGTAGGTTGTGTATGTCATATATATATATATATATAACATTTGAATAATTTTGATCAACTAATTTCGTCAAAGGAACATAGGGAATATTACTACATTATAAATGTAGTGTTTTTCTCCTTTCTTTGGCTCCAGCTCTCTCACACACAACACACCTGGAACCTCTCGGGCATGTCAGTGGAGCGGATCTCGTTGTCCTGGTCCGTCATGTGGCTGCTCTCCAGCTCGCTGGGCTCATAGAGCTCAAAGATGCTCTTCCTTCCTGCCCTCCTCTTTATCTGCTTATTGTCCTGGTCCTCCTCTTCCTCCTCGCCCTGTTCGTATGCGTCCGCATCAAACTCGGCAAAATCAAAGTCGCCGCCGAAGATCTCCTGGGCTTCCTGTAGGGCGCTGTAGGTCCGGAAAAAATTAATAAATAAATAAAGACGAAAATAAGGCGATACATTTAAAAGACGTGAAATCGAATGCTTTAACGCATTGACAACATTGCTGTTTTTATTTAAACTTAACAGTATTTCAGTGCTAACCATCGAACCCTTGAAGTAACAATCATATGGAGTGTGTGTACGATGATTAAGGAACAATCATGAGCAGTGTTTATGATGTTTAAGGAAGAATCAGGAGTGTGTACGGAGATTAAGGAACAAGCATAAGGAGTGTGTATACTATAATTAAGGAACAATCATAAGAAGTGTGTTTATAATGCTAAAGGAACAGTCATAAGGAGTATGTGTACGATGCTTTAGGAAGAATCATAAGGAGTGTGTACAGTGATTAAAGAACAATCATAAGGAGTGTATATACGATGACAAAGCTGACAATAGCTCTTAGAGCACACAAAGACCAGTTGCATACCAGCAACTGCTGTACTTACGCATCGGTGTAGCCGGAGAATTTCTTGCCCCGTTTACTAGTGATGGGCTGGCCGTCGTCATCCACGATGAAATCATCAATGTCTGTGGAAAGGGCAAGGTTAACAAAAATGTGATAAGGAGTCCATTATACATCTATTAATATATGCAAGAGCATCATTATTTTTCTAGTGTTCTAATCTTTTAAAACCATCTACAGGGACAGTGTGTCCTGACCTGACTCCTCGTCCTCTCCCTCTTCGTCGTCGGGATGGTGAATCGGCACGTCCACCGTCTCCCCTTCCTCCAGCTCGCCGTCCGCGTCCCCTGTGAAGATCTCGTCGGCTATGAGATCCTTCCCGTCATCGTCATCTTCATCGTCGTCCATCGTCTTGACGCGGTCGTACTTCTTTTTCTGTGGAGGGGGACGGGTTTCGGGTGAAGCGCTGCACAGCAGTCCTACTCAGAGCCGTTACGAGACGGGAAGGTTCCTTACCCGTCGTTTAACTTTGACTCCCAAGTTCTCCTCGATGAGGTCCAGGTCCTCGTCGTCCAGATAGTCGTCAAAGCCTGCGTGAAGAAAAGAGGAGCAATCGGATCTCAGGCTGGATGTCCATTACAGTCTATTACGGAGACTCAGAAGAAGAACACAGACTTTAGCATGAAGCCTCGTCACAACTATCAAATAAAATAAAAGGGTTACAGACAGTGTCGTCACATGGCTATCAGTGATGGCATACGGTAACAATTTCATTTTAGTAAGCAATCTTTTATAGCCATGGTCGAATTACTCTACAAAATGTAAAACTAAAAAACAAATAACTAGTGGACCCAGTGGCAACTGTTAATTGCTGCTGACATGTTCAAATGATTAATGTTATCAAAACTGAAGCTGGGATCACTTCAATTCACAAGCCAGGCAAAAAAGCGTAGGATGATATTTGCTAGGAGATGACTGCTTCACACGGCTGTCGTGAAGGGATGAATCAATTACCAAACAGATTGCCTGCTGCTATTCTAGGACTATGTGTCATTTTCACTTGGTGACACCGTGCCCTGTCAACCATCTCTTATACATATGTATTTTCAGGCGGTTTATGCTTTATTAAAAGCCATGTTGGGTGTCCGTTCCTGACTCATATACTACCATAACCCTTCGCACCACAGATTAAACCTACTGCGCTTTTTGCGTCGATGTTTGACTTCTTCATCCGAGTCGCTGCCTGGTCCGCTCCTGCTCCCCCCTTCCTCCTCCTCCTCATCATCTCCATCATCGATGAGCCCTTTTAAATTCCCTCTTTCATCCTGATCTTCTATGTTTTCCTCTTCCTCCTCATCTGGAAGACAGAAGGCATGAATTAGAACCCATCCATCACACACCAACACTAATGCACATTTAGAAATAGGCGACCACCTTACCATCATCTTCCAAAAACCTCTGTGTCTTTTTGGGTTTAAGGTCTTTTTCTTCAAACTCCTCCTCAGACTCTTCAGCTTCACTTTCGATGAAGTCCGACATCCTTTTGAGTCCTGAGGATGGAGTAAGTAAAGCATACTCTATAAGGATCAATTATCAACAGGGACCAGACATCTCATATTGAGGTACGATGGCCATTATATGCATCTTCAAAGTGTACCGGTATGCATTACATATGTCATATTACACTGTGGTTGGAACTTGTAAGAGGCCACTGGCCAACCATGTCCATGTCCATGTGTTAGATGTTTTTAGTCAGAATAACTAGTAGAATGGCTGCCGGTCAACCAAAGCGCATAACACACAAATTTGTGTTATGATACTTCAAGAGATACCAAACTACAGTAAGCTTGGCTTGTTAGCATTAGCGTGTCAACAGTTCGTATTCATTGCTAAAGCGATCGGCTATTAGCCTCGTTAGCCTTCCGAAGCACTTACCTTGCTCTATCGCCAGAGTACAAACAGCTGTGTATAGAAGTATGAAGTTATGATCCTATACATTGAGTTTAATCAGTGAGATGGCGGTCATGTCAATTCAACACATCGACTAACAGCAGACATACAACTCAACTATCCGTTTTACCAAAAAGACAACAAGGCCTCGAAGAGAACTTGGGACAACACCGTGTTAGCCTAGCCTGAAGCTACCACCTCAATATGCTGCAGTCCGGGGCGCGAAATCTGTGGAAATGAACTTACTTTTCTCTTTGTTTGTATATTCCGGCAATTGTTATGGTGCAATTGAATGTGGTATTGTGCTTTTGGACAGCAAGGAGTTTTAACTCACAATGCTGTTACTTGTAACAAATGGCGTGATGACAATTCCGGGATGCAGACGGAGACATGCACCTTGAAGAACCACCGGGCGCCCCCTCGCGGCCGCCTGGCGCGGTGCACCCTTCTAGTCCAATACTTCTAATGTCATTAACATGTTTCACCTACAACCGTTGTTCAATGTTAAAGGAGGGGGGAAAAAACAACTACTTAACATTGACGCAACAACAAACCATTACAAACACCAGAATGTGGCGAAGATGTACACACAAACGGAGTGCAGTGGTTCTTCCATGCTAGCAGGGGGCGGTGATGGACGCACCGGCCCACCTTCTCGATGACGTAGCAGAAGAGATCGAGTTGTAGTAGTAGTAGTAGTAGTAGTAGCGGCGGTCGGAGCAGCAGCATGGACACCGCTCCGGTCCCCTGCTTTCCCTGGTTATTAATCATATTCAGTCTGTTGTTGTCCTGCTTGTGTCGGATCTCATCTGGTTCCGAGATTAGTTCTGTGACCTGCGGCTCTGTCGTTAAATTACTAAACACAAAGCATAACGTAAGACTACACTCGCACGACGTACGCTACGGTTCGGGTGAGTTGTACCCAGTTGCAATCAATAAGATAACTACTTATTGTCGGTGTTTGTCTCTCCATGTCTTCCGTTCTCGTTTTGTACGCTGGCTTAACTGTTCCTTCTTTTATGCGACCAGAAAAGGTGTATTTAAAAGTAGCATCGTTTATGTGACTAAACGTGTGTCACACGTCAGGTTGTGCTCAGTCCTCATGCCATGGTGATGTTAATGTTGACTAATGTCATGTTGATCTAAACGTTGACAAATGTCATGTTTATCCTAATGTTGACTAATGTCACTTTGATCTAAACGTTGACTAATGTCATGTTGATCTAAATGTTGACTAATGTCATGTTGATCTTAATGTTGACCTTAGTGTAGACTAATGTCATGTTGATTTTAATGTTGACCTTAGTGTTGACTCATGTCATGTTGATCAAAATGTTGACTAATGTCATTTTGATCTTAATGTTGACCTTTAGTGTAGACTAATGTCATGTTGATTTTAATGTTGACCTTTAGTGTAGACTAATGTCATGTTGATCTTAATGTTGACCTTTAATTAGGTAGCGGCCAGCAGTCGGTGACCGGAGTGACCTCAGCGGAAGACAGCAACAGCTACTGGAGCGTACGGGGCACAAGTGATGGCGTGTGCAACCGTGGCACTCCTGTGAAATGCGGGCAAACTATCCGCCTGACTCATGTCAACACTCGCAGAAACCTGCATAGTCACTACTTCGCCTCCCCGCTGTCTTCTAACCAGGTAGGTTTTTAAGAACGGTGTCGCCAGTAACACCATTGTTCTTTTTTCATTTTTCTATTTTTCCTTTCTTGCTGTGGCTGAACATAAGAAAATGACAAAACAGGGTTTTAATTGAAAACCACTCACTTTGGCTCGTCTCTTGTTCTAGGAGTGCTGCATAGCATTGTCATTAACATTACACTTTCATACTTTTCTGGACTTTCTGGACTCATCATAGCTACTTCACTGTATTCATGATGCTGCTGCACTACTGGCACTTTAAATGCTTTTCAATGTTTTTGCACAATTGAACACATGTACATATCCATCTGTCACTTTGTTGTTCCTTTTGTGTTCATTTTTATTGTATATATTATTTTTATGGTATTGTTTTAGAGATTCATACTGCGGGAGGAAGTGGGGAGTAAGCATTCCAATGTACTTATATCCAATACATATCTTGTATCTTGTATCTAGGAGGTGAGTGCGTTCGGGGAGGAAGGAGAGGGAGACAACATGGACGAGTGGATCGTTCAGTGCGGGGGGTCCTTGTGGAGCCGCGAGGAGGCGGTCCGCTTCCGTCACAGGGCCACAGAGGCGCTGTTGTCGGTGACCGGCGAGCAGTACGGCCGGCCCATCCACGGCCAGCGAGAGGTTCATGCCATGACGGGTCCTGGCTCCCACAGCCTCTGGAAGGCCATGGAGGGTGTGTTCGTCAAGCCCAGCCCCCTGGGACACGACGACTACACCTACCCACACACCGAGTTCTGAGATGGACACTCGGCTCACATCTGCTTTAAGGCTAAATCCGTTTTTTAGAATCCATCCAGCCTTTTCATGTTTGGGAACTTTTTTTATTAGTTTAAACACATACTACACCACTGTTCTGGTGTCGCATACACACTGTTTGTATCTATGTCTCTATTCGAGAACTATCCGTGTTGGACCTACAACAGCATATTGATGATCAGCTTTCAATTTGGAACTTAGACTTTGAATTGTATGTTCTGATAGAGCCATTATCAACATACAAAACCTAAAAAATTCATGTTGCGCCACCGTATCCAAAAAGAATCACACACTTTGAAACATTTACTCCTTTTTGTCACACACACTTTTAAATTAGGCGTTTTATTAAATTCAACTGACAACTGACAATGTTCAGAAGTTATTGTAATGACTTTGGTAAAACCTTTTACAGTGCCTTATTGTGGGATTTTAGGAGGAAGAATTGACAATCTAGGAAGAATTGAATCACAAGTTGTGGTCATTGCAAACATGCAGCTAACTTGCATGGCTTATTACCATGTTTCAGTGTTACACACCTGTAAGTATTAACTTATTCACAGAACCACCAACAGTATTTTTATATCAATGAACAACCTCAAGTGTAATCTGATTTTAGACCAAGATCCACAGCTAGCTACTTGGAATGATGTCAGGCCAAAAAGCCTAATATGTCATTAATCTTTCTCCCATTCAAACCGGTTCAGGTGCCGAATAGAAAGTGTGCGTGTATATGTATGTATGTGTGTGTGTGTGTGTGTGTGTGATGAGGTCCTTCCTCAAGATAATACATTTGTTACACTGCACTCTGCAACACTGGTTACAAATCACTCGAAATAAAGAGATGTTTTGCACCAAGCCGCATGAGTTGTCATTCTGAATGGTTGGATCACATGAGGGCAAAATTGGTTTTCTTCTATCTGCAAAAGGGGCCGTCCGTCTGGTCAAATCCTATGGATGGTTATCTCTTCAAATGTCCGCCCACTTCCTCTATGGCTCTCTTAATCCTGCGATCGTAAACCAAACGGCCCATATAAGGTAAACAGGTGAAAACCAGAGAGAAGGAAACAAGGGACACACATCCCATCCTTGGCCCACCATGAGCTCTCTGGCTCTCTGTGTTAAGGTGGTAACAATGAGTAACATTGAGGATGAACATCTACACGGGGGACACACTGCAGTGCTGGTCATCCAAAATGTTTAATTAAAATACTGTACATGAAAGACAAGGTGAAGGTACTATACCGCTCAACTGGGATCTTCTCTTCAGAAAGGTTGACAAATAGGTGCATATACTCCTTGGCCACGGAATACTATTCAGAGAGAAAATGGTTGTTGTAGGCTATCGTAAGTACAAGATACAATATGCTTTATTGGCCATTTGCAACAAGTACAATGGAATGCTTACTCCCATTCCCTCCCACATTATGAATTTGTAGAACAATACTATAAAATGCGATATACAATAAAAAAAGAACATAAGAACAATGGGGGGGGGGGGGGTAAACTGACTGTTGGTAAAAACACAAGCCCTTTTAATGGCTTGTGGCAGCATTCACTGCTACAGTAAGGAATCAATTGATTGTATTGCCGGTCATTAGTTGATAGTCTCATCAGAAACATGAATGATCATAATATTGATACTTAATCATGTTTGTCATTTATTGTCAGTTATGTATTTTGCCTTATTGTTTTAACACACATGTGTGGCTGCATTTCTCTGTTGCAGACTATTACAAAATGAATACTTTAGCTCGGATTGGTTTGTCAGGCAAAGCGACGTTTAAGAAACCCTTTAGTGTTCTTCTAAATTGTGATGGACTTTGCGATGGAATTTTCTGGAATACATTGGAAACAATTGAATTGATTTTTGATGTACGAATCATAGTGTTCTTCCATCAGTCATCCAGCATGCTTCAGAAAACAACAGAATAGACAATCCATTTCAATATCACTATCCATTATAGGAACGTATAGAGGTGTGTGTGTGTGTGTGTGCGTGTTCATGTGTCTGTGTGTGATTGGGTGCGTGCGTCGGCCCCTTCATGTGTGTATGCGTGCGTGCATCTGGCTCAGGAACGCCCACCTCAGGAGAGGTCCAGTCGAAGCAGTGGAGCTTGTAGTGCTCCACCACCTGTGTGTAGCGCGTGAAGGAGGTGATGTCGGAGCAGTGGGCCGTCTGCACACGGAGAGCCTGTTCCTCAGTCTCACAGCATCTCTGGATCACCTCCACCACCGACGCTCGGATGCACTCTGCCACCTACATCACCATCACCATCATAGTTACAATAAGAGAGATTCAAGATTCAAGATTTTAGAATTGCTTTGCAACACAAGAACAATGGAATGCCATTCTCTCCCGCAGTATGAATTTTCTAAAACACTATACTATAAAAATTAGGTTCAAAATACAAATTAGTACAATTAACAATAAAGTGACTGATGGATGATATGTACATGTGTTGAATTGTGCAAAAAAGCATTTAAAAGCATTTTAAAGTGCCGGTAGTGCAGCAGCAGCATGAATACAGTGCAGAAAACAGTGCAGTATCTGTAATGAGACCAGAAAGTCCAGCAAAAGTATGATAGTGCAATGTAAATATGGATTGACAATGTTATAATAGTGGCACAATCCTAGCAGTTCAGGAGGCCTACTGCCTGAGAGAGAGAGAGTTGGTCTCTATTATGAATTCCGAAAAAGCAACCAAATATGCACATTTATGAATCTATAAGCAGCAAATGTGGAATATTGTTCTTGCAGCATTGTTACCTTATCTGACTTGTCAATCGGTTTCTGGGCTCCATGTCTGGGACCGTGAAGACACCAGACAGGGCATTTGTTGAATGTTGTCAGGTGACTGAAAGCTTGAGTCCCCTGAAAACGCAGAGCCAGATATACGATCCAAAATAGTACAACTCATTTGTAGCACACATTTCAAATTTTACAGTTAAGTTATTTGACCTACCCCTTGTGTTTGTGACTTAAAATGACTTCAATTCTCATGGCAGTGTATCATGTGCCTTGAAACAGTGAGAGCCCAACCTGCTTTCACAGGCAGAAAACCAGCTTGTGTAGGCAGCCCTTAGGCGTCCAGCCCAGGAGGGAGATTCTAGCAAGTAGGTGGAAATTTAGAACTGAACATCTGAGTAAACCGCTCAGACGCAAGAAATGACACTTGGAGATTATTCCGTTATCCATTGCTTTGTTGAGATCCCAGGAGTACAGCTTGTATTGGAATTGTATCTGTAAAAACTATGAAAATGGAACAGTGAAAAGTAAAAAGTAAAACAATCCAAATGCCTTCTCGATATCTCTCTGTGTAGTCACAGCTACACATATGTGATATAAGAGATCTTTCTTCTTTCTCAAAAGGTGCATGTGATCAGATATTAGATAAGTGTTATAAGTGTTAGTCCAGTTTAAACTATAATTTTCCTAAATAACTAACTCTGTAAGTCTTCACTCAGTGAAACCCTGATTAGAATCGGTATCCCTATGATCAGGTTTTGGTCAATTTAGGTCAATGTTCAACCTATCGTTCTTGTTTAGTGTTCTGGAAAAGGCTTAAAGCCTATCAACCTTTCACTAAAGTGTCCACTAGTTATCACAATAAAAAAATAAGTTAAACAAACAAGAAAATGAATGAATAAGTAAAGACAATGACACTTTGTAGATGACCTGAAACCAACCAATCAACCAACCACGTAATCAAGTAATCAACTAATGAACCATTCAACCGATTAACTAACCAATCAACTAATCAATGGGGGACATTTAGCCTGTGAGGCAAATGTGATTACTGACTACACTTTGCCTAAAGATGGTTTGCCTTCAGTAAAGATTTAATTACCTTGATTTCAGTAGCTACATTAATTCCTAAATGGACCGCAGTATTTAATGAGGCGCAACATGCTCCATTCTGCAGTTTCTATAGTGTAGTGGTTATCACATTTGCTTTACACGCAAAAGGTCCCCTGGCGGAACCGGGCGGAAACAACTGGTCTTTGATACACATTTAGAACATTATTGGTAAAAACATTATTGTGAAAAACGCAAACATGATAACCTTTACAGTAACGAAACTGCATTTCACACCTCCTCAAAAATGTGGTAACTTACAAATTCATAAAGCTACTCGAAATCGAGGTTCTGTTCGTAGAGGGTTTGCCCAAAGATTTTGTTCTTTTAGTAAACATCGAAATTCCTCGATTTCAGTTTCTACATGAATTCCTCAATGACCTTGTTTTTATGAGGTGCGAAATGCTGCTCTGTGAAGTTTCCGTAGTGTAGTGGTTATCACGTCGCCTGACACGCGAAAGGCCCCCGGTTCTAAACTTGGCGGAAACAACTTGGCTTTCAATAACATTTACAAGATAAGCAGGAAAACCTGTTGCCACAAGTTAATGTCTCCAAGCATTCACAGAAGGAATACCAATCCATGTAAATATTTGGATCAAACAGAAAGGAGAGGAGAATTGTCCATCTCAAATATGTAGTGTAACACAATGTTTCTGCCCAGTTCCAAATAAAAACAAATGTTATTACTTGTTTACATCACACTACTTTTTAGTTTTTTATTTCTAACTTATTTAGTAGATTATTAGTTCAGTAGATTAGTATAATTTTTTATTATAAAAAATAAATAAAAAAGGTCTTACCATGTACGTTACACACAATCGCCAAACACTCGTGGACTTAAGGACCATTTCAACAACAACCGTAACAAAGGATTGGGACTTACCTGCGGAGATAAGGAGGGACAATGGAGAGCTAGGGGGGGGCACCTGGCCTGGGGGCAACAACAAACGTGCCCGCAGGCCAGGGGTTCCCGTGGCGGCCTCCTGGTTAGGACACGCCAAAGGTGATGGAAACCAGCCCTTCCGAGCATTCTCCTTGCCAATGTCCAGTCTCTGGCTAACAAGACAGATGAACTGAACTGCCATATCGCCTCACAGCGGGTCATCGGGGAGTGTTGTGCCATGACTCTAACAGAGACATGGCTGTCTTCCATGATACCTGACGAAGCAGTGCAACCACCGCGATTCTCTTTGTTTCAGACCGACAGAACAGCCGAGTCTACGGGGAAGAAAAGCGGGGGTGTATGCTGCTTGGTGAACAGCTGGTGTACGGACATGCAGGCTCTTTCACAATACTGCTAATCTAGTCTGGATTAACTGCCCTTTTTATTAACTGAGGGAAATTACCGCTATTCTCATGGCGGCTGTTTACATCCAACCACGGGCTGATGCAAACATTGCATTCCCCATTAAAGCAGGGAACTTCAACCGCTGGAATTTAAAGAAGGTAATGCCAAAATACTATCAACATATCTCATGTCCGACAATAAAGAGAAAAACTCCGGATCCCTGTTATACCACCATTCAGCACCAATGGCAAAGCCGTCTTTAGGCAAATCAGAGCACGACTCTGTGCTTCTAATTCCTGTTTACGAACAAAAGTTGAAGACCACACACACAACTGTGAGTACTGTGCGTCGCTGGACAGACAACGCCATACTACATCTGCAGGCTGGGGTGGAAATCATGGACTGGAGTGTATTCAAGACAACTTACCTGGATGTGTATGCAGATCATGTCAGAGCATACATTAACAGGCCAGTGGAGGAATGCATCCCCACCAAGTCTGTAAGTACCGCTTTCACAACAGGGGACTCCAATCTCTACAAGATGGCCCAGTACGACCTCAGAAAAGCCATAAAGAAGGGAAAATTGGATCACAAAAACAAACAGTTCAGGGGCTCTGACACCAGATATCTGTGGCAAGGAAGTCACCAACAATGACCCCTCCCTGCCAGACGAGCTGAACATGTTGTACACCTGCTTTGAAAGGGGGAACTCTGAGCCTAACAAAAAATTGGACCTTCATCCAGAGGAATATGTATTTCAACTGTCCGAGTCCCAGGTCTGCAGAACCTTCAGGAGGGTGAAGGCAAGGAAGGCAGCTGGCCCAGACGGAGACAACCATTGCCACTACCCAAAAACACCAAGGTAACAGGGCCTCAATGATAATTGTCCAGTGGCTTTAACACCCATAGCCATGAAGTGCCTGGATAAATTGGTCATGACACACAAAACAAATCGGCATCATGTCGGAACAAGGCCATCTCCATCATTAAGGACCACAACCACCTTGGGCACCATCCTTTCTCCTCCTGCGGTCATCGGTACCGCAGCATCCGACCAAGGACTAGCAGTTTCAAGGACGTTTTTTACCCACAGGCAGTGCACTGTTAGGAGTGTTGCCACTATCATAATATTGTCACCAATATAACATTACACTGTCAGTCTTCATACATATTTACTGGGCTCACTGGACTCATTACAGTTGCTGCACTGTTCTGCACTGTACTGCACTGTAATCATGAAGCTGCTGCACTACTGTCACTTTAAAACATTTTTTGCACATTCACCATATGTATATACTGTATCATCCATCAGTCACTGTTATTTGTATTGTGTATAGTATAGTAACACAAATGTAATAGTATATAGTTATAGCATATAGTAGGTAGTATACAGTGTTGTTTATAGCATATAGTATAAAGTATATAGTATATTGTAGGTAGTAGATAGTGTTGTTTATAATATTGTATTTTGCAGTTTGGTATTGCATAGTTTAGTATAGCATAGTATAGTATTGTTGAAATGCATAATGCAGGAGTGAATGGGTAAGCATTGCATTGTACTTTGTCATGTTGCACACCCTCATTTTTTAATCATTCAAATGCTGTATCCCACTGTGTTCTGACAGGCTGTCTCACAGTGTGGTCTGGCACGCTGTATCACAGTGTGGTCTGACAGGCTGTATCACAGTGTGTTCTGACAGGCTGTATCACAGTGTGTTCTGACAGGCTGCATCACAGTGTGTTCTGACAGGCTGCATCACAGTGTGTTCTGACAGGCTGCATCACAGTGTGTTCTGACAGGCTCTATCACAGTGTGTTTTGACAGGCTGTATCACAGTGGGTTCTGACAGGCTGTATCACAGTGGGTTCTGACAGGCTGCATCACACCTGTTCGGGACTTAAATGACAGAGCACTGTAAATGCAACCTTTGAGCATACAACTCACGTTGTTTTTTTGTTTGGGGGATGACGTGTCCTTTGTGTTAAGGCAGGGAGAGCCAGAGCACTAGTATTTCATATAGTATTTTTTAATACACATGACATTAAAGTTGAAGTTGAACTTGAACAGTGCAGTCAACGTGTACGCCAGCAGTCCGCACAGCATTCAACACTCACAGGACTACAGTCTCAGACCTGTGATAGCTACAGTGTAGAGCAGCATCTACTGGTTGGCAAGTTTGGAATATGTAGTCCATATAACTATAACGTTGTGTTGGTTCCTGCTTGCTGTATATTGTTCATCATTATCTGTGTGCTATTATCTGTCTGTGCAGGTGCTTTATATTGGAGTGAAAGGTGGATATGAACAGTGTACAGTATATGTTGTACTTATCTCCTGACTTCTATTCCTTTCCATGTTTTACTGAAATGTGTTAAAAACCACTATAGGTATAACTTAGGTTAAATTAAATTACAAAATGATAGTTTCTATCAAAACAAGTTTTTATTGCATAAACACATTTTGGGTATATCTCAATACAGATTGGATTTTCTTATTTGCATTTAAAATTTTCCATTTGTTTGATAAATATTGCTGTTTTTGTCTCTCATCTAAGCAGCATGCTGACCTTGTTTGGAATTAACTTTTAGTATTTTCTTTTTTACATATTTTTTGTTTGGAGTAATCTTTATACAATGTACAAAATAAAAACTTTTTTTTGTATTAAAAACAAAATTCTAAATAAGTATCAAGACCATGATGGGAATCATAAAATCATTCATACCGGTTGTTATGGATGTATAATATATTCATGTAAACGTCGTGATTCCAATTCCTTCTCCTTACGTCGTCGTGCGAGGCTGTTTCAATGGCACCATTTAGTAAAGACAACATTTTTTTCAATTAAAGTTGAATGCTGGTTTCATGGGACCTTGTGGTGGCCAACAGACAGACCAAAGGGTGAAAAAGACATTACTTCACTTCCAGTGTTGTACAGAGAATATCAAATACAGAGAAAAGCATACATTTTACAGCAGTATACAAAGGACCAGGAGTGAGCACATTCCGTACCAAACAGTGGGACTTAAACACAACAGTGTGACTGAAACCCAACGTGTGCGTGGTGGAGACCATGTGAGAACATGAAACATGAGATGGCTGCCGATGGCGTGACCTTATATTTGCATATATTCATGAAATATCGCCTTCCGGGTTCTCATTTGAATCATAGCTGGTAGATCTGGAGAATGGCTCCTCAAATTTCCACACTAAGTTATTATTAACACATGGATTCAAATAGAGCCCGCTCATTTAAAATTGTGCTGTTAAGAGAAGAAACAAATTACAAAGACCTTGCGTTTTTTTCAATAAGTCTTCAACTTCAAGAATAGCATGAATAGTTCTCCAGTGTTATTCATGTTGACATGAACCCTCACTCTCACTCTCTGCTGATGTCTTCTCCACACACATGCATGTTAGGGCGCATGTTAGGGAACATGACAGGGTACATGTTAGGGTGCATGTCAGGGTAAAGAATAGGGCACATGTTAGGATACAGGATAGGGCCCATGATAGGGCCCATGTTAGGGTACATGTAGGATGCATGTTAGGCTACATGATAGGGCCCATGTTAGGGTACATGTTGGGCAGCTTGTGATGTGTGTTCAGTGAGGTTATACCCTGAGTTAAAACAAGTTTAAATAAGTATTTATTGGGTAAAACAATACAGTGTGGGGTATGTACTGACTTTCCCACAGGCTTGTTCTTTTACATCTGGTGCAGATATTCACAAAACATGATATGAGAGAGAATGAGAGAGACAGAGAGAGTGTGTGTGTGTGTGTTGGTGCAATGGGGGGGGGGGGGGGAAAGAATGCATCTGGGTATGTCCTCCCGTCCATCAAAGCTACAATCGGCAGTGTTGAACAACACCACTCCCTAGCACAGCTCTCAGAGACAACCAGCCTGGAGTGTTTGCCATACACATTCACGCAACAACAACACACCACATCACAAAATATACCCTTTAACAGTCACCTTCAGGTCATCTCTTGAAAAACACTAAACAGCATTGTTGTGCACTGTGAAGTGGTGTCCATTGGTCACCACCCTCTAGCCTTAGCCCTAGAAAATACTACTAATAAATAATACAGACCTATGTTCCCATATGGCATTGGACTCACATCCCAAAGCTGCGTGTCAGAGGTATGCTTCCCCTTGAAAACGCATCGGAAAAGAACAAATCCCAGTGTTTCACCTGCAGTTCCCATTATTAACCACAAGATGGCGAGCTTTTACAAGCGTCAGCCTCTTCTCGCCATACATTCTCAGTTTTTCGATGATGAAAAAAAGAATACGAACTGTATGTTTATATTTAACATATACTGTATATATACAGTGAAATATTGTTAACTACATTAACATCTCGTGTCACCACATATAAAATATACCTATCGGTATGCCTATCGGATAGGACCTGCAACAACAGGACGTGATTTGGCTCTTTGCTCGTTATGTTTTGGAAACCACTTCTGAAAGCCTGAGTTTCGATTATAGACACATACACATGTCATTTAGATTCACGACGTTCAAGACAAGAGTAAGTAAACACCTACTTGCGGCTACATAAAAAGTGCCATCAAATATCTACGGGACTCGAACGCAGTACATTGAGACACAAATTGGACAGTGAACAGTGGTATTTCTGCTTTACACTATATATTATTATTATTATGTGCATTCTGGCTACGGGGGAACCGTTGATGGTCTGGACACGTGTCCATGTCAGCTGTAGTGTATGAGGAGCATATGGGTGGGATTTATTACTCTTTTGTTTGTAGAACATGGCCTCAGTCACATCATGGCTTCATGGGGCAAACATGATCAGCTTCTCTGATACATGAAAACGGTCAATAGGGTTTGAAACTGGAGAGTGGCTCAAAGCACCTGATAGCATGTTATAACGATTTGAGTTAATAAGAAAACCAAGGTTAAAGCATGGGTTACAGTCTTGAAAAAAAAGTTCAATTAAACATCCCGTATTTTTCGAAATGATCGATAAAATATCTAAACAAAGCAAGAAAAAGAATGGTGTAATCGGGCCCACCCGAGTGGAGTAGGGTGTCTTCATTGAGCCCAACAGCGTTCAGAGAGCACGCGCTGCGGTGATTGTGTCCAACAAGACAGGGTGTGAGGTCATGGCTCTGTGGTCCCTTCCTGTGTCTCACACACAGTGACACGGTGTTGGTCACTCCATGCCGTTTCGCAGCATCTGATTGGCCGCGATGAGCATGACGCTGATGATGAACGCCATGGCGAAGGCGCAGATCAAGCTCTTACGGACACACGTCTGGCGGTTCTTCTTCTTGGGGTGAACTGAGGACGAGGACAAAGCAAAGTGTCAGCATCACCCCTTCTGATCACGGTACGTTTCACTGTCACATTTCACCTGAATCAAATAGCTTGTTTGCCGAATGTGGCTAGTC
>CM051011.1:9488074-9530574 GCA_027704905.1 Muraenolepis orangiensis | reverse complement strand
ATGTCTGACTGTGACCTTAAAGGAATACTTTGCCAGTTTTTCACCATCTTTGTAGAAAAGATGGTGCATCTGTGTGTAGAAAAATGATCAATTCCCCTCCATTTTACAAGCATTTAAGCAAATTTATTTTTCTTTTTTTCCACCTTTCTACTGCATTCACTTTTACCGTCAGGCAGGCGATACCTCAGTATCAAGTGCCGCACAAATAGACTCAGAGATAGCTTCCACAGTCAGGCCATCAGGCTGCTGAACAAGGGCGTATAGCATATAACAATGTATATTTTATTACAATGATTTATATATACATATTACTCTTTTTCTGTGCTGATATATTGCATTTTATAAATTGCATTTTTATTTTTATACTGTATATTTAACTTTATACAGTTTTGTACTTTTTTTACTTATTTTATTCTATTCTGTTTTTATTTCATCTTATTTTTATAACTGCTGTCTGTCGTCGGGTATTGCACATAAGATTTTCACTCACTGCTTTATACTTGTGTAAACTGTGAAGTGACAATAAACTTGACTTGACTTGGCATAGATAGCTCCATTGTATGAAAAGCGGAAAAAATAACAATTTTACCGTGGCTCTGGTCATATCTCTGGGACCAGAAACCAGCTTGCCACTATGGGCTCATCCACAAACATGTGCCTTGGCCCCGGTCGACCGAGGTGTGCCCCAGGGCTTTGTGTTTGGGCCCCTTGGCTTTATCATCGACATGCTCTGCTCTGGGTATTCTCCTCCATCTCATTCCAGCTCCACATTAAATATCATACTATCTCCAATCATCTCAATCTAGTATTCACAACAAACTTTTTTGTCATCAGATTGTTTTACTTTCATTATAATGAATTATTATGAATTAATATTATTATTTGAATTATTATTATTAAAATGATGATCCTGATTGGTTGACGAGGGTATGTTTGTCCCTATTAAACCAGACACTCCCTTTGTCCCTATTAAACCAGACATGCCCCTTTGTCCCTATTAAACCAGACACACCTCTTTGTCCCTATTAAACCAGACACTCCCTTTGTCCCTATTAAACCAGACACGCCCCTTTGTCCCTATTAAACCAGACACACCCCTTTGTCCCTATTAAACCAGACACTCCCTTTGTGGAGTGTCTGGTGTAATAGGGACAAAGGGGGCATGTATAAAAATAAAAATAAAAATGCAATATATCAGCACAGAAAAAGAGCAATATGTATATATAAATCATTGTAATAAAATATACATTGTTATATGCTATACGCCCTTGTTCAGCTTGGTCACGCCCCGGTCCTTAACACAATCCACTTGTTCCCCTCACCCTTTACTCTCGCAGAGTGAAACTCGCCCTCTGCAAACCATTCCTTTCAAACACATGCAGAGCAACCTACCCTGTGTATCACAGCGGGCATGATGCCAAGGTCAAGGGTGTGTGTGTGTGTGTGTGTGTGTGTGTGTGTGTGTGTGTGTGTGTGTGGGGGTGTTTGTGTGTGTGTGTGTGTGTGTGTGTGTGTGCACGTGCATGTGTGTTCATGTGTGTATGAATGTATGTATGTGTATGTTTGTGCATATATGCATACGTGCATGTGTGTGTCTGTGTGTGTGAGTGTGAGTGTGTAGTTTGCTTCTCAAAGACAAACAGGGGCGATGTGTAGTGACTGGTGACATGCTGAAGCAGGCAGGACCCATCAATCATGGGAGCAGGTGCCAGACTCCCTGACCCCCCCCCCCCTTCCCCTCCAGCACCTTCCCCCCCACCGGCCAACCACCAGCGGCGGCTCCTCAATCTGTTCCTTATCCTTAAATCCCTTCCCTCAGGGCCAGTGCATGTCACTGTGCATGGATAATGTGCAATGCATATGAATCAAGTCATCTATCCCACTGAAGACAACCCATTTTCTCATAGTGGAGCAAAATGCCTCACCCTGTCTTCATTTAACACTTTGTAAAAAAGTGGAATAGGAATACTAATGGCAATGAATTTTTCCCTATGCGGCTAGTAATGCGAACACAGAGGTTATGTCCTCCTCCTCTGTATTGGTTTTCACTTCCAATCCCTAAAAAGGCTTCAATCAACGTCAAGGAGCACAGACAAGCCTCGCTCCTAATCCTGCAAGCTCAATCTCTTGACCTTGCTACTTTCTCGCAGCTGGTGTGTGAATTGGGTATTGAAATATGGGGACCAAGGTATCAATCCAAATCCAAATCTAAAAATATGCACACCTATGTTTCTCCAGAATCCGTTGAGCCGATACATCGACCAAACTCTAGGTAACTATTATCCCTGCTATTATTTACTGGGGCTAGGATATGGGTCATTAGTTGTCATTTGTTATTGTCATGTTTCAGCCCGGCTCTTCCTAACTACAAGAGCTCAGGAGCACAGGATGTCTCGCCAGACAATAAACACAAGGGGGCTAATAGTCTAGAAGATGGTTGGAAGCAGAGCGGGGTAATCTGACTGGGGAAGACCTTTGACCTGTGGTAAGGTTGACCCACTTCTCCCTCCTTTGCTCTCTTACCTCGTACCTACGGGCCTCAGACACGGATGAACAAAAAGTCCAGTTAGCCTAGGCTAGGGCTTCTCAAACTCCGGACCGAGCATATTTTTAAATCTTCATATCAAGCCACAAACAGACTGTTTGTTGGATCTTTGATAATGCAAGAGAGAGCAAATGAAGCCTCACTCAGAGTGGCCTGGGTTTTGGGCAAATACAAAAAGCCCTTTTCTGATTCAGAAGTAGTCAAGGAGTGCATGACTGAAGTAACTGAGGCTTTGTTGGAGGGTAAGGAGAAACAGGAGATGTCTGAGAAAATTAAGCAGATACCCTTATCAAACTCCACTACAACCAAGAGAGCTGAATAACTTGATAAAGACCTGGTGACACAGCTGACGGATGACATAAAAAATGCAGAGTGCATTTCACTGGCTGTTGATGAATCAACTGACAGCACTGACAACGCCCAGCTATGCATCTTCTTTAGGTTAAAGTGAGGCAAAGGCATCCTTTCGTGAGGACATATTAGGCCTCAAAACCCTCCATGGCCACACCAGGGGGGAGATTTGTGAAGCCATCATGCAGATGCTGAATGAAATGGGAATTGACCCCAAGACTGTGGTGTCCATTGCAACTGATAGAGCTCCAGTCATGACTAGGAGAGAGAAGATGGCTGTTCAGCACCTGAAAGAGCACCACCCAGACCTGCTGTCATACCACTGCAGCATTCAGTCAGTCAGTGCTGTGTGCCAATCTTGGAATAATTGTCTTGTAGACAATTATGAAGCGTGTGAGCAACCTGAGAGCCTCCTCAGCCCTTCAGTAGGGCTGCTATCAAAAATGAAAAACAATTATATATTTATATATATTATATATATTTTATTATATATTATATAGAATATGGAGATCTTCAGGAGTGACATAACAGAGGCACATCTCCACTTTCCAACTCTATTGGAGCAAACTAATGGTAATCACCATCAGACTCATGTTGCATTCCTGGCGAAGCTGGCTGAGAATTTTCAAAAACATTTTGATGATTTCAGTCTGGGTAAGCGTCCTGCTCTGTATTGGATCTCCATTTCTGGTGAAGAGGCACAGAGCATCTTCCCGGGGGCAAATGTTTCATCTCTGCAAACCGAGCTGATAGATCCCCAGGAGAATGTGGCTCTGAAGGAGATGGACTGTGACCTTGTGAAATTCTGGACAAAGATGGCTACTGAAGCAAATGTCCCCCACCTTCAGAAGGTGGCCATTCATTTGCTCACCATATTCGGTTCAACATATTGCTTTGAGTCTGGATTTTCCATGAAACTCATACCACATCAGATTGGCAATTGAACACTTAGTGCCTCTGCCTGGCAATCCCGCCTTTTGTGCCGAGGTTCAAGTCATTGGCTACAGGCTAACAGTACCAGTCTCCCACTAGTTCAAGCCACCGTACTGTACTATTAATGTGTGTGTATATGTTATGAAATGTTGATTTATGTCATGCACTTTATTGGCATTGTTCCAGACAACTGACCTTGAATAAAAATCACAAGTGGACCTTTAATAAAAAGGTTTGAGTACCCCTGGCCTTTAACTGCCGTCAAATATGGCGATTGAGATAACATAGTCGCTGTGTGTTGCCACAGGGCGAGTAAGAACTCAAATGCAGCATGCAGAAAACCAG
This sequence comes from Muraenolepis orangiensis, assembly GCA_027704905.1. Taxonomy (NCBI): domain Eukaryota; kingdom Metazoa; phylum Chordata; class Actinopteri; order Gadiformes; family Muraenolepididae; genus Muraenolepis; species Muraenolepis orangiensis. The sequence continues at coordinate 9,526,400 of CM051011.1, read as the reverse complement.
GAACGGTTGGTGATACTTTTGATATAACAAGATTCAAGATTCAAGATTCAAGATAACTTTATTTATCCCGAGGGAAATTAAGGAAAACAGGTGATCGGATACAAGGCAAAACAGAATAGCGAGTACGATGTCCAAACCAGACAAACCAGGAGGAAGCAGGCAGAAGCATAATTGAGGTCGGGCAGAGGGTCAGGAATCAGGCAAGGCAGGTTGATCTTGGAAAGGCAGGGTCTGGAAGCAGGCAAGACAGGCAGGTCCAAGGCAGGCAGAATCAGGAAACAGGCGAGGCAGGCAGGTCAGAGGCAAGTCGGGTCGGCAACGGGAAATCGGTCCTGGAGTAAACACTGGAGAGTCTTGCATTAATGTCAAGTAAACAAGTGAGTGAACAGGGGAGACTGGGCTGATTGGCAATGCGGCGCAGCTCCGGGCAACAACGAGGGGGGCGTGGCTATCTGGTAGAGTGCGGTGGAAGCGGGGTGAATGGAACGCAGACTGTGACATGGGTGTTTAACATCACCAGGAGTTTCCTACCTTCCCAGATTGACAACTGGAAATGTTTTTTGTTCAGTTTATGTTGCTGGAAAATGATTGTATCCACCAGCCACAGTGACAAAGTTAACTTCAGGTTCTGGCACGGAAGCAGGTTTGTTTCTGCATTACTGAAATCTTATGGATTAATTTATCAGGTAACTAACCCAGTCGTCTTTCTTTTGTGTCTGTAGGTAAATTACATTTAATTATGTTTATTTGTAAAGTATACAGATGCAAACTTTATTGTAAAGGGGGGGCAGTAGCTGAGTCTGTTGGGACATGGCTTGGGAACCGGAAGGTCGCCAGTTCAAGTCCCTGAAACACCTGGGCACTGGTGAGGTGCCCTTAAGCAAGGCACTAGACCCCTACACTGCTCCCCGGGTGCTGTAAATATAACAGCTGCCCACTGCTCCTACTACAAGAATGGGTTAAATGCAGAGAAACACATTTCACTGTCTGTGTACATATATGCGTCTAATAAAGAGGATTTTAGAAAAGATTAAAGATTTTAGATTTAGATGCGATATAACATCGCATTGCCTGCTGTTACATCCATGTGGTTGAATGTGTGTATGAATGGATGAATGTGAGGCATGACTTGTAAAGTGTTTTGGATAAAAGCGCTATAGAAAAGCTGTCCATTACCATTACCTTACAAATATAGCAAGAATTAAAGGGTTTATGTCCAAACCAAACCGGGAAAAACCCATGCATGCTTTCACTTTCAGTAGGCTTGACTAATGTATCTCAGAAAAAGCTGGAGATAGCTCAAACTTATCCAGAATGCCGCTGCTAGAGTTTTAACTAAGACAGACAGAAACCCCCCCGAAATTAGCCTAAATTCCTACACGCATAACACATTTTTTTATTTAACTATTAAATAAGTATCTCATGGAGCTATAAAGTCAATGGCTTCTGCGATCAAAGCCCAAAACATGATGAGAAATATCAACAGAGAGCAAAAGTCACATGAATGGTTATCCACCCCCTGATTGATTCAGGTGGAAGCGACCGCGGCCATCTTTTGAAACGGCTGAGATCGAAAAAAGCTTCAGACGGAATTGTGAAGTGAGGGTTAGAAATAGAAAAAGCAGGATGATAATTTGTCTGCAGCTGGACACAATGTCAGGCTGCCTCACGACCGGATGGGAGGGTGGACCAAAACAAGACCAACAGTGTACCAACAGACCAGCAGACAATACTTAAACCCACACAGAGAGATACAGGGCAGATGCAAAGGATACATAGAGTCATATTTTAGCATTTACTAGAGACCCTGGTCTGGAGATAACAATATCTGGAGACCCTTCCCCAATGGGAAGGGTCTCCAGATATTGTTATTGGTATTGATATTGTCCAGTTTGCTGTTAAGAGATAAATTCACATTGTCAGAGAAGCTGCATTTGATGATACATTAAATACCATTAGCTGTTATTCAAATCCAGCACAATTCTGGAAGGTAGTGAATTCTGCTAAGAATCAGTCAGAGCACACACATTGCCAACTCAAGTTCACAATGAACCACAAATCCTAAATCCCTGTGGAAGTGAAGAAACTCTGAACTATCTCTCAAATACCCTCTCTCGATCAACTTGTCACACAGTAGAAATGAGTCAATCACAGCTTTTTAGCCTGTTTCCGTGCCAATCACCGAAGACAATCCATGTGCACTGAGTGACATTAGTGATGACGATGACATAATAATGAGAGGATAATGATCGTGCATCAACAGCCTGATCAGAATCATCGTACAACTCTGCCATCTTTCACTTGTCTTCTCCGCATCCCCTTCAGCCTGTGTGTGTGTGTGTGTGTGTGTGTGTGTGTGTGTGTATAACAGTAGTTATGTGACACACACACACTCTATGATGCCGTTGTGCACACAGTAAGGAAACATAAACGTGCTAAGACACATTCTATATCTTGGTGCTTATAAAGGCACCTCAGGTATTTTCTGGGCTTTCTGTGTCACTCTTTCATCCCCAGAAAGTCGTTCTGGTTTCTATCCTGCTGTGGTTTTAGTTCTATCCATCTCTCTCTCTCTCTCTCTCTCTCTCTCTCTCTCTCTCTCTCTCTCTCTCTCTCTCTCTCTCTCTCTCTCTCTCTCTCTCTCTCTCTCTCTCTCTCTCTCTCTCTCTCTCTCTCGCTCTCTCGCTCTCTCTCTCGCTCTCTCTCTCGCTCTGTCTGAGATCTCTTTGACTCTATGTCTTTTCATGTATGAATTTCAGTATATTCCATTTTCTTAACATTGGAAAGGCTTTCTCCGGGTATCTGCCCCTCTTTTGCTCACTATCTCCACCAATCTCCCTCACACTCTCTCTCTCTCTCTCTCTCTCTCTCTCTCTCTCTCTCTCTCTCTCTCTCTCTCTCTCTCTCTCTCTCTCTCTCTCTCTCTCTCTCTCTCTCTCTCTCTCTCTCTCTCTCTCTCTCTCTCTCTCTCTCTCTCTCTCTCTCATCTCTCTCTCTCTCTCTCTCTCTCTCTCTCTCTCTCTCTCTCTCTCTCTCCACGCTCGTCTCTCTCTCTCTCTCTCTCTCTCTCTCTCTCTCTCTCTCTCTCTCTCTCTCTCTCTCTCTCTCTCTCTCTCTCTCTCTCCACGCTCTCTTACTCTATCTCTTTGACTCTATGTCCTTTCACGTATGAATTCCAGTATATTCCATTATCTCAACATTGGAAAGGCTTTCTCAGAGTATCTGCCCATGCTCACTGTCTCCACCTCTCTCTCTCTCTCTCTCTCTCTCTCTCTCTCTCTCTCTCTCTCTCTCTCTCTCTCTCTCTCTCTCTCTCTCTCTCATCAAGATAAATGATCAAGGATCCCAGATGCTCTCAGTCTCGTGCGCTGTAGGACCTAGCACCCACCCGGCCCTCCTCTGCTTCCTCCGTGCCTCCTGTTTCTTCCCCTGCGAGGCATCTGCTGCCTCATGTCGATGTGTCGAAGGGACACAGCACCTCCCAGGCCCCCCAGCCTCTATATGGATCGTGGGAACTCCATAGTGTGGCATTTCTCCATTCAATGGTCACCCTGGAGCTCTGGTGTCAGACTACATGTTTCCAGATTTCCTGGAATGGGCCCCAAACTGGGCTAATAACGTCAGACATTGGGGCTAATTACATAAAACATTGGGGCTAATAACATGAGACATTGGGGCTTATAACATGAGACATTTGGGATAATAACTTGAGACATTGGGGCTAATAACGTCAGATATTGGGGCTGATAACATGAGACATTGGGGCTAATAACATGAGACATTGGGGCTAATAACATGAGACATTGGGGTAAATAACATGAGACATTGGGGCTTATAAAGTCAGATATTGGGGCTGATAACATGAGACATTGGGGCTAATAACATGAGACATTGGGGCTAATAACATGAGACATTGGGGCTAATAACATGAGACATTGGGGCTAATAACGTCAGATATTGGGGCTGATAACATGAGACATTGGGGCTAATAACATCCATCCATCCATCCATCTTCTCCCGCTTATCCGTAATCGGGTCGCGGAGGTAGCAGCTTCAGCAGGGGACTCCAAACTTCCCTCTCCCTGGCAACATCGACTAGCTCTGACTGGGGGATCCCGAGGCGTTCCCAGGCCAGCATGGAGATGTAATCACCCCACCTGTACCTCGGTCTGCCCCGTGGTCTCTTCCCAGTTGGATGTGCCTGGAAAACCTCCCTCGGGAGGCGACCAGGAAGCATCCTTACTAGATGCCCGAACCACCTCAACTGGCTTCTTTCTACGCGAAGGAGCAGCGGCTCTACTCCGAGTCTCTCACGAGTGACTGAGCTTCTCACCCTATCCCTCAGGGAGATACCAGCCACCCTCCTGAGGAAACTCATTTCGGCCGCTTGTATTCGCGATCTCGTCCTTTCGGTCATAACCCATTGCTCATGGCCATAGGTGAGGGTAGGAACGAAGACTGATCGGTAGATCGAGAGCTTTGCCTTCTGGCTCAGCTCTCTTTTGGTTTCAACGGTGCGCCAAAGTGCACCCAATACCGCTCCCGCTGCACCTATTCTCCTGTCAATCTCATGCTCCATCCTCCCCTCACTCGAGAAGACCCCGAGATACTAGAACTCCTTCACTTGGGATAAGGACTCCCTCCCTACTTGGAGTAGACAATCCACCGGTTTCCTGCTAAGAACCATGGCCTCAGATTTGGAGGTGCTGATCCTCATCCCAGCCGCTTCACATTCTGCTGCAAACCGATCCAGTGAGTGCTGAAGGTCACATACTGATGACGCAAACAGGACCACATCATCTGCAAACAGCAGCGATTCAATCCTGAGCCCACCATACTGAAACCCCTCCCCTCCATGACTACGCCTTGAAATCCTGTCCATGAAAATCACAAACAGGATGGGTGACAAAGCGCAGCCCTGGCGGAGGCCAACACCCACTGAGAACAGGCCTGACTTTGTACCGAGAATCCGGATACAGCTCTTGCTTTGGGAGTAGAGAGATTGGATGGCCCTCAACAGTGACCCCCGCACCCCATACTCCCGCAGCACCCCCCACAGTATTTCCCGAGGGACCCGATCATATGCCTTCTCCAAATCTACAAAACACATGTAGACCGGATGGGCATACTCCCAAGCCCCCTCCAGGATCCTTGCAAGAGTGAAAAGCTGGTCCGTTGTTCCACGACCAGGGCGGAATCCGCATTGTTCCTCTTCAATCTGAGGTTCGACTATCGGCCGAACCCTCCTTTCCAGCACCTTGGAGTAGACTTTCCCAGGGAGGCTGAGTAATGTGATACCCCTGTAATTGGCACACACCCTCTAGTCACCCTTTTTGAACAGGGGTACCACCACCCCCGTTTGCCACTCCTCAGGCACTGTCCCAGACTTCCACGCAATGTTGAAAAGACGTGTCATCCACGACAGCCCCTCAACACCCAGAGCCTTTAGCATTTCTGGACGGATCTCATCAACCCCTGGGGCTTTGCCACTGCGGAGATGTGACTACCGCAGTGACTTCCTCCAGGGAGATTGATGTTTGCCGTCCTTCATCCTCCAGCTCTGTCTCTACCATTGAGGGTGTAGTTGGGTTAAGAAGTTCCTCAAAGTGTTCTTTCCACCGCCCGATCACCTCCTCAGTTGAGGTCAGCAATGTCCCACCTTACTGTACACAGCTTGGATGGACCCACGCTTCCCCCTCCTGAGGCGCCGGATTGTGAGACATTGGACATTGAGACATTGGGACATGAGACATTGGGGCTAATAACATGAGACATTGGGGTAAATAACATGAGACATTGGGGCTTATAAAGACAGATATTGGGGCTTATAATGTCAGACATTAAGGCTAATAACATGAGACATTGGGGCTAATAACATCAGAAGGGAGAACTCAGAGAAGCTTAAGGAGGGCTTCCCTCAAGCTGCTAGTAAGAGGGTTATCTCTGGTCCCCTGCTCTTTTCCCTTCATCTTGGTGAAATTAGGTTCAGTCTGCTTCACCATTTTCACCTGGGGTTAAAAAAAGCTATTGAAATTGAACAAACATTACCTTTGCAGATTATCTCAATGTATTTTTTTTAATAGACCTGCATTGTTAAAATGAGATGGGATTCATCCTAATTAGGCTGGCTCCAGGCTACTGATGTTAAACATGAGGCTGGCACTACTGCTCTGTTTGAAACCTAGCAGGTCCAAGCCTGTCATACATACAAGCCTTAATACCCCAGCAGACCACTGTTACTCAGTCCAGGCTTGGGCTGTTATCAGAATCCAATCCTGTCTTACCAGTATCAAATCCTCTCTTACCAGTATCAAACCCTCTCTTACCAGTATCGAACCCTTTCTTACCAGTGTCCATCCCCCTCTTACCAGTATCAAACCCTCTCTTAACAGTATCAAACCCTCTCTTACCAGTATCCATCCCTCTCTTACCAATATCTAACCCTGTCTTACTAATATCCAACCCTGTCTTTCCAATAGCTAACCCTCTCTTACCAGTATCAAACCCTTGCTTACCAGTATCCAACTCTGTCTTTCTAGCTACCCTTAATTCCCCTCTTCCCCTCTGAACAAGTTACTCAATTGACAATTCCTGTTAGGTCCATTGCTAGACATTATATACAATGTTCAGAGCGTACTGTAGCTACCTCTGATCTAACAACGGATCCCCTGCGGTCCCATACCACTGCCTCCTTACTGCCTCCACCCCAGCCTCCATAATTCATCCACACACTAAACAAATATTTGAAGTGAACTTTAATAGATTCTGATCTTATCCAATAGGAGTGATAAAAGCTAGCTAGCTGGCATTAGGGATACGTGACAAAAGAAAGTTCAATTATGAGACCCATCATACATTTATCCTAGTAACATTTCAAATACATTAGAAATTCCGGACATTGAACATTTTAGCATTTACTGGAGACCCTGATCTGGAGATAACAATATCTGGAGACCCTTCCCATTGGTTTGTAGTTAAGAGATACATTCACACTGTCAGAGAAGCTGCATTTGATGATACTTTAAATACCATTAGCTTTAGCTGTTATTCAAATCCAGCACAATTCTGGAAGGTAGTGAATTCTGCTAAGAATAACAATGCAATTACTCTACCCACACATGTACATTTAGTGAAAAAGTCAGTGCCTTACATCTGATGACAAGGAAATATGCCGCTTTTTAAAAACATTTTGCTGCAGCTCGTCCCCTCATTGACAATGGGAGCATGGGATCTGGTACATCTATGAGTATGTAACCCACAAACGGATACTGTAAGTACATACTGTAAGTACATACTGTAAGTATACTGTAGGTCATATCTCTTAGTGTGTAGGAACTGGAGAACGTGTTGCCGTTGACTCCAATGAAGCAACCAGACAGTCTGGACTGTTCTTTCTTCGACTCTCTGCTATGATGACTTGAGAACACATTTTTCATTTAACCATTTTGTCAGGTATGATTCCCAAAGTGTGACTCCACTGCATGAAGGAGGAGATAATACTGACCTAAATGACTATGGCCACATCTCTAAAGTCATTAGTAAACAATCAACTCTACAATTCTATGATATTCAAGGATGATATTTACAAAACATGTAAATATCATCTGTCACTACATTGTTCTTTTTATGTTCATTTTTATTGCATATAGTATTTTTTATAGTATTGTTAAAAATTCATACTGCGGGAGGGAATGGGGGAGTAAGCATTCCAATGTACTTGTTGCAAATGGCGAATAAAACATCTTGTATCTTCTAACTCAGTCTTTTGTGTTGAGCCCTCACCCGACAGTTGATCCTTCCCTGCTTTTACATGGACTATTAAGTATTGGATGTGACCCAAATGCTTATAGATGGCCTCACAACTACCTCTTTGATAGACAGCAGTGGGTTTAAGTGGGTTACGTCGAATCTGCACTTTTAGCAACTCTCGGAGAGTTCAATTTAAAGGCCGGCTTTTTTCGCAATGTTATGTATAGTAAGTATAGTATAGATAGTGTTTTGTCTTTAAGTACCTGTAATGGCCATCCAATCGGCTATTAACAATCTGCAATATATCTTTTAATGTTCTTCAAGAGGCATGTACTGATCTCAAACGTGTGTTAAATGTTGAGAAAAGAGCAAATCAAATCTCTAAATCTCGCAAACTTCACATTAGCACTACGGAAAGATTTAGGCATCTTATTTGATGATAAATCCACAGTTAATTTGGCTTTCTGAAAATAAATAGGCCCTGGCCTTCATGGCATCATTGAAAATACAGGTTGAATGATTAATTAAAAAAGGTCCAAAGACCATATAAACTCCTGCTCCATGTTAACGATAGACAGTGTGTTTCTGGTGGCGGCTGTCTGTCATGTGCAGGAAGACAAATAGATCTGCATGATGTCCCTGATACAGAACACATTCTCAATCTACCTTTATGAAGCACCTTGTCGGCTAGTCGGTGAGTCATCGCTCCGACAGTAGGAGACGAGGAGAGAGAGAGAGGGGGCTTCACAGCAGCTGTCACTCACCCACCTCCCCTTCATGCCCACACACCCACTCTACCCCCCTCCCCCCCCCCCCTCCTGTTGGCGACTATACCATGAATCAAAACCGGCATGTGAAAAAGAAGCTATTTAAGTGCGAGACTTTCCTTCAGGTTTAATCAACCCCTCACCAGTCAAGGACTTTGAAGCTTCAACACATCAGGGGTGCCGTTTTCGTGAACAACGGAACGTTTACCCACAAAGTCTCTGGGCTTCTGACTCTCCATTCATCCCCGTGATTAGACACAGCTGTTCGAGTAGAACCCAAATAACAGCACAGGATTGTCGCTTGCAGCTGACATAAGAACACAAAACAATAAGAGGCTCATCTAAAACCACGGTTTGCACATAAGCAAGCGTTTAGACTTTGACTGAACGTGGGGCGTGTTGTGATGAAAACATAACTTCACACATGAGTGTGTGCGTAACGGATTTGATCAAAGGCCAAAAAAATGAAACAGAAAAGAATAGCAAAAATGGACCGATTCAAATCTATTTAGTGTGTGTGTGTGTCAGTGTGAGATAGAGAGTGAATGTGTATTTTTGTAACACCAGTAGTTCAAGGAAGTAAACTAAGTCTACAAAGTCCTCTCACCTGCCAGAAGATATTGTCGATGGTAGTGCCAAGGAACCCTTCTCTGTTGTCAGCGGAGAGCAGTTTGGGTCCCAGTATTGTCATGAACTCTTCGAAATCCACCTGGCCATCCCCTGCAAAGAGAAAATACAAAGTGTGCCGCACACACACACACACACACACACACACACACACACACACACACACACACACACACACACACACACACACACACACACACACACACACAAACACACAGTTAGTCAGGAAGGTGAAGAGGTAGAAAGACAGTCAGACAAGTGGAGGAAGACAAGTGAGACAGGTGAAGAGGAAGAGAGACAGTGAGACAGGTAGAAGTAGAAAGACAGTGAGACAGGTGGAGAGGTAAAAAGACAGTGAGACATGTGGAGGTAGAAAGACAGAAAGGTGGAGACAGTGAGACAGTGAGCCAGGAGACACTGAGACAGGTGGAGGAAGAAAGACAGTGAGACAGGTGGAGGAGTAGAAAGACAGTGAGACAGGTGGAGGTATAAAAACAGTGAGACAGGTGGAGAGGTAGAGAGACAGGTGGAGAGGTAGAGAGACAGTGAGACAGGTGGAGGTAATAAGACAGTGAGACAGGTGGAGAGGTAGAGAGACAGTGAGACAGGTGGAGGTAATAAGACAGTGAGACAGGTGGAGAGGTAGAGAGACAGTGAGACAGGTGGAGGTAATAAGACAGTGAGACAGGTGGAGAGGTAGAGAGACAGTGAGACAGGTGGAGTTAGAAAGACAGTGAGACAGGTGGAGGTATAAAAACAGTGAGACAGGTGGAGAGGTAGAGAGACAGGTGGAGACAGTGAGACAGTGAGACAGGTCGAGAGGTAGAATGACAGGTGGAGAGGCTGATGGTGTTCGGTATCCCTTAAGACCCAAACATAATGGGGTAGAAAATGACATGCCTTCTATTTCCAGAGGGAAGTGCATCTAAAAGCGGCTCCCACACACATGAGACACTTCTCAAAAAAACACACAACTTCCCCCCCTCGAAAAAAAATGGCTTGTCTTCTGCCTCCCTTAAAAAAACAATGTTTACGCAGGGGGCTGTCCGACAGCACCCAACTACTGTCACCCCGGTGCACTGTGCCAGCTCAACACTGGGCAGATGTGCGTCCCCTATGCATTGCACGTCCACAATTAAAGGTACCATTTAAGAGTTGTAAAGAGAGAGAGAGAGGAAGAGGAAAAGATTGGTAGTTAAAAAATATAGAACATATTCTCTGCTTTTATACAACAACTATCAAACAGTATATTAACACACACACACAACTATGTGTACATACACACATATACACACGCACGCACGCACACACACGCACGCACGCACGCACACACACACACACACACACACACACACACACACACACACACACACACACACGCACGCACGCACGCACGCACGCACACACACACACACTTATGAAAAACAGAAAGCCATTAGATGCCGGATTGGAGCTTGGTGAATTTTCCCGGTGGTTTGTGAAGACAGAGCAATTTGTCACAAGCCAGATCAGCAGGCAAGCGCTACTTTAAGCATAACACACACTCACTGTGTGTGTGACTGCATAACTTAATGTATGTTGTGAAAGAATGTCGTTTCAACCAAATTATATATTACAACAATGGTAAGGTATGTTTGTTTCATTGGTGCCGCACAAAAACAATACAACCCCTAGTGTTGTTTTGAGTAAATAAAACATGTCACGGGACACTGGTATTGTCAGAAACTAATTTCTGCATGTAAGACTTATGAGGGGAGAAGCCATTCCCAGAGCTGTAATGCGGGCTGCTTATAGGTTGTAAAAAAAACAGCATGAATGATGATGTCATCTTTTTGTCGGTTTCTTCCCTGGCGACGGTGTTTTGTCATCCATGTGCCATTCGCAGAATACCCATTAACGACTGCCATGGGACTGACTGATTGGCTGGTTGGGTTTGTTTTTTTAGGAATGCATGATGGCGATTGGTCGAAATAAAGTGAGGCGCCTCGTTACCACACATTTTACATTTCAGAGCCAGTCCCATCAATCATGCTTCAAGGACATATAAATAGTAATGTATAATATATATTTTATTGAATTTTTCTACGTTTTAAATACCATCAACAACCGTAAAAGGCCCAACCCATTAAAAGTGAATTGAAATGTGTTTGGAATTGACCTTCAATATTCATAATGGACTGCAGAATTTAAAATATGCAAGAAAAATCAGTTGAAAACACGCAACTACTTAGATCTACTTAGAAACAGTTGCAGGGAAGTTGCAGTCTAAAAATCCAAAAGCAAAGGTTATATCCATTATCTCATCCGGAAGTGTAGTATTTTTGTACCGTATCCCCCGTCTTAAATTCTTGAATAATTCATACGATCATATACATTTCAATTCGATTATCTATTAATTATTCTTTGTTATCAATCATCGCATACAACATTTCTCCTAGTTGTTTTCTCCTAGTTTACCAAAATATCAAAGAAACACATTGAAGATAACCTACATGTTAGATTCAGTTGAACGTATTCACAATACGTTTTAGGACATAAACCGGTGAAATTGTTTAGTTTGTTTCCCCCCAGTGGCACTGAGGGTGAACAAAGTGGGTCCCTAAACGCTCACACTTGGAACAATGGTGCACACATCCAGCAGTGCTCCTGAGACCACCTCCTCGTTAATCAAACCCCTGACGCGTGTGAGACCACACGACGAGTGCTCTAGTTAGTACAACCAGAGAGGAGAGAGAGAGAGAGAGAGAGAGAGAGAGAGAGAGAGAGAGAGAGAGAGAGAGAGAGAGAGAGAGAGAGAGAGAGAGAGAGAGAGAGAGAGAGAGAGAGAGAGAGAGAGGGTAGAACAATTAAGAGTAAAGCAATGACAGGCAGAGAGCTAGAGAGGGAGAGGGAGAGGATGAAACAGTCGGGGTGAGAGAGAGAGAGGCAGAGAGAGAGAGAAAGAGAGAGAGAGAGAGAGAGAGAGAGAGAGAGAGAGAGAGAGAGAGAGAGAGAGAGAGAGAGAGAGAGAGAGAGAGAGAGTAACGGCAACAGACGGTAACCTAAACAAGCGTTCAGAGCAGGGTTCATAGCCAAGGTAATGATATTTACACTGAGGCACAGATCTCTCGGTAGGTAGGTGGTTTGCAACCTTTTTTTCAGTACTGTACCCTCAAAAAACTCTAGGATGTCGTCCCCCCCCCCCCCACCGAACAAATGACTTTGTTGTGAAGCTGTGAATGCGGCACATAGACTAGACGGAGATGTAATACCGTTGCCTATCATTTCAACATTAGCATTAGCAACAATTTGCCACACACCAAATTAATTGCCTGAATTGCCTTCCTGTGTAACCCCAGGCAAAAAGCAATCTGTGTTCTCATACTTCCTATGAGCCGTGTTGTTAGTGAAGAGTCCCAGGAGAGAGGAGAATAAGAACATAAGAAGAATAACAACACAGGCAAGGAGCCTGAAATTGTTTTTGGAACGAAGCGTTTGACAAAGCACTATCCGAAAACATGTAATGGAAACCGATATCCCTCTATTGAAAGTCCCCCCCTCTCTGTCTCTGTCTCTGTCTCTGTCTCTCTCTCTCTCTGTCTCGCTCTCTCTCGCTCTCTCTCTCTCTCGCTCTCTCTCGCCCTGGTGGAGAACGGCTGCTATTACACTGTGCTGTCAGACCATGAGCAGCAGCATCAGCAGTAGCAGCAGCACTGCTCTGACCATTCATTCAGCCTAAGAGGTGTTATGGTGGTCAGATCCTGACTCCTAGTGTGTGGATGATGCACAGCGCTTAGGGCAGCCTTGGTGGTTTGAGGCGGTCATCGGAAATCAATGGCCTCCTCTTGTGTGACACACTGTCATTTGTGTGAGACTTAAAGGCTTAAAGGCCAATCATACGCACACTCCCTGCTCCATCCAGGGCCAAAATAGCAATGTTCTTCCTCTCTGGTTACAGCATTGAGTTAGCCTGTATAGGCACTGTTGTTCACTGATGTTGTAATCTCATTTGTAGTTGTTTCAGCTGTGTTTATTTAAATAAATAAATAGTATCTCCATATTGTCATTCTCAAAGTAAGGCAAAATCAACGTGTAATATGTTGCCATCTGAACTTTGTTTGCATTCATTTGTATCTTCCCATGACACTGACCACAATGAATTAACTCAATGAAGGAAATGAAGTCAATGAAGGAAAAACTTCCGCAAAGTTCTGGAGCAGGATATATCCTTAAAAACGGTCAAAAGCCATGCATTGTTGTTGTATAAAGGATGGATGTATAAAATAGGTTTGTTCACCAAAAACTGCGTTACAAGCCGAGCTCCTGTGTGGGTGTAACGCATATGGACTGTATACAATACAGTCAATATGTATAAATGACTATTAATATATCACATCCTACTTTCCTCCTACACGTCCTAAAGCTACACTGGCAAGTGAAGTACAAGAGTTTGAATCATAGGCTATTTCAGTGGGTCTCAACTTTTTTTGTCAGGCCCCTGTTTGTTAACAAGAAGTAACACTGGCCCCTTCACATCGTTCTTGGTAACATGAAAAAACTTGAACAGGCATTCCTCCCTTCAAATCAAATGAATGAACCACTCATTTAATTTGTTTTTCAAGTCATATTTACAGAACAGCAAATCCTCAGACAAATAATGTCCCCAATGCATCGCACATCAGCTACCAAAACACAGTCCATCACTTCTCCGTCACGTCAACTTGTAGAGAAAAGTGTTTGTTTGTTTTTCCCCGTAGAATTTATAGTCGCTGTTGTTAACATTGTCAACAGTCCACGCACGGCCGTGGTGTTTACAGTCACCGTTTTGCTGTAACATTGTGGACAGGCAGTTCGTCTTCTTGCGGAGCTTCGAGATGCCACAGGTGAGAGAGACATATGGTGTCGCCGTATGGGCCGTGCGCACGATGACATCATTTTTGGTTCACGCCGCACATTATTGGTTCAAGTTGACGCACAGCGGATATACAGTAAGTTGTTTTGCGGTAGTCGATTGATAAAAAATATTCACCTTCATTGACGATGGGCTTTAAATATTACATGTGATAGTAATATTTTGTCATCTGAATTCCATATGCATTTGTATTCGTCAGGCCAATCAGATCAGGGCAGGGAATGGAGAGAGAGAATATGAGAATATGAATGTATCAATGTCGAGGATGCTACCTGCCACTACAGTGACTTATTTGGGCTTCTCCTGACAACAAGGACATTATTGTAGTTTGAGAATTGTTAAGCAGACAGAGCAGATGGTATGAAATGTTAGCGCTCCTCCTGAGTGTGTGTGTGGTGGTGGCTGGTTTAACCCGTGTTCCTTGATTACCAAGGACCCACAGGTGTGCAGCCTCACCAGCCCCTGCTTCTCATTAATCACCTGGCCCCATGACTGGGGCCAGGTGAGGCTGCTTCAACCAGACACCAACCACACACACACACACACACACACACACACACACACGCACACGCACACCACACACACACACACACACACACTCCACAATGAACAAGAATAAACTGTTAGTAATTGATTTTCAAGACATTTAATTTGGGGGAAGGATAGACTATGAAACAGAAGCTTATGTCTGTAGACAATAAACCTAAACTATAATGTTCATCCCCCCGTGTCTGCATCTTCAAGATTCAAGATTCAAGATGTTTTTAATGTGTAACATTAAAGTACAACTGAATGCCTACTCCATTCACTCCTGCATTCTGAATTTCAACAATACTATGCTATGCTATACTTTAATATGCAATACTTGACTATACTATAAACAACACATTATACTATCTACTATAAACTAAACTATATACTATAACAACACTATACTATTACACTACTATACACAATAAAATTATAATAAATAACAATAAATTGTCTGATGGATGATACAGTATACATATGGTGCAAAAAGCATTTTAAAGTGACAGTAGTGCAGCACCGTAGTGATAAGCACAATAAACACATTGCAGTACAGTGCAGAACAGTGCAGTAACTGCAATGAGTCCAGTAAGTCCAGCAAAGTATGATAGTGTAATTGGTGAAAATGTTATGATAGTGGCAGCACTCCTAACCTCCTAGTTCAGCAGGCATACTGTCTGTGGGTACAAACTGTCCTTAAACCTGCTAATCTTGGTTTGGATGCTGCGGTACCGTCAACTGGACCGCAGAGGGGAGAAGAGATGAGCATGACCTCTGTGTTGTGGGTCCATGCCAGGTCTGTAGTCCCAGAAAAACGGAAGCAACTGACGATTTCAACTGATATCCCGTCCAGACTGATCTGAGCTCTGAAGTCTCGCTTATCAGGCCGATGACTGTGTTGTTGTCTTCAAACTTGATAATCCGATTGTGGCTGTACAGTCATGTGTGTACAGTGAGTACAGCCAGGGCCTGAGGCCAGCAGCCTTGAGGAGCTGTTAAGGAACAGAGTGGATGAGATTATGTTTCCAATCTTCACCACTTGAGGCCTGCCCACAGGAAGTCCATAATCCAGTTACCGATTCGTCCAATGCAATGTTCGCATCAGCTCTTGGTTGGATGTAAACTGCCGCCATGAGAATACAGAGATTTCCCTAGGTGGATAAAAAGGGCGACACTTGATTGAGACTTCATTTCACACTAAATGAGCAGTGTTGAGAAAGGACCAGTTGTTGTTCACCAAGCAGCATACGCCCCCACCTTTGTTCTTCCCCTTGGCTCAGCTGTTCTGTCAGTACGAAACAAAGAGAATCCCGGTGGTTGCACTGCTTCGTCAGGTATCACGGAGGTCAGCCACAGCTCCTTTAGGATCTTGGCGCAACACTCCCTGATGTCGCGCTGGGAGGCGATACATCAGTTCAGTTCGTCAGTCTTGTTAGCCAGAGACTGGACGTTGGCAAGGTTCAAGTTCAAGTTAAGTTTATTGTCACTTCACAGTTTAGTATAAGCAATGAGTGAAAATCTTATGTGCAATACACGACGACAGACAGCAGTTCTAAAAAACAGAATAGAATAAAAAAGTACAAAACTGTATAAGTTAAATATATAAAAATGCAATATATAAAATGCAATATATCAGCACAGAAAAAGAGCAATATATATATAAATCAATGTAATAAAATATACATTTTTATATGCTATACACCCTTGTTCAGCAGCCTGATGGCCTGACTGTGGAAGCTGTCGCTAAGTCTATTTGTACGGCACTTGATACTGCGGTATCGCCTGCCTGACGGTAAAAGTGAGTACAGTTCGTGGCTGGGGTGGGCAATGTCTTTAATGATGTGTTTGGCCTTGGCCACGCACCGCTGGTTGTATATATCCAGGAGGGAGGGGAGCTCACCTCCAACGATATACTGGGCCGTCCGCACCACCCTTTGAAGCGCTCTGCGCTCGAGTGCGGTGCAGTTCCCGTACCAGGCGGTGATACAACACTCTCGATGGTGCCGGTGTAGAATGTTCTCAGGATGCGGGGGCCCATGCTGAATTTCCTCAGACGCCTGAGGAAATACAGGCGTTGTTGGTCCCTTTTCACCACGTGTGTGGTGTGCGTGGACCATGTCAGGTCCTCGGAGATGTGCACGCCGAGGAACTTGAAGCTGCTGACCCTCAGTACTGCAACACCGTCGATGGAGATAGGGCTGTGCTCTCCTCTCTGCTTCCTGTAGTCCACGATCAGCTCCTTGGTCTTCTTGACGTTGAAGGACAGGAGAATGCTCGGGAGGGCTGGTTTCTATCCCCTTCGGCGTGTCCTAACCAGTAGGACTTTTAATCACCGGTATAAAAAAGTAATATTTCACTGTTTTAGTGGATGGGAAAGATTGATGCGTCTCTACCATAAGTAAGGCTGCCGGCCCCAGGGGTGCCTTCAATCTGAGAACGGTTCTGAGCATTGTTACTGTGGAGTGTGTGTGTGGTTGGTGGCTGGTCTGAGTTAGACCGATTACTCTATGGCTGGTGAGGCTGCAAACCTGTGGGTCATCATTTATCAAGGCCCACAGGTTAAAACAGCCACCACCACACACACTCGAGAAGAGCACTAGCATGTACCATCTGCTATGATCACAGTGATTTAAACTCAAGCAATAGACCATATTCTTCATCAACCTGTATCATTGTCTTCGGGAGGAGCCATTTTAATGGCTGGTGGCAGCGTCGTCTCCTACAGTTACGGTTTTAGGCTTGAACAAAACAGTGTGAAACAGGCTTTGAGGTACATTTTCTGTCATTTGGTGGACCTGACAGACGTGTTACCCAATCACGTGTAACCCAAACCCACCCTTTGACAGTCATTCTTAATTGTTTCCACACTAAAACTGGAACTACGCACACAACGCTGAAAACTTGAAGCTCATGGGTCAACAAAGATTTCTGCACAAAATCTTAGCACAATTTTCATAATCAAGCCTTGTTTGTTCACATGGAAAACACTGGCCTTCAAATGACAAACTCAAATTACCAATTGGTCTCACTCACACACTACACCTGCTCAAACTCAATTGGCTCAACTGCTCAATTATCTGTCTGAGCATAAAATACACCTTAGACCAATACATCCATTGTACCGCCTGACAGTCTAAGCAAGTCTTAGACACAAAACTTCTATCTATTTTGACAAAACTCATAATTGCACTGATAACAGACAACTGATTGTACTGTAACAATGCTCAGTGTGACACATGATGGAACGGGTTGTGAGTGTAGCCCCAGTGGACCTCGTTGGCAGGACAATACAGTACATGTTATGTCCTCATGAGGCCAAAGCCTAAGTACAGCATGGTTGTGTTTTAAATGTATCACACCAGTGTTTAATTGGTGCTCTGTAAGACAAACATTCAAAAGCTGTGTGTATTGTTTTGTCAAAAATAATGTTTTGATAGGAGAGAACATGGCCGTGTTTTGGGGAAAAAAATGCTAACTTGATTGGGATGTTCTGCTTTTCTAGGCGGCAAGGTAAGTGACTGTAACAGTGAATGTACTGTTTCATCAGGCTCCGATAATTCTTTGAAAAAAACCCCGCAACAAATGGCTTTCTCAGTTGCCATAGTTGCAACGCTTGCGCAACACAACAGGATCAGGTTCAGGTTCAACACACCAGCGTTACTGTTTAAACGTTTTGTTACACTTTGTAACTGACCTGAACGCGCCTCAGGTCTGTCACATCAATGTTTATTCAGCAGGTTACCAGGTAACCCTATCAGCCAATTGGAGGTTATTCATGCGATATGTTAACCTATCCAGGGAGTCCTCTAATGCAAACCAATGCATAAGACATAGACTTAGTGTGGCTCTCTTACCTGATGCTTTGCCCTCACCCAGCCAAGCCTAGCCTGGTTCTACCAGTCTATCTGGCGAGGTCTTTCAGTCCTTTTCACAAGAGGTTTCTGTAAGCGGGTGATTTGAAGTGGGTGATTTGACACCTTCACCCAATCAGATTAACGTAACGTCCCCATCGTGGACGTCACAAGCTGATAGCGCTCTTTCTGAATCTGTGGGTCTAAGGACAGTGAACAGACGGCTCACGTCTTAGTCTAAATTAGTATGTCTATTTCAGCTAAACCTAAAACCAAGCCATCCCGTAAAAGCAATTTATTTTCTAACGCACCCCAACCACACAAACTAAAACTAATCTCGATTGATAAATAGCTTCAGGATAATTTTTACATCTTCCCCTCTGCAGGCTAGGAAAGACCTCTATGTGCCTCATTTTGTACAAATTATTTTTGTGTTGTGTTTTGGGAAAAAAAACAAAAACTTGTTTACTGTTCAACGGCAAATCCTTTTTGTCTCGCTTCATTTTATCGTAGAGCCCTCCTCCCTTGTGTGTGTGTGTGTGTGTGTGTGTGTGTGTACGTGTGTGTGTGTACGTGTGTGTGTGTGTGTGTGTGTGTGTGTGTGTGTGTGTGTGTGTATACGTGTGTGTGTGTGTGTGTGTATGTGTGTGTGTGTGTGTATACGTGTGTGTGTGTGTATGTGTGTGTGTGTGTATACGTGTGTGTGTGTGTGTGTGTGTGTGTGTGTGTGTGTGTGTGTGTGTATACGTGTGTGGGTGTGTATATGTGTGTGTGTGTGTGTGTGTATGTGTACGTGTGCATGTGTGTGTGTGTGTACGTGCCTGTGTGTGTGTGTTTGTGTGTGTGTGTGTGTGTATGTGTGTGTGCATGTGTGCATGTGTGTGCATGGCCCTCACCGTCCATGTCGAGCCTCTGCATGATGATGGCCAGCTCCACCTCACTGGGCATGTACCCTAGCGAGCGCATGGCCATGCCCAGCTCCTGCTTGGAGATGAAGCCGTTTCCATCACGGTCCAGAATACGAAACGCCTCTCGGATTTCTGGGAAGAATATAAATACATAATAATGAAAACACATAATGTTAAAACTATATCCTAACGTTACATTTTTCTTTCTGTGAGATTTAATAGTTAAGCGAATAAAAGTGATTGTCCGCTTACATGTAATAAGATGTTTAACTAGAGGGCCCTCAGTAGAGCCCATACCTCCACCACTCCAAAACGTCCCCTTTGCCAAATGTCTGAGGCTGAACAATCACTCTAAAGCCTCAGTCACACACATTGCCGATTATGGCTCCCGTTTGAGATCAGACAGCGAAAAGTGAAAAAGTTGGATTACTATCCTCAATGATCTGGAATGTCCTATCATTGTCTGAACGCAGTCGTATACGTTCGTAACAGAGTCCTACGGATAGGGAAAGGTCCGAGAGGTCGGCCAAGCACTCCAGACAGTGTAGTGCGTCCCGTAACATTAGGGAAACTCAGCTGATTTTGTCTAGTCGGATTAAAATTGTGACTATGTCGTGACAGATTCAGATTCTGCTGCATCGGATCAAAATCGTAACCATGTCCTGTGTTGTCTGGACGATGTCTGGACGGTGTCCTGTGGATCGGAACACTGTCGTGATGAACGGGCATGATTTGGAGAAATTTGTCATTGCCGTTTCTTGCCTATTGAGTCCAGATTGCGTCCAGATCTTGCCGAATGTCTAACGGAGGTCTTCCGTCAGCGTTGATTCACTGCCCGGTCACTGTCTGATCTCTGTCGGATCGGGAGAATCGGGACGCTTCCTGAACAATATCTAATTGTTGTCGTGATTAAATAAATGTCATGATCATGATCATGATCAGACTTTTGACCATTTTTTTTATCGGGAATGGGGAATGTATCAAGGATGGCAGATCAAAATTGTGAATGTTTGACTGAGGCTTAAAGCAACCGTTCTTCACAATTTCATCCGGTCCATGTAAATAATCATTGACCCTTATTTTGCATTCACTTTGTCCTGAAACTGGATTCAAATCAGTATCTGCTGGGGGTCGGGATTCGTATTCCGATTTGCCTAAATGTTGTTAAATGGTAATTGGCATTTCACCTAAACCCTCAACAAGTTGTATGCAAATATGTTAGTAACTTTGTGATATCACACAATATGTAACACAATATGTGATTGTTTTCGGCGATCCGGATTAGGCCAAAATCGAATCAACTGTTCCTTGGCCCGTAAGTAATCTAACCACTAAGTCCAATTTTGTACAAACAAACAGACAAAAAAACAACAAACAGGGATGAAAACATAACCTCCGCTCCATCTTGATGAACATCACCGTCTCAAACCTGGGGCCAGTATCCCATCTGTTACTTTATAACTTTGCTTATTGAAAAGTGATTCTTCTTTGTGATTCTTCTTCTCTCTGAATAAATGTTTAGATGCCGTTATAATTATTAATGATCCTACTGCCATAGCAACCCTGACTAGTCAAGTGGAATTGGAGAATGGATGGCAACTCCATTAGAATAAATAAAGTGAATTAAAAATAGCCCCGTAATGAGTGGATTGGACAGTTTAAGAGGAACTAGACGATAATAGGATATTTCCCTTCATTGGGAGGAAGTGTAGCGGAATCTCTCTCCCGCAGGCCCACGCCATCTCTCCCCGAAGACAAAGAGAGATAAGCCCTTTTGATTTTTTCCTTCTTCTGTGTTTTCTCTCCCTCCCTCCCACCTTCTCTTCCTCTCTCTCTCTCTCTCTCTCTCTCTCTCTCTCTCTCTCTCTCTCTCTCTCTCTCTCTCTTCCTCTCTCTCTCTCTCTCTCTCTCTCTCTCTCTCTCTCTCTCTCTCTCTCTCTCTCTCTCTCTCTCTCTCTCTCTCTCTCTCCTCTCTCCCTCTCGCCCCTCTCTTTGTTTGTCCCCTCCCCATCTCTCTCTGATACATTTTCATGAGTCTCTCATTGTACTTTATAAAAACCCCAGGGGGTGCGGCGAGCGAGCGAGCGTCAACAGATGCGTCTCCTCCTGAAGCGTTTCCTGACTTCCCTTTCGATTGTTCCCCAAACCCCCCCCCCCCCTCCCTCCACCCTTCCTCTCACCCATCACACACACACACACACAGACAGACAGAGACACACACAGACAGACAGACAATGGACGCGGGCACCTCCTGGGGCAGCGCACTGATTCAAAGCTCCGAAGGGACCTTCCGAGAAAACACCCGGTCAATCTTCCACTAATTGCCTGTCGATGGGCCGGGGGGTATCAGAGTCCGGGTGGGACCGCAGAGGGCGAAGAGCTCCTGGTGAGCTACGCCTCGGTTTGACGGATCTATCGATCGGATAAATACCCAGAAGAGGAGACGTGAAGTCTCCTTTTGAACACAACCTAACCCCCCATTTTCTGCTCCGTCCAGGGTATGAAAGTGGCAGTTCTTGCCGGACTGCATTAACGTGTGTATATATATATATATATATATTATTATATATTGACTCATTATGTATTATATAGGCCGATAGATAGATCAATAGTTGCCAATCATTTCTCAAAGGTGGCATCATTGGACACTCATAAAACGTATTTGGGGTTGTTCCTTAAATGTAGATGGAGAACGTCAACACACACAACACACACACAACATTTATTCATGTTGTCACTCACAAAAAAGAAAAAAAGCAAGCAAGCAAATGCAAGATCCCAAGCCCATACAACGGAGTTGACACACGGTTGCGATCCGGGGTCCACTTTGTTGTTTTGGTAAATCTGGATGATTGAATCCTCTTTATTGCTCACATACATGTACAAACACAGTGAAATGTGTTTCTTTGCATTTAACCCAACCTAGTATAAGCAGCAGTGGGCAGCTATTTCATATACAGCGCCCGGGTAGCAGTGTAGAGGTCTGGTGCCTTGCACAAGGGCACCTCGGCAGTGTCCAGTGGTTTCGGGGACTTGAACCGGCGACCTTCCGGTTCCCCAAGCCCCAAGTCCCAACTGACTGAGCTATCCTGCCACACCTGATGTGAACCGTATCTGAGTACACATGAACCTTTCCAAGTGGTCACGGTTCGCTGATCCAGTGTTCACACTAATCAAACAAACTGGACATTGGGGTCAAGTGTACTCAGATCTGGGCCCGGCTCCATCAAGTAAAAGCCCCATTACCTTCAATGGTTTAGACTACTGCCCACAACCCGGTGCACAACAGGAGCAGATTTAGTGGCTATTAGACTACTATTAGCTATCATAATTAGTGTTATGACGGCTCTGTGAAAAGTGTCTGTACGTGTCTCAATTGCGTGGATACCAAACTGATGGCAATATATAATTAATAAGGCAGCGTACGACCGTCCAAATTCTGTAGGAAGTATAGGAGATTTTGCCAATTTTAGGAAAGCATTAGATGGTTCCTTGGTCGGTATAGGATATTCTATATTAAGGCATACGTGTGGGAAATGGGGCCAACGTAAGTTGTCCACTTCATCTTTGAAATAATCACATGTAAAAGCATAATTACATTCATTTGTAATTACATAAATGTTGTGTTTCTGATGATTTAATCACAACACGAGGTGGTTAGGCTTAGTCTCGCTCTGTGAAGCACTTTCACAAAGAGGTTCCTAATGAGGAAGCTTCCTGAATAGGTATTGAGGTTATAGGAAGCCACCTCACATATGAGACAGAGTCTAAATGTGCTTCAATTTGTCAATGAGCGTTCATGTTTTCCCTTGTTCTCTCTCTCTCTCTCTCTCTCTCTCTCTCTCTCTCTCTCTCTCTCTCTCTCTCTCTCTCTCTCTCTCTCTCTCTCTCTCTCTCTCTCTCTCTCTCTCTCTCTCTCTCTCTCTCTCTCTCACCCTCTCTCTGCATTAGTGTGTGTGTGTGTGTCATTTGTATTCTGGGTGCTCTGTGCACTGGTGTGTGTGTGTGTGTGGGAAACAACCCTGAGATGTGCATCCTCCACCACCCCTTACTGTCTGTCACTTTAGCAGGAGCTTGTGGTGCCCTCTCAGCCCCTATCTAAGACTGTGAATGTCCCTCTCAGTTGATCACCAGACCAGAGTATCACCTCGCTCTCTCTCTCTCACACGCTTTCTCTTTATCTCTCTCGCTCTCTCTCATGCTTCCTCACACGTACTCTCCATCCCTCTCGCTCTCTCTCACACTTTCTCTCTCTCCCTCTTTGTCCCCCCCTCTCTCTCTCTCCCCCTCTCCCCCCCCCTCTCTCTCTCTCTCTCTCTCTCTCTCTCTCTCTCTCTCTCTCTCTCTCTCTCTCTCTCTCTCTCTCTCTCTCTCTCTCTCTCTCTCTCTCTCTCTCTCTGTCTCCCTCTCACACTTTACCGCACACTTTATCTCTCGCTCTCTTTCTTGCTCTCATGCTCTCTAACACATTATCTCCCTCCCCCCTCTCTCCCTCACACTTTCTCTTTATCTCTGTCTCCTTCTCTCTCCCTCTCATGCTCTCCCACCACCCCCCCCCCCTCTCTCTCTCTCCCCCTCTGAAAACAAAGTGACATTTATTTGTGTGCAGCTTAGCAGCAGTGAGCGGTACATGCTCAATAAGTTTCCTATGTGTGTGTGTGTGTGCGTGATGCATTTAAACCATATGCGGTCAATGCAAAGCAGCACATGAATGTTAATGCATATAAATGAGCAGCGGCTCAACGATAGATAGCGGTGAGTCATCTAATGGTGATACATGCACAGTATTAGAAGATCTATTGGCGCTCTGTTCTGCAATTATTTGAAGCTACTTGATGTGATCTTGGATTTTTAAAACTGATTACAATCTTTCCATTCCAGTTGGTTGCCATAAAGTCCTTTGAATTCTGCATGCACACCGTGGATTATCGGTTAAACTACAAGAACATCGATGTAACTACAACAACATAGGTTTAAGTACAAGAACATTGGTTTAACTAAAATAACATTAGTTTAACTACCACAACATTGGTTAAACTACATGAACACTGGTTTAACTACAAGAACGTTGGTTTAACTACAAGAACATTGGTTTAACTGAAAGACCATTTGTTTAACTACAACAACATTGTTTAAACTACAAGAACACTGGTTTAACTACAAGAACACTGGTTTAACTACAACAACATTGGTTTAACTACAAGAACACTGGTTTAACTACAACAACACTGGTTTAACTACAAGCCAGTGGTCACTAGACGCTAGGATTTATGAAGAGAATTCTTATTATTATACTAGTACTAACCTTCACTGTTTTTCATCAATGACAATAGTCAATATGAAACCAAACAAACAAACACAACACATCGATCATACAACATCACATCGCATAGCGTACTGTGGAAATAGTCACTTGCATTGTGTAAACTCTAAGATACCCACACTATGATATGCTGTGAAAAGCATCAGATGCAGGGATCCAATAACGACAATGTGAGGCACATGCATTATTCATCAGGGCTTGTGTTGTACCTGATGTGGAGTTATTTGTTAGATATTGTCATTGATGAACAACACCGATGGTAAAAATATGAATTCTCTCCACAGAACACCACCGTGTCCAGTGACCGCTGGCTTGTGTCTCGGCATGAGGAGAACTGCTCTCCGCTCTCCTCTGTGCTCCGGGGGGAATGTGATGGTGAGACAGCGCTTATGAAATATTGAGCAGACTTTCGTTTAACATTTGAGTTGTCTTATTTATTTTCAAACTGAAATGTGCTTATTGAATGGTTTTGGGGCTCACTACAAGTAACACTGCTGGTTTGAATGTTTATACCGGTAATAAACATTGGATCTATAATTTACCTTTGATACCTTTGACTGTCTGCCGTTTGTACGCATTGGTCAGAGTTTATATACAGGGGCGCACATTCTTTAACATTATTTTAATAATAAATCACACATTTTGCACAGGAAGTGCCGTAACTATCTGTCAGGCCCCGTTTTCTGTGTATGCGACGGTGATAAATGAGAGCTCAGACCTTTTTGTTAAACGAGCTCTGGCTCTGTGTCTGTGCACCAAGGCACAGCCTTTAAGTAAAGAACAGAACTGTGGCAGTAGACCCGTGCAACACTTCTCTGGGCTTCTCCGCTGACCAGGACACAGGTCCATTGTCGTTGAAGAGGAGGGAGTAATGTTACTGCTAGCTGAGCAGATGGAAAAACACTCAACCCAGAGTCTAATCAGTCTGAGTGGGTCCAGATGAGGCTGCTTCACCAAGACACCAGCCACACACACACATGCTCTACAACAACCAACTCACCTCATCGACAACAGACAACACTTTCAACCTTGACAACACAATGTCTTCTGTTGCATGCTACATAACATGCCGTTCAAAATTCATATCAAGATATTTATGTCCGAAGATATTAATATGTCGAGGCGAGATGTCCTGTGAAATACTGCACATGCACACGCACGCACACACGCACACACACGCACACGCACACACATACACACACCCACACAGTAGTATGGGTGAAAGCTGGTGTTGAATTGATCTGCCAATTCCCTGTCAGAGACATCGGATTAAGAGATTTGGGGGACAAAAGGATTTGATACCAAAGCTCACTGAAGCAAAACTCAATAGCGCACATGTATGATGTCATGAGCGTCAGTGCCAACTGACATAGATCCCCTGGAGTTGTGCAACCGGGCCGCGATCTTGGTGGACTGGCAGGAGATTAAGGTCCCACAACAATGTTGAAAATCTATAGTTCTAGTAATCTATTTGTCGAAGTGTTGAAAGCAGGGGCGTAGCGGACAGGGGAGGGTCCAGCTCCTGCATCTGTCCTCTCTGTCCCCTGCACGTTTCCCACATGTAATTCCGAGTTGGACAACAGTTAAATTATTTTTGAATAAGTTGGCGGCTTTCCCCCCCCCCCCGAGTTATCTTGGCGGGGTACGTATGCTACTTTTATTTGTTGTGTTTGTAGGGACACTGTGCTCTAATGGTGAATGAATGAGTGAACTTTAAGTCTCAGAGTTACCTAGCTTCTTATGGTGAATGAATGAGTGAACTTTAAGTCTCAGAGTTACCTAGCTTCTTATGGTGAATGAATGAGTGAACTGTAAGCCTCAGAGCCACGTAGCTTTTTATCGTAAATGAATTAGTGAAATATAAGCCCCAGAGCTACCTAGCTTCTTATCCTGAATGAATGAGTGAACTGTTAGCCTAAAAGCTACCTAGCTTTTTATCGTGAATGAATGAGTGAACTGTAAGCCTCAGAGCTACCTCAAACCAGCCAGCAAGAAGCAAAATACCTTACACTTGTTCTTCAAATCAAACCGTGTAAATTGAGCTATTCGATTAGATTAGATTCTAATTTGTTGTCATTGCACAATAATTTGCTGAGTTGAGCCATTGCGATTGCTATGCTGAGCCTGTTATTTTAATTAGATGCCAATCAGTGTTCATTTCGTTATACTTTTCATGAACATTCCTTTCACTGTTGAAAAAGATAACAAACGTATGATGACAAAAAACTGTGACACTTTGGTCAACAAATAAAAACGAGATGAGAATGTTGGGGAGAGACGATTCGGGAAGAGTTACAATCAGAAATAATCTTATTGATCTTCCCAGCGGGAACATGTATCACACACTCACACCCTAACACCATTCCCAAATAACAGGCTTATGTTTCCCTCCAATTGTGATCCTTCGTTTTATCTACACAAACTATATATCATATGAAAGTTGAGGGTCTACACACCATATCACTGGGACCAAAACTTGCCAAACTACAGGCCAAAAACCGGCGGTGCATTTCAAAATGACGATTCATTGAAAGATCCTCTCTCATTCGATTTTCACAAACATAAATCAACTGATAAAAATACCTGATGACACCTGGTCATCCTGGCGTTGAACACTGAGAAAACATTCACTTAATTTCTTTTTAATCACCATTTCAGATCAAGGCCACGTGTGTCTACTATACTTTGCACGGATCCTATTTTACTATAGCTCATTTGCATATACAGTATTATAGTTGATGTAACTGGAGGCCAGCACCCGGAGCTATTAACTATGAGCTGATAGCAAAGCCACAATGAATATTCAGTTATTTTACAGTATGGAGCTGCACTGTAACCGAATGGAAGTCAGATAAGTCTAGTCTATATTCAGTGTATATATCACTGAGTAATACTGCACTAGTCTGCTCCCTGCATTAAGTGAGCACAATATTAAGCTAACTAAGGTAAGTAAGGTTCACTGTCCCAGCCACCAACCACACACACTCCACATTAACCTCACTAGGCCTCTTTCTCAGGTTTTTGCTGAAAATACTAAAGGAAATAGAGTAGGCCTATATCTCCACAACCACAAGGGCTATACTCAGTCATATCAAAGAAAGATAAAACATGTGACATTGTTGTGCAAGGGAAAAATTGTAACAATGTGGGATGCTACTGGGTCAGAGTAAATAGTGTAAAATGGAAGATTAAATGTCCTCCTGTCATGAATGTTATGTTACAGTGAATACCACCTCCAGCATACATTCATAGAGTCATAGATCTAGATCTAACTGATTCAATGTATTCTCTGTGGAATTTAAACCAAAGGGGCGGCAGTAGCTCAGTCTGTTGGGACTTGGCTTGGGAACCGGACAGCCGCTGGTTCAAGTCCCCGAAACAGCCCAAGTGCGAAGTGACAACTGGTACTACGTGGGAAAAAGGTGCCAGTTTGCCTCCTGGGCACTGCCGAGGTGCCCTTCAGCAACCAGACTCAGGCACCAGACCCTGACACTGCTCCCCGGGCGCTGTATATACAATAGATTCAAGAATTTGATTTGCCATTTGCAACAAGTACAATGGAACACTTACTCCCCATTCCCTACAGCAGTATGACATTCTAGAACAATGCTATACACAGTGCTGTCCACTGCTCCTAATACTAGGATGGGTTACATGTAGAGAAACACATTTCAATGTTTGTGAACATGTATGTGACCAATAAAGAGGACTTAATCCTCCAGATTTAGATTTAGGACACAACCTAATAAAGAAACCTAATTATACTTTTTATTCATCTTCATAAAATCTGTTCCAATGGCTTGTAATTGGGGAGCAAATAGCCCATAGATATACTAAAACACAGTCAGTCAGTCACAGTCAGTTGTAGAAATGAAAGTAAAAATATAGAACATCAACAGAATGTAAAGCACATGATGGAGGTACCTGCCAGTTCCTCTGTGGAGATGCTGTTGAGCTGGAAGGCTTCGTTGCCCTCAGAGAGTGAGCTGCTGAGGTAGTTGTCAGGGTACAGTAGGCCCGCTCGCACATGGTGGAAGGGCATCTTCAGCCTGCACAGAGAGACAGATGTTGCAGAGGATGAAGCCAGATATTAGTTTCCCCCCCCAAATGTTTAAATTCGTGGCTCGATTTGGCTGGAACACAAAAGTTGACGTCTTTTTCAAAATGAAACTCAAAGCCCTCCAAGCCATGTTCTCTCTTTCTCTCTAAACGGATTCGCTCCGCCCAAAACAATACATGCCGCTATTATATGTTTATGTCTAAGAGCATCCACTAAACACTGTGTGATACATTTAAAACACAATCATCAAAATACTGTACATATATTTTGGTCTCATGAGGCCATGTTACATGTTCAAGTGAATAACTTTGTGTCAAAATTCCTTTGTTTTTGTCAGTTTTTAAATGTTCTGTAAGCTGCGGTAAGCTAAATATGAAGACTGTGGCCATGATACAATATAGTACAGTAAACAGTCATTCAAATTAATTACAGTACAGCAAAGTGTGTAAACCGCTTATTGTTGTTTAGTGTGTTGTGTGTGTGTGTGTGTGTGTGTGTGTATTGTGTACGATAAGGCACATGTACTGTATCGTCATGCCAACGAGGTTCACTGGGGCTGCACTCACAACCCGTTCCACCCTGAGACACAGTGAGGTTTGTTACAGTAGAACTGTTTGTTAAATGTTCTTTAGTATCAGTGCAATTATGAGTTTTGCCAAAATAGATTTGTTTTGTCAGGCGGGACAATGGATGTACTGGTCTGAGGTGTCTTTTATTCTCCGACAGATAAGTTTAGCCAATTTAGTTTGAGAAGGTACATTTTGTTTTCCATGTGTACGAACAAGGCTTGATTATGAGAATTGTGCACAATTATGAGATTCTGTCCAGAAATAATCTTTGTTGTTGACCCATGCGCTTCAAGTTTTCACCGTTGTGTGCATGGTTCCAGTTTTAGTATGGAAAAAATTGCTAAAACATAATAATAATAATAATAATAATCTGATGTATAAACTCATACAGAAAAAATACATCAAAAGTCCTACACGCATGCAGACACACACACACACACATTTGACTATAGCTACATAAATGCACACACACACACACACACATGCACACACACACACACACAAACACGCACACAAAACATATCCATTGACCATATTCCTATTATATTTCTATTGATGTCTTCTTGTTTTGTTAAGTGTTTCTTGTTGGTATTGTGATTTATTTTCTCCTTTCTACACAGCCAATGTATCAAAACACACACACACACACAACTACATTTAATAATTATTTATTTATTATATGTCAACACAGTAGTATGTCATCCTTGTTGTTTTTTGATTATACAGATAAATAACCATAGAAAAGAAAAAAATATATATATATATTTTAAACTATAAGTCTCCCCTAGCTGCCTTGGTGCCTTTGTTCCCCTGTTGAGGGCTTGTCTGTGCAGCAGAGCAGGCTCACGGAGATTTAGCACCAGCCCTGTCAACCCCTGTCACGTTCATTCACCCTCAGTACCCATACTTATGTGAAGATGTCAACCTCCATGCGGAGCAACACAGAGAACCGATTTTTTTTTGGGTCCATAGCTTATGGAGGACTGTGGCCCTATAAACCTGAACAAGGCTTGTCCAGGCTTGTCTGTGTCTAGTGTGGGTTCAACGGCTGCACAAAATCTGGAGAATCTGAAATATGTGTCATATTTCATTAAGAGCCTCATTTAAAGGGCTTCATTTAAAGAGCTTCATTTAAAGGGCTTCATTTAAAGGGCTTCATTGGGCATACGTGTACAACATCCTACAGAACTGTATTGAACTGTGTTGTTAGGTGTCGATGGGTTTCAAAGTACAGCCAATATCTTTATCTAAATCTGGAGGATTTTAATCCACGTTATTGGTCACATACATGTACACACAAAGTGAAATTAGTTTCTCTGCATTTAAACCCTCCTAGTGTGGGCAGCTATTGTACTGTATATACAGCGCCCGGGGAGCAGTGGAGGCGTCTGGTGCCTTGATCAAGGGCGCCTCGGCGGAGCCCAGGAGGTGAACTGGCACTTCCAGTTCTGGCCAGTGCCAGTTCTCACTCCGTACTTGGTCCGTTTCGGGGACTTGAACCGGTGACTCTCCGGTTCCCAAGCCAAGTCCCAACAGACTGTGCTACTGCCGCCCCTAATTTGTGCATGTGCACAACATCCTACAGAACTCTATTGAGCTGTGTTGTTAGGTGTCGATGGGTTTCAAAGTACAGCCGATAGCTGAAAATGTCAATGCCAAATCACCAAGCGTTTTTATCTGACTGGTGAACAGTTGTCTCATCCTTACCAACTGTTGCACATTCAGTTTAACATGTAATGGCATTGAAGAATATGAGAATCTAGAATTGAACAGCAACAGGTGTAGCAGTATATACAAGACCACACAACACACTCGGACGTTTGTAGATAAACGGCATCCACAAACATTCTAGAAATACACATGAACATAATATAATCAAAAAAACAGTGTAGCAATAACCAGACACAAATAAACACAGCTAGTAAAAACATAAACATAATAAAACATATGACTATTTAAGTAAATAACATTTGATTAGTGCTATGAAGGAAGTCATATTCTTCAATTTTTCATTACGGTGCAATATTATAAAAAGAGAGAGAGAGAGAGAGAGAGAGAGAGAGAGAGAGAGATTCTATGTTTCTCTCTTCTACAGAGAGATACACTAAAACAGTTTATCCTATTGAGACATCCTTTTCCTCCTCTTCCCTTTACACGTTGAATCCATCAATCACACAGAGAGAGAGAGAGAGAGAGAGAGAGAGGAGAGAGAGAGAGAGAGAGAGAGAGAGAGAGAGAGAGAGAGAGAGAGAGAGAGAGAGAGAGAGAGAGAGAGAGAGAGAGAGATTCTGCTATGTATGCATGTGAGGGTTTTTGGCCGTATTAACCCCTTAGAGAATAACTCCCTGGTCTCAATGGTATTAAACGGATTAGCTCAACATAATACTGTACAAATAATGTTTCTCAGCAGGTAATCAACTTCAAGTAAAGTGTTTGCCAGTAGTCCAGCTGATGCCATTTACTGGAAGCCATGTGTGTAGAGGTCACTCCGCCAGCTGCTGTTAATACGTAGAACACAAATAATCTGGAACTAACAAGTGGGACTTAAGTATAGAACAAGATCTAAATCTGCAGGATGTTGAATCCTCTTTATTTATTGGTCACACACACACATGTACACACACAGACACAGTGACATGTGTTTCTCTGCATTTAACCAATCCTAGTATTAGGAGCAGTGGGCAGTTATTGTATATACACAGCCGAGGGGTCTGATGCCTTGCTCAAGGGCACCTTGGCAGTGCCCAGGTGTTTCCGGGACTTGAACCCAACAGACTGAGCTATCCTGTCGCCCCTGAGGACTGAATGAATACATACAGACGTGTATTTAGTAGGAATGAACCTGTTAGCAATGTTAGCAATTATACATTTTCCTAGATATCCTTCTCTATCAACGTTGATTTCAAACATTGTTAATTAAAGCCAAGTCTCCCTTTCAAACCTTTACAGTTCCGTAGGACACAGCTAAATGTGTCTTACAGGGCTAATGCTGGGATATATTAGCATGAGAATGCATTTCATCAGCCCATCTGCCGATTGTCTTCAAGACAGAAACACCCACCCACTCATCCAGTCGCCTTCCACAAGCATTCTCACTCTCTGTCTGAAGCTCTCTCTCCCCCCCCCCCCTCTCTCTCTCTCTCTCTCTCTCTCTCTCTCTCTCTCTCTCTCTCTCTCTCTGTCTGACTCTCTGTCTCTGTCTCTCTCTGTAGCTCTCTCCACTTTCCACTCTCTCTCTGTCTGTAGCTCTCTCCCCTCTCAGCTCTCCCTCTGTCTGTAGCTCTTTCTCACATCTCCTCTCCTCTCTCTGTCTGTAGCTATCTCCCCCTCTCCTCTCCTCCCCCTCTGTCTGTAGTTATTTCTCTCATCTCCTCTCCTCTCTCTCTGTCTGTAGCTATCTCCCCCTCTCCTCTCCTCTCCTCTCCCTCTGTCTGTAGCTCTTTCTCCCATCTCCTCTCCTCTCTCTCTGTATATAGCTTTCTCTCATCTCCCCTCTCTCTCACTGTCTGTAGCTATCTCCCCTCTCCGCTCTCTCTCTGTATATAGGTCTCTCCCCGCTCCTCTCCTCTCTCTCTGTATATAGCTTTCTCTCATCTCCCCTCTCTCTCACTGTCTGTAGCTCCTCCCTCTCCCCTCTCCCCTCTCCCCTCTCCCTCTCCTCTCTCTCTCTGTCTGTAGCTCTCTCCCCTCTCCGCTCTCTCTCTGTCTATAGCTCTCTCCCCTCTCCGCTCTCTCTCTCTGTAGGTCTCTCCCCTCTCCATTCTCTCTCTGTCTGTAGCTCTCTCTCCCCTCTCCGCTCTCTCTCTGCATGTTCTGTAGCTCTCTCTCCCCTCTCTGCTCTCTCTCTCTGTCTGTTGCTCTCTCTCTTCTCACCCTCCCTACTTCTCCCCCTAGAAAAGTTCTGTGAAGCGGTCGACTGCGTCTTGTCACCTGGATCACAGCAGCAAGCCTGGGGCAGAGGATATAGACAGCAAGGGAGATATAAAGCTAGTAGAGATACGGTAGACAGGTAGATAGATAGACAGCTAATAGAGACACAGTAGACATGTAGATAGACCGGTAGTAGAGATACACTAGACAGTTAAATAGATAGACAGGTAGAAGAGATACAGTAGACAGATATAGATAGATAGATAGATAGATAGATAGATAGATAGATAGATAGATAGATAGATAGATAGATAGATAGATAGATAGATAGATAGATAGATAGATAGATAGATAGATAGATAGATAGATAGATAGATAGATAGATAGATAGATAGATAGATAGATAGATAGATCGATCGATCGATCGATAGATAGATAGATAGATAGATAGATAGATAGATAGATAGATAGATAGATAGATAGATCGATCGATCGATCGATCGATCGATAGATAGATAGATAGACAGGTTGCATAGATACAGTAGACAGGTAGATAGCTAGACAGGTAGTAGAGATACAGTAGACAGGTAGATAGATAGACAGGTAGTGGAGATACAGTAGACAGGTAGATAGATAGACAGGTAGTAGAGATACAGTAGACAGGTAGATAGACAGGTAGTAGAGAAACAGTAGACAAGTAGATAGGTGAACAGCCAGTTAGAGAGACAGTAGCCTGGCACATAAGGAGACAAGCAAGCATGTAGGGCCAGCTAGACATGCAGGGAGGCTGAAGTGTTGATATACAGACAGGCGGCAGTATAGACTGCCATACAGAGAGAGATAAACAGCCAGGCAGGAAGACAGATACATGTAGGAAGATAAAATAGAAAGGTCAATAGACCTGCAGAGACCAATAGACACAGAAAGAGACATCATAGTCAGATAGACAGATAGATAGAGAGAGAGAGAGAGAGAGAGAGAGAGAGAGAGAGAGAGAGAGAGAGAGAGAGAGAGAGAGAGAGAGAGAGAGAGAGAGAGAGAGAGAGAGAGAGGGAGACACATGCAGACAGACAGGCAAAGGTAAAAGGTTACAGACACAAGCAGACAGACAGGCAGACAAGCAGAGGTGACGGCAACAGACACAAGCAGAGGTAAAAGGTTACAGACACAAGCAGACAGATGGTAAATGGACATTTATATAGCGCTTTTCTAACCAATGGTTACTCAAAGCGCTTTACATATCAAGTCTCACATTCACCCATTCATACACACATTCAACCACCAATGGCGGAGTCAGCCATGCAAGGAGACAGCCAGCACGTCAGGAGCAGTCAGGGTTAGGGTGTCTTGCTCAAGGACACCTCGACAGCTTTTGCTAGGAGGAGGCGGGGATCGAACCAGCGACCTTCCGGTTGTGAGGCGAAACTGAAAAAAAACCTGACGCCCTGCCTAGATAGGCAGACAGCCAGGGGTAACGGCAGCAGCCAGACAGGCAGACAGTCAGACAGGCAAAGGTAAAGGTGACAGACTCATGCAGAGAGATAGAAGATAGAAGGATCAAAACCAACCCATGGCTGGTGGCATTTGAACCGTGGGTCAGCTGCACCCCAGGGAGCAGGTCTCCAACAAGGGACTATCTTTCATTAATCATACGTATAGCTTCTATACTTTTGGTTTGATTTAGGAAAAATGGTGCTCTTCTATGTTAAAAGACAGTTGTGCAGAATAGCTGTAGTGCACCATGGTGGTAGATGGTTTGAATGGATGTAGTAACAGAGTGAACCTTTCTACTTCATGGATGAAACATATTGCAGAAGGGTTTTAAAGGAACATCATTGTAGAAGGTCAAGGGGTTTCAACGGAAAACAAACATCAGAGAAGACAGCTGCTGCTGATGGGTTAGAAAACAGAGGTTGAACACCATTAAGGCACACTCACTCACACACACACACACACACACACACACACACACACACACACACACACACACACACACACACACACACACACACACACACACACACACACACACACACACACACACACACACACACACACGGTGAACTTGAGTGCCATACACCATCAAGATGACAGCACCTTAAGGAAAGCCACTAGAAGCAGTGGACGTGTGTGAAAGATATTTGGCGAGGTGAGATATTTCATTTCTCTTTCATTCCCCGCAGAGAGAGAAACATTAACACCCCAAACCAAAACAGAGAGAGAGAGAGAGAGAGAGAGAGAGAGAGAGGGAGAGGGGGGGAGATCACAAAACACACACACACACATACACACACACACACACACACACACACACACACACACTCACACACACACACTCACATATACACACTCACACACACACACACTCCCGCACAGGGTGGGGAATACACACACACTCTCTCTCCTCTCACATGGGAGGGAGAAAGAAAACACATACAAATACAGGCGTCCCACACTAAACCCACACGTCCCACACAGAGCGCAATGCACACACACACACACACACACACACACACACACACACACACACACACACACACACACACACACACACACACACACACACACACACACACACACACACACACACACACAGAGATGCACACAACTACAATACACACACAAACAACTCAAACAAACACGCATGACATTGAACTTCAGGGGGCTTCTGCGGTCAATGTTTACAAGCATTTTCTCATTTTTCATTTTCATGCTGCATTTCTTGTTTATCAATGAGGATTCAACATCAACCGTAGTGTCATAGCCTACTTGCGTACTTATATATAAAGAACATCCATCCCCATGGCATCTAGTCGTTGGTGGTATCCAACCATATACACCCTATACTATACTAACAGCCTGTTGTCTCCGTCGCCTTCGTCAACATTTCAAAGAACCACCGCGCATCTTACCCGGGCAGACTGTACTCCACAAACGTCTCCATCACGGAGCTTTCCGCCGGGCTCGCCACGTTTTCAACCACCGCGAACACCGGCAACTCATCACCTGCCTCTGCCGCCACTCGCAGCAGAGGTGAGCCGGGGTCGCGTCCCGAGCTTAACGGTAACTCGTGCTGACAATGTCTATCTGGTCCCATCCTCCGCGGCTGGTTGGCTGGCTGTGGACGTGTCTCCTTGGGGTAATTTGTGTTGTGTTGGATCCGGTTCAGACTTGGATTCATTCAACAACGTCCTCCCTCGTTCTTGATGTTAGATTTCAAAAGGGGGTGGGGGGGGGGGGGGGGGGGGAGGTGTTTGCCCTTGGTCTGGTGCGCTAGTGGATTTGAATCATCCAGTACTAAAGTCATATCAAATAGACTACTATAGGATTAACACTCGAGTCGAAAAGGGAAACGAATGAGCGCCGCATCGGGAAGAAAAAAAAAAAAAAAAGAGCTATGATGCGATTTGGTTTGTTTGGAGTGAGTCAGTGCCGACCCAGACCTTGAAGATCGGGGGGTGTCCGGGGAATTACCGAGAACCCTCTCTCTCCCTCTCCCTCTCTCTCCATTAACGCTCTCACCCCCCCCCCCCCCCCCCGGGGCCCCCAATACGGTCGGTGGACCGGGGGGCAGCGGACGGATTTAGACACCACCATGCGTTAAAAGAGCATTCTGTGGAGAGTTAACACCGTGGGAAGCGGGGGAACAATGTTTAATTGCATAAGTCATGCACGATATAGGCCTCCCCTTTACATCACAACAGACCAGTCGAATCCTGTACCAGTCATGACACACATCCTTAACCAGTCATGACACACATCCTTAACCAGTCATGACACACATCCTTAACCAGTCACAACACACATCCTTAACCAGTCATAACACACATCCTTAACCAGTCATAACACACATCCTTAACCAGTCCATACACATCCTTAACCAGTCATAACACACATCCTTAACCAGTCACATACACATCCTTAACCAGTCATGACACACATCCTTAACCAGTCATAACACACATCCTTAACCAGTCATGACACATCCTTAACCAGTCATAACACACATCCTTAACCAGTCATAACACACATCCTTAACCAGTCACAACACACATCCTTAACCAGTCACAACACACATCCTTAACCAGTCATAACACACATCCTTAACCAGTCACAACACACATCCTTAACCAGTCATAACACACATCCTTAACCAGTCACAACACACATCCTTAACCAGTCATAACACACATCCTTAACCAGTCATAACACACATCCTTAACCAGTCATAACACACATCCTTAACCAGTCATAACACACATCCTTAACCAGTCATAACACACATCCTTAACCAGTCACAACACATCCTTAACCAGTCATAACACACATCCTTAACCAGTCATAACACACATCCTTAACCAGTCACAACACACATCCTTAACCAGTCATAACACACATCCTTAACCAGTCACTAACACACACATCCTTAACCAGTCACAACACACATCCTTAACCAGTCACAACACACATCCTTAACCAGTCACAACACACATCCTTAACCAGTCATAACACACATCCTTAACCAGTCACAACACACATCCTTAACCAGTCACAACACACATCCTTAACCAGTCACAACACACATCCATTTATAGTCATAATACAAATAGCCACATTGACACACTCATAGACACTCATTGATCTATTTCGAGAAGAAAAACAAGAGAATGTCTTTCAAATAGTAATACAAAGTAGACGTATAAAACATATCATAGGTCAATGATCACGGTCATGGTCATCCCATTATTCACCACATGTATGCTGACTTTTAAATTAGAGTGCATCGCACATCCAGCGCGCAAGCCGAGGGTGCATGGTGCACCCGGGCACACACGCCGCTCACAGGTGACCCTCGTCCGGTACCTACAACAAGGTAGGGAGACCCGTGCTCCAAATCACCGAGTTTACATTTCAAAGAGTCTAAATCAGTACATCATCATCATCATCATCATCCACCGTGATCACCTACCTGTCAATGAAACAGTGCTCCCCGATAGAAGAAGAAGAAGAAGAAGAAGAAGAAGAAGAAGAAGAAGAAGAAGAAGAAGAAGAAGAAGAAGAAGAAGAAGAAGAAGAAGAAGAAGAAGAAGAAGAAGAAACGAACAACACACGATTCAACGCCTGGATTGGAGTGATAGTTTCTGATAAGATGCTGCAGGTGTTGTTGTTTTTTTTGAAGGACC
>CM051011.1:9478074-9485574 GCA_027704905.1 Muraenolepis orangiensis | reverse complement strand
CTATAATTGTCCACCTAGACCACCTTTCCGAGAGGAATGTCACAGAATACCACAATCCGTTATGAAGCCATCTGCTGATGGCTGCTTTTATGTCCCATGCTACAGGGACAATATTCTAAACGATGACCGAAAAGTCACAGGCCATAAATTACAGCCATAACAGTTTGTGCACCGAGTTCAAACAGGAGCACTGGTCCTTTGGTCCGTTTCACAAAAATAATGAAAGTATCCCTATGTAGGTTTTCTCCTCTAAACTACTGGGCCCAGCCCCTCTATCACTACAGCTTTCCCACATGCGATGCACCAATGGCATTGCAGGGAACGTAGCTCAGCTAATGTGTCCCCCCCCCCACGAGAAGGAGCAGGGCTACAGCTGGTCCCCCGGGGATGGGGACCTGAACGGTGGCTGTGAGGACAAGGGGGGGGGGGTGTCTGAGCCACGAAGAGTAAGAGCCTGCTCGTGCAGCCCTGCACGTCCTATTGATTGGCCATTGGTGGGTGATTCAAAGGGGTTTCTATAGCGGGTATAAAGGGTTTTCCAGTGTGGAGCGTATTTATTTACAGTTCTTAAAGGGTTCTCCACAGGCCCACTTGCAGGTCCGGTTGGATGGCACACAGGCGTCTTGAAATAGACAGCGAGAGGTGGAAGGAAACGGTGAGATGCGAGATGAGAATAGATAGCAATGATGCAGACATGGAGGAATAGATGGACGTAGAGCTAGACATATACTAGATGGACATAGAGCTAGACAGATAGATGGACATAGAGCTAGACATATAGATGGACATAGAGCTAGACAGATAGATGGACATAGAGCTAGACAGATAGATGGACATAGAGCTAGACATAAATATGGACATATAGCTAGACAGATAGATGGACATAGAGCTAGACATAAAGATGGACATAGAGCTAGACAGATAGATGGACATAGAGCTAGACATAAAGATGGACATAGAGCTAGACAGATAGATGGACATAGAGCTAGACAGATTGATGGACGTAGAGCGAGACAGATAGATGGAGGTAAAGCTAGTCAGATAGATGGACGTAGAGATAGACAGAGAGATGGACATAGAGCTAGACAGATAGATGGACGTAGAGCTAGTCAGATGGATAGATGGACATAGATCTAGACAGATGGATAGATGGACGTAAGAGAAAGACAGATAGATGGACATAGAGCTAGACAGATAGATTGACACAGAGCTAGACAGACAGATCCTGACAACGGCATATGAAATACATGTGGTTTGCATCTTATGGTTTCCTCCCACACATGTAGGATGTCTGGAGGAGCTGCGCTTGCTGTTGGCTGGTGACGTGTGTGTAACACCACACGGGACACATCACTAGTGAATCACATTTCCATGAAATCATAAACTACCGGTCGGGACCCAAAATAGGTTGTGGTCCAGCTGGGGTAGGGTCACGTCCACATAATTTCTGAGCACACCAGAATTGGCGATCCTTTCATCTCAATTCCGGTGTGTTCAAGTGTTTTTCGGAGTGCGAATGGACGGACCCACACAGAAATTGCCTCTTGGGTCCCGAGATGAATACATTTCAGAAGCCCTGATTAAGCAGACTCTTACAGTGAATTGATTTGCATGTGATTATTAAGAAGCAGTCTAGCTGTAGGCATTAAGGATTTCTACACCAAGACTTCGGACATTGGGGATCTCACCCGGTACCTTTCAGCTCCAGTCTCCAATCGAAGCTCATCCTTACAGTTCACCGACTGACCACATAAGCACACATTAAAAGAGAGAGAGAGAGTGGACATTGATAAGAAATAGACATATTGTGGTACAGACAGACAGATTAAGTGAGCAACAAAGACCCCTCTACACCTGGGCAGTCCGATGTTTTTACCCTTGTGTTGGATGAGACCACCTCTTGATGTGGTTTGGACAGATCTGATCACTAATGCGTATTCGAAAAATGTACACCTGGATTTGTATGCATTTTTTGTAATATCTGATTATCTGATTATCTGATTTCCCAAAGCGCATGTTAATGACGGGTGTGAAAGGGGGTTGTGAAGGCATCAAGAAAAGAGAAAGAGATCAAATAATTTAAAAAAAGTCATTGATTCTAAACCGATGGGGAGTTGAGGCCTTAAACCTTCAAAGGATACCAGAGGGACACTGTGTAGTCGGTTCCCACAACCAATCGATAAAGAGGCCCTCACACCAAGGTTCTGGCGGTAGTCGGCCTCCCCTGTTCCCACCACTTACTTCCCATTAATGGGGGAGAAGATCTCTCCATCGTCATTGATTCTACAAACTCAGGCTAAATAATACATCTGCAAGCCAGCCAGCCGAAGATCACGGGTCTAATGTGACTCAAGATCACAAACGTGTGTATCTAGGCTGGCCTGAATATACATTTGGATGGGGAATATCAATCATCAAAATCCAATCCAGCGTGGGACAGGATTCGTCAGCTGCATCGCACAACAGAGAAGCACCGAGTATCTCACTTTCCAGAGACATGTCAGCCACAGGAATATTGCATGTCTGGCAAAAGCATGTCTGGCTTTATATGGTATTGTGTATTAATCTAGTATTGAGTGTGTTTTCAACAAACTCAAAGGATATGTTCTTGTCCTTGTCCAGAATAGCATTGATGTTGCAATGTATCTGTTGAACATTTGAAGTGTTATCTTTCTGATTGGGCCAGTCGCAACACAGGGTTCATGTTATTTAGCTTAGCTTATGTATCTCATCTCTACCAAAATAGATTTTTTTTCTCTAGCAAGTAGCAGTAGGACCGGGCTTTAATCATATCCAACGCCCCCAAACAGCTGTCCAGTGCATTTAGCATACATGATAATGAATACACAAAGTACTAATGGAAATAGGGTTGCCATATCAAATTTCAAGGTGTTTCATCGTCTTGTGTGTGTTAGTGCAGGTGTGTATTTGTGTGTATTGTCAATAGAAGTCATCTCAGGTTTGTGTTTGTGTGTGTGTGTGTGTTTTGTCATTGGAAGTAATTTCAGGTTTGTGTTTGTGTGTGTGTGTGTGTGTGTGTGTGTGTGTGTGTGTGTGTGTGTGTGTGTGTGTGTGTGTGTGTGTGTGTGTGTGTGTGTGTGTGTGTGTGTGTGTGTGTGTGTGTGTGTGTGTGTGTGTGTGTGTAAAGCGAGTGGTTGTTTAAACCCATAGTGCCTTTGCTTCACAGTGTGGCCACTGCAGCTATAGTATTGTATTGTATATGTATATTGTATATTGTATATTCTGTATTGTATATTGTATATTGTATATTGTATATTGTATATTTTATATTCTGTATTGTATGTTGTATGTTATGTATTCTATATTGTGTATATGTTGAATTATATTTTGTATATTGTACATTCTATATCATTTATTGTTTATTGTATATTATTTCTAGTATATTTGATTTTGAATATTGTATATTCAAAATTGTATTGTATATATACTTTTTTATATACTCAGACTGGTGCTGTTGGGCTACAGCTCATATTGATGTATTGTTCTGTTTATCTTTGTTTTATTTATTTATATTTATTTATTTTATTCCACACTATCTGTCCAGACTGGGGGAAAGACATTCAGGCAATACATGAATATAACATGAACATTGCTTCGCAGTGTTGGCGTTTGTCTTTCATAGTGTTTAAAGTCAGCAGACCATGGTTGCTACGGCTACAGACTTGGTTATCTTTTCACAAAAATGAAAAACCGAAAATCTCCACCAACAGTAAAGAATAGGAACAATGAATTGTGTTTCAGAAGTGGTACACACACACACACACACACACACACACACACACACACACACACACACACACACACACACACATACATACACACATACATACATACATACATACATACATACATACATACATACATGCACACACATATACAATCAGACACACACACATACATTCGCACGCACGCACGCACGCACGCACGCACGCACGCACGCACGCGCACGCACGCACGCGCGCACGCACGCACACACACACACACACACACACACACACACACACACACACACACACACACACACACACACACACACGTTCTGTGATTGGATATCAGCAGGTATTATGAATCGATCAAATATCTTAAGTATGTATAAAAAAGAGATCGAGGACATTGCCAAAATAGGATTTGAGCATAAATCACACAAGATGCGGACCTACGACATTAAACATTCAAACAACAGACAGGGGTGTCGCGGCTAATGCTAAGGTGATGCTTCAGGATGAGGCATGGCGTGCGTGTCCTTGGTGAGCGCAGAGACACGGCCTTGGGACGTCCAGCCCTTCGAGGACTGAGTGTGCGGGTGTGGGACTTTGAGCAGGGTTGATGCTGGGGGTTGGGAAGCGTCTCTGTAGCTTCTCAGAAGGCTGCGGTGCTGAACTCCGTGTTGCATGCATTCATTGGGATGGGACGCCTCCACCAAAGTGACTTACCCACACAGGGTTGAATAGTCACAATCGATATCGAGGCAGCAACGATGTAATTAAAATAAAAGCAGCGAACAAAGGAAAGCAACCGGTCGTGAGCGATCACGGTGAGAAACAGAAGGAAGGAATAAAACGACAATGGTGGGGTCATCCTTTATTGAAATGAGTCAGAGTTAGTTATAACACAGAGAACTTGAGACAGCTGTGCTAAAGTAGGCCTACCGTAATAGACGGGCATGCAAATAAAACATGAATCCGTCCAGCATGGACTGCCAAACCCCATAATGGATGAGATGCTACAGATGAATCCTGATAGGCCCTTTCTGTGATTGACTTCTTGCCTTTTTTTCTAAACTAAATGAGAAGAATCTTTTGATTTTAGATGAATGAATGTTGATGTAAAATACATTATGTTTTTTTTTTAAAGAATAAAAATAAACAAAAATGTAAAATCCAAAGTGAGAGTACAACAATCGTGCAGTGAAGCCAAGTGAGAATCTCATCCCAGGTCTCTTTACATTCTACAGGCCTCGCACACGCTCACTTTCTGTCAAATCAGTTGGTCCTGCGGCTTGTAAAAGCCATCTGAAGATGTTCCCCGGAGGAGCCGACCGTACAGGGACGGCTTGCTGATTCCACCATCAAGGAAAAGCACTTGAAAAGAACCTGGACTGCAAATGAGACCAAGTCAAGTGTATTTCTATGAGGATAATGGCTGCATTCACTGGATCCAATGTGGGGGGGAATGTCTTCCCCTCTAGTGAATATAAAGTCCAGCATATATATATATATATAGATATACTGTATATATATCTGTATATATATATATATATATATATATCAGGATCAAGATCAAGATGTTTTATATTTGCCATGTGCAACAAGTGCAATGAAATGCTTACTCGCCATCCCCTCCCGCAGTATGAATTTCAACAACAATACTATACTATGCTATACTAAACTATGCAATACTATACTATACAATACAATACTATACTATAAACAACACTATAATAATATACTTTAAACAACACAATACTATGGCTGATGGATGATACACCATATACATATGGCGAATGGTGCACAAAGCCTTTTGAAGTGCAGCAGCATAATAAACACAGTGCAGTACAGAACAGTGCAGTACGGTAATGAGTCCAGCAGGTCCAGTAAAGAAGTATGACAGTGTGATGTGATATTGGTGACAATGTGGTGACCTGCAAGTCGTGGTTTGGATGCTGCGGTACCGCCGATTGGTTGTGGTCCTTAATGATGGAGATGGCC
The DNA here is from genome assembly GCA_027704905.1 of Muraenolepis orangiensis. Classification (NCBI taxonomy): domain Eukaryota; kingdom Metazoa; phylum Chordata; class Actinopteri; order Gadiformes; family Muraenolepididae; genus Muraenolepis; species Muraenolepis orangiensis. The sequence goes on along the minus strand of CM051011.1, from coordinate 9,479,845 downwards.
TTGTTCCGCGAGAGAGAGAGAGAGAGAGAGAGAGAGAGAGAGAGAGAGAGAGAGAGAGAGAGAGAGAGAGAGAGAGAGAGAGAGAGAGAGAGGAGAGAGAGAGAGAGAGAGAGAGAGAGAGAGAGCATAACACATAAAAAGATATTGATGGTGTAGCTTCACACCTTCTGTGTCTCAATACGTGCCCAGAACAAAGGACAGGTCCAGTTTAACAATCCTCCACTACACTCTATGGATTAGATCACCTTTTGGTGTCATCGTCAGCATGTGAAAATCAATCAGAACAGAGCAATTTGTCAAAGGATGATGTATTGCATGTTTGTGCATGCTTTGCCCTGTATTGGACATACAATCAACACTCTCCTTCTCAACTGATAGGCTCTGCTATTATTGTTTTTGTTGTTTTGGCCCATGGGTATCCATCTTTTCTCGGTGATAGTAAATGTTGCAAATACTACAGTAGCCTCTCTCTCTCTCATTGTGTGCATTTCAAGTCACTTGTCGTCTATCCATGTTGGTTATTCCCCCATAAAAGAGATTTTTCCTTTTTCTTGCCAGTCTTAAATCAGGTCCCCCATACATCATCCTATCCTATTTAGTCACTGCCAATACAAGTGTCCATTTACTAGAATTACTGTTATCCGAGCCTATTATCCTAGCCCAGAAATGGTACTACCGATGCTTTATTACCTCATAATTGCGTGTTGAAGTCAAAACTGTTCCGCTCTCTTTTACGTTTGAATTTACTGAAAGACGTTACTGAATGTAGTTAACCGATTCGCTCTGGGTTCAATTCGTTTTGGGCTTTTAATGCACATATATTGTCTCATCAAGTCCAGTCAATTGTATTTGTATAGCCGTTAATCACACTTACAGATCCAAAGGGCTTTACCTGTCATATATGTTATGACACCCCGTTAAGTCTACACCCCCAAAGGGCAATTCGAGAGTGGGGATTCCAGGGATGTCTGGGGAGTGCAATGGGTGCCAAGTGACATACACGTGTAAATTACATAGTAATTACATAGTCATTTACACATAAACATTAAATTAATATTTATGTTAATAATTAATAAAACAGGAGATAATTCCGCCTATGGTGCTGGCTGGGATTTTGCCCTGGTAGCCTTCAGGTGGGATGTCCAGGCATCCAGTCATGATCACAGAAGCAAACTACAGTCTGATGATCAGATGAGGCAGGGCGGACAAGGAACATGTAGATTCCCTCTAGTCTAGTACCTATTGGCAGCAAGGGGAAGGCTAGTGCTGGCAAACTTTGGCGATTTAGCTGTAATGAGGGCTGAGGGGCACTCCTAGGAGCCAAACGACAATGAAAAAAGGTAGGTTTTAACTTTAGATTTGAATATCTGCTTCCCTGATTACATGTGGCCGACTGTTCCACAAATAGGGCGCTCGGTAGGAGAACGCTTTACTCCCTGCTGATTTCTGTCTCCTATAATGACCGGAGGGTCTGAGAAGGACAATAGGGAACAATAAGGTCCTTCAGGTATGATGGTGCTAATCCGTGTAGGATTTTATAAGTAAGTAGTAGCACCTCTAAATCTTACCTCGCATTCACTGGAAGCCAGTGGAGCGAGGACCAAATTGGAACAATGTGGTCAAATTTTCTGGTCGAGTCAAGAGCAGCAGCATTCTGCACACGCTGGAGGCTTTTCATAGCAGAGTTTAGTAACCCAGAGAACAGTGCATTACAGTAATCTGCTGTAGACGATACAAACACGTGGATGAGTGTCTCTGCATCCGCGGCGGA
>CM051011.1:9465574-9473074 GCA_027704905.1 Muraenolepis orangiensis | reverse complement strand
CCGGGGACTGAGGCAGCAGCCTTGGGGTGCTCTGGTGTTGAGGACCAGAGTGGATGTTGTTTTATTATTTGTTGTTTGTTGTTGTTGTATTATTATTATTATTATTATTATTATTATACATACATTATGTAAAACATTTATTCATTTACAGTTTACTGTTAATTTACCACACTCAGTCATGACATCTATTGTGAGAGGCAAACCAACCCATCAAAAGTTTCTTTATTGTGGATGCAATAATAGAGGAAAGACACATAAAAAATGTATTTAGCAATGCTCCAAGTTGTTTGTGTTTTCTAGTACATACACACATTTAGTGACAAAGACGTCTTATGGGAGAAAGCATATGCTATAGTTACAGCAGCATGAGTCACTTTTGCCATCCAAATCTCTTCCAGGATCACAACCCGGTTCCATGAGCGCTTCTTCAAGTGAGATCCCTCTGGAGGTGGTGAGCGCAACGTTCCATCTAGATCGATTCGTCATCTAGACTAAATCTCTCGCAGAAGCGTTGCCAGGTCACATGCTCGGCTCAGACGGTCATCAACCAATAGATAGCCAGGTCGGTGTCATATGCAAATGTCTCTGAAATAGATAGCTGTGTTGTCTCTGCTTTTCTTTATGATTCTACCATTCCTAGCCCTTGCAATTATTAAACATGATTTGCGACCCTCTCCAAAGCAAAGGGAAACTGGAACACCACGGTTGCCACAACTGCACCCATTCTCAGAGGTTGTGTAAACCAGAGATGTGGTGCAAACCTGAAACCTGTATGTATCCGTGTCAAGCGGGGATCTCTCTTCAACAAGGCCGGGCCGGTTATGAGCCTGTTGTACACCTTGTGTAAACAGATAAGTGTTTGTATCTGGATACAATGTGGATTCAGAAACGGTTGTAGAATCCACATTTCTCTCTATCTGCTACCCAGGAGCTATGGGCATCCCAGCTGCTGTTTCCTGGGGCGCCCAGATTCTGTGTTTGGCTACTAAGCAGCAGATTAGGTGGTCCACTCAGCATGTAAACAACCAAAGAAATTATCAATTTCTGCCCCCTCCCTCCCTACGCTTGAGAAGTGTTGCATTCAAGCATGCATGCATGGGATTGACAGGCAAGGTGGATTACCGGAACCAATCACAGAAGAGATGCCCTGATTGGTCAGGAGGAAAAGAGGACGTCTGGTCACCCTAACTTAATATCATAACTTGTGACCACTTGTGAGTGGTTTGAACTAACGACTACTAGTCATGTCACATGACTACATGTCACATGTGGAAACCTGTGGTCTACATAGAAAATATGAATTATTAGTTTAGTTAAATTTCATTGTGAGTCCACTGCCATCTAAGTAGATGGTTCTCAACCTGGGGCTTATTCAGGGTGGTCGTGAGATGGTTAAAAAAGTCTGTTAAAAAAACAAAAAGGAAATTATGATACATTTTCCATTAAATCTCCCAAAGCAATGATATAATGAACTCAATCAATATACATTCAATTAGATGTCCCGGAACCAATGATCAATGTCATTATTCTAAAACATATTTTGGCGTATGAGTGAAATTAATGCAATTCATTAATGTCTAGATTAGATAAGATTAGATTCAAATTTATTGTCATTGTGCAGCACAAGTACAGTACAGCGAAAAAGATTTGGCATCTAACCAGAGTGCAGTAAAGTGCATGGTAATATATCATTTTTAAGTGATGTGTATGTCAATACAGTCTACTAAAAAACTACTACTAAAAACAGGTATAAAATAACTTATAGAGTAGGTATGAGATATGTGCAGAATTATAGGTACATATATATATATATATACAAAGGTAAGTATACAGGTATAAACAGGTAGTGAGCAGGGGTATGCAGTTGGTTTATGCACGAGAGAGTGGAGATTGACAGGAAAGTGAGTGGAGAGAGAGAGAGTGGAGGAATGACATGTAGCACAAGGACCACAGGCTGGAATCGAACCAGGGACACTTACAAGGCGTCTTCGTCTTCTCCGTGCGTGACAGGCTTCGTGACCAGCCACCTCCCCAAAATGTGTGTTATTGTGTTCAATTGTTGTGTCACATCATTCTCTGAATTGTTGTGTTCAATGTGGGAAAAAAAGGGGTGAAAAAGCTGGAAATTAAAACTGTCCTTCAATCTGTGGTTTTCAAGCCCAGCTACATGACAATGAATGTCTGATAATATTATTGCTATTATTATTACCTCCGCCATCGGAAGATGGGACTGGTTGTCTGTTTGTTTAACCACCAAAACATGGTTTGTTTGATTACTTATGGGCCAAGCAACAGTTGATTTGATTTTGCCACAGGTCCCACATCTGTATTCGGATCCAGGAGACTCTTAGGTATGGCGGAGGTATACGCTCTACCGAGGGCCCTCTAGTTAAGCAGTTGTGTTGCCTCCTTCACAATGAGTTGTGCTGTCAGATGTGTGAATAAAAGAGGGGGGGGGCGGTCACTGCAGTGCCTTTGAAGGGTGAGTTGAGAGAGGGAGGGGGTCACTGCAGTATCATTGAAGGGTGAGTCGAGAGGGGGGGGGGGGGGTCACTGCAGTGCCTTTGAAGGGTGAGTCGAGAGGGGGGGGGGTCACCGCAGTGTCTTTGAAGGGTGAGTCGAGAGGGGGGGGGTCACTGCAGTGTCTTTGAAGGGTGAGTCGAAAGGGGGGCGGGTCACTGCAGTCTCTTTGAAGGGTGAGTCGAGAGGGGGGGGGGGGTCACTGCAGTCTCTTTGAAGGGTGAGTTGAGGGGGGGGGGGGGGGGTCACTGCAGTCTCTTTGAAGGATGAGTCGAGAGGGGGGGGTCACTGCAGTCTCTTTGAAGGGTGAGTCGAGAGGGGGGGGGTCACTGAAGTCTCTTTGAAGGGTGAGTTGAGGGGGGGGGGGGTCACTGCAGTCTCTTTGAAGGGTGAGTTGAGGGGGGGGGGTCACTGCAGTCTCTTTGAAGGGTGAGTTGAGGGGGGGGGGGGTCACTGCAGTCTCTTTGAAGGGTGAGTCGAGAGGGGGGATGGTCACTGCAGTGCCTTTGAAGGGTGAGTCGAGAGAGGGGGGGGTCACCACAGTGTCTTTGAAGGGTGTGTCGAGAGGGGGGGGTCACTGCAGGGCCTTTGAAGGGTTAGTCGAGAGGGGGAGGGGGTCACTGCAGTCTCTTTAAAGGGTGAGTCGAGGGGGGGGGGTCACTGCAGTGTCTTTGAAGGGTGAGTCAAGAGGGAGGAGGGGTCACTGCAGTGTCTTTGAAGGGTGAGTCTAGATGGGGGGGGGGTTACTGCAGTGTCTTTGAAGAGTGAGTCAAGAGGGAGGAGGGGACACTACAGTGTCTTTGAAGGGTTAGTCGAGAGGTGGGGGGGGTCACCACAGTGTCTTTGAAGGGTGTGTCGAGAGGGGGGATGGTCACTGCAGTGCCTTTGAAGGGTGAGTCGAGAGAGGGGGGGGTCACCACAGTGTCTTTGAAGGGTGTGTCGAGAGGGGGGGGTCACTGCAGGGCCTTTGAAGGGTTAGTCGAGAGGGGGAGGGGGTCACTGCAGTCTCTTTAAAGGGTGAGTCGAGGGGGGGGGGTCACTGCAGTGTCTTTGAAGGGTGAGTCTAGATGGGGGGGGGGTTACTGCAGTGTCTTTGAAGAGTGAGTCAAGAGGGAGGAGGGGACACTACAGTGTCTTTGAAGGGTTAGTCGAGAGGGGGAGGGGGTCACTGCAGTGCCTTTGAAGGGTGAGTCGAGAGGGGGGGGGTCACTGCAGTCTCTTTGAAGGGTGAGTCAAGAGGGGGGGGGTCACTGCAGTGTCTTTGAAGAGTGAGTCGAGGGGGGGTCACTGCAGTGTCTTTGAAGGGTGAGTCGAGAGGGGGGGGCACTGCAGTAACTTTTAAGGGTGAGTCGAGAGGGGGGGGGGGGGTCACTGCAGTGTCTTTGAAGGGTGAGTCCAGAGGGAGGGGGTGACTGCAGTGTCTTTGAAGGGTGAGTCCAGAGGGGGGGGGCTCACTGCAGTGTCTTTGAAGGATTAGTCGAGAGGGGGGGGGTCACTGCGCTGTCTTTGAAGGGTGAGTCGAAAGGGGGGGGGGGGTCACTGCAGTGTCTTTTAAGTGTGAGTCGAGAGGGTGGGGGGGGGGGGGGGTCACTGCGGTGTCGTGTAAGTGTGAGTCGAGAGGGTGGGGGTCACTGCAGGGTCTTTAAAGGGTGAGTCGAGAGGGAGGGGCTTTTTGGGCCAACCACTTGTCTAAAGGGTCCAACCCTCTTGAAGTGTGATTATTGCATTTCACAGTTCACTGTCCCAAAATCTAAAAATCAAGTCTAATACCGCCTTAAGTACTGTCTGATACCCAGTGAGGCCACATCGACCCAGATGCTCCCCTGAAGTCATTTTAAATGTACAGCAACGATCCATCTTTGATTATTATTGAACGTGTGTAAACCTGTGTCCTACTCTTCTTGTGAGTGAGAGAATTTCTAGAAGTACAGTATATACGACGGAGAGTGGGGCTTTTCCCCTAGGTGAGAGGAAACACACAAAAGGTCACTAGAATCCTGAAGCCACTTATTCTCAGAGATGATGTGCGACAAAGATTACACTTGGAAGACAAATCATACAGCATCTCAGCCCTTTGGATTTCGGCCCTCGCGCCTGGGGCCGGGTCCCTCGAGGTTGAATTTTAAATGGTCCAATATGGAGACACACACACACACACACACACACACACACACACACACACACACACACACACACACACACATTCGCACTCCTCTTCCTCATAGCATTTTCAGCAACACAATGCAAAGCATTCCGGAGAGGATGATTTTGGTGTCACTCTGGGAATCTAATCATATCATATTTAATAATGTATGAAGGCATATCTATCTATCTAGTCATATCTCATCTACCCCACCACAACTCACACTTCTACTGGCTTGACCTCCCGCTCGGCGGTCCCCTCCTCCCCTCCTCCCCTCCTCCCTTCCTCCCTTCCTCCCGTCCCCTTCCTCTTCTCTTCTCTTCCCTCCCTCTCTTCCTCCAAAACATCCCCAAACTGCCGAAGGGCACAATCTGTTTGCGAAGGAGTGTCTGTCTACGCATTTGGAAATGCGCACAGACACACACACTCACAACACACACACACACACACACACACACACACACCACACACACACACACACACACACACACACACACACACACACACACACACACACACACACACACACACACACACACACACACACACACACACACACACAGCTCCCATCTTGTGTAGAATCCCTGCTGAGCTATCAAAAGTCATGGCTGTCTACATGAAATAAAATCAGTTTAGATGAAGGACAGTTTTCATCCACAGGCAGTGCGCCTAGTGAACTGCTTGGAGTGCTGCCACTATCATAATATTGTCACCAGTATCACATTACACGATCATACTTCTTTTGTTAGACTTTCTCGACTCATTACAGTTACTGCACTGTAATGTTGATGATGCTGCTGCACTGCTGGCACTTTAAAAGGCTTTTTGCACAATTCACCATATGTATATACTGTATCATCCGTCAGTCAGTATATAAATATTTTTGATTGTGTATACACAGTCGCGTGTGTGTTCGTGTATATGTTTTTGTGCATGTGCATGTGTGTGTGTATGTGTTTGTGTCCCTGCGTGTGTGCGTGTGTGTGCATGTGTGTGTGTTAGGATGCGTGGGTGTGTGTGTGTGTGTGTGTGTGTGTGTATGGGCTTGTGTGCATGTGTGTGCATGTGTGTGCGCGTCCGTGCAATAGGTTTGTTCTCCACAAAGCGAACATGGAGGTGGTGTGAGAAGAGAGAATGTCAAAGTAATCTTCTGCTCTGTCTAAAGTGGATGGGATGGAGTCGTTAGAAGTCAAGAAATGGGACACTTCTTGTCTTGCCATGGCAGCAGGGATGTGGAAATATGATTAAACATGAATGATTACATACAATCACAGAATCTATGTGTCCATGTATCTGTGTAGCTGTGTATATATGTATCTATTAACTGTCTCTCTCTCTCTCTCTCTCTCTCTCTCTCTCTCTCTCTCTCTCTCTCTCTCTCTCTCTCTCTCTCTCTCTCTCTCTCTCTCTCTCTCTCTCTCTCTCTCTCTCACTTTCAACTTCAAATCAGAGAAGACAGATGAATGTCCAGTCTGGTTTTATCGGTCAACCAGAGGTACCACTCATGACATCATCAGCTGGTGTCAACACATGACCATAGAGCAAAAAACGAACTTTGTGAATTTGGAGTTGTGAATGTAATCCACTGTGTCCGAATCAGAATCAGAATTGGAATCAGAATCAGAAAAGCCTTAAAAAACAATAAACAATAATTAAAAAATAAATTTAGTAAATCATTAAAAAAAATAAGAAAAACAATGGGCCAATATTCATAGTATTGCAGATTAGAAATATATTGCCATACAAAATGTGCATATTTAAGCCAGCTCCCATCAAACTGACTCTATTTGAAGGTGAAGAGCTGTGTAATCCCTGGACCTGGTAATAAGGAGGGCACAGTCCTCCTGCAGTTACCCTTATGTTCTTCATTTCCTGGGAAGTGGCCCCATCAAGCTGCTGTGGTGGTGGGCAAGGGGAGTTGAAAGCAGGGGTGTTTCCTGGTCATAGAGCCCCTGGAGGAGGAGGCACTAAGCTGGGGATGGATGCGGGTGGGCGGAGAGGGTGGTCGTAGTAGTTAATCTCCTCCCGGACCAGGAACAATGATGGAGCACCCCGGCACCTGTACCTCCCCCTCCTCCACCCCTCTCACCATTAATATCCTTCCCAATCAATCTCCATTGTATCCTCAATTATCTCCCTCTCTCTCTCTCTCTCTCCTCTCTCTCTCTCTCCTCTCTCTCTCTCTCTCTCTCTCTCTCTCTCTCTCTCTCTCTCTCTCTCTCTCCTCTCTCTCTCTCTACCAGCTCCATTAATGTCCACACCTGTGCCACATATGTATTAAATAGTTGCTATATGTGTCCTTTGGGTGTTTTCACAGACCTATTGCATAAGAGTATACCCCCCCCCCCCCCCACACACACACACACACACACACACACACACACACACACACACACACACACACACACACACACACACACACACACACACACACACACACACTAACACATACACACACACACACACATCCCTCTGCTTCCTGTCAGTGTGGTCTCCAGGGAAACAGAAAGGAGGCCAGCTCTGTTCCAACATAGGTTTAGGTTTCATCGCCACGGCGATGGGGCTGTCAGGGTGTGTGGGATTGATGGTTCTGGGGATTCCTATTGGCCCAGAGAGCGGACTCCTGAGCCGAGAGCAGAGAGGGAGGAAGAAAAAAAATCAAGCAAGTCAAAAATAGAAGATGCTTAGGGGAAGAGAGAGAGAGAGAGAGAGAGAGAGAGAGAGAGAGAGAGAGAGAGAGAGAGAGAGAGAGAGAGAGAGAGAGAGAGAGAGAGAGAGAGAGAGAGAGAGAGAGAGAGAGAGAGGGGGAAGTGAGAGAGAAATAAAGAGAGAGGGAG
>CM051011.1:9383074-9460574 GCA_027704905.1 Muraenolepis orangiensis | reverse complement strand
CAATCACACCTTAAAATCGAATGCATCTTGGCCGATTTATAGCCGCATTAAAAGGCATCAAGTTTAACCACGCCCAATTCATCAGAACACACGTAGTACAATATTCAAGCGACCGGATCGATGCACTCTCGACATTCGAGTGAAACTGAAACTACGCCGCAGCAAATGTCAATAAGCTAATAAGTAAAAAAAGGTTAAGTCGCAGATGTCACTTTTAAAGAGCTCAGAGACAGGACCATCAGGAGAAAAGACGGGCAATAAATGTATCATCAAGTATCATCAAGTTGACACTAAAATTAACCATATATATATATATATAACATAAGGGTTACGATAATTACAACACCTGTAACAAAGCCGATTTAAGATGTCGACAACCATTTGAATTAGATTGCAATAAAGTTAAGTTACACACGACCTGCCGGTGGTAAAGATCAGAGCGAATGAAACATAATGTCTGACGGAGAGGAAGAGGAAGGCGCTCTCAGCTGAGGTGCATTTCGGGAAAACTTTTATTCATCCATTGAAATGTAAGTTTATAATTAGTTTTTTTACATTTCATTATTTTCTTTTCTTAAAAAAGTCCCAATCGAAAAAATAGCATTCTTGTTTTTTTTAAGATAATCCGCCATTACATTTCTCCTCTAGCGCCCCCTAGAGGAACCTGCTGCAGAGGAGCGATAAGAGCGTCCAACAGTAAACATAAAATAACAGCAGTTAAGAAAACCAGAAGGATCCCGGGACGGTCCCCCTGTGTTTCCCCAAGATGATGGTTCTTTGAAATTGTGCATCCACATAAAACAACTTACTGACAATGAAAATTATTGTAATAACGTTATAATTTCCCAGATGGCGGCTTCATATTTGAAGCGACCACATAAGGTACATGTCTGGTAAAAGGTCTGCACCTGACTAACAGACAGCTGGCTCGCCAGTGTTTGTTCTGCACAATCCGACCAAATCCTGTAGGATCTTTTTCTTCTTCTTCTACGTGGTTTGTCCCGTGATGATATCCTGTTCTGTCTGGTAGTGGCTGGAGGGAGAGATGCACACACACACTTGGAGGCTATTGTTACAACCGTCTGTGTGGTTGAGCAAGACAAGGAGTCCGTCGGCCAAACTGAAGCATCCAGAACGCAAAGGCCATCATTCAACCCCATAAATACCGATAAAGCCATCATTCAACGCCATAAGATAAAGCCATCATTCAACGCCATAAATATCGATAAAGCAGACACCGTATTCACAGAGCCGTTGGGGTGAATTTCAACAATTGGTGATGAGGACCGTTTTGAACTGAACGTCTATGATGTAGAGCTGATGTACGGATGTCTATGATGGACGTCTATGATGTAGAGCTGATGTACGGATGTCTATGATGGACGTCTATGATGTAGAGCTGATGTACGGATGTCTATGATGGACGTCTATGATGTAGAGCTGATGTACAGATGTCTATGATGGACGTCTATGATGTAGAGCTGATGTACGGATGTCTATGATGGACGTCTATGATGTAGAGCTGATGTACGGATGTCTATGATGGACGTCTATGATGTAGCGCTGATGTACGGATGTCTATGATGGACGTCTATGATGTAGAGCTGATGTATGGATGTCTATGATGGACGTCTATGATGTAGAGCTGATGTTTGAATCTCTATGATGGACGTCTATGATGTAGAGCTGATGTACGGATGTCTATGATGGACGTCTATGATGTAGAGCTGATGTACGGATGTCTATGATGGACGTCTATGATGTAGAGCTGATGTATGGATGTCTATGATGGACGTCTATGATGTAGAGCTGATGTACGGATGTCTATGATGGACGTCTATGATGTAGAGCTGATGTACGGATGTCTATGATGGACGTCTATGATGTAGAGCTGATGTACGGATGTCTATGATGGACGTCTATGATGTAGAGCTGATGTACGGATGTCTATGATGGACGTCTATGATGTAGCGCTGATGTACGGATGTCTATGATGGACGTCTATGATGTAGAGCTGATGTACGGATGTCTATGATGGACGTCTATGATGTAGAGCTGATGTACGGATGTCTATGATGGACGTCTATGATGTAGAGCTGATGTACGGATGTCTATGATGGACGTCTATGATGTAGCGCTGATGTACGGATGTCTATGATGGACGTCTATGATGTAGAGCTGATGTACGGATGTCTATGATGTAGAGCTGATGTACGGATGTCTATGATGGACGTCTATGATGTAGAGCTGATGTACGGATGTCTATGATGGACGTCTATGATGTAGAGCTGATGTATGGATGTCTATGATGTAGAGCTGATGTACGGATGTCTATGATGGACGTCTATGATGTAGAGCTGATGTATGGATGTCTATGATGGACGTCTATGATGTAGAGCTGGGTGAACTTCTGTTTCTTATCTCCTCTTATCTTGTCTATAACAGATTTAAAAACATGTCCAACGATGCGTTAAACCAAATATCAGTCTAAACAGCTGGGTATAAAGTCTGAAATAAACTGGAATAACATACACAGGACATCAGTCCTGTGTGGGCAGATGTAACCACTCACCACACACACAAACACACACACACAAGCACACACACGCACGTGCACACGCACACACACACACACACACACATGCGCTAGAGGTCATGTTTGCTAATTGCCGTCACAAAAGTCCTCTAGAGGGTTGAGAAACAGAGAGGTACCCTCAGGCATTCTGGGACCTGTAGTCCCCCCGACCCACAGCTCGCTGATGCTTCTTCCTTTTACTCACCCTGTATACCATCACATGACCAGCAAAGATTCAACACTCCAGAGAGCCCCTGTGTGCTAGAAAATGTGTGTGTGAGTGTGTGTGTGTGTGTGTGTGTGTGTGTGTGTGTGTGTGTGTGTGTGTGTGTGTGTGTGTGTATGTGTGTTTGAAGAGTGGATAGAAGAGAAAAATATATATAGAATATATATAGAGAAATAGAAAACAATATGAGCATGGCTGGAATCACATCACAAGAATAGAGACATGCATCCCCGCACAGACAAGCACAGTGCAGACAAACACGTGAAATCTCCAGAAAGAGATAAGCAGCCCAGGAATTGAGGAGTTTCTCCCAAAACACGAACACACGCACGCACGTATGCATGCACGCACACACGCACAGACACGCATGCACGCAAGCACACACACGCACGCACACACACGTACGCACACAGACCCGCACGCACACACTAACACACAGGCACACACAGACACACACGCACACGCACACGCACACGCACACACACACACACACACACACACACACACACACACACACACACACACACACACACACGCACACGCACAAAGACACACACGCACACATGCATATACATATATTTAGAATGCATCTTGAATACAAACCAATATACACAAATGCTAATTAGATCTACTACATCTCCACCAGTTTATACAGATTACAGAAATATAGAAGATAGCATATAGAATATAGCACAGGTACATGTGCTGCTCATTTCAATGCAGATCACCCAGAGAAGCAGCGCAGCCGAGGTTGGAGAGGAGGACTCTCATAAATCATACTCTGAACAGAGCAGGGCCATGAGTGCAACCAACAGGGACTTCAACATGGGACCTGACAGCCGTTTTGTATACCGCTATTGTTGCTCAACCCTTAATCCTACCAGCCCAGCGGCTACCGCTGCACGCTGCACTGTCTACCTTCTAGCCCGCTGCGCAGCGCTTTATATTTAGCTGCAGTCCAGCTTTGATCTGCTATTTCTCATTTACATCACGCAAGGAGATGAGCTGGAGATGAGCTGCTGCTGCTGTGGTAAACACAGATTCAAAGTGGATTCATGTTACTCAAAGCAGTACGCCACAACATAATACTGCACCGTACACCACAACATGATCCAGTATAATACAATATAATACACTTCACTACACCACAAAATAATACAATTGAATATAGTATAATACAATATAATACACTACACTACACGACAACCTAATACAACATGACCCAGTATAATACAATATAATACACTTCACTACACCACAAAATAATGCAATTGAATACAGCATAATACACTATTATACACTACACTACACGACAACCTACAAGTACAATATAATACAGTATAATACAGTACAGTACACCACAACATTATGCAATATAATAACTGTACAGAACACCACAACATTAAATCCAATTAAAACACACCCCTCTGTTTCACATTGGACTGCACGTGTCACAGCTATGCTGGTTGAAGGGAGTCACTGCACCGGACTAACGTGGAAATACATAACATAATACAAGCATAAACGTATGTAAAACGCCACACTTACACTTTGTCATCTACTTGTTGTGAATATATACACATATTTGGCATATTATATGATATATATCAAAGAGCTAGATGATTTACAAACAAAGTGGTACCAACATTTATGCAGACCTGCTTACCGGAAATCCAACTATGATGGACACATTTGAACACTGTTGCCCAGTCAATAGGCTGAGATGTCGATTTTACCAATCAGAAATAATAATAATACATATCCAGGGCAATAACAGTAGGTATCCACATATACTCTGTGAATGCCTAAACAATTCCTTGGTCTGTGTGTGGGTTCTTACAGACTCTGTTAGAAACATGTGAATGTGTCTGACAACAAACATGAACTCAGTTGAACTATCTGTCTGTGACAGACCGAAGTCCACAATGTGTGTGTGTGTGTGTGTGTGTGTGTGTGTGTGTGTGTGTGAGTGCTGACCTGCTGTCCATACGATGTCACCCACTTATCAAACACATCATCTGCCTGAAGACGCCACAACCTCTGGGAGATTGTGTTTCACTTTTTCAATTACTGTTTCCATAGATCTACCAAATAGCGAACCACACTCACACACACACACACACACACACACACACACACACACACACACACACACACACACACACACACACACACACACACACACACACACACACACACACACACACACATTGTGGACTTCGGTCTGTCACAGTCAGATAGTTCAACTCAGTTCATGTTTGTTGTCAGACACAGACACGTGTGTTTCTATCTCCCCCTTTAAGCTAATCTGGCTAACAAGCAAGAGGCCTTCCTCCAAGGCTGGCCAACCAGCACTGTTCAGGTGTCCAGAGGACCTTGCTGCTCCTTCCAACAGTGAACTGATCGCCTGTTAAAACCATGCAGCAACCCTGTGGATTCATCACTGCCGGGATTAGCCCGAACTAATCCACAACCATGCAGTTGTGAATTGATTCACAGAAAACCCCATGTCGACATTTGTAATCCAAATCGAGTAAAACACACAAACGTAATTGGGACTAAATGAAATCACTACGGAAAACCTGTGTAGCAACTGAGAACTGCCAAAACCCCTAAAAAGCACACCCAAAACAACACTAATATCAGACCATCTGGAAGCATACCTACTGGGGCAGAAACACGCATCATGTCTCTGATCATGATTCATGTATCCTACCAAGAAAGAATTTTTGGGATGTTTACCAAGGTTCTCTATGCGATAGTTTCAAAAATATTGCTTTAGTTTCAAATTGGATTTTCTCGCCTTTTCAATTTCGCCTAAATTGATTTTGGGGGGAAAGGGTCCCTGGTTTGATTGATCTGCAGGTGGATGGGGTACATAGACACTCCACTTCAAATCATCCCAATGCTAAAGATGCCGGCTGCAGTGAGAAAAAGTGACACACAGGTTTGAACAAGTGATGACGACAGTGAAACTGAGTGAAACTCATAAAACAATGTTGTGTAAGTTTTGGTTTTTTAATGTGGGCGCTCCTGAAGAGTTCATATCAGTGATGCCTTCATTGGACTGCAAAGCCTTGTTTGCGGGTCTGTGGAGGTACTGCAGGGGGTCCGCAAACATGATTGATGCAGTTCTTTCCGTCACATTACCCCCATACGTTTCACCCAAATTCCACCTTCAAGTCAGTGTTTGCTCAACAAGCAGCATCCAGATCATGGACATAGATAGACCTGGGCCTTCATTTTTATCCACATTTGATCCATATTTAGGAACACACCAGGGTCACTCATGGTACAATGGAAAAGATTGAGCCTGATGCTTTGATTTCAATTATGTCGACATGGCTTATAACCTAAGCATCAAAGCTAGATATATTAGTAAGTTAATAAGGCATTATAAATAGTTTATTAGGCCTATAGGCCTGGGATAAAATGCAAAAGCATTTTATTGAAAAATATGTAGGGGGTATACATAGGGTTGAAGACCCCTGGTTTGGATGGAACCGCGTGGTCGCAACTGTATGTGTTGTTACTCTTATTCCTTCTTGTAATCCTCTCTAATCAGATGAACAAGTGACTATGTTTGATTAAACATGCGGTTCTATTCTAATGTTCAAAACGACAGACTAACATGGCGTGTTGTTTTCAAATGAATATGAATAATTTATTCTGCGTGTGACTTGGATTAACATATTTGAGTGGAAGATGAAACGCCATAGAACACACCATAGAAAAGCTTGTTCTTCAATCCAATCCTTACTGAGATGTTTAAGATCGTAAACGGGAGCAGAACTCACCGGTTGAATGTGTAGCCTGAGGATGTGGTGTGTTTTGGTTTGTTTTGGTGTGTGACTGGTTCAGGGAGGGAAGGCTGTTTTCTTACACCCTGTTTGACTGTTTAAGGGTGTTAATTAGATTAGATTAAAAATGTATTGTCAGTGTACGCACAAGTACAGTACATCGAAAGGAATTTGGCATCTAACCAGAGTGCAAATGTTGCAGTAAAGTGCATGGTAATATATAATGCACAGTTGTTGAATAATATGTAAAATATGTAGAAACAGTCTACTAAAACAGGTATAAAATGATTGGGGTGAGAGGTGTCTGACTATTTTTTGTGCCTTCCTCAGACACCGTTTGTGGTGGGTAGTGTTTATTGCAGGGAGGGGTAATCCAACGATGAGTTTGGCGGTTTTCACCACCCTCTGCAGCGCTTTCCAGTCGGAAACAGTGCAGTTGCCGTACCACACTGTGATGCAGTTGGTGAGGATACTTTCAAAAAACCATTAAGAGACGCTGGTGAGCCTTCTTTACGAGTGAGGCCGTGTTAAGGGACCAAGAGAGGTCCACGGAGATGTGGACTCCCAGGAATTTGAAGCTGGAGACACGTTCAACCTACGCCACGTTGATGAGAATGGTGGTGTGTGTGCCAGCTCTGGTCTTTCTGAAGTCCACGATCAGCTCCTTGGTCTTCTTGATGTTGAGGGCCAGGTGCTGGACCTCCTCCCTGTAGGCTGCCTCATCGTTGTTCTTGATGAGGCCCGCCACCGTTGTGTCGTCTGCAAACTTGATGTTGGATTTTGTACCATGTACAGGAGTGCAGTCGTGGGTGAAGAGGGAGTAGAGGAGAGGGCTCAGCACACAGCCCTGGGGGATGCCAGTGTTCAGAGTGAGGGTGGAGGAGGTGAGACTGTCTATCCTGACTGACTGGGGTCTGTTGGTTAGGAAGTCCAATAACCAGTTAGAAACAGAGGGGTTGATTTTAAGATTCTTGGTTTCCATAAGGTCACCAAGTTTGCAGCTGAGTTTGGAGGGGATGATGGTGTTGAGTGCTGAGCTGAAGTCAATGAACAGCATTCTGACGTGGGTGTTGCTTTCATCCAGGTGGGAGAGAGCAGAATGAAGGGCTGAGGAGATGGCGTCCTCTGACTCCTGTTCTCACGGTAGGCAAATTCAAATGAATGTGTATGTCTGTGTTCCATACTTGTAGGTTTGCATTTGTATTTATTGTAGTCTATGAGCTTCATGTGGGCTGTGAGCATACATTTGTTGTTCATTATTCATTGTTCATTATTGTATACTTACCTGTGTATATATATATATACACACACCTATAATTCTGCACATATCTCATACTTTCTCTATAAGTTATTTTATACCTGTTTTTAAAAGTAGTTTTTAGTAGACAGTTTTTACATCTGATTTAACCACTGTACAATATATATTACCATGCACTTTACTGCAACATTTGCACTCTGGTAAGATGCCAACTTGTGCTGTACAATGACAATACATTTGAATGTAATCTAATCTTATATAATGTGTGTGTGTGTGTGTATGTGTGTGTGTGTGTGTGTGTGTGTGTGTGTGTGTGTGTGTGTGTGTGTGTGTGTGTGAGTGTGTGTGTGTGTGTGTGTGTGTGTGTGTGTGTGTGTGTGTGTGTGTGTGTGTGTGTGTGTGTGTGTGTGTGTGTGTGTGTGTGTGTGTGTGTGTGTGGGTGTGTGTGTGTGTGTGTGTGTGCACAACTTTGGCTCAGTCCCCTATCAGCGCTGCAAGGATTTGCATCTCAATTAAATCCATGTCAGCACTTATACCCCTGCATTGTTTAATACTTGATTCTGATTGGTCAATAACGTTCCAAGGGTGTGCGTTACTCTTCAGTAACGAGACACCTCGTTACAAATCATCAACAGAAAAAACAACAGTCAAATACAACCATGGCCACCAGATGTGTCATTGACAATGCAACAACTGTACTGTACTGTACTGTACTGAGGTGCACTGTCAAACATATTCTGCTGATTTAGTGGTCTCTTTGTTTGTAAATAATGTAGTCTACTGCGTCCACAACGGCAGCTGGTCTGTGGCAACCGATGGCGGGAGAATAGGATGAGAGGACGTGGCGTCAAAACGAACAGCTAGTTCCAATAGTTCCAGTGAGTCCCTCAGAAAAACAAATCTCCCTAATGTTGATGTTTAAAGAATGTGAATCACAAAATAAGCAGACAGAAAATGAATACTACTAAAAATAGATATATCCACAAAAATCCATTGACATACAGTATGCAGCTGTATGTTAATATTATCCAATTCCTTTATATATATATATATATATTATATATATATATATATATATATATATATATATATATATATATATATATATATATCGAGTACTTAACTGTTCATTCAATACAATCTATTTTCTTAATTGGTATAAAGGGTTCTGGAGGGCACTGTAAGCTTCATCAGTCTTCACCTCTAAATCTCTTAACTTCAAAACGTGCCTCTATTCTCTCTAGGTGTCTCATCACGTTAACGTTAACTTTAGGGTTGGCAACAGGGACCGACTGGACCGAAAAACGGCCCACAACAACAAGCGGTCCGGTTCCAGTCATGGATGTATTCAGTTTACCAAGCCGTACTGACGATTACATTATTTAAAACGTATCATATTGTCCACCGGCCGTGGAGTGGTCCGTTCCAGAATCTTCCCCATGGCTATCAGTCACACACAGCACTTATATTATCTAATTGTATCTTTTATTTAAGCAAGGGGGTATTTATATATTGGGTTACATCAGCTCCAGTTGTCAAGCGACCCGCCGGGAAAGACTCCAGCGTTCCAGAGATGCCCAAAGAGATGCTGCTGTATAAGTCTGGCCACAAGAGGGCACCAGTGTGCAGAGTTAACTAAACAAAGCAAAGCGTTATCTCTTGGAATCAATCTTGTGCAGAGGTTTCTTAGCTCGAGTTGTGTCACAGTTACCAGCAATGATTAGATATTAGTTACTTTCATCTATAACGTTACTGGTTTTTTATCGACTTGCTGAAATCATTCTTCGATGGTGAAACATTGAGTTGTGAATGAAACATGTGGTTGATAGTTGTAATTTACCGTTGTGGTTTGTTACATTTTTTGCATTGATTCAGAAGTATATATGGAGACAGACAAACAGACCTATAACTATATTGTTACATAAAAGCATTTGTGGAGCTCAGTCCACATCTTTGCAACAAGCAGATATGAATGTTATCAAGATTCATATTATTAAAATAATCATTAATGTTATCAATATCCTGAGCAACCTCCCAATCTGCACACACAGGAACACGGACTACCGTGTTTAAAAACCGTCACTTATCTGACAATACGTTAGACAAGTGACTGAACATAGGGAGGGAGGGAGGGTGGGTGGTGGGGGGCTGTGTCAGTTATTCAGCTGGTCAACCAGTTTTGACAGCGTGGACACCTGATCCGAGTGATTGAGTCTCTCTCTCACACACACACACACACACACACACACACACACACACACACACACACACACACACACACACACACACACGGCCCATTTGTTCACGTCAACTCTTAAACCAACCACGGACCTTCACACACACACGCACACACACAATGATACGCACATGCCCAGATGAGCACACACACACACACACACACACACACACACACACACACACGGCCCATTTGTTCACGTCAACTCTTAAACCAACCACGGACCTTCACACACACACACACACACACACACACAATGATACACACATGCCCAGATGAGCACACACACACACACACACACACACACAAAATGATACACACATGCCCAGATGAGCACACACACACACACACACACACACACACACACACACAATGATACACACATGCCCAGAGGAGCGCACACACGTAATCAACTTTTCCCTCTGCCTACTCCTGGTTGTGTTGGATCTTCAGATAGTCCGTAAAAGCAGAGGCAACCAGAGAATTATGTCTACCCATTGTAGGGACCCGCACGCCCACACACACAGACACAAACACGCCCACACACACACACACACACACACACACAGACACACACACACACACACACACACACACACACACACACGCACGCACACACACAGACACACACACACGCCCACACACACAGACACAAACACGCCCACACACACAGACACAAACACACACAGACACACACACACACGCACGCACACACACACACGCCCACACACAGACACACACCCACACACACAGACACAAACAC
Organism: Muraenolepis orangiensis; assembly: GCA_027704905.1. Lineage (NCBI taxonomy): Eukaryota > Metazoa > Chordata > Actinopteri > Gadiformes > Muraenolepididae > Muraenolepis > Muraenolepis orangiensis. Next base: position 9,449,716 of record CM051011.1, on the reverse strand, counting down.
GCCCACACACACAGACACAAACACACAGACACACACACACACACACACACAGACACACGCACCACACACACACACACACACACACACACACACACACACACACACACACACACACACACACCACACACACACACACACACACACACACACACACACACACACACACACACACACACACACAAACACACGTTGTGAAATAAACAACCCAAAACAACATGGACCTCTCTCTGCTTTCCCTACATTTCTCTCCTCCTTTGAAGTGTGGACGGATTCCCAAGCCAGGGAAGAGATAGCCTGATTGGGGAATTGTCTCATGAAGACGCAGTAAACTCAAAACACATATTCTCACAGAGCATTTCACTCACTGATAACAGGTGACGGATGGGTATGTCATGTCCTCACAAACAAGGCTTTCGTCGTCGGAGGCCAACGGCTAGCGGTATATTCCAGATCGCCCCCAATTTTCTTTAACACACAATTCATGTAAAGACACACTTGTGTACAACCCTCGGCCAATCCAACAATAGCACACATCTTCAAGGTTCTGACCTTATAAATATGGCATTCTCAGGTTCTGACCTTATATGGATTCAAGTCAATTGGACCAACGGTTCCAGTGATATGGCTGAAAACATGATTATTTGGCAATTTGCCATAAACTCCACCCGGTGGCAACATTTGCACACCTTCAATAACAGTATGGCATTGTGCATCCTCGGGTCAAGTTAGTTTACTCGGGCTGGATTTGAGGTCAATCAAATTAACAGTTACAGAGATATGGCTGAAATGTATATGATGTGTTATTTAGCAATTTGTCAGCATAAATCTCTACCTGGTGGAAACATTTGGGATCCCCGAAAAATCCTCTATTTCGGGGATATAATGTTGGCCTTTCAGTCTTACCTACAGCACCATTCATTTATAGATTTTCTTCAACGGAATAATGTCATTGGAGTCGGAGTCGGAGGTAAACGAGAGGTAAACACGTGTAAAGCAAGGATTTCAACCTGCGTCCCGCTTCAACCGCGTCGTCGCTCCGTATCTTCGGAGTGACGGCGCTTCGCCGCCTGTTGCGTTCCGCCTCCTCCGCCTGATAGAGCGGATAGAGACCCCACCCCCCCCCCCCCCCCCGCCGGGGTACACGGAGCAGCCGTCTCAGACTCTAAGGGTGTTATCACCCAGTCACAGACAAAACACACACACACACACACACACACACACACACACACACACACACACACACACACACACACACACACACACACACACACACACACACACACACACACACACACACACACACACACACACACAGACACACGCACACACGTCTGAGCACGTCTGACTACAAAACAAATATTTGTTTAGCTAGTTTATTAGCTAATTAGTTAATTCGTATTTTTTTCTCCAAAAATTGGCTATGATTCAGGGAAATATTAAACCACTTTTGCCTCTAAGAGCATATTTGATTAGGAATCTGAATAAGTGAACAAAAAAATATGTGTGTGTGTGAGTGAGTGTGTGTGAGTGAGTGTGTGAGTGTGGGTGGGGGTGGGGGTGGGGGGGGGTATCTAAGTTCGGCTGAATTAGAGATATTCTATGTATCGCTTTTCTATGGATCAAATTACATTTCTATTGTCTGAATGTCTAAATTAAGCATCACTCTGTATTGCATATTGTTCCCAATCAGTAACACCAAATAGGATCATACTAAAGCTGGTTTGAGTGGAAAACGTGTGAAAGGAAAGGACAGACAGAATGTTCTGGAATCTGGAACCATGGCCACAGTCTCACCCTCATGCTAAATGCCTAACCCCTACCTGCTCATTAATGACATCCAATATAAATCACTGGAAGTCGCTTTGGACCATTGTGTGTCTGCAGAATGACTAAATACATAATGACTATATAATGAATATATATGAACGTATAGGCTTCATACGTAATATGTGCCAATGTTGTGTAACTCCGGAGGCCAAGGTTAGCTCACAGAGCTAACCTTGGCCTCCTCGAGGAAGGCCTCGGCCAATATGACCCCATTGCACCTGACCCATCCCTGGAGGAGGGATCTGTGTTTGTGGTCCTTCTCAGTGATAATTACAGTTTGTCCTTGGCCTTGTCAGAGGGCTTATAGGGTAAGGAATATGAATGAGGGGGGGGGGGGTGGGTCTGAAGCCCTTTGAGACAGCAACTGTTACTAAGGGCTCCACACTACAATAAATGGACGGCCATAGAGTTGTTGCACGTATTGGGGCGGCAGGAGCTCAGGAGGCAGAGCGGGTCGTCTGACAACCGGAAGGTTGCTGGTTCGATCCCCCCGCCTCCTAGCCAAGTGTCGAGGTGTCCCCTTAGCAAGACACCCTAACCCTAACCGCTCCCCTGACGTGCTGGCGGGTGCGTTGCATGGCTGACACCGCCGTCAGTGGATGAAAATATAATATAATATAATAATAACTGCTGTCGGGTATTGCACATAACATTTTCACCCATTGCTTATACTTGTATAACTTTGATGTGACAATAAACTTGACTTGACTTGAATGTGTGTATGAATGGGTGAGCATTTTGAGTCACCACACTACTAGGTAAGAAAAGCCATGCACCGCTTCATCCTAACTGGTCAGTTCAAAGTACACTGAAAGATACCGCTGTACCGGTAGGACAATCTGGTGGATCCCAAACTGGAGGGGGGGGGGGGGGTGGGGGGGGGGCGTGGCGAGGCTAAATATAAATGATGTCATATCGTAAAGGTGACTTGTTTCTATCTAGATTTCCCCTTGCAGTTCTGTATTGATTACACTATTTTAGATACATTCCATAGGAGTGTGGAAGCAAAGGATATGTGAGTGCATGTCTAGATCTGGAGGATTGAATCCTCTTTATTGGTCACATACACGTAAACACACACAGTGAAATTCGTTTTTATGCATTTAAGCTATTATTAGGAGCAGTGCAGCATATATACAGCACCCGGGGAGCAGTGTAGGGGTCTGGTACATTGCTCAAGGTGACCTTGGCAGTGCCCAGGTGTTTTGGAGACTTGAACCGAGGACCTTCTGGTTCCCAAGCCAAGTCCCAACAGACCATCAGCTATCCTGCACAGTATAGATGTAGGTGGGGGCAGAGGGGCTGTTGTTTTTATCTACAAAAGGCGGGCCCTGCAGAGTAAAGTTTGGAAACCACTGGGATAATGGTTGATAGTTTCTTACCGTGGGATACACGTTTGGATCCAGAATGTCCCTCCAAGAGGTTTCATCTGGAGACACGATGATGATTATACGCTCAGTCTCTCCGTGAGGCTCGGTTCGGTCCATGAATGTCTGCAATCAATGAACACGCAGCCAAGGAAAACTCATTGGGTTCCCAACTCTCGGGAGACGAAAAGGCAACGCTCATCTACCTTGATTAATATTAACATATTGTTGGAACTGCAGTTTGAAATGATTGGACGGTAAACAACAGAACTTCCACAAATGACAACTTTATTATTATTTATTATTATTTTATTAATTTTAGTACTTGTATTTCCTTTAATGTTATTCAGTCTGGAGTCTGGAGATAAGTTATGCTCAACAGTAAATAGTATTGATTGACCATCGTGTCCATATTCTCTCCCTTTTCAAATGACTAAAGTTGGCACTAACTGTGAACCCGGTGCACTGCACAATGCGCATCCCCCTCGAAAGCCCATAAGAAAAAATGTAAATCCTTGCAGATGGTTACCCACATCTTAGAAGTGCTAGACCTAAACGGATTGTCTTTACTAAACGGATTATCTTACAGTTGCTCCACATGCTGTTCATTATTTTCTCCACCCCCCCCCCCCATTAGCGTCTGCAGCTTGCACAATGTACGTCTCACTGTGCTTCACTCGTTTACTACCTGTGTTGTTGCCCTGGTGCATAAAACGAGCAGACCCATAAATGATGAACACTTATGGACTCATTACAGCCACAGTACCATTCTGTACCGCACTGTATTCATTCATGGGGCTGCTGCACTTCTTGCACTCAGTGGCGGCTGGTGCATTTTTCACCAGGGGGGGCTATACCATTTTTTTATTTACAATTACATATTGTTAATTACATTATATACAATTACTTTTTGTATTGAAATGTCGCCCTTCTGTCCATCACTTTCATCATGGCCACGCAAGGCCAGCTCAAAGGCACCACAGAACTTCACACAGTCTATTCTTTTAGACAGGATGTGTTTTTGTCCACCTCCTCATTGTGTTGACAGATCCCTATCCTGTAGCCTTCATCAAGTTGAACAGCTACACTGTTAAAAATGATTTGTTGACTCAACTTGACTAAGTCAAGTCATCTTGTTGCTTTGACTGAGTTAAGTTTAGTCAAGTTGATTCAACATTTAGTGTCAAGTTGATTACACTTCAATACATTAGTTGATACAACTTGTAGTCTGTTGACACAACTTCATGTGTCAAGTTATTTGGACTAGAAAATATTAGTTAAGATAACTTAAAAAGACGTTGGTTAACTTATTTATCAAGTTTTTACAAATGTCTATCAAGTTGGCTCAACATGTAAACTTTGTTTGTTCAACTTCTATTACCAAGTTAGCTTACCAGGACAAGCAAACCAATACCAAGCAAACCAAAGCTATACTATACATCTAAATGAGAATTAGCTTAACCTAAATATTAACACATGTAAAGAATTGCTGAAAAGACATTTCAATCAGGACTTTTATTACAATATCAAGAACTGTATTCCAACTCGATTATTTTGCATAAATATGCCGTTTTATCCACCTCCTCATTGTGCTTCCTCACGGCAATCCTGTGGCCGTCGTCCAGCTGCGTAGCAATGTTCACTCTGCCTAGCGTGGCTAGCTTCATAGCATTGTCCATGTGTGCCCTGGTGTTCTCATGCTTCCTCACTTTCTCAGACAGGTGCTTCATATCCCTCACTCCAGTTGTTGTCCATGTTACATCTGTCCCCCCCGTTGTTTTAAAAATCAAGCAAGGAAAGCAAAATAAGGCATTAGCATGAGTGCATCCAGCTAGCCAGGCCTTTCTGGTGTACCAGCTACGAGAGAAGCCTCGCATATAGGTCTTCCCTTTGTCACTAGCTGCCTGATGCTGTTTGATACATATCAGGTTGATCTGGGCCCAGATCTTTCACCTTAAGTTTGTCCGCCAAACTTCTTCTCTCAAACGGCTCTTGAATGAGAGATTTCACCGAGTTAGGGACCGGGTTGAGTCTTGGGGTAGTGCTCACGCTCGCCATTGTTGAACTTGTTGTAGTTAAAATGGCGCCCGCAGAGACAGAGCATAATATGCTTTTCCTAGTACACTGTATGACGATGCTGGAGGGGCTGTTCTGAAACAGCCCCCCGAAGACATTTGGAGGACGCTGATTGGCTACATTTTATGTCACTCGTTTATATCTTGAATCAGCAATTGGCTAAACTGCTACAGAGACCCGCCTCCGTGGGGCTATTTCTCTACAGCCCCCCCAGCATCGTCATACAGTGTACTAGGCATGTGTGTACTAGGAAAAGCATATTATGTTGCACAAATTATTTTAAAATCATATTTTACACATATTTCTGGGTGCATTCCATATTTTAAACACACACATTGACAATTTATATATATATTTTTTATTATTAATAATGTTTGTGCGTGTGGTTTAGGGGGGGCGGCGCCCCATATGGGCCAGCCGCCACTGCTTGCACTTTAAAAATGCTTTTAAAATGTTTCTTGCACAATTCAACACATGACTATATTATCCATCAGTTACTTATTGTTATATTTTATTGTGTACAGTATTTGTATAGTAGTGTTTTAAAAAAAATGCATACTGCGGGAGGTAATGTGGAGTAAGCATTTCATTGTACTTAGCATATGGCAAATAAAAATCTTGAATTATGAGTGACACCCGCGTGTGTCCAATGATGACACGTCTGCCAGGCGGGTCTACAAAAGCAGCTCTAGCAGACAGCAGGTCTGCTCATTAGCGCAGGCCTCTGTACTGTTAAATGGTGCTCGAGGGTTATCTGACTCCATTAGACTAGAGTTAATTGATTTGATGTAATAATTTCCACCCAATTTCTAACGTTGCACCTGTGCTTATCTCCATTAATTGAGTGGTTAGCCGGTGTTCAATTAAAATAGTAAAAATAAAAAATAAAAAGACTCAAAAGAGGATAAAAGCATGTTTGGGCATGTGCAATTCGGAGTGCAGCTTTAATTAAAACAGTTATAGATAGAAAAAAGACACTGGCTGAACTCTGGCCTGCTTCTTCCCGTGGGAGACGTTGGAAATCAAATGGAATCTCAGAAGATTCTGTTCTAAACTACGTTCTCAAATATCATTTACGCTTGGAACCAAACACACCTGTGTTATTATAAATGTCATACACAGGGGAGGGGGGGGGGTTACGTGTTTAAACTCAATTACAATTTGGAAAATTGCATTTACTATAAATAAGCTCAGTATTTAAATAACCAAGCAAAGAACTGAGTCTAGGTTATTTTTTTTTGTCAATACAAACGATTATTATAATGAGGAGAGGGCAGGAAATACATCTGCGGAAGAACATGTTAACCGTATCAAAACGTGATCTATGGTGCGAAAACGATAGTTGTCAAATCAAATGGACACTTCAGAAAACACTTCACAAAGCAAATACACCTTTCATAGAACGCTGGAAAAAAAAAAAAAAAAAGGCACTTTAAAAACAAAACAGACATCTTGATATAGGACTCGGACGCTGAACTCATATTCCCATGGATTCAACACGCCAGTAGCTAACAGTTTAGTCAAAAAACAAACAGAAATGGCAGACTGGTATACAAGGCCGCGGGTGTACTATAGCTAACGGAGCACAACGGATACAAACAAAACAAAAACATGGGCTGGGACGATGCAATAACTTAAATAACACTTGAATAAACCTTGAAGCTGAACTAAAACTGCATTCGTTTGTCTGCCCTAGGTGAACAGAATCTACAACGGTGGGCATAACAGAACGGTCCGTTACTTTAAAGACATTAGGGTCCAGAGGGGAACAACCACGGGGTAAGACACTCGTCTGTTGTGACACTTAAAACCAGGGCATTACATCCCTTTGAACACTGCAAACCCCCCCAACCGTATCCCCAAAAGTTTAAATAGGACCTCAGTAACACAAGAACTACATAAACGTAAGGCACTCACAGCGGAAAAAGGTTTGAAATGGCAGAGCGAGGCACATCGCGGACACACTAGAAATGGCGTAGGCACACGGTGTCATTCTCTGCAAAGAGCCGAATACAAATTGAAAAACGGAGGCCGGACATTTTACAATACTGCTCAAGGGCAGCCTCGTCTATGGAGGTCACTCTGTCCGAGTGTCCACACCATAGGCGTGGCGCGGAGAACAGATATGGCCCTTTCAGACGGAGGAGGAGGAGTTAAAAGCGTGTCAGTCACTTCAGTACCCATCAGGATGATCAGCCGCACCGTGCCCCAGGACTACAGAGTACAACCCGCTGGTTCAGTGCCCGAAATATTCTTCTGCCAAAAGGCACATTAGTAATTTCCCAGGCACTGATCTCCATGGCTGATCCTCCAGGATGAAAATAGTTTTTCAGGGATCATTTTTCATTTTTGGATTGATACGCATGTTCATCTTTTGATTGGTATAGAAATAACCCAATTCACGCGTGTTGTTAACATGTTATAAATGAATATGTAGTGACATTCCTAAACAGGATCCCTTATTAAGAGCACGCACGCACGCACACACACGCGGGCACTCGTGCACACACACACACACACGCGGGCACTCGTGCACGCACACACACACGCGGCTTCTGCACTTGGATGAAGCGCAACAAGTCAGGCGTTTGTAGTGATTCAAAGACATCTGGGTACTGCAGGAACACCTTCAGTGCACACATCGGCACCCACGGCATGTGGAAGGTCTGCGTCACACGAGGTGGGTTCCAAGTGTCTTTCCACGGTGCACAAGTTGTTCTTTTTTTTCTTTTTTTCTTTTCCCCCTTCTGGGTGAGAGTTTCTTATGGACGAGTGTAATCAATATCACAAGCGGGAAGGGAATAAAAAAATAAAAGACGAGACATCTGGACAGTAAACGGACCACTTGATAGGACAAAGTATCCGGGTGGCCTCACACCTCCTCGAAGAACGCCATCTGAGACATGTACGCAGAGTTACGCTGTAAAAAACACACACACAAACACACTTTGATTTAGTCATTTGTATTGATGCGGATTCCATCTGTGTATTTATAGGGAAATGTTCCTATTATGAGCATATTTACCTTACCAGTGGGAAATTTATATCTATATATATATATATATATAGATATATATAGATAGATATTAACAAATATTTATAATATATATTGATTTCCCAAGGGATAAACATTTTCCCACAAGTGGGATTCTCATTTCGGTAAATGTCGACAGCAACAGATCTCTCAACAACAAACGAAAAATTGAAAGGCAGAAGGACAAGTGTGGGTCGTAAAAGGTTATGACTCGGCCCGGTAACATGCATAGGCAGTGAAAGGTTATGAGACAGCCCGGTAACATGTATAGGCAGTGAACGGTTATGAGCCCAGTGACAGCTCAGGGCGAGCAGCCTTTGTGCTGTGTTTTATTTTCAGTTGGTTGTGACCACTTTGACTAAAATCCCATTTTTCAAAAAATATTAGCTTGCAATTTGGGTTGTGAAGTGCTACAGCGCCCCCTTGTGTACAGGTTAAAGTGACAGGGGGGGGGAAGTATGAATGGCCATCTGGATCTTGGCAGACAGGGTGCATACTTACGTTGCTGTGGGGGACATAGTGGGGCTGGGCGTACTGCCGGGGGTCAGCCCGCAGGCTGTAGAGGCCGGCCTGCTGCTGCTGCTGCTGCTGCTGCTGCTGCTGCTGCTGCTCCTCCAGCTTCAGAGACTCAATCTCAGTCTTGAGCTCCTTCAGCTGGTCCTGAAGGTGCTTACTCTTCTCCATGTATTCCAGCCTGGGAGAGCGAGAGAGAGAGAGAGAGAGAGGACAGGGAAATGGATTTAGAGAAAGAGAGGCGGAGAAACACATGTAGAGAAAGAGAGGCAGGGAAACACGTAGGGAAAGAGAGGCAGGGAAACATGTAGAGAAAGAGAGGCAGGGAAACATGTAGAGAAAGAGAGGCAGGGAAACATGTAGAGAAAGAGGCAGAGAAACACATGTAGAGAAAGAGAGGCAGGGAAACATGTAGAGAAAGAGAGGCAGGGAAAGAGGAAAGGGGAAAAGAGGACAGGGAAACAGATGTAGAGAAAGAGAGGCAGGGAAAGAGAGGTAGGGAAACAGTCGTAAAGAAAGTTAAAGAGGGAGGCAAATGTGGAAAGAGAGAGCCAGAGAGCGAGCAACAGGGACAAAAAGGAGAGGTGGGGGGGGGGGGGAGGCATTAGTAATATACAAAATAAATATATGCAAGGTATCATACAAAGGAAAGGTAGAAGGGCAAACGGCGGAAATCTAATTAATTCACAAAGTAAGAGGGAAGAGAAAGAAAGCGAGGGAGAAAGGTACGGAGGAACAAGGGAGCGCAAAGGGCAAACCGGGTGGACGCCACAAACCAATTGAGAGAGTGGGGGGGGGGGGGGGGGGGAGAAGAGAGAGAGAGAGAGCGAGAGAGCGAGAGAGAGAGAAATGAAAGGGCCCCCCTCCCACAGAGGGTCATCCCACCTCTCCCTCTCGATCTCCATGGACAGCCGCTTCATGTCCGAGTCCTTGAAGTCCAGACGCATGGACGCTCCGTCGCAACCGGACTCCTCCCCCGACGCCTCGGGGGGAGGGGGAGGGGGCGGGGGAGGAGGAGGAGGAGGAGAGGCGTAGGCCGCTATGAGCTGCAATCCACAGATCAAAATCAATCAGATCATGAACAGCATCAACACGGGACAAAGACCCTGGGCTGAATGATGAGCTTCGACTGAGTCGCATCCAAATGGGTGCCAAACAAATGTAAATGTATATATACATATTTACAGTGTAAATCATATATTGATAATATGTTATAATATACCGTATTGACCGATATAAGACGACCACGCATATAAGACGACCCTCTTTTTCAAGACTCATTTTTGGAGAAAAAAAAATTTGAAGACCAAATAATTTTTTTTTAAAGAAAATCATTTTATTTGAAATAATGATTAACACACATACACATTGTGTTCAAATTTGCCTAACTTGGCGAACAAAAAGAAAACAGGCTAGATAGATAGCAATAAAACAGAGTGCAATAAAACGGTAGCGCCAATAAAACAGTCGAGCAATGAAAACAGTACAACATCAGAACATCAGTATATTGGTCACATCAAGTATTCTCATTCAGCTCGTCTTCTACATCGCTGGGTTTGTTCGCTCCACTCCCGCTATCGTCACTCACGTTGTACGCTCCCCGTCTCCTCCCACATCACGTCATCCTCGCTGCCATCCATGGCATTGATACGCAGCATTTCTTAACCCATTAATGCTTCTGGGGAAACGTCAGCCCAGCTTGCAATATCCATTCACAGAGCAAACGTACTGCAGGCTTTTGGATTTTTCAGAGACGGTGTCAGTGCGTGATACCAGCCAGGAGCAACTGTGTATATCTTGGCAGATTGCGCAGCTGGTCTCTGTAATTACGCCCGGTATCGATCACTAGGTCACCTAGTATAATCACTCTTTCATTTTGACTGGATCATTCAAAGTGTCCACGCGAAAGCATCCAGAATCAACATATTCCTCTTCTTTTGGAGTCCCCCACGACGTCTGCCCCCCTCACCACCTTACCAACTTGCCAGTCCACCACAAGCTTCCGTCTCCATCCAGCCCTTTGCCTGGGCGTACGATAACGCCAGCTTGGCTGCCTCTTAGGTACAGTTCCTGCCTCTTAGGTTACAGTACTGCCTCTTAGATACAGTTTGCGTTTTTAAAACCCAAGTACGGCGGGAAAGGTTTGTTACCCTAGCGAGCGCGTTAAAACATGCGTTACTCGGCTCTTCTAGTTTCCAGTAGACTTCACAATCACTGATTTGTCGCCTTCTTATGCACAGTGACAGTTGGCATGTCAAAATAACAGGCGTTTTTCTTTTGTCAAGTTGGTCGCTAGTCTCTCCATTTCTATCTCCCAGGTAAACTGTTTTTATGTACTGTTACTTTAAGGACTTTGCAGTGACTTTAAGTGCTCGCGCGTGTCTCGGAACACTCGTTTGGCGCGACTGTTGTTGCGAATTTACATGTGCAATTACGGTACAAGAAAAGTCTAAACTCCGATTATAAGACGACCCCCACTTTTTCAGATTTGTTTTCTCGGAAAAACAAACCCGTCTTATAATTCGGGTCAATACTGGTATATCACAATTTACAAATGTATTTGAATTATAACAGAATGTTATGCTTTCGTTTGACATCACACCATGTCCAAAACACCCTCTCAGCCTTATCATCAATGAGAATAATAAAGTGTAGACAAATGTAGGCAGTAGACCCATAGAGAGTGTGTGTGTGTGCGTGTGCGCGTGTGTGTGTACCGGGTAGGTGGTCTTGGTGATCTCCAGGAGCTTCTGTTTGGCTCTGCGCTCAGCGTCCTTGGCTTCAGTCAGGTCCTGCTTCAGGTGGTCCGCTTCCTTCAGCCTGCGCAGAACAAACCAGAACAAACGCGTTCATTTCGTGGAGAAAACACTGCAAGGGAAACTCTTCACTGCATATGGCAAGAGAAGTGCAATAAATATCAATGAATGAATTAATCCATCTATACTCCTTCAAGAGAGGGAACATCAGGTGGTTTGCGCACTACTTTCAAATATTGGATGATCAATGCTCAGAAAGAGTGATCCTCCAATTTTTGGGGGGAAATGTATAATTCTGACAATTTGGGCACAAAATTGAGGGCATTTGACCAGGTCCCGGAATTGTCTAAAATGACTAAAAACAACATCAGTTCGACGTTTCCCAAAATATGTTTTAGCTTTGTTTACAGCCAATATGTGTGAAGGAAGTACTTCCAGGTAAGGACAACAGTACAAAGTGGGACAGACGCAGACCTCCTCTCGGACTGCTCCACCAGCTTGACGGCCAGCTGCTCCGCCTCCCTCATCTTCTGCTCCATCATCCTCTTCTCCTCCTTAGTCTTCATGGCCGTCACCTCCAGCCGCTGCCTCTCCTGCTCCGAGTCGGCCGCCTTGTGAGCCAGCAGCTTGGCCTCTTCCTCCGCTATCTGGGCCTTCTCCGCCAGCAGGTCTGCCGTCTCCTCCGACCGCAGCTGGTCAGAGGGCAAGGGGGCGGGTCTCATCGTGTGTGGCTTATAGTTTGTTTTTAACGGGACACACGTTTTCACTGTTGAAAGTCCATTCACACCGATGGGAATTTCCATGCGAAAACAATATACACATGGATATTTATTTTAAAATGATAGAATGGTTTCCTATGCAAGTACAAGCGCGGGACTTTTGCGCAGCAAAAAATATATATAAATCTTGGATGGGATTTCTGTCTGCAGAAAAATACCAATTCAATACCTTCTCAGGCATCCTAATATATTACATTAAATGATATTAAAGTGGCCAAATTCATGTTGTTTTATGTATTCAGAAAAGATCGGATAAAAAAAAAAAAACACGTCACAAAACGTCAATCAACGCAGATTGATTAGTTAAAAAAAAAAGACAAACTGTTTTATTTAAACGTTTTCAAGGTCCCGTCCTCACCAGCGCCTCGTTGGCCAGTCGTGCTTCATCTTGGAGCTGAAAGAGTCTCCTCTCCATCTCCTCTTTGGCCCGCTCCGCCTCCTCCCTCATCTGCTTCTCCCGCGCCAGGATCTGACGCTCCACCTGGAGAGAGGGGCCAGCAGAGAAGGGTTCAACGTGCGTCCGTCTAAACAGTAATTCCATCCGTTCCTTCTCTCTCTCTCTCTGAACAGTAATTCCATCCGTTCCTTCTCTCTCTCTGTTAAAGTGATGTTTCATTTATTCAAAGTTCATTTACCGTCTACCCTTACAAATTGTGTGTAGTTCATACTAAAGTCAACAGTGCTCCGTGTTCAAATGCCTTTTCTGTCCTTCGGCTGAATAAAAGAACAATAACTCATCAACGCAGCCCTTATATCACAAGCATGTTAAATTAACTCCTTTGTTTGCTTTGAGTTGAATATACTCAAATACAGAAACTTTAATAAAATACATTTCAATTTGACCATTTCGCCCTTTTTGACAAAACTCTAGAGGCTAGTGGAGGTTGGTTAGGTCGGGCTATAATCTAGAGGAGGTTGGTTAGGGTCGGGCTATAATCTAGAGGCTAGTGGAGGTTGGTTAGGGTCGGGCTATAATCTAGAGGCTAGTGGAGGTTGGTTAGGGTCAGGCTCTACACTAGAGGATAGTGGAGGTTGGTTAGGGTCCGGCTCTTCACTAGAGGCTAGTGGAGGTTGTTTAGGGTCGGGCTTTTATCTAGAGGCTAGTAGTGGAGGTTGGTTAGGCCGGGTCTTTAAAGCTGACCTTCTTGCGGGCCTTCTCTTCTTTGGCCTGAGCCTTCATCTGCTGCACTTCGATGGAGTCCACCTTCCTCCTCCTCATGAACAGATCATGGTTCCCGATGCACAGCTGCAGGATCTGGAAGAGTCCCGGACAAGAGCAGTCAAAGCTTATATGAGGTTCCACCTTATCAATTAAGCATGCCGGTGAGATATTCAACATAAATCAGATAAGCTACCAACTCACAAGTTTGTTGACACGCAGTTGGGACGAGTAAAACTTGAAAACATCCTTCTTCTTATCCAGGGGTTTGATAGTGAACTGCATTGTGGGAATAAAGTTATTAATATAGACAAGCGGTCAGTAATTGGGAAAACTAATTCAATCAGTGACCGTAGCCAAATCTGTACCTCCCCAACTGGTGAAGAGCCTAGGAGTGTGTCTAATCAATGGGATTTGGATAATGAGACCATTTGATCGCCTGCGAGTGTGAGATTACTAATCAATTTGATCAATCAATGCTTTGAACACAACTGAATTGTGCTGTGGTCTTGTTAAATATGTCTAAAGACAAAATTAAAGATATTCAGGCATAGTACAATTCAATATTGTAGCACTGCTTTATCATACGGTAATATTACATGGAGTATTGCAGCTTCTGTACTCAAGATCAAGATCCATTAAATGACAGTGAGTTCACACAGCAGTATATTGCATTGCTGTATAACGACAATTCAAGGGGACCAATAGGATCGGAGGTTGTACTCCACTTTGGACGAACGTGTCTAGATCATGAGGCATCATGAGGCATCACACGTAGCATCACCACCACAATCTATCCAATAACAACCTGTACCTCCTTCTCGCTGTAGGATATGTTGCGGATGTCACTCCAAGGGAAGGACTTGTTGGGGTTGAGCTTGCTGTTGGTGCTGTAGATGTGGAGACCCTGGGCGTCCACGCCCAGCAGCAGGTCAGTGTCCCTCTTGTTTTGCTGTCATGGATCATTTGGACAAAACAGGAAGGCAAGCAAGCAAGCAATCAATCAACATGTGTGCTGATTGGCAGTAGAGCAAGGGTAACTGTAACAAGTTACAGATCCAATGGATGAAAGCACTGCAATAAAGTTGTTTTTAATGAGGTTTCCTTAAATGGACCAACTGTTTGAAAAGCTAGCTAGCTAGCTTTAACTGTAATGTGGCTAGGATTTGAACAGTATGAGGGATACTACATTAATCAAAAAAGCATCCAAAACAACACAAAATACTAAAGTGGAACAATGGCTCTCGTTTCTTAGGATTGCTTCCCATGAAGCAAAGAAGACCTAGCCGTGGTGTCTTGGGGGGAGGGGGGGGGGCATTGGCATAACCAATACTTACAGTTATGGCAAAGTAGCTGATGCCATACATCTCAAGGTCCTGGGCAATCTTAAGGTAGTCCATTTCAGCTTCATCTCTGCAGAGGTAAAAACAACATCTAAATACAAATGGGAAAACCTTTTTGGTACCGGGTACTTTGTTGTGTTTTGGTACCGGGTACTTTGTTGACTTTTGGTACCGGGTACTTGGTTGTCTTTTGGTACCGGGTACTTTGTTGTCTTTTGGTACCGGGTACTTGGTTGTCTTTTGGTACCGGGCACTTTGTTGTCTTTTGGTACCGGATACTTTGTTGTCTTTTTTTACCAGGTACTTTGTTTTCCACTGCAGATAGTATGCACTCAATGTCTTCTGGGGCTGGTATACACCCCTAGTCACACGGGACTCATACCCACTCCTGAGCAGGTACACACAGCTAGACACACAGGACTCATACCGGTGATCCCGTCTATAGTTCCCTACATCACATTGCTAATTCAAAGCGTGAATATATGTTTCAAATTTAAGCTGCTATTGAGATTGTGTGATTTTGTTTAATACACATACAAATAAATCAATGCAAACACTGCACACAGAAAGGGTTTGTCGCAGTGATGATTCTACTGACGATTCTCTTTTTAACGTCACCTGTGGTGTCACCAGCTCAACAAAGCTAGACAGGTTCCATGTCTTTATTGAAGGATGTGCTCTAGGCCTGCTGAAACTAGGTGAACACCATCTGTGATTATGATTGTGATAGTGATTATGAATGAATGAATGATAGTACCTGGCAATACCTCTGTGCTCTGCATACCAAGCAGTGATCTTCTCCTCCCACATCTCTGCTGTCATTTGGTACTGCATCAGAACCTGGGGCAGGCAAGACATGTTTAGAACTAGAACACCCACTCACCCACCCACCCACCCACCCCCACACTTACCCTTTTAGGCAACAGCTCATCTTGGGCTAAGAACCCAGGCTTGTGGAAGTTTGGGTCATAATCTCCATACTGTGTGATTGAGATTTTGAAAGACACAGATAGTAGACATGGAGAAGGGTAACAGTCAAAACAGAATTTAACGGCACATGGATTGCTTGTGTGTTAAATGACTTGTTTACACCTTGAACTCCTCATAGACATCCGATACTGCAGGCCCGCTGAGGGAAGCATTGATTCAGCAGTCTTGTTACCTTGGCTTGGACAGCGTACGATGCTAGCAGAACCGAGGCTTCGGGAGAGCAGAAGATCTCCTCATCCAATATCTGCTTCTTCACCTATCCAACAATTACATTAAAGTCAAACAATGAACACTTACATTTTAGCGTTGCATTTCTAACTGGAGTTAGAAATGCAACGCTAAAGCTTAGAAATTGGAGTCCAGCCTAGATGTGAATTGTATTACTAATGCTTAATAAATTATTAATAGCAAGACTTATTTTTAAATAATGTGAATAATAATGTAAATAATGTGATGAAGGGAAAATCACTAAATATTGCTTATTGTTTATCTTACATCGTCTTATGTTCACTAAAAAGGTATGCTGAGAAATTATTGGATGGAATAATTAGTGTCCCCATGTTAGCTAGAGACTAAACACTAGATAATGTAAAAATAATAGCAATAGATAGCCCCTTCATTTTCTTAATTTAGTCAAATGTTGAATCATTTAAGAACTGTAAATAGTTCAATGTGGGCCATTTTCCCATAGTGGTGTGTTCCAATGAGCAGAAACAGCCCCCTCCTCACCTGCAGGAAGAAGAGGTGTTGGGTAATTTCCTGGACCAATTCTTCTTCTACTTTCTCTGGGAAGAACTTAGCCAGGAAATGAAAGGTTATGGGAGAGTCCTTTGGTACTTCCTGATCCAAGACCTGTATTATCAAAAACGCACACAATGAGACAAGACCTCACGAGTTGCCCTTGAGACTGCTGAATCAGCCCGCGTTTCCCCGTCCGTGTACATTTATTGTGCTCCACTTCACTAGTGGTGTGGACTCACACAGCCAAACCATATTAACTTTGCTCATTTATAACTGAAAAGCCTGCCATTGGAAATGCATGTTTTTTTTTTTATCTGGAGGATTGAATCCTCATTATTGGTCACATACATGTACACACAGTGTAATTCGTTTCTCTGCATTTAACCCATCCTAGTTTTAGTAGCAGTGGGCAGCTATTTTATGTTCAGCGCCCGGGGCCGAGAGGCGACGTCAGTCCACCTTACTTAGCCAATGAATTATAAGTCAAAGTGCCATATAAGTAAAAACCATTAGCGAACAGTGAAGACCAGAATTTAATTGGATGTAGTTTGTAGTTAGCTTTCTGCCCTCTAGCAGTTACAAAATCCACTAATGCAGCTTTTTTTTTAAAGTCAAATCGAAGATAAATTCTCCTGTTTTCAAATGTTTACAGATCTGGACTCACCCGTTTCTCAGGTTTCAGCCAGGCATACGTGTCCTTCACGGTGTATCGGAGGCCGAAGAACCAGGTCTCCCTCAAACCCACTGTTCGGCAGACCAAATCAAACAGGTCTTTCCCCTTCCACTTGACCTGCAGGAGAAAAAACGACCATGAATGTCGATAAACGATCTACCAATAACGGGAAATGGTTATTATGTATCATTCCAATAATAAATTGATAGACGCAAATAGAGCCGATAATTCAAAGCCATATTACGTCTGTTTTTACCTGGATTTCATAATCATAATCGCATAATCAACAAAACAATCTATCTCATGCACAGATTCTCTCAAACACACAAATTACAAACCAATGTATAATTCACTTTAACAGTATCTAAATGGCAATTCGATAACATGATTACCTCTGCTATCCAGGATGGGAGGAGTTATATTTTGTTTGTATGTTAGCAAGATAGCTCAAAAAGTTATGTACAGAAGTGGACAATGTTGGTGGTTAGATGGGCTGAGGAACATTTTATTCGATTTTGGATCCGCACATCGGTATCTGAATCTGTTTCCAGGGGACTTTTTTGGATGGCGGGACGCGGGAGGTATAAACTATTAACAGAGGGCCCTCTTAATGCATTTCTAAATGCATTTCTCTCCTTCCAAACGGAGCAGTATGTAGCACTAGCAATTTGAGTGAAAAATAGAGAAGGCTTTGGAATAAGTCACTGTATTGTACATTGGTACCTCGCAGCTGAATTCCATTTCAGCATCCATGGTGACGACTTTGACTTTAAAGGTCTTCGGCTGTTTCTTCTTTAAGCCCAGTATAGACATCTTGGCTGTCTGAGGTTAGAAGGGACACCAGTGATCAAATCACACACAGACTGTAATAGGAGAAAATACATTGCCGTGAGGCACACTGCGTGTGTTGGGTCACAAAGTGTTGGGTCACAAATGTTACGAGGACAAGAACATTTTCACAGTAAGCATATTATCTCAGAATGATATATATAGATATATAGATATATAGATATATATATATATATATATGCGCACAGTAAGCATACGCATTACACGTGTGAAAGATGACATGTACAGACTGGCATGTAAGGAAGGCTTCCACCCCATGAAACAGATATACATAACATAACATTGTAGAATATCGGTACTTTACCTTCGCAATGCGTTAATTATGGCCTAGTGCACTGAAAATCAATAATCCCTGTAGTTATGTAGTGGACACGATAGGACTTTGCAGAGTGGGAAGGTTGGCTAACTAGCGTTAGCTTTCCAGCTATGTCACGAAAACAGACCAAAATAAATAACATAACAAGTTGCAGTCTTGACACATCGCCATCATTGCGATACGCCAATACGGTGTTCGTTCGACAATTATCTGGCTAAGTTGCGTCTTAATTAAGACTCTGAAAGTGATCAATAATAGAACTGGAGTAACTAAGCTACAGTTAGCTTAGCTGTTTTGCTTTATTTTGGGGAACTTCCTTTTGTTTTGACTACAGGTGGGAAGCAGAAGAGCGTCCCTGCCCACTGCGCATGCGCACCAAGGACAACTCGTCGAGTCGCAGAACCTACTACGTGCCTACGTGTGTCGTTTTCGTAAAAAAAGATTTCCTCCCTTTTTTATTTGTTATTCAAACAACCATTCTCACAATGACACCACATCTACATGCTTACACTTGTGATTGTGACACTTTTGATAGAGTACTGTACAATGTACAAAATAAGCCGTGCACGTAGACGCACACGTAGACGCACACGCCTTACTGAGCACTCACTCATGCCTCATGTTCCCATAATGCATTGCAGGCTTCTTTTTTTTTTTACACCGGAACACCGGAAGCATTGGAGCGTTGAGACACAAGGGTGGTCATACGGTAGGGGAAATTGATATCGTTGACATAACAAAGACGACAGACGATACTGTCCCCCCCCCCCCCCAAAAACAAAAATCAATCGATTAAAACAGAATTGAGTCGATTAGATAAGATCACATTCAAATGTATTGTCATTGCACAGCACAAGTAACAGTGACAGCGAAACTTATTTGGCATCTAACCAGAGTGCAAAGGTTGCAGTAAAGTGCATGGTAATATATAGCGTACACTGGTTAAATAAGATGTAAAAACAGGTATAACCGGTATAAAATAACTTATAGAGTAGGTATGTGCATAATGATATGTATATAATATATATATATACATATAATTATGCACATATCTCATACATACTATATTACTTACCTGTATATATATTATATATACAGGTAAGTATACAAATATCAGTGAAGTAATGAGCAGGGGTATGCAGTTATATCAACAATGATTCAAGAGATTCAAGATGTTTTTATTTGCCAAAAAATGGAATGTAAAATGGAATGCTTACTCCCCATTCCCTCCCGCAGTATGAATTTGAACAACAATACTATACTATGCTATTTAAAATGATGCGTTACTAAGCTATACAATACTATACTATAAACAACACTATACTACCTATAATGTAGTAATATGACCCGCCCAGGCTGATGGGGGAGTGGGTGCCTCGGTGGCTCCTGAAGTCCATGCCGAGCTCCTTAGTCTGCTGACACTTGCTGACATTCAGTGCAAGGCTGTTGTCCTTGCACCATTGCGTTAGCCAGACTTCCTCATCTCTGTACTCCTTCTCGCCGTCGTTGCTTATCAGACCAATGACTGTGGTGTCGTTGGCAAACTTGATGAACCGGTTGCTGCTGTGAGTGGCTGTACAGTCGTGCTTTTACAGTCCTGCATGCCAGGGGCTGAGGCAGCAGCTTTCAGCTGCCCCAGTGTTGAGGACCAGAGTGGATAAGATGTTGTTACCAATCTCCATCACTTGAGGCCTGCCCCCCAGAAAGTTCATAATCCAGTTACAGGTGTTTTGGGATAACAGCACACATGGTAGTCTCTTGGAAGCACACTGGACACTTTTCATTGCTTGAATTATTATTGTTTGCATTGTAGTGACAGGAATGTCAAAATCGTTTAACTTACTGGTTGTAATTTGCAGGGCTTGACATTAACACTGGCAAAATGCTGGTATAATTTTGGAGTGACTTTTAACTCGGTCACTCTTACCAGTGGCTTGTAACTCCACCACTCTTACCAGCCACTTTGGCTGGTGACACAAATGACAATGAATAACTAACCCTGCCCACGCTAGGGTTACTCAACTTCAGAGGCCAAGAGGGCCACATTTAAACCACAACAGGTGCCAAGGGCCACCAATTATTATTTACATATATTTGTACCGAGGGCGATTCTAGGATAAGATCTTTTGGGGGGTTCCGCTCCTAATGAGAATCATGTAGCGATGTAGCCCTGCCAGAGGGCCACGGGGGCATACCCCCCGGGAAGACTGATTTGTACTGTTTTATTCACAGTTTTTACTAATGCTGTCTTGCTAGTAATTCTTATTGCATACCAAAGCATCATGGTATATTTAACAAATATTCTCAATTTGAGTAACAAATGTACAGTAGTGACTGCGTTTCCAAGAATGACAAGTGTTGGTCAAGTTGATGTATTATTAGCACTGGAGGAAATAGCTTGGCATGGATGACATTGAATATGGAACAAAATATGAATATCAATATAACAAACAATTGTTACTTATTTGTGTGAGAAATCTGAGTCTGCATCTTACAAATATTAATAACAATATAACAAACAACTGGAGTAAGCATTCCATTGTACTTGTTACATATGGCAAACAAAAACCTCTTGTATCTTGAATTGTTACTAATTCCTGTGAAAAATATTCAGACCCATAAGTTCTTTCAGGTCTGTTTGTTGCTCAGTTGTACCTGGTCTGAGATAGTCTGATAGATTTTGGAGCACACATGATGAATGCAGGTGACTCCAAATTGCACAGATGTGATTAAGACTGAAGTAGCCTGTATGTCACAAATGGATTATCTGTGAACAGATGGATTCTCTGTGAAGGACTCTCTGTGTTAACGTCCACATGACTTTAAGTCCTTGAAAACTCAGGTGCAGTTAGGGGGTAGGGGACAATGAACAATGGATGGCGCCCTTCGGAAAAAACATTAGCAGATCCATCAGTAGTCAGATAAACCAGCCTATTTAGGAGTGAATGTCCTCTCTGTGAATTGGTCCTGTTTGCAGGACCAATTCAGGATTTCCTCAGCTATGTGTCCCCTTTGAGAAAGAACATTTCCTCCATTATGTGTCCCCTTTGAGAAAGAACATTCCCTTCATTATGTGTCCCCTTTGAGAAAGCGCACCAGACTAGAGGCTGCTTGCTGGTGGTTCATCCAATGCCAGACTAAAGTACTACACACTTTCAGTGTGTTTTATCACAAGTGATAATAGTTGAGGGGTTGAGTGACTTTTGATTTCAGTTCATGATGCACAGGTCCCCTTTGGCATGGATGTACCTTCGAAAAAGTTTTATCCGAAGACAAAATTTCAAAATGGCCACCGGTATTACATCAGACCCATTGCCAAAACACTAGATCCCACTTATTTGATACTATTAGATCATTAATGATACCATTTGTGTCTAAGTGTACATTTGTGGGGTCAAGGAATCCAATTAAATAGGTTTCAAGGCTAGAAAAAACTGAACGCCAAGACACCTCTCACCCGAACCATAAACCAAGCAGGCTCAGGAACAGCTTCTTCCCCTCAGCTGTCACCATCAATGTCTTCAACTGCACTGTAATCATAACACCCTACCTCTACCTATATTTAACATATTTATTGTTTACATACCTGTATGATAGCCATGTATATTTTTTAATTTGTACTGTTCTTACCGTATATATATATATTATTCTTCAACTTTTCATACAACTGCATATCCCTGCTCACTACTCAATGCCAAAGGGGACCATTGCATCATGAACTGAAGTCAACAGCCTATTTTTGTCGCGTAACCCCTCTTCTAATCTTAGAAATATTGCTAGAATCAGACCAATGCTGTCCGTCTCTAGACTACATTACTGTAATATGCTGTTCTCTGGTTTACTTATTTCCGCTACGAAAAGCCTTCAGCCTGTGAAGAATGCCTCTGCTAGACTCCTTATTAGGACCAGAAAATTTGACAACATCACTCCATTCTGTCCCAGATTTCAAGGTGCTTTTACTTACTTATAAAATCCTACACAGATTTGTTGCCGTATTGCCCTTCTCGGCCCCTCCGGTCTTCAGGAGCTGGTCTTCTATCAATCCCAAAAGTAAGAAAGAAATTGACAGGGAAGTCTCCCATCTGTAATCAGGACAGCAGACTCAAATATTTTAATCTTGTTTGGCTCCTAGGAGGGCCCCTCAGCTCTCACAGCAAAACCGACCCGTTAGCCAGCACTTACCTACCCTTGCTGCCGATAGGTACTAGACTAGAGGTTCTCCACATGTTCCTTGTCTACCCCATCTAATCATCAGATTGCAATCTGCTTCTGTTTTTCACTGTGCAGCTGTGATCTCACTGTGATCCCATCGTAAACGATAGCAGCCAGCACCATACACAAAAACTAACAAATGTATTATGTGTATGTTAATGTTTTCTTGTAAATTACTATGTACATTACAATGGATGTCACTTATGGCACCCAGTTTTTTCTTTTCAGGTTTGGGGTTGTAAATATGTGGCATGTGAAGCACTTTGAAACTGTAACAATGATTAACAGCTATACAAATACATTTGACTTGACTTGACTTTAGCCACCATTCTCATAATAACAGCTGACGTTTTCTTTATTTTTATTTTTCTAACGTTTACAAAACCGTTCATGCTTCTTTGGCTAGGGCCCTTTTCATCATTCATTGTGGCAGTGTTTTCTTTTTTTTTAAGTGGAACAACATTGTGGATGTATTCATCGATTATTATTATAGTTACTTTGGTGGAAACGCAGCTTAAGTGGCTTGTGCATCTCTGGTCCTGTAATCAAAATAACGAGCGTACATTTCTTTACATAGGTTCATTAAAAATGTCTTCGGAAGCAAGGACATTGGACAACGTGAAAGACGTTATTTCGTCAGCTCACAAGAACGTCTCAACAGTAGATAAGATCGAATTCTACGACAAGTGGGCAGAGAACTATGAAACGGTAGGGGCTCTTGTTCTATTACAAATCATAATTCTAATAAAAAGTATCAGTGGCTATAACTGTTAAACATTGCTTCATGCTGTCTGCCTTGATCATATCTACTTATCTGGTGAGGTCGGCACTGCTGATTTAGTGGATCTCCTGTGTTTCCGTCTTTCTCTTCTAACACCTTTTTATGACTTCTAACTTTCTACAGCGCTAAGGTCTTTGTTGGAGCAAAGACTTCATTTAAATCGTTTTTTCATAGTCTTTTTTTTTTGTGCCAGTGATGTTATGTTGCTAATATGACCTGATCCAGATTTCCCTCTGAGGATTAAGAAAGGTTTATATTATCATAAAGCAATCTCTCACTCCACAAATTCAAAATTTTCTGTGGAATTGTATTCCAGATGGAGATGCTCACCACCATGTGAATGTATTATACTGACACCTCACTACATCTGTGAATAACACTGTCAAACAGGATGTGGCTATCCTGGACTACAGTGCACCAGGTCTAGCAGCAAACAGTGTGTCCACCAGTTTCACCGGTGACCCTGGAGCAGCGCTGGTGTTGGACGTGGCCTGTGGTACTGGATTGGTGGCCAGACAGGTGCAAACACGGTCGACTGCATGCAAACTGACTGCTATACACATCTGCTCTTTTTCATAGTGTTTGAATCTATTATGTGTGTCCCCCCTTTAATAGATGAAAAAGCATGGTTTTGGACATTTTGTTGGTGTTGATGGAAGCAAGGGTATGCTGGAGCTGGCCAAAAACACTGGGCTCTATGAAGATGTCAGGCAGTGCATGCTGGGAGATGACGAGCTGCCTGTCCAATGGGGTAAAGTTTTGCATAATAATATCTGGTCATGGGAAACATATGCAATTCCCTCCTATATAATGCCAATATAGATATTAGAAACCTTCCTATTACCACTGACTGAGCTTTGTTGTCTTGCAGGCTCATTTGACGTGGTTCTAATTGTTGGAGCACTAAGTGTTGGTCAGGTTCCAGTTTGTGTTACTAAAGAGCTGTGCAAGGCCACCAAACCAGGTGAGGCCAGTGTATTGGGCTCCTCGCCCCTCCCTCTCCCTGCTCTCTCGAAAAGCCAGGCTTGCTAAAAAAAAAAACGGGACTGTACACTACAACCTCTCTCCACTAGGTGGCCTTGTCTGCATGACCACCAGAAGCAATCAGGATAACGTGCAATATAAAGCATCTTTGGAGCAGCAGCTGAAGCTCATGGAGGAAGAAGGACTGTGGAGTTGTGTCAACGTTGGTGAGGTGGAGGAGTGGGAGAGAGCCGTGACGGAGCATGAGGAGGGCTACATCAGAGGCTGTGTCTACTTATACAGGGTCTCTGACGTAGACCAATGAGGAGTGGCTAACAGCCTCAGCTAACAGGAGGAAAAGTTGGAATTCTCAGGGTTCATGGGTCGTTAAAAAGTCTCTTTAAAGACGGGCCTTAAAACCTTTGTATATAGGATGGCCTTTTTATATGAATATTAGTTTTCACTATTCTTAGTAATTTTATTGTGTTTGTGTGCTATGTATTAAACTTTGCAGCACTCAACAGTTATATAATACAATATAAATAAAATGCATTATTATATATTATATATATATATATTTATTATTATTATATACTTTGAACCAATCTAAACAGAAGGCCTTAATTTGTATTATAATCTTAAATCAATCTATAAAAAGTCTTAAATGCTAAAATATGGGAAATAGGATTGTATTGATATTTTTTTCAGATTTAAAAATCTAAAATGAATGGCTATATTTGTTAAATGATTGATTGAATGCCTCTTGCATTAAAATCATTCAGATCAAGAAAATATTCAAGATTCTTTATTTTTCAAGATGTTTTTATTTGCAATGTGCAACAAATACACATAACATACACATTCATTTGAACAACCATACTATGCTATACTGAACTATGCAATACTAGAAACAGCACTATAAGATAAGAAGTCCTTTATTCGTCCTACAGCAGGGACATTTGCAACAAGGGACTGTGCAGATGAAAAGGCAAGCTGACAGCTGCAGGAAGGAAGGACCTGCGGTACCTCTCCTTGAGACACCGTGGGTGAAGCAGCCTGTCACCGGAGGTGTCATTCTCCTGTCACCCACCACCTCCACCGTGTCCAGTAGGCTCCCCAGGACAGAGCTGGCTGTTCAGTCTCTTTTTGTCAGCCGCCGAGATACTGCTGCCCCAGCAGACCACTCCATAGAATATGGCTGATGCCACCGCAGAGTCAAAGAAGGTCCTCAGGAGTGTACCCTGCACTCCGAAAGACCTCAGTCTCCTCAGTAGGTTGAGTCTGCTCTGTCGATTCTTGTACAGAGCAGTAGAGTTATCAGTCCAGTTTATTGTTCAGATGAACACCCAGGTACTTGTAAGATTTAAAAATCTCAATGTCCTTCCCCTGGATGTTCACTGGTGTGGGTGGAGAGAGTTGCCGCCTCCTGAAGTCCACCACCAGCTCCTTGGTCTTCCCTGCGTTGAGCTGGAGGTGGTTACTTTGGCACCAGAGGGCAAAGTTCTGCGCAAGTTCTCTGTACTCCCTGTCGTCCCCATTAAAAATGAGGCCGACAAAAGCAGAGTCGTCAGAGAACTTCTGCAGGTGACATTTAGCCGTGTTGTGTGTGAAGTCTGCAGTGTACAGGGTGAAGAGGAACGGTGCCAGCTCCTTTCCCTGGGGGCCCCGTGCTGCAGATAATCATGTCTGACTGACACCCCTGGATCCTCACGTACTGTGGCCGGTTGGTGAGGTAGTCAAGGATCCAGGTGGTGAGGTGATCCTCCCCCGAGCACTCCAGCTTGTCCCCCAGTAGCATGGGCTGGATGGTGTTAAAGGCACTGGAGAAATCAAAGAACATGATCCTCACAGCCTTCTTCAGATGAGAGAGGGACCTCTGCATAAGGTAGATGACTGCGTCATCCACCCCGATGCCTGTCTGGTAGGTGAACTGCAGCGGGTCCATTGATGGTCTCACAAGGGGCCAAAGATAGCCAAGGACCAGCTTCTCCAGGTTCTTCATCAGCTGCGACGTCAGCGCCACCAGCCTGTAGCTGTTGAAGTCCTTGGGGTGTTTTTTTTTTGCCACTTGTACCGTACAGGACGTTTTCCAAAGCTGTGGTACCCTCCCTTGCTTCAGGCTCAGGTTGTACAGGAGCGCCACGATCCCGCACAGCTGGTCTGTGCAGGATTTGAGGAGCCTTAAGCTTAACCATCTGGGCCCGCTGCCTTTCTTGCCTTACACCTCCTGAGTCCCATCCTCATCTGGTTCTTTGTGAAGGACAAGGTGGGAGTAGTAGGTAGGGTGGTGGGTGATGGTACAGGTGACAGAGTGGATGTGTAGAGTGCATGAGAGCTGGGGGTTGGGAAGAGGTGCTGGGTGGAAGTGATGGGGGGGTGTCAGGTGATAATGGGAGATGCAGCGGGGGCGGGGGAGGGGCGCCTGACTGATCAAATTAGTTGGTTCTCCTTGATCTGGGAGTCAACTACAGAAGTTCTTCCTGTAGTTGTTTTTTCCCTCCCTGATCTTCCCCCTCAGCTCCCTCTGCACAGTCCCCAGCTCATCCCTGTTGCCTGACCTAAAGGTCCTCTTTTTGTCCTAGAGGAGAGCCTCGATGTCAGGATATGTCCACGGTTTGTTGTTTGGAAAACTACTACATTTTCCACACAGAAATCTGACAGACTGTAAATGTCCTCCCTATGAGAGTCTGTGAACACATCCCACGCAGTGGTGTCAAAACAGGGCTCAGACTCATCAGACCATCTCTCTTCATAGTGCGTGTGGACACTGGCTGTCTGTGGACAAGAGGCACCTGGTGTACCTGGTTGTGATCAGATCTGCCCAGAGGAGGGAGAGGTAGTGGCTGTCTCACAGAGCTGGCGCACACGCCCCCATCCTCATCAACGGAGTGGAGGTCGAGCGTGTCTCCAGCTTCAAATTCCTGGGGGTCCACATCTCCGAGGACCTCTCCTGGTCCCTCAACACGGCCTCACTGGTAAAGAAGGCTCACCAGCGTCTCTTCTTCCTGAGGAGACTGAGGAAAGCCCACCTGTCCCCTCAGATTCTGGTGAACTTTTACCGGTGTGCTATTGAAAGCATCCTCACCAACTGCATCACAGTGTGGTACGGCAACTGCATTGTTTCTGACAGGAAAGCGCTGCAGAGGGTGGTGAAAACCGCCCAACGCATCGTTGGACTACCCCTCCCTGCAATAAACACTACCCACCACAAACGGTGTCTGAGGAAGGCACAACAAATAGTGGATGACCCCTCTCACCCCAACCATGGACTGTTTGCCCTCCTCCCCTCCGGAAGGCGCTATAGAAACCTTTGTTCCAAGTCAAGCAGGCTTAGGAACAGATTCTTCCCCTCAGCTGTCATCTCCCTGAACTCTGCTCCACGAAGACAGCCCCCCCCCCCCTGCTGCCCAACCCCTGCTGCCCCCCCCTGCTGCTCCTCCCTTGCTGTCCCCCCCCCTGCTGCTCCTCCCTTGCTGTCCCCCCCCCGCTGCTCCTCCCTTGCTGTCCCCCCCCCTGCTGCTCCTCCCTTGCTGTCCCCCCCCCTGCTGCTCCTCCCTTGCTGTCCCCCCCCCGCTGCTCCTCCCTTGCTGTCCCCCCCCCTGCTGCTGCCCCCCTGCTGTCCCCCCCCCTGCTGCTGCCCCCCTGCTGCCGCCCCCGCCTCTGCCCCGCACCTCTGCTCAACACCTATAATAATAAATCACCACCAATGTCTTTGACTAACTGTAAAAAAAAGCATCACAACTACCTACCTCTCTATAGTTTACATATTTATTAATAAGATACCTGTTTATGTGTACACATTTGTATTGTGCCTGCCATATATATTGTAATCTCCAACTTGATTGATATACGTAACTGCATATCCCTGCTCCTGTATATACATTTATATATGCTATACATTTATATATGCTCACTACCTTGTATATACATTTACATTTACTGTATATATATATATATATATATATATATATATATATATATATTTATCCTGCTTTCAATAACTGCATACCCCTGATCACTACCTGTTAAATACTTACTTACCTGTGTATATATATATATATATATATATATATATATATATATACCTATTATTATTATTGTGCTCATATCCCACTTAATACCGCGTAGACTGTCATTTAACAACTGTAAACTGTAAATGATATTACCATGAACTTTACTGTAACATTTGCACTCTGGTTAGATGCTACATTTTTTTCGCTGTACTGTACTTGTGCTGTGCAATGACAATACATTTGAATCCAATCTAATCTAATTATGATAGGGAACAGGTGGGGCTGTGATCATGGTCTTCTGTGACGGTGTGTCCTGGGTGTAGAAACACCAGGTGGGTGGAGGCAGAGGAGCATGGCTGAAGGGTCCTACTGCTTCTGGTGAACGGTGAACATAAGACTGCAGTTGTTGCCCTGTTAAGTGGCAAGGGACAATCTGGAGGTATTAAAGAAGTCCAAACTGTGAGAGACTGTACAGAAGAGGCAAAGGACCCGCCGCCATTAACTTGGAGCTGTTCACACTGCAACTTTGACACAGGTTGTCAGCTGCTGTTTTATTTTATTTCTTGTTTTATGTATAGTTGCGACTTGTAAACCTGAGACAAGCACTAGTGTGAGTTTCAAGCAGGTTATTGAGCTGGTAGTAGAATCGAGTGGAGTGTTATCCTTTTTGCAGGTTCATCACCACAGTTAGTTTCATTGTGTGTCCTTTGATGTTGATTTATTGCATGTCACCTAGTTCTTAGTAGCATCTAGCTGCTTGAGTGCATTTGAATTTATATTACATTGAATATCTAAATGTGTCAAAATCCAGCAATTCTCTATATAGGCTTGAGAGTGTGCTGTTAGTTAATAGTCTGTTTAATTAAACAACTTTATAGCACTTCAACCTTGCTTCTTTATTTTTTAAATGGTAATAGTATTCACTCATACATAATGCTATGTGTAATGCTACACTGGCATCAATTGAAGAGGTGGTTACAGATGAGAAAACACAAAACAGCTTGATTGATTTGATTAAAGAAAATTCCAATATCAGACTTCGACCATTGGGAGAGAGTAGAGGCCCTTGCATCAGATGTTTTTGAGACTCTTTTGGATAAACTAAGGAAGGTGGAGGTGATGTCTCTAGCTGTGGATGAATAAACAGACAACATCGACGTAGCACAACTCTGCCTTTTTGTTCGATTCTTCGACGTTGAATGTTTTCCTTTGGGAGGACACACGACTGGCAAGATCTTATTTAATGAAATTATTTCATTATTTGAGGACAGTAAGTTGGATGTGGAACGTATTTACATGCCGCAGCTGAGATCACTACATTGCCTTATCCACTTAAGTCTCTTATGTGCACTTAGTGGTGAGTTTAAAGAGACCATGGACTCTGTCATGGCAATTATTAACTTTATTTGCTCTACCTCCAGTTTAAAGCACCGCCTTGTCAGCTCAGTTTCACCGGTGACCCTGGAGCAGCGCTGGTGTTGGACGTGGCCTGTGGTACTGGATTGGTGGCCAGACAGGTGCAAACACGGTCGACTGCATGCAAACTGACTGCTTTACACATCTGTTTTTTCAAGTGTTTGAATCTATTATGTGTGTCCTCCATTTTATAGATGAAACAGCATGGTTTTGGACATTTTGTTGGCGTTGACGGAAGCAAGGGTATGCTGGAGCTGGCCAAAAACACTGGGCTCTATGAAGATGTCAGGCAGTGCATGCTGGGAGATGAGGAGCTACCTGTCCAATGGGGTAAGGTTTTGCATAATAATATCTGGTCATGGGAAACATTCCCTCCTCCTCCTATAATGCCAATATAGATATTATATTATTATAAGCCTGCCATCTTCGTACTTCTTGACCAACATTTCTATAATAACCAAGCAACCGGTTAGTATAGTTATTCTAATGGTAAAAAAGCATGTGAAACCTTTCTATTACCACTGACTAAGCTATTGTGTCTTGCAGGCTCATTTGACGTGGTTCTAATTGTTGGAGCACTACTTGTTGGTCATGTTCCAGTTGGTGTTACTAAAGAGCTGTGCAAGGCCACCAAACCAGGTGAGGCCAGTGTATTGGGCTCCTCGCCCCTCCCTGCTCTTTCCAAACCCGCCACACTCTCAAAAAGCGAGGCTTGCTTGAAAAAAAACTGGACTTTATACTACAACCTCTCTCCACTAGGTGGCCTCGTCTGCATGACCACCAGAAAGTGTCCGGATAATGCGCAATACAGTGCGTCTTTGGAGCAGCAGCTGAAGCTCATGGAGGAAGAAGGACTGTGGAGTTGTGTCAACGTCACCCATGTGGAGGAGTGGCAGAGAGCCGTGTCGGAGCATGACGAGGGCTACGCCAGAGGCTGTGTCTACTTATACAGGGTCTCTGATGTAGACCAATGAGGAGTGGCAGAGAGCCGTGGAGGAGCACGAGAAGCGCTAACGGGAGGAAAAGTTTGGATCCTTTAAATCCAAACTCACGGATCCTTAAACAGTCTGAAAATGAATTTTAAGTCATCTAAAAAGGCCTTAATTGTTATTATAATCTTAAATCCAATTAATGTACCAAAAGTCGGAAAAATGCTAAGATATGGGAAATAGGTTTTTCTAGAAAAAAATAAATATAAATGATTGGCCTATTTGTTAAATGATTGACTGAATCCCTCTTGCATTAAAATCATGCAGATCAGTATAAGATTCAAGATTCTTTATTTTTGCAATGCAAAAACAAGTACACTGAAATGCTTATTCCGCATTCTGAATTTCAACAACAATTCTACACTATAGTCTATACTATATTCTTAACAACTCTATATGCTATATTATATATTATGAAAAACACCATACTATACAGTACTATGTCTAATGGATGATGAGAAAATAAACTTGCAAGATCAAATAAATACACATCCATTAACGGATTAATCTGTGAGAAGTCCACGGTTAGCTCCTTAGTCTTGCTGACATTCAGTGCAAGGCTGTTGTCCTTGGACCATGGCCTCAGCAGGACTACCTCGTCTCTGTGCTCATGTGACCCAAGGCAGCAGCCTTGCGTTGCTCCGGTGTTTAGGACCAGAGTGGATGAGCATGATGGCATCCCACCCTCTGTAACTACAAAGCACACTCAGACCATAACCTTCCTTTGATGGACGTGCTCTGGAGGCTCTTGGCTCTGGAGAC
This sequence comes from Muraenolepis orangiensis, assembly GCA_027704905.1. Classification (NCBI taxonomy): domain Eukaryota; kingdom Metazoa; phylum Chordata; class Actinopteri; order Gadiformes; family Muraenolepididae; genus Muraenolepis; species Muraenolepis orangiensis. Next base: position 9,418,157 of record CM051011.1, on the reverse strand, counting down.
CCGAACCATTTAGTCAATTGAAGGCTCAATCAAACCCCAAAACGCCATCAGGTGGTCATAGCTTGGAAATGTATTTACAAAAAGACATATACATCATGTCAGTCATTAATTAACAAAGTAAATACAATCATACACGGTCACCAAAATAATGTTAGCTGTAACAACTTAGCCAATGTCTCATCTCGTATGCATGACACAGGCTGCAGCGGTCCCGCAGTAGGCACATTAACTTTTTTGTATTAAGACTTACGATAGGATTCTTTATAGTTTAACTGATGTTTACTTTGGTCGATGTCAAACAGTTAGCTGAATAGCACAACTTGGGTCTAACGTTACCTGGTATAGAATCGGATGTCCGCGTCGGGTTCTTCTCAGGTCGGGATGGGTTGGAAAGCCATGGAAACTAAATACCGTTACATTTCGATGATGCCGAACAAAGCGGAACACAGCAATGTTCAGAGTATTTCTTCTCCTGTTTTTGAAAACGCATTTTCTTATGGGAATTCATGGCGAAATAGTACCTCAGGAGCTGTAGCTTTGCTAGTTGGAAGTAAACAAATGCACCGGAAGAGGTTTACTCGTTTAACTTGAAACCGGAAGTCCTTCACACAGCTTAGTGCATATAGCCCATAGCCCATAACCAATCAACCCCCAATAGTATCTATAATATCTACCCTGGTTCCCCGCCTAGTCTCTACCAGATCATTGTTCCCGTTTCCAGAATTAGTTTCCAGCACTTTAGTTTCCTGTTTCCATGTTCCTCAACCCTTGCCTACCTGACTAGGATACCTCCTGCCTCGACCCCTGCCTGCCTAAAGAAATTCTCCCTTTGGCTGCCGGTCCCGCCTTTATATCTTCTTTAATGAATTCCATTGTGAACTTTACCTCCGAGTCTGAGCTTGCGTTTTCGTCTGACCGGTTATCGTCACACACATATTCATTAAATAATCATTACCTAATGATTCTTTAATAAAGGATCTTCCAGTATTTTACTCTCTAGTAACTCATTAGTCCTCCATTTAGATTTATTAGGGAAGTACTTATTAACGATTCATCGATTATCAAGTCGTCCCTAATTCTTTCCTCACTTGTTTATTAATGAACTAATCATTAGCTTATCATTAGCTACTCTAAATAAGGAGTAACTCATTAACTAATGGTTTATTAGCGGTTACATTCATTTGTGTGCGTTTGTAGTCAGAAGTCGAGAATTTCCCCAGTTTAACAACTCAACGTTTTTAATCAAAAATAACACAAATATTCACCAACCCTTCATGAGACCCCAACAGGACAGTTTTCAACTGATAAACAGGTTTTTGTCATACCTGACGCATGCTCTGTCACCAGTCAAGGAAGAGACCGAAGTGCAGGAATGATGGTAAAGGGAACAGTTTTTTACAGGAAGTTATGGGTTGGGAGATGATGGTGGAGAATGGGATCCCGCTGAAGCAGAGAAGGTGAAGGTAGCAAAGGAGCGGGGCTGGACTGGGCTAAAGGGATTTCTAAAATACACAATTTTAAGAGCCGGGGACGTAATCTGTATTTCACTGTAGTGAAACAAAGATCTGGCCATGAATGGAGACCTGGGGTACATACTACAGGTTGATGGTTGATGGAAGGCAGGTGTGCAGACTGCTGCAGACTGGGGTGCTACTCCTCTAACACACAAAGAACAGAGAGACGTACTGGAAACACAAGGGGGAGGTAGAATACAAGACACAAAAGAACCAGGGCACAGCCATGAACTGGGACATGCTGCTGCATGACATGCCTAAAAAAAACCTCCATAAAAAACAAGCTGTTTCTTAGTACATTACCATTTGTAACAAGTACATTGGAATGCTTGCTCCCCATTCCCTCCCGCAGTATACATCTCAAAAAACAATACAATAAAAATAATATATACAATAAAAATAAAAATGAACAAAAAAAGGACAGCAAAGTGACTGATAGATGGTATGAACATCTGTTGAATGTGCAAAAATATTTAAAAGCATTTAAAGTGCAGTAGCATCATGAATACAGTGCAGTACAGCTGTAATGAGTCCAGAAAGTCCAGCAAAGTATGTGAGTGTAATGTTAATGACAATGTTATGAAAGTGGCAGCACTCCTAGAAGTTCAGTAGGCGCATTGCCTGTGGATAAAAAATATCCTTAAACCTGGTCAAGCAGCGACCAGACGGTATGGGGGGAGAAGAGATGGTGGCCAGGGTGGTTGCAGTCCTTTATGATGGACATGGCCTTCTTCCGAAATCTGGTCGTACAGATCTCCTCAATGCATGGAAGTGCAAACCGATGATCTTCTCTGCCGTCCTCATGACCCTCAAACTTGTTAATCGATTATTGCTGTTCACTCCCTATCAAACATGTCTGGGCTCAAACCACAAACAACTGCGGTTTCCATGGAGTCTAAGATACTCCTACAAGATGAAGCACCCCAGGTCTAAAAGTAGCTACAAAACCCCCCTCTCAACAGTTAGCCATCGCCAACATACCTAAGGGTGCAACTTACACTCGTCATACTCGTACGGCGGAGTATGGCGCCGTACGAGATGGCTGCCGTGTCGCGAGCTCCCGCACGACGACGCAGTTTTTTGTTATTTATTCTTTTTATTGCAACTATTTTAGTTCAGGATGTTAGCAGCAAGTTCACTTATAACTTCTGCACACTTTGGGAGATCAGATCGACAGTCGCTCGCCGCCTACCGGAGTTTTTTCATTCTTTCGACTCGGACGTCCCGCCCGAAGTCACAGCTGGATTATCTCCGTCCATTTTGGGCACGATTACGCGCAAGCGTCGCCGGAGGAAGCGAGGGAAGCGAGCCGGCGTGCTAGTCAGGCTGAGATGTCGATCCGATCGCCCCCCACTACCCACCATTCTACTGGCTAATGTACAGTCTCTGGACAATAAGTTAAGCGAACTACAGGCTCGTATTCAATTCCACCGGGAAACTAGGGACAATTGTATTATCTGCCTTACGGAGACATGGATGTCGGAGGGGGTTACCGACGCAGCTATCGAGCCGACGGGATTTTCCGTACACCGGGCGGACAGAACAAAGACTCTCTCCGGTAAAGATCGCGGAGGGGGGGTATGTCTCATGATAAACAGATCTTGGTGCAACCAAAGTCATGTACATCCCCTCAAGTCTTTCTGTTCTCCGGACCTGGAGTACCTGATGCTTATGTGCCGTCCATACTGGCTACCTCGGGAGTTTACAGCGGTAACCGTGACCGCTGTTTACATTCCCCCACAAGCCAACACGGACACAGCGCTGAAGGAACTGTACGGGGCTATCAGCGAACAGGAGTCGGCCCACCCCGAGGCTGCTCTCATCGTAGCGGGGGACTTCAACAAGGCGAACCTGAAGAAGGTTCTCCCGAAGTTCTACCAACACATAAAGAGCAACACACGGGGCGAGCGGATCCTCGACCACTGCTACACTCCCTTCCGTGATGGCTACAAGGCCCTCCTCCGCCCACCGTTCGGCAAATCAGATCACCGCTCTATCCAGCTACTCCCCGCCTATAGGCAGAGACTGAAGCAGCAACCGATCGCTGTGAGGGAGGTCCAATGCTGGTCGGACCAATCAGATTCTACGCTGCAGGATTGTTTTGATCACGCTGACTGGCACATGTTCCGCGTTGCCTCGGACAATAACATCAACGAGTACGCGTCGTCGGTCACCGGGTTCATCAAGAAGTGCATAGATGACGTTGTTCCGACCAAGTCGGTTCGGATATATCCCAACCAGAAACCGTGGATTAACGGCGATGTTCGCGCTGCCCTACATGCGCGTAACGCCGCCTTTGGTTCCGGGAATACGGAGGAATATACGAGAGCCCGTTACGACCTCCGTAAGACCATCGTCACTGCCAAGCGGGAGTATAAGGACAGAGTGGAAGATAAATTCAAGAAACACGATGCGAGGGGTATGTGGCAGGGGCTGCAGAAGATAACGAACTTCAGAGGGAGAACCAGTTGTGTAGAGAACTCCTCTACCTCCCTCCCAGGAGAGCTAAATACATTTTTTGCTCGGTTCGACGTAAACGGCAGCCCGCCGAAGCCAGCACCGACTGGGGAGACCAGCCAGCTGCGCATCTCGGAGGCGGATGTGCGCCGCACCTTTAAGCGGCTGAACATCCGTAAGGCGGCAGGCCCCGACGACATCCCGGGCCGCGTCCTCAGAGCATGCGCAGACCAGTTGGCAGGAGTCTTTGCAGACATCTTCAACCTCTCCCTGTCCCAGGCTGTTGTCCCCGCGGTCTTCAAGATATCCACCATCGTGCCTGTCCCTAAACAAACCAAGGTAACATGCCTGAATGACTACAGACCTGTGGCCCTCACCTCGATCGTTAGCAAATGCTTCGAGAGGTTGGTCAAGGACTTTATTTGCTCCGTGTTACCTACCACGCTGGACCCATGGCAATTTGCATATCGTCAAAATAGATCCACGGACGACGCAATTGCCATGGCCCTCCACACTGCCCTTTCCCACCTGGAGGGGAAGAACTGTTATGTGCGAATGCTGTTTGTGGACTACAGCTCAGCATTCAACACAATAGTTCCTGCCAAGCTCGACACCAAGCTGAGAGGTCTAGGCGTACCCCCATCCATGTGCAGCTGGATACTGAACCTCCTGTCGGACCGCCGCCAGGTGGTGAGGATGGGCAGCACCACATCAGAGCCACTGACCCTCAACACGGGAGCCCCCCAGGGATGCGTGCTGAGCCCTCTCCTCTACTCCCTCTACACCCACGACTGCATGGCTATGCACAGCTCCAACGTCATCGTCAAGTTTGCTGACGACACGACAGTGATGGGCCTGATCGCCGGCGACGACGAGACAGCCTACAGGGAGGAGGTCGGATCGCTGGAGCAGTGGTGCCAGGAGAACAGCCTCGCCCTCAACGTCAAGAAGACCAAGGAGCTGATCGTGGACTTCAGGAGGCAGAGGGGAGAGCACAGCCCTATCTCCATCGACGGCGTTGCAGTAGAGCGGGTCAGCAGCTTCAAGTTCCTCGGCGTGCACATCTCCGAGGACCTCACATGGTCCACGCACACCACACACGTGGTGAAAAAGGCCCAACAACGCCTGTATTTTCTCAGGCGTCTGAAGAAATTCAGCATGGGCCCCCGCATCCTGAGAACATTCTACAACGGCACCATCGAGAGTGTTCTGACAGGGTGTATCACCGCCTGGTACGGGAACTGCACGGCACTCGAGCGCAGAGCGCTTCAAAGGGTGGTGCGGACGGCCCAGTATATCGTTGGAGGTGAGCTCCCCTCCCTCCTGGACATTTACAACCAGCGGTGCGTGGCCAAGGCCAAAAGAATTATAAAAGACATTGCCCACCCCAGCCACGAACTTTACTCACTATTACCGTCAGGCAGGCGATACCGCAGTATCAAGTGTCGTACAAATAGGCTTAGAGATAGCTTCCACAGTCAGGCCATCAGGCTGCTGAACAAGGGCGTATAACATATAACAATGTATATTTTATTACATTGATTTATATATATATTGCTCTTTTCTGTGCTGATTTTTGCATTTTATAAATTGCATTTTTTATTTTTATTTTATATTCCTTATTCTATTTTTTATTCTATTTTTATTCTATTTTTATCTATTTTTATCTATTTTTATTTTATCTTATTTTATAACTGCTGTCTGTCGTCGGGTATTGCACACAAGAATTTCACATCACTGCTTTATACTAAACTGTAAACTGTGAAGTGACAATAAACTTGACTTGACTTGACTTGACTTGACTGTAGTTAGCCCAACTTGGTGACAACAGGCTTTTCTATTGAAACTGATCTACTGGGAGAAGAAAGTCACTGGAGGTATGACATTTATACAAAAAAACCTAATGTAATCCTTATAAAGTACATTTATCAAGGTCAATATTGGGATGGGGTGTGGGGTATTTAAGTAGTTATTAAAGGACTAATGATGAACAGCCATGGACGTATTCAACTATTAGGAAAATGGCCGGCATAACTGTTTTGGTCACGCACAGTACAGATCTCCCAACGGTTAGGTTCGGCAGTATTATGTCTGTATACAGTATTATGACTGTGATGTATGTGTGATTGGATATACGCACCACTAGTCGGTGCTGTGCCTCCGCTGTTGCCGTGATTTGTCTGTATGTGACGTACGTAGAAGATGGCGCCGATGAAGGCCGCCGTGGTGTTCTGCTGCACACAGTTTTTTGTTATTTGTCTTTTAATGTTGTGTTTGGTGAAACCTACAGCAGGGAGGAGTTAATATGAGGGGATCCACACCTGCGGATTTAATCCCAACTTTCTAACTTTTTCTACCAATTTACTGTATATATTGATCAGAGGAACCGCAGCCTTTGTCCATGCCAAAACTTGCGAAGAAGAACTACGACTTATGGTGGCGAGAAATAGTGACTTTTTTTCATCCTCGGTTCTTTCGTCCACAGAGACATGGCTAAGTGAATCTATACCCGATTCCGGTCTCCAGCTTGAAGGGTTTGAACTTCTTCGAGCGGGTCGTGTGGCTTTGCTGAGCGGAAAAACCAGGGGTGGAGGGGTCTGCTTCTTTGTGAATGAATCTTGGTGAAAGCATGTGACAGTGATTTATCAGCATTGCTGCCCGTCGCTGGAAACCCCGTTCATAAACTGCCTTCTATTCTCCCCGTGAGTTCAGTTCATTCATTTTGGTGTGTGTTTACATTCCTCCCGAAGTGCTAGCCGTGGAGGCTCATAGCATGCTAGCTGACCAAATAATGACTGTGGAATGTAAACATCCGGATTCCATTGTCGTCGTCCTCGGCGACTTCAACAGAGCAAACCTCAGCCATGATCTCCCAAAATATCGGCAGCAGATTAAGTGCGCAACCAGAGGGGAACGCACTTTAGACCACTGCTACACGACCCTCAGCAATGCCTACCACGCCGTCCCCTGAGCTGCGCTAGGACACTCAGACCATGACATTGTCCACTTGATACCAAAATACAGGCAGAAACTAAAACTCTCTAAGCCTGTGGTCAGGTCTTTCAAGTTGTGGACTAGCAAGGCTCAGCAGAAAACTAGCGCCATGTTGGATAATGCTTGCGGCGGTGCAGGGGGTTTTGAATGGGCGACTGAGGCTGCAGCCGGTGATCTAGAGGTGTACGCAGACATTGACGTCATTCACTAGCCACTGTGAGAATGTTTGTGTACCTTCTCGCTCCAGAGTTTATTACAATAATGACAAAGCCTGGTTCTCAGTGAAACTCAGGAAACTCAGGCTGTTGAAGGAAGAAGCACAGAAGAGTGGGAACAAGGACCAGTTAAAGGAGGCCAAGTACACATACTGCAAGGCCATCAAGGACTGCAAGGCCATCAAGGACTGCAAGGCCATCAAGGACTGCAAGGCCATCAAGGACTGCAAGGCCATCATGGACTGTAAGGCCATCAAGGACTGCAAGGCCATCAAGGACTGCAAGGCCATCAAGGACTGCAAGGCCATCAAGGACTGCAAGGCCATCAAGGACTGCAAGGCCATCAAGGACTGCAAGGCCATCAGACGCTACTCTGAAAAACTCAAACATCAGTTCTCAGATGGTCAATCATCCTTTGTATGGAAAGGTCTCAACAGATCACAAACCGAAGTCCCCCCATTAATCTGATGATTTACGCCTCGCCAACGACCTGAACGAGTTCTACTGCAAATTTGAAACACAATGGACTCAAACCCCCCCCCGACCGTCCCCCTCCCCCACTCTGCAGCACGCCCCCTCCTCATCCAGGAAAAGGATGTGAACTGCCTGTTCAAGAGACAGAATCCTCGGAAGGCGGCCGGACCGGACTCTGTCTCCCCCTCCGTCCTGAAGTACTACGCTGACCAGCTGTCTCCGGTGTTCACCAACATCTTCAACGCCTCACTAGAGACATGCCATGTTCCAGCCTCCTTCAAGACCTCCACCATCATTCCTGTCCCAAAGAAAACTAAGATCACCGGACTCAATGACTACCGGCCCGTCGCACTGACCTCTGTAGCCATGAAGTCATTTGAGTGCCTGGTGTTGAGCCCACCTCAAAGCGATAACTGACCCACTACTGGACCCCCTACATTTTGCCTACAGAGCCAACAGGTCTGTAGATTATGCCGTGAACATGGCCCTCCACTTCCCCCTGCAGCATCTGGACGCCGCAGGCACCTACACCAGGATCCTGTTCGTGGACTTCAGCTCCGCATTCAGCACCATCTTCCTGCACACACTGGAGCACGTGCTCTCCCAGCTGGGAGTGCCTGACTCTACCTGCAGGTGGATCACTGACTTCCTAACAAACAGGAAACAGCATGTGAAGCTGGGTAAAATCATCTCTGGCTCTAGGTCCACCAGCACAGGCTCCCCACAAGGCTGCGTTCTTTCTCCTGAAGCGGGCTCCCTGCTAACTACCTGTTGATACTTGTATACTTACCTGTATATAAATATACCTATAATTCTGCACATATCTCATACCTACTCTATAAATAGTTTTATACCTGTTTTTACACCTAGTAGACTATTTTTACATCCTATTGATTGATTGGATAAGGGAGCGGAGCCCAGCAGCGAATACAGGAGATTTGTTGTTGCAAACGAGGAGGCAACCAGGCTATGTGTGCCCGTGCTGGACAGAGCCAGAACCTCCCTACGGTCCAGACATCCGGAGGTCGTAGCGGCACGGGGTAGGTTGGAGGAAGCACGCCTCAACTTTGAGCGTGAACCAACCTTGGAAAGACGTGGGGTACTGAACGAAGCCAAACAGTTTCTCTTCAGTACCTACGATACCATCAAAGGGGAGGAACTGATGGAGAGTGTGCGAAGAGTGCAGGCAGCGCAAGGTGAAAGGCAATATGGGGAGGCCTGGAGGGTCATCAACGAGATGACTGGGCGGAAGAGGACTAAGGAGGGACAGGTTGAGGGACACAGTCCCGAGGAGAGGGTGACGACCTGGTTCAACCACTTCCAAAGCCTGCTGGGCACAACAGCGGATGGAGCTGAGGAAAGTATACCAGCATTCCTCCAGAACCTGCCGATCGACGATGGTCCCTTCACAGCCAGTGAGCTTGCCAGGGCGAAGTCCACAGTGAGAGAGGGCAAAAGTGCTGGGCCGGATGGCATACCCCCAGAGGTCTTAAAGAACTGTGATCTCGATGACCTCATCCTAGACTTTTGCAACCTCGCTCTACTGCACAACATGCAGCCTGATATATGGTCTCTCTCCAACATCATCCCGGTGCCTAAAGCTGGAGACCTCTCAAAGCCAGACTACTACCGAGGCATCAGCCTGACATGTATCACCGCAAAGGTTTATAACCGGATGATACTGAACAGGATACAGCACGCCATCGACCCTCACCTGAGGGAGAACCAGAATGACTTTCGAGAGGGGAGAACCACTGTAGCCCAGATCTTGGCACTAAGGAGAATGATCGAGGAGGTGAAAAAGGATAACCTGACTGCTGTACTGTGCTTTATCGACTTCAAAAAGGCATTTGACTCGATCCACAGAAGCACAATGGTGAAGATCCTAGAGGCATACGGTGTCCCTCCCAACCTACTCCGGGCAATAGAGACCATGTACGCAGGACCAAGGGCCAGGGTGGTGACCCCAGATGGCAACAGCGAGGAGTTTGACATCCTGGCTGGGGTAATGCAAGGGGACACCCTAGCCCCCTTACTCTTCATCATAGTCCTCGACTATGCGCTCAGGAAGGCCATCAGTGGACGAGAGCAGGATCTTGGCTTCACTCTGACACCAAGGAGGTCGAGACGATCCCCCACAGTAGTCCTGACAGACCTGGACTATGCGGACGACATCAGCCTGCTCTCCGACAGCGTGGAACAAGCACAGGAACTCCTGAACAGAGTGGCGTTAGAGTGTGCCAAGGTTGGCATTGGCTAAATGCCAAGAAAACTGAGGTTATCACCTATAACATCTTACCGGAACATCCACCTCTGACAACAACAGAAGGCACTGTGCTTAAAGAAGTCAAGGACTTCAAGTACCTGGGCTCATGGGTCAACTCAACCGAGCAAGATCTTAAGGTGAGGAAGGCACTTGCATGGAGGGCCCTGAACGGCATGACCAGTGTATGGAACTCCAACCTCCCCCGTCAAATCAAACTCAGCTTCTTCTACGCAACGGTAGAGTCTGTTCTCCTCTATGGCAGTGAATGCTGGACCCTGAAGCCAACCCTGCAAAAGTCTCTAGACGGAGGCTACACCAGAATGTTGCGAGCAGTACTTAACATCAGCAAGGGTGTACATGTAACCAACAAGATCCTGTACGAGGGAATACCAAGGGTGAGCGAAAAAATTGCAGCCAGGAGAATGAGACTAGCGGCCAAAGGCATCAAGAACTGCCAGCCAGCAAATTGGTGCTGTGGGAGCCAACACACGGGCATCGGTCACGAGGACATCCCACACCAACATACGTGGACGTACTCAAGAATGACGCAGGAGCACAAAGTACCAATGAACTGGCCAGATGTATGGAGAACCGGGATGAATGGAAGCGACGATGGAGGGCTCGTCTGAGGACGACCTAGAGAGAGAGAGAACCACTGTACACTATTTATTACCATGCACTTTACTGCAACATTTACACTCTGGTTTAATGCCATTATTTTCGCTGTACTGTACTTGTGCTGTGCAATGACAATACATTGGAATCTTCATAGCCACTGATATATTTTTGTTTGGATGCCATGCTAGTTTTCATTTGAATTAAGATTTGTATTAGAACAAGATACCTTACCGTGTCATATTTCTCCGCCCACTTGTTGTAGACGTCCATCTTACCTGCTGGTGAGATGTTTTTTTGAGACGATAAAATAATGTCCTTAATGTTGTCCAATGTCCTGGCTTCAGAAGACATTTTAAATGAACCGGGACAGGTAGATGGGGGGACAGGCTGGTTCGGGAAACAGATGAGACGGGTCCAAGGAAGGCATGGTCTGGAAACTGGCGGAACCGGCTGGTCCAGGCAGGATCGGAGAGTCTGGGATTAGTCAAGTTCAATCTTTCAAAGAGTGAGTCTGTTCCTCTGATCCAGAATGCGCCACAGCTGCGGGCAAAAACTAACGAGGGGGGCGTGGCTATGTGGGCGTGGCTACACTATGAGTGCGTAGTGCAGTGGTTCCCAACCTTTTTTGTCTTGTGTACCCCTTGAGCTACAAGGGTGAAGTACCCCCTCACTCATTTGGATGATTCGCCTTACATTTTCTCTTATATTAAACCTTTTGTAATTGTATTTAACCAAACTACTCATTAAATAAATGAAAATCACTTTTATAACTCACCCTTAATACAAATTAATTTAAACTTGACATTGACACTTATTGTGAATGAAATTAATACTCACTTCTAGCAGTTTCAAAGATTCAAAGGTTTTATTGTCATATGCACATGAATCAGGTGCATGCACATGAGGCTCCGCCCACAACTCAACATAGAACAGAATAGTGCAATAGAAACAACAACAATAACAGTAGTATAAACTGTGTAAACAGTGTACAAGAGCAACAACAACAGCAACCACACTAGAACAAAACGAGATAAAATAGAATACAATAAAATTGAATATAATAATACATATATATATATTCAACATATTTTATTAAGTCACTAGAGCTTTTAATGAGACACTTGAGCTTGCTTATCTTTCATAAGCTTTGATAGTTCTGGGGGCAGTGTGGCCACAGCCGTCACTAGGCTGCTCTCCACATTCAGTCTGTTCCTCTGCTTGGTTTTGATGTGAGTCAGGGCCGAGAAGGTAACTTCACACATATAGGTAGATCCAAAAGGCAAGAGTTCATTCAATGCACATTTCCCCAGCACTGGATACTCCTTTGCAACATCACACCAAAAGTCTGTCAGTGACTTTTCAGCATATGCCATCTTTTGCCCACGATCAGAGAACAAATCCACCAGGTTTTCCTGCAGTCTGGCAGGAAGGCTGCTGCTGCTCTCAGTCACTCTGAACGGGTTCCTCACCCAGTCCAGCTGTTCTGACTTTGCTTCAATGTCATGAAAGTACTGGTTGAACTCAGTTTTGAGTTTGGACTGATGCATTTTAACAATTGTGACCATCTGCTTGTTTTCAGCATCAGTAGTGGCAAGATAGCTATCAAGCTGTGGGAAACAGCTTATATCCCCTTTGTCGCATTTCGTCTCCCATAAGTTGACTTTATTTTAATGATCCATTCACTCTGTCATACATGTTAAGGATATGCGAGTCCTTGCCTTGAAGTGAGAGGTTAAACTCATTAAGCTTGGAGAAGACATCGGCAAGATACGCCAGCCGTGCAACCCACCCTGCATTCTGAAAAACCACTGCGAGAGGATGAGAGTGCTGTATCAGGAAAGCAGACACCTCAGTGCAAAGTTCAAACAGCCTGGATAGTGTTTTGCCACGCGTCAACCAGCGGAGTAGCTGCCCAGGCTCTGCCCTGCTGTCTTGACACAGAGTTGGAAATAGTCGGTGATTCGTAGGTCTGGACTGAATGAAATTAATCACCTTAACTGCGTCATCCATGACAGCACTTAACTCGGGGCTCATCCTTTTACTGGCAAGAGCCTCCCGGTGGATAATGCAGTGATTCCACTTAATTTCGGGGTTTACCTTCATCACACGTCCATGCAACCCACGCACTTTCCCCGTCATCACAGCTGCGCCGTCGGTACAGATGTGACTGCAGGATTTCCACTAACGATTGTTGAAATATTTCTTCGCCAGTTGTCTGTCCTTTTAGCTTCTTGCAAAACAAAATATGCTCATGTATGTCAGACTCTTCAGCATAACGCGCAAAGGCCAGGAGCTGAGCCTCTCCACTCACATCCGTCATTTCATCCAACTGTAGAGCTAACTGACCGGCTCTTTTAATTTGATTCACCACCTGTCCAACAATATTAGTGGACAATGGCAGATTGTGTTGTTCGATAATGGAACGGTTTTCAGCACGTCTGCTGCTTTCTGGTCCAGCATAGTTTCAGCCAAAATGATGGCGGCAGGGAGAATCAGATCTTCTGCAATTGAATGTGTTTTTTTTTTACTTGGCCACAAGTAATACCACAGCATAGGATGCCTCCATTGCTTTGCTCGACACACTTGCCGCTTTCTTTAATGTAGTCTGACATGACTTGAATTCGGACAGTTTTCGTTTGAAAAAGTCCTCTGTTTTACTGACATTCCCGGCCTGTTTGGTGCTCTGGTGCCGCTGCAGGTGGGCTGCTGGCTTCATTCAATTATTTACCAGCACTTCGCCGCAAAAAAACCACTGTGGCTGCGGTGGATCATCAGATGTAGTAAATCCATAAACAATGTATTTGTCACTGAACTGCCGGTGTTTGGTCTTGTCCACTTTTTTTTCTTTTCACTGGGCTCACCCGGTTCCGCAGCGACGGTACCGGTATTAGTGCGTTTAGCGCGGCCCAACCATGCATCCATTTTCCAGAGTTATGAGCACGAGTGCCACCAGCCGTCTCACAGACCGCATCGCAGGTTTCATTTCGTAGGTTTCATTTTGCGGTTTCATTACGTGGGTCTTAGGTTGCTAAGCATTGCTAAAATGTGTTAACATTTTTTAAATAATAATAATATATATATATTTTAAATAAATTGCAATCCCTAATCTTTCTACGTACCCCCTGCAATCCCATCACGTACCCCTAGGGGTCCGCGTACCCCCGGTTGGGAATCACTGGTGTAGTGGGAGAGAGGTGACTGGAATGTGGAATGCGATTAAAGGACTTGGCTGTCGAGTGCAGTGGAAGCGTGGTGATAGTGGTGACAGAATGCAACAGCAGTGGGAATGAAGCACAAGAGGTAAGAGTAAGACTGCCAAACCAAGATAATAGGAATACAACATCTAAATAATACAAATAAAGATTACACCAGGTGTCAGGTATTTACTCCATACACCACCAACCCCACACAACACCAACCACACCCACCGCTAAGCACACCCACCCACACACACACACACACACACCCACCCACACACACACACACACACACACACACACACACACACACACACACACACACACACACACACACACACACACACACAATTATTGAGACAGTAATTGAAATTCTTCATAACTCTGCAATTTCCATATGGACACATCCATATACGTTTTCAGGAAGCTTGTACATATAAATCTATCGAGATGGACCTTATGGGTCCAATAAATAAGAACATGTTCAGCATGCCAAATAAGGCCTATTTACAAAGATTCAGACATTTGCACACATCGGTTGGGCATGGCGGATGGTTTGAATTTGACTGCAAATTGACAATCAGTCACAGGCTGAGATGTATTTATTCCTAATTAAAAAGAATAAGAAGAATCCAGAGAAAAACATCAGGTATCCACAGATACTGTGAACACCTGATAAAGTAAAGCACCAAGCAGTTTGCCCCAGATAGCTGCACCGGATCTCTGAAATAGTGAATGAGTGAGCATATGTGCAGTCATATGTACAGTACACTGTAAATACATATAAATCAAAGTATGCATAGTATGTCAATAAATTGTCTCAGTCTATCAATCAGTTTATCATTATATACAAATGTACTTATAAGATTATGGATTAGTCAGCTCCCCCCAGAATGCAGCGATTGGCTCTCCTAATGGCTGCACATGACTACACAATCCGGTACCCAGAAGCAGCACGTCACAGCAATGCAGATGGGCTGTCACGCCTGCCACTGCCCACATCTTTGAAAACAAGCCAAATGTTGTGGACAACTTTCACATCAAACACCTGGAAGCCTTACCAGTGAGCTGCAGAGAAATCCACAGACAGCTCTAGGAATTATGTACTTGCCCAAGTAGTGGAAATGGTGTCCACAGGTCATTTTCTGAGGGTCCACGATTTAGACGGCACACTGGCACCATTCATCAGAAGGAAGGATGAACTGACTGTCCAGCAGCAGTGCCTCATGTGGGGTATCCAAGTAGTCATCCCTCCCCCAAATTGAGACCCAGGGTACTTTCCTTGCTACACATAGGACACCCTGGGGTTGTCAAAATGAAATCTGACTTCCGCATTTACATGTGATGGCCAGGAATTGATACCCTGGATCTGCTACAGTGTGGTCTGGCGTGGTCTCAGCCGGGACTGGTCCTGTGTCGCTCACAGTCAACGTTGGATGGTCTGAGCACTTGAAACGCAAAGCTGACATGACGAGATGCTGACACGGCATGCAGAGTTGGATTTTATTTTTGGGAAAAGAGTCTTCTCATTTGTTCCTGAAGACCTGCCTGTGTTGGAGAACACAGTACCCCAACCTGCTACTCATCAATCTCCTGATCCAGTGGGTGTGCTGTCCCCTCATGGAACATCAGAGGTAACCAACACACCACCTTGTAAGACTTTACCCATCCCGTGTTCCCAAGGAACCAATTTGTTTTCGGCCTTAAGGCATTCCATATGGTGAAAACAGTATTTTGGAACGGTGTGCCAAGCTTTATGTTTAGTTGTTCTAGAGAGTCATGTCTCATGAACAAGGGTAGAATAATTCCCTGACTGACTCAGGGGTTTGGGGCAGTCTCTCCTCCCTATCTAATGATTAGTGTAGGCTGTTTTAAAGGTCAACGCATTAAAAAAAAAAAGTTATGTTGAAAAGTCATGTTCATGTTTTAGGTAAGAACAACATTTAGTGTGGAGGAGATGTGATGTATGTGTCATGGGATATACGCACCACTAGTTGGTGCTGCGCCGCTGTTTGTCTGTATGTACCCATGGCAAAATTCTGTGCTTCGTACCATTCAAACGTGTGTCCAGTGAGGACATTGGACAACATGAAAGACATTATTTCATCAGCTCAAAAGAACATCTCACGAGCAGAAAATATAGACTTGTACAACAAGTGGCCAGGAACTATGAAACTTTAAGGTTTTTTGTTCTATTACAAATCATAATTCCAATTAAAACTTTCATGGCATGCAAACCAAAATATCAGTGGCTATAACTGTTAAACTACTACTTCATGCTGTCTGGCTGGATAACTTCTACATATCTGTGAGGTCGACACCGCTGTTTTAGCAGCTCGTCTGTGTTTCTGTCTTTCTCTTTTTACAACTTTTTCAAGACTTTTAACTTTCTACAGTGCTAAGTTATTTGTTGAAGCAAAGACTTCATTTATATATATATATATATATATATATATATATATATATATATATATATATATATATTGGCCATTTATGTTATTGTTCGTGTCCTGCCGAGTGCAGTAGTGGTGCAAGCCAGTGACATCATCCACTCCACCGCCGCAGGGCTGCAGACAAAGCACTGCAGCACATTCACCATTCATCATGATCAATGGAGATGTTGACTATATTTGATCCTGGAAAACAAAAAGCAAACCCAAGAATTTATTAGACACTATTAATAAAATTAATAAAATAAAATTAAAAAAAATTCTAAAGTTTTACCTACTATAATATATGCTGTATTTGCCCTTGTTCATGCATCGCTGTCTACTGGATGTGTCCCGTCTTATCCAGCCCAATGCGCTGCAGCTGCGGGCAACAACTGATGAGGGGGGCGTGGCTATCTGGTAGAGTGCGTGGAAGCGAGGGAATGGAAGGCAGACTGCAGTGGAAGCAGCAGGGTGAAAGGAAAGCAGAGCACGATGAGGGGGGCGGGGCTATCTGAAAGAGTGCGGTGAGACACTGTCAGGGATTGGCTAACGGACAACTTTCTGCAGCTCAATGCTGACGAGACAGGTTCTGAATATTGCACAATATGTAACTCTCATTATAAAGCAAAGTATTGGGCCTCTTTCCTCTGCCATTCACTCTACCCTGCCCAATCCAGGGGTTATATTTATATTTGATATATATATATTTATATTTGTTCAGTCTCTGTCATTTGACGCCTATGTTAAAGGTCAAAGGCCCTCATATTTTAACAACCTGACAAATGAAAAAAAAAAGTTTTTTCCGTAAATTGGAAAAGAGTAGGAGCTATTTGAGGCTTCAAAATTCACGAGGGCCGCCATTATTATGTGCATTGCATTCCGGTTGCTCACCTAAATGGCTTTCCACTGTTTTCCAAGGGATAAAGAGAAGAGAAAAGAGGGAACACGCAGTTGGTCGAACCAGTTTGCCGAAAGATCCACGATTGTGTTCTTGCCATTTCACTCCAGACTCTTTTGACAGCGGTGTAGATCTACAGAGAGAACTCGGTGGAGCTTCTAGATTCAAAAGAAAGCTGAAGATCGATGCTATACCATATATTCTCTCATAAAGCAGAACAAAGTTATCAAAAGTCCAGCGAAGAGCGTGCGAGAAAACACCAGAGGTAAGAGTCAATCAATGTTTCTTCAAACTCCATAACCAAGAAACCTAAAGATAAAGCGTCATCTAAAATTATTGAAAATAAGGGCATTTTTGTGGTATAATTATAAATTAATTGTAAACCTAAAAACTAAATATTTTTACTGATTTCTATGTACTCTGATAGATTTCTATGTACAGTGAAAGGTTCCTGAAAACATCATGGATGTGTCTTATTTAAGAACAGAAAGGAATTACACATCCAAAATGTGTTCTTAAAAATGTGTGTGTTTGAATCGGCTAGATATAATATTAGACCTTGTGGTGCAACGGTAGCGCAGCGTTCAAATCACGTTTATTTTCTGAAGAATGATGTTTAGTTCATTGTTAAGTACCCTGTCATGGTTGTTCCATTCATCTTAATCAGATTCAGTTTAACTCGTTCCTCCCTCTTCCAACCGCCTTTGTTCCTCCCCCCCACCTCATCAAGACATCTCTGACGTCTGGATGCAGTCACCTCCTTCTGAAGAAACAAGCACTTGACCCCAAGGTCAAGTACTACAGGCCGAGTGGCAGGGACATAGATGCTGCTAGAGCAAACTCCCTCTCCTCGGTCCTGATTTTCCTGGACCTGTCTGCAACATTTGACACAGTGAACCACCCGATTCTCCTCTCCACTCTTGAAGGCATGGAAGGCAGCCGGCCCAGAGTTCCATCCCGTGTCTTCAAGACCTGCGCTGACCAGCTGGCTCCTGTGTTCACGGACATCTACAACAACAGCCTTGCATTGAATGTCAGTAAGACAAAAGATCTCATTGTGGACTTCAGGAGCCACCGGGACAGCCACTTCACCATCAGTCTGGATGAGACACCATCATGGACATGGGTGGAAATGGTCAGCTGCTTCTGTTTCCTGGGACTACAGATCTCCAACGACCTGGCGTGGACCCGCAAGATGGAGGTCATGCTGAAGGAGGCACACCAGCATACATACAGCGGTGCCTCAGGGGAAGCGCCATAGGCAAACGCTGGCTGGTGAACTTCTACGGTGGCACTGTAGAAAGCCTGCTGGCGAGGGACGAGTGACGAGTGGCGTCACGGTGTGGTACGGCAAAACCACTGCACAGGAGAAGAAATACATCCAGAGGGTCGTGAGGATGGCGGAAAAGTAAAAGTTAAATGCGGAGAAACTATTTTCACTGTGTGTACATGTATGTAACCAATAAAGAGGATTCAATCCTTCAGGAAATGCACATATGACTTCTGTTGACTTCTGTCTTGCCCAGCTGTTGTTTTGAATGCACTATTGTAAGTTGCTTTGGACAAAAGCGTCTAATAAATTAATGTAATGTAAGGAATCCAGTGATGTGCAGTCAGGAGAGGCAGTGCCCTGAAATTACTACTTTTTAACTTGCATAATTAAATGCATGTTCAAATAACGACTTTGCACATGCGTATTCAGATGTAACATTCTTTACTATGGTCGCAGGGCTGGTTCTTGGCATAGGCAAGCTAGGCGGTTGCTATAGGGTATATGTATAGAGGATATGTCTTCTCTGCGCTGCATACCTCCAGCGTGACTGATTCTCTTGAGAATACGGTACATTTGCAGTGCATATCTGGATTTTGTGGATATGTATCATATCTAAATAGAGATATTTCTTTGAAGTACAACAACGGAAATAATTAATCAATGTTGAATAATGCATCCATTTAAGGTGTTACCATTTTATAATGCATTAGGCTATCTGCATTTATTTACTATTCACTGCCTGGTGTCTTCCCAGCCTAAACTCTCACCCCACATTACTGAATGAATGGCATCATGCGTTTGTATTTGGCTGATTAAAGCAAATAAAAGATTTGTTAAACTGTCACAAATATGCCGTTGATGTAAGGTCTAATATTGGAATACAATATAAATAATGTTTTATCTTAATTTCATCTTCCAAGTATCCTACTTTGTTTAATTATATGTAAAAGATTAAATTATATGAAATTCAGTGGCGAAGGAGGTCCAACGTGAAGTCAAAGGGGGGGGGGGGGGGGGGGGGGAGGTCCATCGTGAAGTCCAATCGTGATCGCGAAAATTGTGTGTGGCTTTTTTTTCCAGCTGCAAATGATAGTCGTGAATCTGTCGGAATCAGAATTCCTTTATTCGTCACCCTTACATATTAAACGGACTTACATAATACCCCCACTTTGGGAACCCCTGCTGTAGACCACCCCCCCCCCCCCCCGGTGTTCTAGTCAGACGGACGTCACGGAGGAGTCACTTTATGCCTTATCTCATTTAGGCAGATCAGATTGTCGCAGCCAATTTCCAAGTGTACCATAGTTGTAAAGCAGTGTCCATGTAGTGTCGTAACAGCCCAACACAGACCACCACACACAGGCTATCGGTTAAAGGGACAGTCTAACACGCTTCACGTGAAAAGGCTTAACGTAACTTAAAGTTCCAAAATAGCGATCAATAATCACCAAATGTCTCTGGCATATGTCTTGTCATTAGCACTTCCACCTGTCAAAATTAAAGTGAAAAGGTGAAAGTGCTAATGACAAGACATATGCAAATTAGGTGATTATTGATCGCGGGTTTGTAACTCTTAGTTACGTTAAGTCTTTTCACGTTATGCGATGCAAAGAAAGATCAAGTCAAAACTCTCAATTCAAATGCACAACAATACTTAACAAACTCAAGACAGCCATTAACTAATCATTCAACAAGTGTGTGGAAACAAAATGCAACAACCAGCTCAACGAGACGCAACACAGACAAAACCAGCAAAGACAAATGAGTCTCACTCACCAATGATGTTCACTTAAAGACCAAATCCATTCTCCTGTCCTTCTGGATCAATTGTTCGACCACCATCAGGTCATAAAGATGATCGCTTTTCAGATCCAAAATAAGTTGCCTTTCCAATTCCCTGCCCTCTGGTCGGTCCCAAATAGCAATACTCCCATCAGTAGAGCCTCTTGTGGCTAGTAGAGCCCGTTAGCCACGGGTATCTTTCCCAGTTGCTAGCCTGGAAATGGCGAACATAGCCTGCTTTAACAACTTGATTCAGCTCAAGATTGTCAGGCGTTGGACGGCCTTTTTTAATAATGTCCATCTTTACATTGAATGGTCGTCTTGAAAATGGTTCCGACAATAAATCCGCAACGACATCATCTTCGCCTGTTGCCATTTTGACGTAAAATCGCAGCACTACGCTAGATCCACTCTCGCTCCAGCCAGTATACCTTCTAGCTCCCTATTGAGCTGTGGGGAAATCTGAAAGAATACGCCCATTGGCTGCAAATCACGATATGATTGGTTGATCAAATTGTCAATCCAAACGTACGCTCTCATTCAGTCTGAGGGCCAAAGTCATCGGGAATACCTTGGTTGAAGGATATTCTTCCCAGCAACCCAGAAAAATATCTGATTGGTTGAATTGTTTTTCCAACACAAAACCACTCAAATGCGTAGTGCATGGACCGAGAAAGACAAACAAATCAACGTAACTGTAATATAACAGATAACAAAACAGATACCATTCTCATTTAGTCACTTTATTAAATTGTATTACATTTTATTAAATTGTATTACTTTATTAATACAATTAATTCGATTGTTTTGGTTCATCTGAGAGTTCCAGGGTCTTCTCTGAATACCTTGAAGGCCCTGACGCTTCACCACTGATGAAATGATATGTTATATATTTGACTTGACAACCATAACTAAAGCTTCAGGACACAGCTAGCTTCACGCTAGCAGGGTCGCTGGGCTTTCGGATGCTAACTTTCTTGCGGGTGTGTTCAGTGCATCGCTGCATGATGAGGTCCGCACTGGGCCGCAGCGGGACAGCTGGCGTTTGGCTCTTCGGTTCCGAACTGGACGCCGGCATCTCAGGGAGGTTGGCTGTCGCCCGGATACAAAATAAAAGCACATGGCAACAAGGGAACATGTTATCTCAGGATATATTGCCATTGCGCTGATTTGCTGGCGGGTTTTTTGTTTAACATTCTAAAAGCTAAATAGTAATACATGTGTAACGGACGCTGTGCAGCAGTAAACCTCACTCCCATACACCTAAAATACGTTCTAGTGATGAAGCTATAGGACCCATGGGTTTAAGCTTCTCACGTTGGAGTGTCGCCTCTCACGACGGAGGTCGTGAGTTCGAGTCCAGTATGGGACACTCACTGTTACAGTGGTGCCGGGACCCGGATGAGAGTTTAGGGGGGGTGAGTGTAACGGATGCCAACAGGTGGTGCTGTGCAGTGGTGAACCTCACTCCCCGAAACCTAAAACACATTCTTGCGATGAAGCTAGAGCCCGTGGGTTTTAGCGTCTCATGTTAGAGCGCCGCCTCTCATGCCGGAGGTTGTGAGTCGTGAGTTGTGAGTCCCAGTGCGGGACACTCAGTGTTACACACACACTTATACATGAACAGAATATGAATGCCAATCCAAATAATTGGTTTATATGTATGCCCCATGAGTGTACAAGTAGTTATATATAGCTGGTCAGAATACCTCAATTATTTTGAATGAAAAATCATTTAGATCAATGTATCCTGTTCGGATACATTGATCCTCCCCCAAGACCATTCTGTGGCTGATAGAGCTCTAGCTCAGGACAATTGTAACAGCGGGTACAGTGACGGTTGACGAGCAACGGCTGTAGAAATTGGAACACAGCCTAGGCTGAGAGAGGGTCATGAATTGTAGTGTTATCCCAGCCTATCGCAACGCAATTTACGTTCTCAACAACAAAGACAAGGATAATAAATATGGCTTTTTTTGATGAAGACTGTGACAAAGCAATATCCGAAATGTAACAGAAACGACTATCAGAAGTTCCTCAGCCGGATGCAGTGTTCAGACCTAGGTTCTTCCTCTCCGGACGTGGGGACTTCCTCCCTTGGCCCTTGCTGTTCTGCGCAAACCGCCGGCTGTTCCTGCGGTACGTCTCCTGGTTGAGCCGCTGGCGCCCCTTTTTGTGGATGCTTTGGACATTACGGATGGTTGACCTGCGAACGGAGAAAACTGTCTTTCAGTCTCCACTCTCAGTGTACGCGTCCTGTCTGTCTGTCTGTCTGTCTGTCTGTCTGTCTGTCTGTCTGTCTGTGTAAAAGTGCTCTGCACCCAAAGAGGATATGAGAGTGTTGTGCGTCGCCAGTGTTGTGCGTTGTGCTGAATGTTTTTGTCAAGTTTTCTGGTTTATTCATGTGTTATGTTTAGTTCCCGGGTTTTATTTCGATAGTCTGTCTTCCTCCCGCCCCCTGTGATTGTTTGTGATGTCATTATTGTTTGCACCTGGTGATGTCTCTTGGCATAAATAGGTCCAGACAATCACTGTCTTGTTGCCAGATTGTCTTGTGTGTTATGCCGAGCTCTCCAGCGTGCATATATGTTTGCAGTGCTTCTCTTTCTCTCTAAAGTGAGAGTTTCGGGAGGTTTCTTCAACAGACCGAGCATGGTGCCATAGTTAGTGCCTTAGGCACTCTAATGACATGTACAAATGCAAACATGCGTGGAGCAGACTGGAGACTGTACTTCTTGGGACTGGAAGGATGGCTTCAGGTAACTATTCAAAAATGAAGGCTACCGTGGCAATCGTTTTTTGTGGTCAAATATTCATGCAGCAACGTCAGTGAACAAATGAATGAATGAATGCTTCACTTCCCTTGCTATGACAAGATTTCCCACCACTGGACAGTGAAATTCTAAACTGTTCACATGGACTCATGCGGTCCCATTTTACCAAAAATATTTGTTTGGGGTCTTGCTAAGGCCAAATCCTAAATACAAACAAAAACAATTGTGAAGTGAAGCGTAGGAACAGGCCTTACCGCCGCGGAGGAGGGGTCCTTCTCTGGAAGTTGTTCTGCTCGGTTTCCGACTCCTTTCTGTTGGTGGTCTGAAGGAACATGGCGGGAACATGTCCTGTTTCATCTCCTTTCCTGTTGGAGGCCGCACACAACACACACACACACACACACACACACACACACACACACACACACACACACACACACACACACACACACACACACACACACACACACACACACACACACACACACACACACACACACACACACACACACACACACACACACACACACACACACACACACACACACACACACACACACACACACACAAAAAAACCCCGGTATGTCATTTAACTTACTCCATGTGTGGGATTACATGATACACATCAAATCAGATATTTTTCACTTGAAGGTAATGATATTAGGAAATAAACAATGTCATAGAGGAAACTGTAGCGCTCGTTGGGGTGCTTGGGGTGGGTTTGTCCTTACCGGACCACCCACCAGCCGTCTAGCAGCTTGTGGATGACCGCCACCTCCTCCCCGACCTCCACGGAGAGCTCATCCTCCTGCTCGGCCTGGTAGGCCATGGTGGTGATGTACAGCTCCCCTGGAGAGAAACCATAGGCCGGACGCAACATTAAAAGACATGCCGTTTTAATGGATAGCTAAACCCCCCCCCCTGACTCCACCTTTTAAAAAAACGGCTTTCAGATTTTATTCAGGAGCTGTAAGCGCTGTAAACGGCCAGTTAAATTTAGCTCCAAAAGTGGAGGATAGGTGTCGCAACAATGCTCAGTCAGCAGGTAACCATATCAGCCAATTCTAATGATTTGCATGCACAAATAATATTAATAACCTATAGAGGGTGTTGCAAACGTCGCAAAAAGTGGTGTGGGGCTTTCGGTGCTCGTCCATGTGGCAGGAGAGTACTAGAGACATATAGATCTAGTCTATAATAATAATAATAATAAAAAATTATAACAATAACAGTAACACAAATACATATAATAACATAAAAAAATTCTACAAATATAATAATAATACTACTACTACTAATTATAATAAATATAATAATAATCATCAATTTTATTTGTAATGCACCTTTCATTTAGAGTAAATCTCAAAAAGTGCTACAGAGGTGAACAAAATATAGGTAAAAGTAGGTGAACAAAAGGCAAAACACGATTAACACTGCCAAGGTGCCCTTGAGCAAGGCACCAGACCCCTACACTGCTCTCCTCGGGCAGCTGTACAATACAAAAGCTGCCCACTGCTCCCAATACTAGGACGGGTTAAATGCAGAGAAACTAATTCCACTGTGTGTTTGCATATATGTGACCAAATAACGAGGATTCAATCCTTTAGATTTAAAAGTAATTCCTTTAGTTTAGCACCTTCAGTTACATTCAAATGAAATGATGTTTGACTAAAAAGGATATATATTCGATCTGGAGAAGAGCATACTCTTGTACTTTGGGTGTCTCTCGTCAGACACCTCTGCCAGGTAACTTGCCTGCGTAGTTGGGCTCGGATTCCTCAGGCTCCTCTGGGGTGTCGAGGGGCTCAAGGTAGGAGGCTGGAACCCAGCCCTGCTTGCTGTCACACTGGCAGAACCACCAGCCTACACACACACACACACACACACACACACACACACACACACACACACACACACACACACACACACACACACACACACACACACACACACACACACACACACACACACACACACACACACACACACACACACACACACACACACACACACACACACACACACACACACACACACACACACACACACACACCATCAACTAATAATATTAATAATAATTAATAATAATAATAATAATAATACATTTGATTTAAGATAGCGCTTTTCTGGACACCCAAGGTGCTTTACAGACATGGTAAAATTGCACATGCAGTAAAATAATTTCATAGTTTTATAGATTTAAATAAGACAGAATAACCAAGAAGTTTGCTGAGTACCTGAAATGTTGTTATGTTTGGAGATAATCTAATGTCAGAAAGCTTGGTTGCAGGTGTTTAATTTTTATTCTTTGTTTGATTGTCTTTTTTTTTTTAACTGTATGTATGTATGTATGTGGATATATATTGTATGTGATGTAATGTTGTGTTAATTCTGAAAAACCCAATAAATATAATTTTCAACCAAAAATTAAATAAAATTTTAAATTTTAAATAACAATAATAATCAAATACAATAAATAAAACATGCATGTCTTGTACACTACGACAGGACAAAGTCGGCTGGATTGACCAGCAGTTCCTTTACCGTTGGTGCACTTCTCCACGATGTCCACCAGGTCTCCGGTGTGCAGCACGATCTCATGCTTGGAGGTCTTGTCGTAGTCTGCGATGACCCTGTAGGTGTCCAAAATGATGGGACCAGTGATCTCTGTGGCAACAAAGCAGGAACTCATGATATCTCAACCGTAGTCAGGACGCTTGCATCACACAACGTTTTTTGGAGAGTGAAACGTGACAACTCAATCTGTATCGTGTCAACTTAATCTGTTTCGTGCAGCGGGTTCAGTTTAAGTGGAATAATGATATGCATTCAACAATGAAAATACACACCGGACATACAAACAAGATTATTATAAGAGTATTATAGCTATGGTGATTCTGAAAAATGTATTTTGATAGCGAGTGTGTCATCCCAGCGTTGCAACCCAAAAGGCACACCTTATCCCTGAAAAGTAATCTCTACAAGATGTAAATAGGGTATGTGTAAAAGTGTCATAGGGAACCCTTTTAAATGACCCAACATGTGACGTGGATGGAAAAACATGATATTTTGTAGTATTGCAGTATTTAATCTCACCAGATATTGTGCCTTTGAATTTGTCCAGGGACACCGGAATGGTTTCACTTCTTCTGGTTCTGAAGAGGAAATTGTGACATCATCATTAGACTATTTGTCAACTGTATACAAACAACAACAACCACAACAATAGCAACAGCTTAAATGACAGGGGACATGCTAAGGCTGATACTGACGGGTTTGGGGCAGGCGGGTTCTCATCCTCGGGCCGGACCGCAAAGAAGCTGCAGACCAGGCCACAGCGGGAGATGTGGGGCGGCTGGTTGATGAGGGAACGACAGTACTCCGCCAGGGGGCTCTGCCTGGTCTCTGTGGCCTTCTGGCTGTCCATCCAGCTGGGTGCTGAGTGTATCCAGATCGCAGAAGACAAAAAATATATATAATAATAATAATCAAATAAAAAAAATAAAAAAATTAAGTAGACCAATGATAAGACATAGGAGCATGTTCTCTTTGTATACCATTTTGTATGCTATATCTTTAAGAAGATATAACACACACACACACATTACAGATTTGCATTGGTCCAATATTACACAGCTCAGTGTTGTATACACAGAACTGGGGATTTCTGCTTTTACAGCAACTCTTTTAAAGCAGGTGCCGAATTGAGTTCGATTTTTAAGGGGAAATGTGAATGTGAATCTTCTTTTAAAGACCCTGAACACCTGAAGAGGAAGTAGAGTGGGTGGTGACAACACCCACACACACACCCACACCCACACACACACACACACACACACACACACAAATGACAAATGACAAAAGTGCCTAAACTTCACAACAGCCTTTCAGCACATCCTGTTGCTGTCTTGCAAAGTGAAAATTTCCCTACTTTGTTTTTAGAAGGCCTGTTCACATCACACACTTTGCAGCAATGGATTCCCAATTGACAGTGTCTGTGTTATGGTAGAAAGAAATACCAATACAGACTAGCCCTCCACTACTAGCATGTTTGTTTATTTTTACTGTATATATTATATATATTATATATATATTTTTTATTTAATATTAAAAAGGGAACCCAAGGGAATGTATTACATTTGCTTGATTCATCTGATGAACAGCAAAGAACCTAAATAAACCATCAAAGTTCAAAGAAACTGAAACCCAGATCGTTTTCTGAATCAGCAGCAAATGTTATTTTGTAACAATAACCATTATTGCCTGACAAATTAATTATGTTTTAGTTTTCCACATGATTTATTTTGCTGAAATTGACTGTATGTTGTCATAGTGACACCTCGCTATTTGTCATACACTTCTTGTGCAAGATAACATGACATGACAAATAATAAACTGATTTTGTGATTCAGACAGAAGCCAAAAATAAATATACTGGAAGATGGTGCCAAATAAACAACAACCCCATTCACATGTCAAGCATAAAGCCAAACACATAAGGAAAGGTTTGTTGTTATGGGAATGGTTGTAGACAATGTAGACTTAAGTGAGTTGATTTGAGAGTGTGTGTGTGTGTGTGTGTTATGGTCATGCGCATATGATGTCAACAGGTGGCGACCCCTCCCTAACCTGGTAATGACGGGATGGTTCTGTCTCTCTTCTCGATCGCCCCTGACTCAATAGGAAACATCTCTTTCAAGGACTTCTGTGAACCAGAAACAGAACTTTTTAGAAACTTGCAAATGGAAAAAAAGTATGGTTTTCACTTATTTTATTGACTCAAATTTGCTGCAAAAAAAGATGTTCAAAATAAACAGACAATTTAAATCCAAACCATTACAGTTACGCAGATTTTTGTGTGGCTGAGGTTGAGGTGTTTTCACTCACGTGAAATGTGTGAATCTCGGGGTACCTCCGGTAGACGAGTTTCTCAGAAAGGTCACTCCACTTCACGATCAGCATGTACACCTGCTCACAAGTCCAACCAACACAGTCAACACTCAACAACAACATGGCACGCCATTGTGTGTACACCGTACAGCCAGGCTTTAGATGTTAAGCAAACACTTACATGTCTTTCATGTATTGAAAGACATTCAGCGGCTTGTCTTCATGTTGGAACGCACGGTACCGTAGTGTACATTGAGGGTTGGTTTCGATTCCAGTACTTAAAGCAATATCCTGTCCAGCTGTTTTCAATACATGTGTGGAGTGTGTGTGTGGTTGGTGGCTTGTTTCAGCAGCCTCACCTGGCCTGAGTTAGATTGATTACTCTATGGCTGGTGAGGCTGCACACCTGTGGGTTGTTGTTAATCAAGGCCCACAGGTTAAAACATCCACCACCACACACGCTGGAGAGTTCTTGCATGTACCATCTGCTCTGTCCACACCATGATTCAAAACTCTGCAATAAACCTGATTCCTAATCCCCCTGTGTCCTCAAGTAGACATTTGAATGGCTTGTGGCAACGTTTTTAGCGTTCATAACCAGATTTGGAGTTATATGCTTCGATATATTTAAAATATGACGTAGGCCTGAATAAACTGTAATCCAAACAAGAACATAACATTAAAAAATGGTTGACTCATAGGACGTGCCCAATTCTAGCAATTTTCAAATTCTAAAAAATATTCAAGCCAAACTCAAAAACCATTTACAACAAAAAGCATTTTGCAGCTCTGATCTGCTGTTCTGAAGCCACTGTTTGTAGTTAATAGCTTTGACTTTTAAGAAAATAAATGGTTACTTATACGAAAAACCCATAGCTCTGACGTGAGAGCAGAGTCTGCTAGTTAGAAGGATCAGCGTCTTACATAGTGCTGGCTGGGGAAGAAGCGCTTCTCGAAGCCCAGAAGCTCCACATGGCGGATGTAGATCTGCTCCATGCTTCTGTAAATCCTTCACCGCTGCTAAGAAGTGATGTGGGGATCCACATGCTTATATACCTCTCCATATTGTGTGTGTGTGTGTGTTACTATCTCTACACTGGTTACTTCCTCTTTAGCTGTCTTTAGATTCTTTCAGTTAACGTTGAAGAAATACAATTGGCCTTTATAGATAGAGGAAGTGGGATTTTACAGGAAATCCCGAAAAGACAACGAACAAAATGATCTCTGATGTTTAAAGAGAGCATTTATTTTTAAATATTTGAATAATTATATTTGACTATTTGACTTACTTTAATAATTACAATTATTGAATCTAAAAAACAGAAGTTGTTCACATTATGTAAACAACAAGCTTGTATATACATTAATAAATGAGAGTGAGAGACTAATTCATAAATGAGAGAAAGGCAGATGTAGATGGGATAAGGGGAAGTGACACACTCTCTCTTCCCCTCAGACACACACACACAGTGTGTTATTGACGACGACGACAGACAGCAATTATAAAAATAAGATAAAATAGAATAAAAACAGAATAGAATAAAATAAGTTAAAAAATAAAAATAAAAATGCAATTTATTTTTGCAATATATCGGCACAGAAAATGAGCAATATGTATATATAAATCAATGTAATAAAATGTACATTGTTATATGCTATACGCCCTTGTTCAGCAGCCTGATGGCCTGACTGTGGAAGCTATCTCTTAGTATATTTGTACTGATACTGAGGTATCGCCTGCCTGATGGTAAAAGTGAGTACAGTTCGTGGCTGGGGTGGGCATTGTCTTTTATGATTCGTTTGGCCTTGGCCACGCACCGCTTGTTGTATATATCCAGGAGGGAGAGGAGCTCACCTCCAACGATATACTGGGCCGTCCGCACCACCAGTGGCGGCTGGTGCATTTTTCACCAGGGGGGGGCTATACCATTTTTTTTTTTACAATTACATATTGTTAATTACATTATATACAATTACTTTTTGTATTGAAATGTCGCCCTTCTGTCCATCACTTTCATCATGGCCACGCAAGGCCAGCTCAAAGGCACCACAGAACTTCACACAGTCTATTCTTTTAGACAGGATGTGTTTTTGTCCACCTCCTCATTGTGTTGACAGATCCCTATCCTGTAGCCTTCATCAAGTTGAACAGCTACACTGTTAAAAATGATTTGTTGACTCAACTTGACTAAGTCAAGTCATCTTGTTGCTTTGACTGAGTTAAGTTTAGTCAAGTTGATTCAACATTTAGTGTCAAGTTGATTACACTTCAATAAATTAGTTGATACAACTTGTAGTCTGTTGACACAACTTCATGTGTCAAGTTATTTGGACTAGAAAATATTAGTTAAGATAACTTAAAAAGATGTTGGTTAAACTTATTTTATCAAGTTTTTACAAATGTCTATCAAGTTGGCTCAACATGTAAAACTTTGTTTGTTCAACTTCTATTACTAAGTTAGCTTACCAGGACAAGCAAACCAATACCAAGCAACCAAAGCTATACTATACATCTAAATGAGAATTAGCTTAACCTAAATATTAACACATGTAAAAAATTGCTGAAAAGACATTTCAATCAGGACTTTTATTACAATATCAAGAACTGTATTCCAACTCCAACCCACACACTCATTAACTGTTCAGTGTTGGTTTTTAAATTCAAATAAGTGTGTCAATGGATGTCAACATATAAAGACCTTCCTTGGGACATGTAAAAACAACACCCTCCAACACACCATTGCTTTTGCTCGGGGCTGCTCAAAAACTGAAATGACACGGTCCCATAGATAAAACTGTAATTGAGTGACTTGTTAAACAGTCCATTCTGAGAAGTAAGTGTGCAGGGTTGCTGCAGTAAAATGCAGTAAAACATAGAAAATTGTATCTCTCTAACTGAGAAACTTAACTCAAATGTCAGTCAGAAAATGAAAACATGAAAACACAATATCAGGTTGATCTGGGCCCAGATCTTTCACCTTAAGTTTGTCCGCCAAACTTCTTCTCTCAAACGGCTCTTGAATGAGAGATGTCACCGAGTTAGGGACCGGGTTGAGTCTTGGGGTAGTGCTCACCGAGTTAGGGACCGGGTTGAGTCTTGGGGTTGTGCTCACGCTCGTCATTGTTGAACGTTGTAGTTAAAATGGCGCCGCAGAGACAGAGCATAATATGCCTTTCCTAGTAGTACACTGTGACGCACACAAATGACGATGCTCGATGCTCCAAAGTCTTCCGTGGGGCGATTTGAAAAGCGCCCCAGTGGAAGACGTTTTGAGGACGCTGATTGGCTACATTTTATGTCACTCGTTTATATCTTGAATCAGCAATTGGCTAAACTGCTACAGAGACCCGCCTCCGTGGGGCGATTTGAAAAGCGCCCCAGCAGCATCGTCATACAAATGCGCCCTTAAGGCTGCAGTGTACTAGGCATATGTGTACTAGGAAAAGCATATTATGTTGCGCAAATTATTTTAAAATCATATTTTACACATATTACACACATTCTGGGTGCATTCCATATTTTAAACACACACATATTGACAATTTATATATATATATTTTTTTATATTTTGTTTGTTCGTGGTTTAGGGGGGGCGGCGCCCCATCGCCCCCTATGGGCCAGCCGCCACTGCGCACCACCCTTTGAAGCCCTAACCCTAACCCTAACCCTCTGCGCTCCAGTGCGTTGCAGTTCCCGTACCAGGCGGTGATACACCCTGTAAGAACACTCTCGATGGTGCCGGTATAGAATGTTCTCAGGATGCGGGGGCCCATGCTGAATTTCGCCTGAGGAAATACAGGCGTTGTTGGGCCCTTTTCACCACATGACTCTTGACGTTGAGGGCGAGGCTGCTCCTGGCACCACTGCTCCAGTGATCCAACCTCCTCCCTGTAGGCTGTCTCGTTGTCGCCGGTAATCAGGCCCATCAC
Source organism: Muraenolepis orangiensis (assembly GCA_027704905.1). Classification (NCBI taxonomy): domain Eukaryota; kingdom Metazoa; phylum Chordata; class Actinopteri; order Gadiformes; family Muraenolepididae; genus Muraenolepis; species Muraenolepis orangiensis. The sequence continues at coordinate 9,386,443 of CM051011.1, read as the reverse complement.
TGTTGTGTCATCAGCAAACTTGATGATGACGTTGGAGCTGTGCATAGCCATGCAGTCGTGGGTGTAGAGCAGGGGTTCCCAACCTTTTTTGTGCCACGGACCGGCAGATACATGAAAAAAATCTCGCGGACCGGTTGTCAATTGTTTGAGCTTTTTATATTTACTCACCAGCAGGTGGCAACAGAGGCAAATTGTACGTAAATAACAGAAAATAGCAGAACAACATGCATCCAAAACATATGAACAAAGTTTAAAACCAAGATATAATTAAAAAAATATATATGAATGCTTAACAAATATGAATAGCAGAACAACATGCATCCAAAAATATATAAAGTATAAACGCGCATGTACGCGGAGCACCCGCAAAAAAAACCGCCGGCTCGTTCGCGGGTGCGAGCCGGCTCCCGTCGTTCACTTAAAAGAGCCGACTCTTTCAGCCGGCTCGTTCGCGACCGACACATCACTAGCGCGTAGTCTCTTTAGTAGCGCGTGCAACTGAAAGTCTCTCGTTATGCCGCCAATATATATTTAATCTATATATATAGATTATACCGCCCATATATACCGCTATATAATCTATATAGATTATACTATATATATAATCTCTATATATAGATTATACCGCCCGCCGTTCACCTATACTCAAATTATTTGAGTCAAATATGATGATAAACACACAGCTGTTTCGCAGCCCGGTAGTAACGCCTCCACGCCCCGGTACCGGTCCGCGGCCCGGCGGTTGGGAACCCCTGTCTTACACGACGGATGTCCCATTGGCGCTGGTCCGGTTTTGGTAGGTTGTTTATCAACAAGAACAGCTCAAAACAGTCCGGCTCTACCTCAAAATTATACATCTTTGCTCAAGTCTGTACAAACACATTTCATAAGCATTCATATGTACTTGTTACAAATGGCCAATAAAATATCTTGTATCTTGTATTCCCACTTGTACGTTCATGTGTAAGGATTGTTGTAATAATAATAATAATAATAATATACTAATAATAATAATAATAATACTATATACTAATAATAAATACAAACAATATATATTATTATTATTACTATTATTATTATTAATAACAGTATAATAATAATAATATTAATAATTATAATTATTATTATAATAATGATAATAATAATATATTATTATTATTATTATTATTATTATTATTATTATTATTATTAATAATAATATATCGATTACAGTCACAGATCTAGCCAAAAAGAAACCTCCCATTGAACTGTCCAACTGCAGACCGCACCATCACCACCACACCGTGGCGCTGTCCCTTTCGTTCCGCATTGCAACGACGACGAGGAGCGCCCTCCGATCGCGCGCTCCTCGTTGGGCGCGACAGGTTGCCCTAGCGCTGACATTCTGGGCCGAGTCTGTTCCAAAATAGACGCCACCGAGTGTGTCGCTCCCACCACCACCCCGCGATCCCCACCCCACACACACGCACACACACACACACACACACACACACACACACACACACACACACACACACACACACACACACACACACACACACACACACACACACACACACACACACACACACACACACACACACACACACACACCCACACACTCGCCCCCCCCCTACTCTGCCCATTAGCCCGCTAGCCTCCGGTCTCTCTGCTGAGGTGCGTCACGTAGGCGAGTTGCTGTGCGAAGTGCGTCTGTCCACGCGCTCCCTGAACACGGGGCTGTATCTGGAGTCCGCCGATTCAATTGGACATTTACCGTGTGTTATAAGTGCGACCGGGAAACTATCAAGTAACGGGGGACAGGTAGCCCGGGGGCTGATTTCCTCACAATCTGAGGTGAGTTTATTTCTGTGTGAACTATTGGCTACACTCATTATTAACGAAGGTAAGCTATAAAGTGCGCCCGCTTCTTTTTGCCGCACTGTGGAATAACCAAGTGCCCAATGGACATCGTGGTATACCGACCAGCCTGTTAACTTTGTGACAGTAGTTTGGTATCATGGCTCCAGGAGCCAGCTCCTCAGCTCTCCGAGCGAGTAGCAGCTGCAGGCTTCTTTCGGGACACACGTCGGAGGGCATTAGGGAGTCGGCACACGGGTCAACCCCACCCCCCACCCCACCCCACCCCCACCACCGCACACTACCCACCCCACCCCACCACCACCAGTTCCAGACTCTATAACGTTAAACGATCACTGATGAATGCGTGTCTCACGTGTCTGCATTCAGCCGTGGGCCTACATCGTACCCTATCATGAGCTGCTTAAAGGGTCAAGCAGACACCGATGTCCTCATTGAAGGGATATGTCATGAATCCAGTAATATGCTGGCTGGGGAGGAGCGGTGGGAGCGGTGGGACGCGGCGGGCCGGGGCAGTTTGACATGTCTATATTAGGAAAGTGTCTGTATCATTCTCCCCCCCCCCCCGCCCCCCCTGTGCGCCTGAGCAGAGCTATATCTCTTTCGAACTTGAATCGTGACTAAACTGAAACAAGTGGAAAAAAAGAAAGGCAAATCACTTCAGGTGTATTAGGCGAATAACTTAAAACACACCATGTATTCTCGGAACACACAGCCTTTATGATCCGTACAAGTGACCTACATACATACATATATATGTATGTTCCTTGATTACAGGATAGGCGACTTCCAAGAAACAGGCACATGCATATACACAGGCTACTATCTCAGCATTGCAATACGCACCAGTACAATCTTTACTCATAACATACAGTTTGGAGGCACTTTATGTCATATATAACACGCAAACACAAAATATTTCACAGTTTTATATGTTCGCTGAAACTATAACACTGGCCTATCTAAATGCGGGGGGTTTGTTGGGGCTAATATAATATAAGACTGGAGAGATCAGTCACTGTATGCTTTGCCAATCCTATATCCTTGTATCCTTGCCAAAACTATATGGTTTGATCGAAACAGGGAATAGTGTTCAACAGAATATATTAGCTTTTCGGTCTAGCTTTTGTATACACGATTGGTTTCCCCTTTATTCATTCTGTAAACCCATAGTGTTATATAGGTTCATATAAACAGTATAGTACACATCTCCTCTAGGTCTCAGAGCCTGGTCTTTGCCTATCACATAGTGTTTGCTTGGACAATTGTCTAATAATAGCTGGTGGGATGGCTATCACTGCTCCAGAATGTCTCCTGGAGTTTTTGTTTCGGGGGTTCACAGTCCCCTCTGCGCTGTTGCCCGGGGCAACAACAAATCATGGAGATGATGGAAACAAACAAACAAACATACACCTGAATGTGTGTGTGTGTGTGTGTGTGTGTCTGACTGTGTGTGTGTGTATATGTGTATGTGTGGGGGGGGGTTTGTATGTGTGTGTGTGTGTGTGC
>CM051011.1:9250574-9368074 GCA_027704905.1 Muraenolepis orangiensis | reverse complement strand
GCTTAATAACGGCAGTTTATACTGCTATTATATTATTGTAAATAGGGGTGTTTCATTTGGTGGTCACACATGTTCACAAAGCATCTTAATTACTATGATGGTTTCATATCAAATCAATCAAGCAACCATAATAAAATATTTTAATGAAATCAATCATCAAAGTCATCAATCAAAGTCATTATCTCTAGTATCTACTATCCATTTGGCCTGCATTGACCTAAATGAGCAGTGCAAGCCTCACATGTTGGCAGAAATACTTTATGAAGAACACATAGGCTACAAACTGTATAAACATCCTAGCTACCACAGAACCACCAAAACCACCACAAGGTTCTGGGTTATGCCTAACATCTCCCAGTTCCTTAATGTCCCATCCAAGTTCGCTTTGGATAAAACCCTAAATCACGACAAGAAATAGATAAGAGGTGTAGATGCAGCCGACACTCGTACCAGCACCTCTGCCCTCTGTCACCGGCCTAGGTAAGCCAGGACCAAAGCCAGGCCGACCCGGATCAGGCCGGACCCGGCGAGCGTGGTCCCCGCGGACAGAGGGGGGGGACCCTCCCTGATGCTGTAGGCACAGGTGCCGACGTTGCTCACGCCGTCCACCACCCGCAGCTGCACGTTGTCGTAGCAGCAGGACGCGGTGTAGGACGCCCTGGTGGTGTTCGCCCCGCCGGCGCCCACCGCCACCACGGTGAGGGTCAGGACGCCGTCGCCCCGCTGTCGATCCACGCGGCCGACCCCCGACGGGTCCGACACGTCCACGATGAGGTCCCAGTCGGACAAGCTGCAGTTGCCGGAGCAGTCGCCCCGGAGCCGGACCAGACGGCAGGCGGGCGGCAGGAAGTCGGTTACCTGGGGGGGGGGGGGGGGAACGAAAGAGAGGGAGAGTCCACCGATTAAGAGAGAGTTTCGGTTTTGTCTGTTGGGACTTGGGGGGGCTTGGGAACCGGAAAGGTTGCCGGTTCAAGTCCCACTAGAAACATCTGGGCACTTCCGAGGTGCCCATGAGCACCAGACCCCCTACACTGCACCCCGGGCGCTGTATATAAAAATAGATGCCCACTGATCCTTATACTAGGATGGGTTAAATGCAGAGAGTGTGTGTGTGCGTGTGTGTGTGTGCATGTGTGCGTGTGTGTGTCCAATTTTGAGGATTCAATCCTCCAGATTTAGGTTAAGATGACAGGGCCCGATGGCAAATTTCCCCGCTGTGGGACTGAATAAAGGACTTCTTATCTTATCTTCTTATCTGGCGGCGGCAGTATAGCTCACGAGGGAGAGCGGTCGCCTCACATGCTGGTTCGATCCCCGGCTCCTCCAAGCAAAAGAAAAACTGTCGAGGTGTCCTTGAGCAAGACAGCCCTAACTGCTCCCCGGGCGCTATATAAATAGCTGACCGCTGCTCCCAATACTAGGATGGGTTAAATGCAGAGAATTCCTTTCGCTGTACTGTATTTGTGCTGTACACCGACAAATTTGAATAATTATTATCTTATGTGCAAATACTCTAAATGTCCTGCTGGGGACCCCGCTGAGCCCTATAGGGAAGCTTCTTCAAGGTCATTAGTGGGGGGGGGGGCGTTACCGGGTTGTCTATGGAGAAGCGCTGCACCACGTAGTTGGTGTCCGCTCCGTCCGGTGTCTGGGCCTCGATGGTCAGGGTGACATCGCTGCCCGACGGGGTGTTGCGGGGCACCGAGAGGGTCACCGTGCCGTTGCCGTTGCCGCCGCCGCCGGTCAGCTCCAAGGTGGGGGTGAAGGCCGTGATGAAGCCCCGGTCGTCGGTGGCCCGGATGGTAAAGTTGCCTCCCAGGTCGCCGGCCTCCACGGAGAAGGGCACCAGGAACGGCGTGCCCGGCACTATGATGTTCGCCGCCACGGACTGCGTGGCGAGGGAGGGAACGGGGGCGGGGCTTATGAGGTCACCATTCAAGAGGCTTTATTTTTTGCCAATGGAATTCTTTCTACCCCATTCACTCCCGCAGTATGAATTTCAACAGCAATTATATTTACTACACTTCACTATACTATGCTATACAATACTATAAACAACACTGTATATACTATCTACTATAAACAACACTATAACAATATACACAATAAAAAAAAACAATAACAACAATAAAGTGTAACGGATGATATATATATATTATACAGGTTATCGCTCGCTCGCGGGTTAAGAGGAGTTTGGTTCATTAAATAGTGATAGTGATAGTGTCGGACCCGTGTGCGCCGTGTTCCCTCCACGGGTTCCCCCCGGGGGGGGGGGGGGGGGGAGAGATGATGACCTCACCTTGACGGTCAGGTTGGAGCTGCGGAGGGTGGTGGGAGCCTGCCTCTGGAATACCATGCTGCCGTTCTTGCCCTTCACCTGCACCAAGAAGTCCCCCGACGGGATGGCGTCGAAGTGGGCCAGGAACTCTGCGTCGCCGCGAGGCTCTACGCGGCCGGCGGTGGAGCCCGCGCCCCGCGGCTCCACCAGCAGCACGTCCGTGACGGAGGCCGAGCTGACCGTCAGCGAGACCAGCAGTGTCCCGCTTTTACCTTGAATGAAAGGAAAACAAAAATGAGTCTCAAGCAATGGAATTGAATTAGTACGTAGTAGGTCGTGCATAGTGTTGTTTTATAGTATATAGTAATAGGAGATAGTAGGGAGTATAAAGTGTTGTTTATAGTATTGTATAGTAAAGTATGGTTTTGTGTAGTATAGTATTGTTGTTGAAATTCATACTGCTGGAGGGAATGGGCACACACACACACACACACACACACACACACACACACACACACACACACACACACACACACACACACACACACACACACACACACACACACACACACACACACACACACACACACACACACACACACACACACACACACACACACACACACACACACACACACACACACACACACACACACACACACACACACACACACACACACACACACACTTGCTCCTTTATTCTTAAAAATTAATTTATATATAATATACTGTATATATAAATATATATGCATATAATATATTTATATATATAATTAAAATTATTACATGAACAAATGACCTCACCAGTTCTAGGGCGTGTGTCCATTATGTCAAGGCCGGGGAAAGGCCCTTGGGACTGCTCCAGAAAGTCAAAAAGGAAATCAATGGCACTCTGGCCTGAGGGAAAACACACAGCGTGTGTCAGCATGTACACCAAAAAGACATGGACAATAAAACACAGGGATGTGCGTTTTGATTGTGAAGATAATAATCCCATCTTAAACGTGTATTTAAATGACATAATGCCAAAGAGGTAAGCCTGGCCAATTCTGTGAATGGATTTAAAACGGAGATAATAATAAGAATAATAAATTATATTTATAATGCACTTTTAATTTGCGTGGGCAGAACTCAAAGTGCTACAGAGTAAATGGTTTAAATAAAACAGAATAAAAGCAGCAACATTTACGCCGGCATGGCAACCAGTGGGGCTTTTTAAAAATCTAGTGAAAAGCCATTCTAAAAATATGTGATTTTAGGCCTTTTTTTAAAACATCCACAGTCTGTGGTGTCCTCAGCTGGTTTGGGAGGGTGTTCCACAGTCTCGGAGCAGCGGAGCAGAAGGCTCGGTCTCCCATGGTTTTCAGTTTGGTCCTGGGGGGAAGGAGGAGGTTTGCCTTTTCAGAGTGTAGGCTCCTCGTGGAGGTTTGATTTGATGTATGAGGGAGCATTTCCATGAATGCACTGATAGGTGAAGAGGGTGATTTTGTAGTCAATCCTGAGTGAGCCCGGGAGCCAGTGCAATGATTTGAGTATAGGCGTGATGTGCTCATACTTCCGCACTCTCATCAGGACCCTGGCAGCGCTGTTCTGGATGTACTGCAGCTTCTGGATGTTCTTGGCAGGAATCCCAATGAGAAGTGCGTTACAGTAGTCTAGCCTGGAGGAGACAAAGGCGTGGACAAGCTTTTCAGCATCTGATAGACTGAGTGTGGGGCGGGGTTTAGCGATATTTCTGAGGTGGTAGAAGGAGGTCTTGCATGTTTGTTTGATGTGGGCCTCAAAGGTCAGGTAAGGATCCATTTTAACACCCAGATTGGTGACAGTTGATGAGTGAAATGTTCTGACCGGAGAAGGTGATGCTGGTGATGGAGGATGAAAGGACCTGATGTGGAGTCTTGGAGCTGTTTAATTGAAGGAAGTTGTGCTTCATCCACACCTTTATCAACTCCAGGCATGTGGTTATGTTGGATGACGGCAGAGGTGCGGAGGGGGTTGGGTTTGTTCTGATGTAGAGCTGTGTGTCATCAGCATAGCAATGGAAAGATATTCCATGCCGGCTGATGACACAACCAAGAGGAGACCTGTATATGGTGAAAAGGGTGTCCTCAGTCCTCCCGGTGAGATATACCAGTTTAGGGCAGAGTCAGAGTCCAATTGTCGAGCGAAGACGATGGAGTAGAATGTCATGGTCGATGGTGTCAAATGCTGCAGTTAGATCCAGGAGGATGAGGAGGGATGGAGATCCGGTGTCAGCAGGTCATTGGTCACCCTGACTAAGGCAGTTTCTGTACTGTGGCCCTGGCGGAAACCAGACTGGAATTTTTCAAAGAGGTTATTGTGTTTGTGATGTTCGTGAATCTGAATGGCAATTACCTTCTCCAGCACCTTTGATAGAAATGGCAGGTTGGAGATGGGTCTGTAATTAGCCAGGACTTCAGGGACTAAGGTGGGATTTTTGAGGAGTGGTTTGATGACAGCAGCTTTTAATGGGAATGGAACATGACCAGACTGGATGGAGTGGTTTATCACTGAAGTGATCAGGGGACTTATGGCACCAATGTTAGATTTGACCAGGGCTGTGGGAAAGGGGTCCAGAGCACAGGTGGAGGGTTTCATCTTTTTGATGACGGCCTCAACTTCATGCTGCGAGATGTCAGTGAAGCAGCAAAGAGGCTGTGGACCTGGGGTAGGTTGATGGTCAGGACTGGGAGAGCAGCGGATTTTGAGAGGAGAGAGCGGATGGTCTCTACTTTTTTCCTAAAAAATGTGATAAAAATGATCACACTGCTCCTTTGTGGTGTCTTTGTGTAAGGGAGTCTGAGGTTTGAGGAGATGATTTATGGTGGAAAAGAGTTGCTTGGAGTTGCCAGGGCTATTGTTGATGATAGTGGAGTAGAATTTTGAACATGTGTCTCTGAGGGACTTTGCATAGGCCTTTCGGTGGCCCCGGTATGCCTGTCTGTGAACAGTGAGTCCAGAAACCTTGAGGCGCCACTCAAGGACACGTCCCGCTGTCTTCATTTTCCGCAGCTCGTAGGTGTACCAGGGGGCTGAGCGTGTGAAAGTGACTGTTCTGGTTTTGACAGGGGCGTGGAGATCCAGGAGATTCCGCAGAGATTTATTGTAAAAGTCCACAGATTCATTGACTGATGTAGGAGTAATTGTGGAGAGATGCTGGAGATCATGGTGTCGGGGTTGATGGTTTTTCAGATTTCTGAAATGGATTTGACGCTTGGGTTTGGTGCGGGGTAGCAGGAGCGACAGCTCCATTGAGATGGCCTTGTGATCCGACACACCTACATCGTACACTGATAGTTTACTAATGGGGGCCATCACTTGTTTGTGATGACAAGGTCCAGTGTGTCCCCTAGTGTGTGTGGGGGCATCAACATGTTGTGTGTTAGGTTGAGGCAGTCCAGAAGGTGTAGGAACTCGGCTGCATAGTGACAGGATCACACGTTGTACTGTTTTTCACCACATTCTCATGTTACATGTTTCAAATATCAACACACCATGGGTTCACCAAGAGCTTCCAGGGGAATATCGAGCTCCTTTGTAATGAAAGACGTAATGCAACCACAACAACACCCACTCTCCCCCTCCGTCCTCTGCTTTGTGACCAGGTGTAGCCGGGGGGAGGGGGATGGGGGAGGCAGGGCGGGGGGGGGGGGGGAGGGGTTGGGTGAATTATGGTGATTATCTGTTATTGTACCACAGCACTATTAAAACACTTGACAATTAACGCTCCATTATTTTACTTCCGTGTCCGACTTTACGAGTTGCGGTAACGGGAGACCCCGTCGTGGTGTACATTCCTTACTTATACCACCACAGCATTGTAGAGTACTCGATTCAGATTGGTCAATAACCAAGTTTCCAAGGGTGTACATTGTATAGGACGTTATTGTATGTTTACAACACCCTCTGGCTTGACCTAGAAGGCTAGAAGTGCTGTGCTACCAAACAAAATTCCACTGGCAGAGACAACGTAAGACGTAAGACGACATGATTGATAGCGTGTTGAAGCTAATTATGCTCATTGGAATTTATTAGTGTTATTATTAGGCACATGAAACAAACGCATCCTCGGCCTCAGGTGTCTTACCGATAACCTTCAGGGTGTAGGGGTCGGAGGAGACCATGCGCAGAGTCCAAGTTCCCACTTCTTTTTTTAGTTCCAATGTATGTAAATTTCCCACAGACCGGAAAACCCCGACTGGTCCGTTTGGCACGGTGCTGATCTGAGACATTCCTGTTAACAAATACATATTAATATAATGAGTTGTATATTTGACCCAGAAACCTATAAAAGCGATACTGAATTCAACAGTGTTGAATTGTCTGAATTGAATTCAGACGCGTGATGGTGCATTGTTGTATGTGCTTTTATTGGGTGAGTTAATAATAATAAGTGGGGCCAGTCTACTGTTTTAAAAGTATATGTAAGCGCTGAAAACAAGTATACTATTATTATCTTTTTTTTTTATTGTGGTGAAAACCGGGTGGCGATTTGGCAGAGAATTTTTTGTCGGGACTACGGTAGCTTGAAACGCCCCAGCTTGAAGCCAGGGATAATCCCGGACAAACCGGGCCGCCTGGTCTGCCAACAGCCTTTCCGTCTACGGTAATGTCAAATGAGTTTTAAATGAAACCTGATGTTGGCAGCGTGTCGTCACCTGAGGGGTTGGTGACTGTGAAGCTCAGAACGCCTCCAGTGATGTAAATAGCGAGGTTTCGCACCGACTTGTCCACTGAGAAGGAAAAACCCTCGGCCCCTGAGCTCCTGGTGGCCTGGAGAAGGGTCACCTGTGAAGAGTACAGAAAGCAACAGAATTCAATACTTGTTTTATTGTTTAAGCTGAGCTATGCCACGGGAGGCAAATCGGATCTTTTCATCGTGTTACCAGGGAGGCTGCGGTGGAATCTGTTATGATGCGGGTGGCCTCGGGCAGCTCGCTCTTGGTCACTTCAATAGCTTGACCCCCTGAAGTCTGAGCCAGCTCCCTGTACACAAGCGTTCCAGTGGACAACATTCGACCGCGTGGCATATTATTAGCCTCCGAGGTGCCTGTTAGCATGAAATTCACCTAAAGGCAAAAAGGACGGGTAGTTTTAAGAAGATGACCAAGATGTGTTCCAACCATTACCAGGGCACAATAACAACCAGGGCGTTTACCACTGTCTTGGTCCTCTCTATCAGTGCTATCAGTGGGCTCTTCAGATTGGTGTCTTTGGCCCCTGCGTCCGTGAAGAGGAAAATCTCGGAGTCAGAGGGTGCCCCCGTTAGAGCCAACTACAGGAAAGGGAGGATTGTAAAGAGTTTCAGTTAGGACTAACACTGAAACACAACCACAGCCCATTGGTTAGACACAGGGTTAGTTACCTATAGGAGCCAGCAGCGGGCGCTGCAGCTCCCAGGAAAGCAGTAAAATCATACCTAATTTGGGGGGTTTGCTCATGCATTACCAACAACCATTATTTAAAATCACAAATAATGCATTGAGTTGTGTTATGTTAATGAGATAAATAGGCTTAAACTGTCTCTCTCTCTCTCTCTGTTAGTTATGGAGACCTGCTGTAGAGAGGAAAGGCTAATTTCAAGCGAGTCGCCGCCAAATTTTGCCTTTCGCATTTCAAAGAATACCAAAAAAGTGTCGAATTCTCCCCGTTCTCCCCCAGAGCGGTGGGTTTCGGTTGGCATAAGCAGTGAAGTCCCTCTCTCCTGTGTATGTGTGCGTTATATTATATGTGTATTGGCCTAACAATGGTATATACAGCACCTGCAGAGCGGATAGGCTCATTTCAGGGGAGTCGCCACCTCCTGTTGCCGTCAGTGCGCCAAGTTTAGCCTGGAAGTCGTTTGCGTCAGTCGTTCTCATCAGCGGCCCAAAGCCTAAAGTTGGGATCGAGATGGGATGGGGAACAACACAGTTGAATGTCAACGCAACACAACCATTGAGGCCATTGTGAACATTTCCCTTAACTGTGAGTAGCCAATTCACCCTTTATAGATCACACCTGGAAATGTTCGCACGTGGATCCTCCCCACGTCCCGCCCACCTATCTACACGCCCACTTTTGACCATAAATGGTCAATGCAAAGCAGCACAGGTTGATGCATATAAATTAGCTGCTGGTCAATTTATACGCTTCGGTGAATCAACAACCAAAATCCTACTTAGTTGTTGTAAAAATAGATTTATTTCAACTTCAAATAAATATAATTTTGTTGGGTTGCGTATATTTCCACAGAACGCTATATATATATGATGTTGTATGATCGATTTTTATGTCAGTCTTCTGGATCTTTTCTCATTTTAGCTATGAGGATTATAAGAGGTCGAGTTGTGGCAGGAATTATACGTACATACGCATGCATGAAATGTATTGTATAATTGTATTGTTAATTGTGGAAACTCTTAGATACCCATACAACATGTGCTATGAACAGCATAGGATGCAGGGGAGCCCAATAAAGTGAAGGTTTAGAACTCGTGAAGGTGAAGGTTTAGAACTCGTACAAAAATATGAATTATCTTCACAAACTATGACCGCATCCAGTGACTGTTGGCTTGTAGTTAAACCCATGTTATGCGGTGTGTCTGCACCCACGAGGGGAATGTGATGGTGAATGTGTATCTAAGATTTGAGTTGGGCAGGATATTTTTTCAGGTGCTCATGGTCTAACATAAGAAATAGTGTGTGGTGTTTTGTAACCCTGTGTTGTGTTGCAGAATTCCAAACAAAGTGCAAAGCAGAAAATCTGTTTTTGGTGTTGGTGCCTTGTTTCGAGGAACCGCTACAATGGCTACAAGGTTTTGGATTTTTGTGTTCAAGCATTTCATTTTTAGTGTGCAAGCAGTGGGTAAAAACTGTAATTTGAAGTGAAATTAAATGTGTGAGAGGCATCATTACACAATCTGGCTTCAATTCACCACTTCACCGTCTGCATTGCAAATTCCCCACCCCCCGTCTCCAGAGCGGGGGGTGACGTACAGGTGTGGACATTCTACCGTTGGTTTTTATTGATCACATATTTGGCCAAGCTACGTTGGGTAAGTGGGGGTACGCTTCTTTCAGTGCCCCCCCAGTTTTGTGGACATCACTGCTTCTTGTTTCATGTTAAGTGTGTGTGATGAAACAACCGGTTTCCCCAGAGGAATTCATCCATTGAAGACGCCAAAGAAAAGATCGGATCGCAAACCGGACCGGACGCACGCACGCCATTTTCACCCATCCATCCATTCATCCGTCCGACAGTAGAAGCGACGGGGCCGACGGCTGCCTTACCCGGGTCGTTGAAGGGGACGAGGATGTAGACGGATGGCTCGTCGGAAGTCCCCACTTTGCTCGCCACCAGCGACTTGGTCACCGCCTTCACCGCCTCGATGTCGTCGCTCATGCTATCCGTGGTGTCGATAACGAAGCACAGAGCTTTGCTGGAGCCCTTGAAGATGCCCATCATCCTGATGCGATGACAAGGCAGATTCAGATTTGAATTCATTGGTTCATTGGATTCGTCACATGTATGTATATACAGTGTATACATGTACAGTGTGCAATGCACAGGGAAATGTTAATGTCAATTATGTGCTCAAAATGACGAATGGAATATATACAGGTTACAAAAATGACTAAATTACAAGAATTCCAATTACACACAAATATTTATTTAATAATATATGTTCATTTCTATTTTGTATAGTATTTTTTATAGTATTGTTTTAGAAAATTCATACTGCGGGAGGGAGTGGGGAGTAAGCATTCCATTGTACTTGTTACAAAATGGCAACAAAAAAATCTGTATTATTTGTATGTATTAGTAGTATTTATTGCGGACAGTATTAAGAAGAAACATAAAGTGTAAAGTGAGGTGTAAAGTGTGTCGTGTAGTGCAGATATAGTGTCGTCCAGTGGCTGTGGAAAGGGTTGTCCAGCAGTGTGCGATGCAATAGAAAGGGCCACCATTCACCAATACGCTTAAATAAGACAGCATAGACCCGTTTCATTAGCGATTGTGGTTTTTTTCTTCTGCCCCCTACCCACCTACCGTAGGAAGTCTGTGTCCCCGGCAGCTTGCCCCACGTCCGTCAGCAGCTGTGTGGTCGCATCTATGGCCAGACTGGCGGCATCTCGGTGCAGGTGCCCATGGCTGGCCGATTCTGTGTCTTTGTTGATGCCCCCTTTGGGCTCTATGGTGCTGGTCATGTCGACGCCACCGCCGTGGCTACATTTCCCTGTTTATTTATTATTATTATTAGATTAAATTAGATTCAAATTTGTCAATATTGTCAGTGTACAGCACAAGTACAGTACAGCGAAAATTATTTGGTGCCTCTAAACCCAAGCCAAATGTGCCAGAGAACCCAGAAGAAGAGACAGGACACTCAAAACAACGGATAATGATAATAAAAATAAAACATCCACAAACTCCAAAACAACAGGGTAGGGTTGGATAGGTCACAAGGTATGGTTGACACAGGGAGACGGTCCAGAGGGTGGAACGCGGAGGGGAGGGGGGGGGGGGGGAGACGACGTAGTCGGAGCTGGAGACGACACAGGTTCTCGAGTAGGAGGGAGCCATAAGGTTCTCAATGGGGAGATGGTCCAGAGGGTGGAACGCGGAGAGGGTCCTTGGAGCAGGGGGGGGGGGGGGGGGGGGAAGCCGAGACGCAACGTAGTCGGAGCTGGAGACACAGGTTCTCGAGTTGGAGGGAGCCATAAGGTTCTCAACGATCTCGCTCCGACGTCGGTCTTCGGCGGAAGGTTCTCGGTTGGTTCACAATGATCAAGCCCCGACGTCGGTCTTCCGCAGCCTTAAGAAGGGTAGATCCCAGGTGTTCATTAGCCTCAGTAGGCCCGATTACAATGGGCAACACCTGGGATTGATTAGAGAGTGGGGGGCGTGGGGGAACCGAAACCGGTCTTCATTATCGCTACATCTCAAAGCAAAAGGGGGCAGAGGATGGTTGTAGCCATTCGGGTGTTTGACTCTCAGACAAAAAGGCACTGGGTTCAATGTCTCAGGTCTACAATTCACCTGTAGGATCCTTAAACCCTACTTAAAAGCACCTTAAAGAAGAAGTATTTTTTTCGCTGGCAAGTAGGGCTTTTCATAAAACGGGGCTGTCTATGCAGTAAATAGGCGAGAATACCTAGAGAACTGGTGCTACATGACCAGAGAACAACAGTTGGAACAACAGCCCTAGAGAACTGGTGCTACATGACCAGAGAACAACAGTTGGAACAACAGCCCTAGAGAACTGGTGCTACATGACCAGAGAACAACAGTTGGAACAACAGCCCTAGAGAACTGGTGCTATATGACCAGAGAACAACAGTTGGAACAACAGCCCTAGAGAACTACTTTTCCCAGAGCAATGCATGCATGCCAAGCTGTTAGAATGCATGCATGGATGCATCTCCTTTACCTTCGGGCTTTGTAGAGACAAGTGGCACGACATCGAAGTAGCCCGACGTCAGTATCTGCTCCTCCACAATGTCCTCCAGAATGTTGTTTCTGCAGTCGTCTCCGTCGCAGTTCCGGCAAGTGGCCCTTGTCACCGCTGAAAAGAGAAAGTACAAGGTTGTACATTAAAAAATAGCGCTGCCAGGATCCTGATGAAAACTCATAGAACATGAGCATATAACACCGACTCTGTTTTCATTGCACTGGTCTTCCGGTCTCATTCCGGATCGACTACAAAATGCTGTTACTTACTGTACGCACAAATGCATAAATGGTAATGCACCTCCCCTATCTACAAGAACTCATTACTCCACAAACTGCCATCCGCACCCGCCTCAGATCTGCCAACAGCAGCCTGCCCCTCAGGGGCCCCAGTACTAAGGTCTGCACCATTGGGGGACCGGGCCTTATGCTCGCCTGTGGAATGGCCTCACCATCATTTTAGGGCACCACAGACCCTGGACTCTTTAAAGACAGGCCTAAAAACCTTTTCATTTAGAAAGGCCATTTTATGTTAATATTAGTGCTCACTATTTTATGTAATTGTATTGTGTTTGTTTGCTATGTGTATAACTTTGTAGGACTCTGAGATTTGTTTTGCAATATAAATAGAATTTATTATTAGTTTTTAAATTATTATTATTATTATTATTATTATTATTATTATTATTATTATTATTATTATTGTCGGTAGGTGGTATAGGCCCGTTACCTGCTATGTTACCGATTCTCGCGTCGGCTCGGAGGAGATTAGCATTGGGTAATTTGTTCCCCAGTTCCACCCAGTTGCTGTGACTGTAGAAGTCCTTCAAAAAGCACAAAGAATCTCAGGTAAGACAGCGGGTCCAAGGGGGCAACGGTGAAGGAGCTGCTTTTGAGTCTGACCAGGGCGCAGAGTGACAGGACATGATACAAAAGCAACACATAACTATTCAAAGAAACGAATGTGAAAAATCTCAAGCTCAGTCACATTATTGTTTAAATAGAAGTTGTCGTTTAAAATACAAGGCATTACGTCTTAAAATGAGCTTAATTAACCCAAATAGAACCTGCAGGATAAGGGGGTGGGGGTTGTACCTGTAAGGGGTGGAGAATCTCTCCCAGGATCTCCCTCCCTGCCTCAAAGTTGCCCTGTCTGTTGCTGGCCTTCACAGCGCTGAGGCCGGTCGCGATGATCATCCTCCCCCCGAGAAACAGCTCATCGTCGAAGTGGAAGCTTCCGTTGAACGGATGGCTGACGTCGACTCGAACGTTGTTCACTACGACGAACTTCATGGCTTTGCGGAAACTCTTGGTGGACTCGGTGGAGGAGCAGGCGACTGCAACCCCCTCTGCAGTATATGGCCGTCTCTGCGCGCATACACACACACACACGCAGGTGCGCACACACACGCAGGTGCCGCGACCGCGACCGCACACACACACACACACACACACACACACACACACACACACACACACACACACACACACACACACACACACACACACACACACACACACACACACACACACACACACACACACACACACACACACACACACACACACACACACACACACACACACACACACACACACACACACACACACACAATTTAAACCCAATTTAATTTGAACAAAGACATTTGTTTTGCGGGTGATTCTTACGTACAGGAAAGTTGAAGCCGGTCCCCGCGGATTGGGCGAGACTGCGGCACGCCAGAATGGTGGCACTGAAAAGTGCTTCTTCAGTTATTTCCTGGTGGTTCAAGGAGTCACCTGGCAGTATGGCAAACCCGAGGGCCCCGGGGGGCCCCAGGAGGACGGAGAGGACGGCGGCCACATATGCAGCAGAGGCCCTCATTTCTCCGATTGAGATTCGTCGTTGAAATCAGCAACAAATGATCATAGGCTGGGTGGGACAGGGCGTCAGGGATGAATGACGAATGGGAGGGAGGTGGTGTAAGTAGTCGTCCGAAGCGTCGACGCCTACCTCCTCTGCCTTCTGGCGTTGGTTGTCTCCTATACGCCATTCCGGGTGGGTTTTGGGGACAGTCTAAAACGCTTAACGTGAAAAAGGCTGAACGTAACTAAAGAGTTTCAAAACCGCGATCAATGATCAACCAAATGTCTCTGGCATATGTATTTCCATTACCATCAACAATATCTCAACTTAAATCCTACTATTACGGATGTGATGTGACATTGAGTGTTTTCCTCTCCATCCATGCCATTGTAAAGAAAAGGCTAACGTCACATAACTTCCATAATGGTAGGATTTAGGTTTTTATATTTTGACAGGTGGAAGTGCTAATGGAATATTCAAGATCAATTAGGTGATTATTGATCGTTGTTTTGGAACTTTAAGTTACGTTAAGCCTTTTCACGTTAAGTGTTTTAGACTGTCCTTGGGTTGTGTTTGGTTTTGGTTGTAACACTTTACTTACTGTGCGTAACGTTAGGTAGTGAAACGTTAGGTTATTGTTCAGTTAAAATTCATTCAATTATGTCTGCCACCTTCTATATTTATATTTAAGGCTTTACTCATGTGCCACAATAATGTCACATAATGTTATTGAGTTAAAATATCAATATTGTGGCTTTCCAAGTTAACATTGAATGATATGACTGCGATTAAATCAGCATATACTTCTACCAGGGGATGCCACTCCTCAAATCTCCTGCCACCCTCTTGCCACCCATGAATATGTGTCTAGATCCGCCCCTGTACGCATACCCAGGATATCGGAAGATCCAGTTTTTTCGCTTCAACGTGTAGATTGAGTACACGATAAACCGCGCAAAAATGTTTCCAAAAAAATAACTTTAAAAAATGTTGCCAGTCGGGACCTTCTCGGTTCTTGACTGTCATCTGGCCCAGGCTACGTTTTTCCTGGAGCCCATTTCTTGATGTTTCTTGATTAGTGGTTGGGTTCAGCAACACCAGTATGGGCTAAGACCAGTGGTTCCCAACCCTTTTTTCGTTGGACCCCCACACCAACTATTATATGAGAAAATCTCAGCCCTGAATGATACGTCATCAATAGTTAATACACATTTTCAGTTTGTGTAATCTGTATTTCAAATAATACCAACAAACTCTGCTCTGGAAAACTCATCATTATGTTTTCAACACATGTAATCCATCAGTCACTTTATTGTTATTTTTAATGTAATTGTTATTATTATATTGTTATGTTATGTATATAGTATTTTATATATTATTGTGTTTTAGAAATGCATACTGCGGGAGGGAATGAGGAGTCAACATTCCATTGTACTTGTTGCAAATGGCGAATATAAATCTTGAACCTTTGAATCTTTCTTTTGGTATATCCAATACCAACAATGCTAGCCTAATAATGATATGTAGTAGTAATAATAATAATAATAATAACAATAATAATAATAATAATTAATGCTTCTCGCAGCTTCATTAGGTATTCATCCAACAAACAAACACACACACACACACACACACACACACACTATCCAAGGTGCCGGAAACGAGGGTCTGGCCGATAGTCGAGCCTCAGATTGAAGAGGAACAATGCGGAATCCGTCCTGCTTGTGGAACAACTGGACCAGCTTCTCACTCTCGCAAGGATCCTGGAGGGGGGGGGGGGGCTTGGGATCATCTACAGCATCTACATGTGCTTTGTGGATTTAGATTAGGCATATGACCGGGGTCGCCCATGACCTGCACCTCTAAATCCAAGGCCATGGTTAGTGGATTGCCTACTCTCCTCACTCTACTCACACCTTGGAATCCCCCAGTCAGAGCTGGTTGATGTGGCCAGGCAGAGTTTTCCCCTGCTGGAGCTGCTACCGGATAAGCGGTAGAAGATGGATGGATGGATAGATAGGCCATTTTCCTTTTTTTTCTCAATCATTCTTAGATGAGACACCTTCATAGAGCATCAATACCAATTCATTTGGCTTAGTGGTTATTTTGAATTGCATTGTTGAAATTGTCACGGTACAAATAAATCTATCCAGACGTCCCTTAAGGGTCCAATGGGCTACTTGCACTAAGCTGTGTGTTTCCGGCTTCAAATAATGCGACTCAGCCTGTTCCAGTGTATTTGTTTACTTCCAACTACCTAGCTACAGCTCCTGAGGTAATATTTCACCATGATTTCCCATTCCCAAGAAAATGCGTGAAATATTCTGAACATTGTTGTGTTCCGCTTTGTTCGGCATCATCGAAATGTAATGGTATTTTGAGTATTTCTTCTCCTGTTTTTGAAAATGCATTTTCTTATGGGAATTCATGGCGAAATATTACCTCAGGAGCTGTAGCTAGCTAGTTGGAAGTAAACAAATACACAGGCGGAGCCGCATTATTTGAAGCCGGAAATACTTCACACAGCTTAGTGCAAGTAGCCCATTGGCCTATATACCAAGTTTCAGACATATAAGTCCATCGGGAGCTTTAGCACCCTCCGTTGGCCAAGGCGTCCCCAACTTTCTGGACCTGCTTACCGTTGATACAAATATGTGGACCAAAGTGCAAAGCGTTCTCCCAGTCAGAGGCTGAGATATCGATTTTACTAATAAAAAAGAATACCCAGAGCAAAAACAATATGTATCGACAAATACTCTGAATCCACTGAATATCTTATAATAGGAATACTAATAATAATAATATTAATGGAAAAATAGAATATAAAAATAATGTAATACAAATATAATAATAACAATAATAATACTACTACTATGACAATTATTATTATTCAATTCATGTTTTATTATTATTATTATTATTATTATTATTATTATTATTATTATTAGTATACAATGTTTATAGTTCCTTTTGTAATGATATGACTTTGAATGTGTTCAAATAGCTTTGTGGACTCTGGAGAGATGCTTCTAGCAAGAGCTTCTCCATCTGTATATGGTTGGGATGCTTGGTGCACTCCCTCAGATCCCTTAGGGTGGACTCACTGGACCCCAGGATGGGAACTACTGGGCTAGACAGCCCAAGACCAAGCAGTCATAGTCTTGTCATTAATGGAACACAATACACACAAACAAGCATTTGTATTGGACCATGAAGAAAAACAAGCTAATCATTTCCCGGATTTATTCAAGATGATACACCAACTCACAAACACATGTATCAATTATATTCTATAAACAAGTTTATATAAATGAGTGAACAGAAAAATCCACAGAATGAATTAAACCCATTATCAATTAACATTTTTGTGGACTTTGCCAAGAACTTATGCCCTGTGCTTCTTTTTACAGACACAGGCAAATCAACGCTGAGCCATCACCATGAAGCCCAGCATAACCAAGATGGTTTGCCAGAAATAACAAGAGATCGACATTCGAAGATTTGTAGCCAGGCTGGTGGTGGTGGTGGTGGTGGTGGTGACGGGCGGTTCCGCAGTAGTGCTCACCGCTTTTCTGATGGTTTCGAAACAAAAACCCACATTACCGGCCCCGTCCACGGCCACCAGCTTGAAGTCCGGAGAGCAGCAGGAGGCGTTGTACACCACGAGGGTTACGTTCTCCCCGTCGGGTCCCAGCATGGTGTTGTTGTTGAGCGTGCCGTTTCCATTCTTGAGATCGATGTGGTCGATGCCCGTACTGTTGTCATCCGTGAGGTTAGCCCTGACCTCCCAGGTGGATTGGGAGCAGACGGGGGTGCAGTTAGCCACCACACTCGTCACCCGGCACACGGGCTTGCTGTTGTCCGTCGCCTGTGGAGCGCAGGGAGGAACGACGTGGTGTTAAGTCTCACCAACAATTTACTTATTTTGAATGACCAGACAAAGACAGTTAATAGCTAAATGGACTGCATTTATATAGCGCTTTTCTAAACATTGCGGCCACTCAAAGGGCTTTACAAGTCAAGCACTCACACTCACCCGTTCATACACACATTCATACACCGAGGGCGGAGTCAGACATGCAAGGAGATCGCCAGCATGTCAGGGGAGCAGTTAGGGTTAGGGTGTCTTGCTTAGGGACACCTCGACACTAGGCTAGGAGGAGCCAGGGAATCTAACCAGCAACCTTCCGGTTGTCAACGGCCAAATAAATGTTTGGGTGGGCATATGCTCAGGGACTTGGCTTGGGACTCAGAAGGTCACCGGTTCAGGTCCCCAAAATACATGGCCACTGCCGAGGTGCCCTTGAGCAAGCTACCAGACCTCTACACTACTCTCCCGGGTGGTGTATATGAAATAGCTGCCCACTGTTCCTAATACTAGTACGGTTTAATGCAGAGAAACAAATTGCACTGTGTGTGTACATGTATGTGACCAATAAAGATCATTCAATCCTCCAGATTTATATTTATATATCAAATACATGATATCAATTACCTTGGAAACAATAGACAATCGCAGAACGACATAGTTGGTGTCTGTGCCCCCAGGTGACTGAGCCTGAATAGTCAGGGTGACTGCAGTTCCTGTTGGGGTGTCGAGGCGGGATGTCAGGGTAACTGCGCCATTGGCACTGCTGCCAGAGGCCAGTTCCAGCTGGCTGGGGAACGTGGAATTCAAACCCTGGTCGTTGGTCGCCTGGATGGTGAAGTTTCCTCCTGTTCCATTGGTTGTCACGGTGAAGGGGACTGAGAAGGAACTTCCTGGTTCCAGGAGGCCACCGTCGAATGTTGTCTGAATGTAAAGCCACATGCGCATGAAGTCATCGGTCATGTCACGTCATCGGTCATGTCATGTCATCGACCACTTTATACCTAGTAGACTGTCTTTTAGCAACTGTAAACTGTAAATTATATTTTACCATCACCAACATTTGCACTCTGGTTAGATGCTAAACTATTTTCGCTGTACTGTGCTGTGCAATGACAATACATTTAAATCGAATCTAATCTAATCTAATCTAATGTACCCGAAAAATCTTGTTCTTACTACTGTGCGTACATAGATAATGTGATGCTCTCATGTTTATCTGTCAAACCCATCTCTGGTATTGGGTCAGTAACTGGACAAATGGACAATATGAACAGGTATGTTAGGCTGAACGCTCACCGTTACAGTGAGAGCGGACGCTCTGAGGCTGCCGGGCGACTGCCTTTGGAAGTCATTCGTCGAAGCCCTAGACGTACCGTCGGCCCTCCCCTTCAAACACACCACAAAGTCCCCTGAGGGGATGGTGTCAAAACGGGCCAAGAAGTCTCCTCCTCCCAGAGCCTCGACTTTACCGCTCAGTTCTCCTAACGCTCCTGATGCTTCCACCAGCGACACACCAGTGAGTGTGCCGGAATCCAGGCCGGTCAGGGTTAAGAGCAGGGTCGCGTTGCCACCTAAAAAGAATATAACATGCCCAAAATAACATAAGATACAATAACACAATAAGACACTGTATTACATACATCGGTATGTATATGGATTCGTCAAGGTTTACCGGCTGCAGGGCGGTTTTCTAAAACATCAAACCCTTCAGAAGCACCCTGGAAGAACTGCACAAAGTCAAACAGGAAGTCAATTCCACTCTGACCTGAAAAATAAACCAGAGACATGTACTCAAGACCCTCAAAGTGGTTCATTATATACAGGTTTGGATTGATTCAACATTCAATGTTTTATGGAAATTAACTAATTGGTTAAATTGGAAACTAACTGACACAAATGTCCAAAATCAAAGGCTTAATTTTCTTACCTATGATCTTTATAGAGTAGGGGACCAGTGACAGTATCATTATTTCCCAAACTCCAGTAGCTGTTGGATTTATCTGCAAAGTTCTGAAATTACCCACAACCTTCATGGCGGCTAAAGAGTCATTTGGGCTGTTAATATTTTGCGAAACACCTGTTGAAACAAATGCATACAGATCAGTTGAAGTGACGAGACACAGGTGGTTTTTACCAGTCAATTGTCTAATCAGGTGATGAATAATAACCTAACTTGGAACTTTAACAATTGAGGTATTGTTCTCACTGATACCGTCTCTCTACACTAATTTTTACAAAACGTCCAACAAAAAGTAATTAATAATTTAAGGAAACATAGCTACTGTATGGGGCCATTACCTGAGGGGCTGGTAAGGGTAAAGTTAAGGACACTTCCAGTGATGTAAATGGTAAGGTTTCGCAGGGACTCGTCCACGGAGAAGGAGAAACTCTCATTGTTCTCTGGGCCTCTGGTGGCCTGAAGAATAGTCACCTGGGAGGAAGAGAACACGCAACAGAAGTCTTTGTCTCCTAAAAGCTCAACTAAGCAATTAAAAGCTAATCCAATATGTTTCTCGTGTTACCAGGGAGGCTGCAGAGGACTCCGTTATGATAGTGGTGGCCTCGGACAGCCTTCCCTTTGACACTTGAATGGCTTGACCTCCTGAAGCATGCGCCAGTGCACTGTAGAGTTGGGGTTCAGATACAGACATTCGACTGGTCTGGTCATTGCTATTAATTTCCCTCACGGAACGGAACGAGAATGGGAATGAGCCGGTAAGCATAAAGTTGACCTTAAAAAAGAAAAAAGAGTGAGTTACATGAGAAGGATTAAATGTTTATTGTCCTGAATCTATTGTCAGACCCGTTTTGGAAGCTACCTACCACAGTCTTGGTTCGCTCAATCAGTGCAATCACTGCGCCTTCTAGATGACTGTCTTTTGCAGTTGCATCAGTGAAAAGGAAAATTTCAGAACCAGGTGGTGCACCAGCTAAGGCCAACTGCAACGGAAAAAGCAGATGTTGGGAGGTGTAGTTCAGGTTTTCATTTCACCAACAACCACAAGACAAACAGCGAGCTCCGCTGGAGGCTCTCTGAAACCACCTGATCCACTCAGAACTCACCTGAAGGCCCGACAGGCTCATTTCAGGAAAATCTCCGCCACCAGATACCGTGATTAAGTTTAACCAAGTCTTGAAGACATTAGGGTCTGTGGTTCTCATCAGGGGTCCAAACTCTGTTCAACGATTAGATGGAGAGAGAACAAATGGGATATTTTCATACAAAATAACTGCTCCTAGAATACTGATATTGGGTTAGTGGATCACAAGTTTGCTCTCAGTTTATTAACCTATATCCGCCTACAATCAATCAATCAATCAATCAATCAATCAATCAATCAATCAATCAATCATCAATTAATCCCGGAATTCTTTCTCTTTCACTTGTGGATGGAGGGGTGTTCCATTGAAGAGGACGAAGAGGAAATAATGTGAGTGTGTGAACGTCAAACACCGGCTTTGATGTGCAGTGGAGATTTATTTGTGCGTTGGCTGCAGTGGTACGAAATCCTACTTGGATCACTGAACGGAACGAGGATGTAGAGCGACGGTTCATCTCGCGTTCCCACTTTGCTATCCACGAGAGAGGCTGTGACAGCCTTCACGTCGCGGATTTCATCAGACATACTTCCCGTTGTGTCAATGACAAAACACAGAGCTTTGTTCGATCCCTTGGTGATGCCCACCATCCTGATAAGAGTAGAGAACGAGACAGAATGAGACATGACAGAAGGGAACGGAGGACTCACTTTGAGATGCATACTTGACGGAAGACCATTATGTAAACACCACACACTATGCATATAATATAATTATGCATTTCACTGTGCTAACCTTATGAATGGCAAGCATATTGACAAAACTAAAACTTATTGGCTGATTGTCAATAATTGTGATTCTGATTGGAATCAGATCACCATTATCCAGTGTTAAGCTTTTCAAGATGACCAGATCCTGATTATTAGTGCCACCTACTGGATGTAAAGAACAGCATAAAGAATACCTTATAGACATTTAGAGAAATTTCTTAAGAAATGAATTGGCTATTTAGTTTGAGACAGCTGTTTAACCATGGTCGTTTGATTAATGAGTGATCAGTGCTACAATTGTGTGTTTATTATTAATTGTGTAAAGACAATGATGATATTATGTTATATCTTATCTTGTTAACTTATTTATATTCAGACTCATTTTATAATTAATTGTACAGTACACTTTTTTTGAGTTATTCACCCTAAATCAACCCTGATTTCTGGATCAAAATGATCCCAATCCGATTTGAAATACGCATTTGCGAGATAAGATCCAGATTATGTCTTGGAATTGATTATGTGATTGGATCAGATTCCAAAGTGATCGGAATGGTTTTAAACTACAATTCGGCAAAATCGGATTGAATAAAGTTTGAACTGCCGGGCCCAGATTAAAGCCTATTTATTGAAACTCAATTGACAGGGTGTTTACAGGGGAGCCGGCAGCCCTACTCCATAATGATAAAAACCTTTATATATATATATATGTATTATACCTTACCCTAACCCTAACCCTAACCCTAACCCTGATAGGAGAGAATTCTGCATAAGCGGAATTGATTGCAGATGCATGAAGGTGTGCAACACTTGCGTCCTCTCATAACAACCACTTGTGTTGCTGTGTGGGCTGTCGACTGATAGTTTTTTAATACATTTTAGACTGGGGTGACTTTGTGGTGGCTAGTGTAGGTAACTCGCTAATAGTATGCTGGCATGTGGATTTATTATGGCTTTAGACCCACGTCTAAACTGTTTTTGGGGTTGCTTCAATCAACCTAAAGGCATTTTTTTCCATCTGCATATTTTCTGAATTAATAAATATTACGCGGGCCGGATGGGAAGCCTTGGCTGGCCTGAAGTGGCCCGCGGACAGCCAGTTGACAATCCCTGGGTTAAGGGCATGGATAGGAAGAAGAGGTAATGGGTGGTTCACTGTCCCCTGAGGGCATGTAGAGGGACTACAGGTCTGACTCGAGTGCAATAAAAATAAACCATGAACAAATGTCTTCATACCGCAGGAAATCCGTGTCCCCGGCGGCTCCTCGGATGTCATCTAGCAATTGTACAGTTGCAGCTTCCGCGAGGCGGGCTGCATCGTTGTGCAAATTCCCATGCTCGGCAGTCAGTATATCTTTATTTATGCCACCTGTTGGCTCTCTGTCACTCGTTTGGTCAAAGCGTCCTCCGTGGCTGCATTTTCCTGTACACCAAAGTAACACATTTACAAAGCATGACACAAGCTTCTACATTCCCCATAAAGTTCAACTCGGTATAGGTAAATTAGATCATCTCGACTCAACTGACCTCCGGTCACCTTTAATCCATCCATGCATTCACTTGATTAAGAACATCATTCTATTAAACAAGACTCTCTTGGCCTTGAATTGAAAAGGTCTCATATTACCCGCTCGGTCAGATTCCACCCACCCCTGCATGCTCAATATGCAAGAGAGGCACCCATGGCTTCACCTACTGACGTTGAACATGGGGGTCGTAGCCTACAGGAAGTGACCTAGAGATCTAGGACACGGGATCAAACCTGGTGTCTCTATTTGGAGGCTCTAGCCCTAAAGAAAGTGATGCAACCCCTCACTGGGAGATCAGTGTGTGGCAGTAGCTCAGTCGGTTGGGACTTGGCTTTGGGAACCGGAAGGTAGCCGGTTCAAGTCCCCGGTTCAAGTGCGGAGTGAAAACTGGTACTTGAAAAAAGGTGCCAGTTCGCCTTCTAGGCACTGCAGGGGTGTCCTTGAGCAAGGCACCAGACTCCTACACTGCTTCCCACGTGCTGTAAATAAAATAGCTTCCCACTGCTGCTAATACTAGGATGGGATAATTGAAGATGTATGTTACCAAATAAGAGGATTTAGATTAGAAGATACTAAAATCAGATAGAGACAGTTAGTCTCTTTTGTATGAATCAGGTCATTAATTACCTTATAAATTTGAAGCCTCTAGCCCTACACAAAGTGGTACTTTATGTAGATGACCTAGGGGTCAAGGCCAAGAGATTACTTTAGGGGGATTACTACAATTGTTCTTACTAGTATTTGTTTATTATTATTGTTTTGATGATCTATATCAGCTGGATGTTAATCACTGGCATAATGTGTTGTCATTCATGTTGTTGTTGTTTTTATATTTTATTCTAACTTTTCCAGAGAAGTCATTCATATTGTGTTTGAGCTGATGTGCATATCACTTGTTTGGTATATGAGAGGGCTTTCTACGAGGCTGAATAAAGAGCAAAATAGTTCATATTACTTGTAATCGTAATAGTTACTGTCTTGTCTTCATATGCAACATCAGAGGAGAAGTAGAGAGGGTACACAGCAGGAGGGGGTAGAGGACCTTAAAACATCTGGGAACCACTGCTCTCCAGACCTATCGGAAGTGATGCAAATCCTAAAAATAGTAGTGGTGAAAGATCATCCTCAAATGGTTACATAAGCAGGAGCCAAATACACATTGAACTGTAAAGGCGGTCCTAAACGTCAGCAGGTGAACCATGAGTGCCTCCTGCGTCTTTAGCGTGACCAAGCGTACATGCTAATTCAGTCGAGTATGGTACAAGAACAGGCAGAACGTAGAGACAGGCGCACCATGCAGTTATACACAACAGATATTTTACAGGGCATTTCTATGGCATTTCTAACAGATTATACTCAGATTACAGCTCCTACAGCACTTTAATTGAATGCAAAAAATGAACAACAAAGGGGAATTTACCAGCTGGTTTGGATGAAGTTACGGCGCCAAAATATCCCGTGGTCAGTATTTGGTCTCGAATAATGTCTTCTAGAATGTTGTTCGTACAGTCGTTTCCAACGCAGCTTCGACATGTCGGCCTGGTTAAATCTGGAGAAGATTCAGCCAAAATAAATGTCCACGATAATACTTGTTTATTCAGTATGTATTTAGGTAACGAATGTGCTTCCGGCGATTATTACCTATGTTACCAATCATTGTTCCAACTGTGATTAGGTTATTGTTGGGTATCACATGTCCCAGTTCGACCCAGTTACTGTGACTGTAGAAGTCCTCGAGATTGAAAAGAAAAAGTTAAGTCGTTATTCTTTGTTGTTGTCATTTTAAAGTTGTACATTGTCCCAACTGATTTATTTGGTCCTCTGGTGGATTGGCATGGTACTGCACCTGGAATGGGTTAATCAAAATTGCTTCCCTTATTTAGGAACCCAAACAATCAATACTATTGCTAATTTAGCTACATTTATGGTAAGAATAACAATTATATTGTAACTGGTAATATCTACCTGTTCTCATAACTCATAATTACACAACATATTGTATAGTAAAATCATGTTAATAATTTGTGTATTAGGGCACAGTCCCAATGAACAGGGTAAAAGCCTGCAACATGATGGAGGAAAGGGACATGAAGAAAAAAGGAAAAGCCAGTAAACCAGGAAAATACCATCATTGAGAGATGGTTTGACAACAAAGCTGTGAACCTCCTCTCTTCTTTTGTTGGCATCGAAACCCAGTGGAAAATGTGATGTTGAAACACACAACCAGTTCACGGGGGGTGTTGACGCTCTTGATGCGGGCTGCACTTTGCAAGGTCAGCTTCAGATCCCGAAGATTGTACTTCTACATTTGGTGGCACATGGTCACTGTCAGCGGCAGTCATCAATGAATGGAACCTCCACAGAAGAGACCAGAAAACACTGAAGACCCGGGAGCGACCCATGGCCCTTCCAAGGCTTCAGGAGCGACCCATGGCCCTACCAAGGCTTCAGGAGCGACCCGTGGCCCTACCAAGGCTTCAGGAGCGACCCATGGCCCTACCAAGGCTTCAGGAGCGACCCGTGGCCCTACCAAGGCTTCAGGAGCGACCCATGGCCCTACCAAGGCTTCAGGAGCGACCCATGGCCCTACCAAGGCTTCAGGAGCGACCCATGGCCCTACCAAGGCTTCAGGAGCGACCCATGGCCCTACCAAGGCTTCAGGAGCGACCCATGGCCCTACCAAGGCTTCAGGAGCGACCCGTGGCCCTACCAAGGCTTCAGGAGCGACCCGTGGCCCTACCAAGGCTTCAGGAGCGACCCATGGCCCTACCAAGGCTTCAGGAGCGACCCATGGCCCTACCAAGGCTTCAGGAGCGACCCATGGCCCTACCAAGGCTTCAGGAGCGACCCATGGCCCTACCAAGGCTTCAGGAGCGACCCATGGCCCTACCAAGGCTTCAGGAGCGACCCATGGCCCTACCAAGGCTTCAGGAGCGACCCATGGCCCTACCAAGGCTTCAGGAGCGACCCATGGCCCTTCCAAGGCTTCAGGAGCGACCCATGGCCCTACCAAGGCTTCAGGAGTGACCCATGGCCCTACCAAGGCTTCAGGAGTGACCCATGGCCCTACCAAGGCTTCAGGAGTGACCCATGGCCCTACCAAGGCTTCAGGAGTGACCCATGGCCCTACCAAGGCTTCAGGAGTGACCCATGGCCCTACCAAGGCTTCAGGAGTGACCCATGGCCCTACCAAGGCTTCAGGAGTGACCCATGGCCCTACCAAGGCTTCAGGAGTGACCCATGGCCCTACCAAGGCTTCAGGCCTCTGTTGGCACTTTCTCTCACAAGTGCAGGAAAGGGCACAATTAAGTGAGGTAGACCACCGTCTTCTCCAGAAGTATGTTGCAATGGCAAAGCTACCAGGTTGGCATAGAAGAAAGTCTTGCCACCACCCACCCGTTATACAGACCAACTGATATAATTATTATTATTTTGAATTATTGGAATGTTGTAAAATATTTTCCGGATTCAGTGTAAAATCCCCCAATATCAAGTAAAGAGGGCGGCCTTAGCTTATGTTGGGACTTGGCTTGGGAACAGGAAGGTCGCCGGTTCAAGTCCCCGAAACACCTGGGCACTGCCGAGGTGCCCTTGAGCATGGCACCATGCTCTGGGTTGGCAGTATAGCTCAGGCGGTAGAGCGGTCGCCTCACAACCACTGGTTCGATCCCCGGCTCCTCCTAGCAAAAAAAACTGTCGAGGTGTCCTTGAGCAAGACATCCTAACCCTAATGTGCTGGCTGTCTCCATCGGTGGTTGAATGTGTGTATGAATGGGTAAATGAGTCACTTTTTAAAAAACAAGTCGAGAGAGAGAGAGAGAGAGAGAGAGACACAATAAGAGAGACAGATACAGAGGGGCAGGGACATAAAAAGAGAGAGGTGGGAGAGGGAGACAGAGAGAGAGAGAGATACAGAGGTGTGGTCTGTTCCGTGCAGCAAGATAGGTAGTGATTTCTGGGAAATGCACAAGACACTCATGCTCTTTCCATATATTAATGCTGACAGGTTGTACAGGCACCTATTATGCTATTTCAACACAATCGCCTTATGGGTCGTACGTGTGTGAAGGACCTTGGGTGTGTTTTAAAAGGAATAACCCATAGCACTTAATAATTAAGTACTATGTTACTAGTTACTAATACTTCATTAAAAATGAATAAAACATAATCCATGGTGGACTTGATATCAAAGAACAATAAATAAACACACCCACCAATAAATCGAATGGAAATTGATATATCTTTTTAGATTTAGAATGTTTAATTTAATTTAATATTCGGGCAAATTGTGTCAGGCTTCACAGGGGTTAATGGGTTATGTAACTTTTATAACATTATATAGGCCTATAGGCCTAGCCTATATTGCTTATTGTCACAATGGCTATTCACCCTGCCTCCACTAGGGGGCAGCGTCAACCCGCATTTACATTTCCCCCGCACCTGCAGCGCATGATAATTAACCAGCCTATTTAAGTCTACCCCGCACACTCATACTTTGCTAGGTTGTCCTGATGACACAGACTCTCCAGCGTACCCGGACTGATTCCTGTTGCCGACCCTGCCTGCCCTGGTCCTGCCCGCCCTGTCTGGTTCCTGATCTACCGGCCGTCCCTGACTACGCTTCTGCCTGTCCCTGCCTGGTTCCTGATCTACCGCCCGTCCCTGACTACGCTTCTGCCTGTCCCTGCCTGGTTCCTGATCTACCGCCCGTCCCTGACTACGCCTCTGCTTGTCCCTGTCTGGTTCGTCTACCCTGCCCTGGTTCTGATCACCTGCCTGTCCCTGACTACGTCTCTGCCTGTCCCTGTCTGTGTGTGATATTTATCGCAATAAATACCGCTATCTGCTTTTGGTGTCTGTGTGCAGCATTTGGGTCCAAACCCGTGACAGAACAATCTGGCCACGATGGACCCAGCGCACACCCCCACACCGGAGGACCGCCTCAAGAGGGCTGAGGACGCCCTCTCTCATTTTCAGATTCAGATTCAGATTACTTTATTAATCCCGAGGGAAATTAAGGTGCAACAGTTGACACAGGGGGAATAAATGCACACACAAAAAATACTAATACCTAAGCTAAAAAACAAAACAACTAACTAAATAAAAATTGTATAAACAAAAATATAGTTAAATGAAATCTAAATGTATTGATAAATGAAGATAAATTTACAGTATTATTACAGTAATACGTAGGTATATACAATACACAACAATACGTATAGTGCAAATTGGCAGAATAATATATTAATAAATAACTCAACTGAAAAGTGACATGTGTAAAGTGAAAAGTGAATTAGAATTTGAAGTAGAATTTACAGTGCAAAGTTACAATGAGATGATTTTCAGTGCGTTGACCAAAAAATAATAATAATAAGTACGTTGGCCTCAGGTCACTGAGTCTCCACTGTCCCTCTCACGACCCGAGGTAGATGAGTTAAAGAGTCTAATGGCCACAGGAAGAAAGGACTTCCTATGGCGTTCTGTGGTGCACCTGGGTGGAATGAGTCTGTTGCTAAAGGTGCTTCTATATGAGGTCAGCACCTGATGGAGAGGGTGAGAGTTGTTGTCAAGGATACTACGCAGCTTGCGCAGCATCCTTCTCTCAGACACCACCAACAAGGAGTCCAGCTGGACCCCCAGGACAGCGCCAGCCTTCCTGACAATCCTGCTGATCTTGTTGGCGTCTGCTGATCTCAACCTGCTTCCCCAGCACACGACACCGGAGAAGATGGCACTGGCTACCACCGACTGGTAGAACACATTCAGCATCTTGTTGCAAACGTTGAAGGACCGGAGCCTCCGCAGGAAGTAGAGACGGCTCTGGCCCTTCTTGCAGTGGACATCTGTCGGCGCTGGCTCAGTCGATCGTGGCACTAGAGCGACGGTAGGGTTGCTCGTCACGTGGATCCAGCAGCGTGAGGAGACCCTGACTCCGCCGGGTGCTTCAGCCGATGTTTCCACCTCCGCTCCACCCGCACTGCCCGCTTCAGCACCGGCACCGCAGGAGACCGCACCAGACCCCTGGATAGGGACTCCGGAGCGCTATGCTGGAGATGCGGAGGGCTGTAACCCTTTCATCACCAACTGTTCCATCCTGTTTGCCCTGCAGCCGCACATCTTCACCTCCGAGGCTGCGAGGGTGGCATTTACCGTCAACCACCTGACCGGTAGAGCGCGATTGTGGGGAACAGCTGAGTGGGAGCGACAGACGCCGGCTTGTGCGTCTTTCCGTGAATTTTACGCGGAGCTACGGAAGGTCTTCGGAACTGTTCCGCTGGGCCCTGACTCCTCGGGGGGACTTTCCAAATTGTGTCAGGGTACCTGCTCGGTCGTTGATTACACCATAGACTTCCGAGTCCCTCCTGCCATCAGGTCTGCCTTAGGCAGGCCGCTGCGCCCAAGCGCTCTGTTTGTTCCTCCCCTGCGCCGGACCTGGCCGGGGTACCGGTGGAGTACCACGATTTTCGGGAGGTATTCAGCAATGCCAAAGCAACGTCATTACCCCCTCACCGCCCGTACAATTGTGCCATTGATCTCCACCCTCGTTCGTCGCCCCCGAAGGGCCGCCTGTATTCCCTGTCCGCACCTGAGAGAAAGGCCAAGGAGGCCTACATCAGCGACGCTCTGGCGGCCGGAATTATCCGTCCCTCGTCTTCACCGGCTGGAGCGGGGTTCTTCTTTGTGGATAAGAACGACAAGTCATTAAGGCCCTGCATAGACTACAGGGGCCTTAATGACAACACAATTAAGAACCGTTAACTCCCACTGATATCATCCACATTTGAGTTGCTACAGGGAGCTGTGATCTCCACAAAGCGTCTGCGGAACGCCTACCACTTGGTCCGGATCCGGGAGGGGGATGAGTGGAAGACGGCCTTCAACACGTCCACCGGCCATTACGAATATCTGGTGATGCCGTTTGGTCTTACCAACGCCCCGGCAGTGTTTCAGGCGTTGGTTAACGACGTGTTGAGGGACATGCTAGACAAGCATGTGTTTGTTTACCTGGACAACATTCTTATTTTTTCAAGAAACAGGAGGGAGCATGTACACCACGTCCAGGCAGTCCTCCAGCGCCTCCTCGAGAACTCCCTTTTTGTGAAGACTGAGAAGTGCGAGTTCCATTCCTCCTCCGTCTCGTTCCTGGGGTATATTGTGGGACAAGGGACCGTGCAGATGGACCCACCTCCGACATAGGGGTAGGGGCCATCCTGTCTCAGTGGTCTGCCGACGACCAGAAGCTCCACCCTTGTGCGTTTTTTTCTCGGCGACTAACACCGGCGGAGAGAAATTACGACATTGGGAATCGGGAGCTCTTAGCGGTGAAGTTGTCCTTGGAAGAATGGCGCCACTGGCTTGAAGGGACCAAGTTGCCCTTCCTTGTTTGGACTGACCACAAGAACCTGGAGTACATCCAGTCCGCCAGGAGGCTGGACTCCCGACAGGTGGTCCCTTTTTTTTACAAGGTTCAACTTCTCCCTCGCCTACCGTCCCGGGTCCCGTAACGTCAAGGCTGACACGTCAGTTTGTGGAGGGGGGGGAGCTCGCCGAGGGTCCTGACAACATCATACCTGCTCCGCGGTTGATGGCCCCTCTTGTCTGGGAGATAGAGGAGAAGGTCAAGGCCAGCCCGGTCCGAGCACCTGCCCCCCTAATCGTCTGATTGTTCCCCAGCCGTTGAAGTCTGATGTCCTCATTTGGGCCCACAACTCCCGGCTCTCCTGTCACCCAGGGATTCAACGCACCAAGGGAGTCCTGCAGCAGAGGTTCTGGTGGACCTCCATGGAGCAGGACACTCGGGAGTTTGTAAACACCAACATAAGCCCTCTCATCAGGCTCCTGCAGGTCTCCTGCAGCCGTTGCCTGTGCCCCATCGTCCCTGGTCCCATATATCCCTGGACTTTGTTACCGGTCTGCCACTGTCCAACGGACACACCGCCATCCTGACGGTGGTGGATCGGTTCAGCAAGATGGCTCACTTCATACCCCTGCCCAAGCTCCCCTCGGCCAAGGAGACAGCGGAGCTGGTTCTGTATCATGTCTTCCGGCTACATGGTCTCACCACCGACGTGGTCTCCGACCGGGGGCCCCAGTTCACGTCAGTGTTTTGGAGGGAGTTCTGCTCGGTCGTCCGGGTTCCACCCCCAGTCCAATGGGCAGACGGAGCGGAAGAACCAGAAGATGGAGACGGCGCTGCAGTGCACTGTGGCCAAGCACCCCTCCTCCTGGTCAAGACAACTCCTGTGGGTGCAGTATGCCCACAACACGCTGGTCAGCTCGGCCACCGGACTATCCCCTTTTCAGTGTGCCTACGGGTTCCAGTCTCCTCTATTCCCGGACCTGGAGATGGAGGTCTCCTGCCCATCTGTCCAGGCTTTCATCCGTCGCTGCCGTCAGTCCTGGACCCAAGCCAGAGCTGCGCTCCTCCGTTCAGCCAACCGGTACGCCTCAACTGTCAACCGCCGTCGTTCCGAAGGCCCCTCCTACCGTGTGGGCCAGAAGGTATGGCTGTCCACTCAGGACATACCATTGCGGGTGGAGTCCAACAAGTTGGCGCCTAGGTTTATTGGGCCTTTCGAGGTCCTGAAGGTCATCAACCCGGTGGCGGTTAGGCTTAAGCTGCCCCGGTCCATGCGGATTCACCCGACTTTCCATGTGTCCAGGGTCAAGCCAGCTAGGGTGAGTCCGCTGGACTTGGCTACTCCACCTCCACCGAGTCATCGATGGCGGCCCGGCTTACTCCGTCCGCCGCCTACTGCGTTCCCGGTGTCGGGGGAGGGGTTTCCAGTACCTGGTCGATTGGAGGGGGTGCGGTCCGGAGGAGAGATCGTGGGTTCCGGCCCGGCATATTTTGGACAGGGACCTCATCAGGCAGTTCCATCAACGCCACCCCGACCAGTCATCCAGGTCAACCACTTCGGCAGCCGGCGCCACCACGGAGATTCCTTTCCTCGGGGTGTCAGACTCCTCCGAGGAGGACGGGGAGGGACCTCCCTCAGAGGTGAGCGAGAACCCTCAGGAAGCGGAGGAGGAGGTGGACATGGACGTCTCCGACGAGTACTGTTCGTATTCAATTCCACCGGGAAACTAAGGACAACCGTATCATCTGCCTTACGGAGACATGGATGTCGGAGGGGGTTACCGACGCAGCTATCGATTCGACGGGATTTTCCGTCCACCGGGCGGACAGAACAAAGGCTCTCTCCGGTAAAGTTCGTGGAGGGGGGGTATGTCTCATGATAAACAGATCTTGGTGCAACCAAAGTCATGTACATCCCCTCAAGTCTTTCTGTTCCCCGGACCTGGAGTACCTGATGCTTATGTGCCATCCATACTGGCTACCTTGGGAGTTTACAGCGGTAACCGTGACCGCTGTTTACTTCCCCCACAAGCCAACACGGACAGCGCTGAAGGAACTGTATGGGGCTATCAGCGAACAGGAGTCGGCACACCCTGAGGCTGCTCTCATCGTGGCAGGGGACTTCAACAAGGCAAACCTGAAGAAGGTTCTCCCAAAGTTCTACCAACACATAACGAGCAACACACGGGGTGAGCGGATCCTCGACCACTGCTACACTCCCTTCCGTGAAGGCTACAAGGCCCTCCTCCGCCCACCGTTCGGCAAATCAGACCACCGCTCTATCCAGCTACTCCCCGCCTATAGGCAGAGACTGAAGCAGCAACCGATCGTTGTGAGGGAGGTCCAATGCTGGTCGTACCAATCGGACTCTATGCTGCAGGATTGTTTTGATCGCGCTGACTGGCACATGTTCCGCGTTGCCTCGGACAATAACATCAACGAGTACGCGTCGTCGGTCACCGGGTTCATCAAGAAGTGCATAGATGTTCGCACTGCCCTACACGCGCGTAATGCCGCCTTTGGCTCCGGGAATGGAGGATATACGAGAGCCGGCTACAACCTCTGTAAGACCATCGTCACTGCCAAGCGGGAGTACAAGGACAGAGTGGAGGAGAAATTCAAGAGCCACGACACGAGGGGTATGTGGCAGGGGCTACAGACGATTACAAACTTCAGAGGGAGAACCAGTTGTGTAGAGAACTCCTCTACCTCCCTGCCAGGAGAACTAAATACTTTTTTGCTTGGTTCGACGTGAAAGGCAGCCCGCTGAAGCCAGCGCCGCCTGCGGAGACTAGCCTGCTGAACATCTTGGAGGCGGATGTGCACCGCACCTCAATCGGTTGAACATCCGTAAGGCGGTAGGCCCCGACGACCTCCCGTGCCGCGTCCTCAGAGCATGCGCACACCAGTTGGCAGGAGTCTTTGCAGACATCTTCAACCTCTCCCTGTCCCAGGCTGTTGTTCCCGCGGTCTTTAAGATGTCCAGCATCGTGCCTGCCCCTAAACAACCCAAGGTAAAATGCTTGAATGACTATAGACCTGTAGCCCTCACCTCGATTGTCAGCAAATGCTTCGAGAGGTTGGTCAAAGACTTTATTTGCTCCGTGTTACCTGCCACGCTGGACCCATAGCAATTTGCATATTGTCAAAACAGATCCACGGACGACGCAATTGCCATGGCCCTCCACACTGCCACCTGGAGGGAAAGAACTGTTATGTGCGAATGCTGTTTGTGGACTACAGGTCAGCGTTCAACATGATAGTTCCTGCCATGCTCGACACCAAGCTTAGAGGTCTAGGCGTGCCCCCATCCACGTGCAGCTGGATACTGGACCTGAGGATGGGCAGCACCTCAGAGCCACTGACCCTCAACACGGGAGCCCCCCAGGGATGCGTGCTGAGCCCTCTCCTCTACTCCCTCTACACCCACGAATGCATGGCTATGCACAGCTCCAACGTCATCATCAAGTTTGCTGATGACACGGCAGTGATGGGCCTGATCGCCGGTGACGACGAGACAGCCTACAGGGAGGAGGTCGGATTGCTGGAGCAGTGGTGCCAGGAGAACAGCCTCGCCCTCAACGTCAAGAAGACCAAGGAGCTGATCGTGGACTTCAGGAAGCAGAGAGGAGAACACAGCCCTATCTCCATCGACGGTGTTGCAGTAGAGAGAGTCAGCAGCTTCAAGTTCCTCGGCGTGCACATCTCCGAGGACCTCACATGGTCCACGCACACCACACACGTGGTGAAAAGGGCCCAACAATGCCTGTATTTCCTCAGGCGTCTGAGGAAATTGAGCATGGGCCCCCTCATCCTGAGAACATTCTATACCGGCACCATCGAGCGTGTTCTTACAGGGTGTATCACCACCTTGTACGGGAACTGCACCGCACTCGAGCGCAGAGCGCTTCAAAGGGTGGTGCGGACGGCCCAGTATATCGTTGGAGGTGAGCTCCCCTCCCTCCTGGATATATACAACCAGCGGTGCGTGGCCAAGGCCAAACGCATCATAAAAGACAATGCCCAACCCAGCAACGAACTATTCACTTTTACCGTCAGGCAGGCGATACCGCAGTATCAAGTGCCGTACAAATAGACTCAGAGATATTATTTTTTATAACTGCTGTCTGTCGTCGGGTATTGCACATAAGATTTTCACTCACTGCTTTACACTTGTGTAAACTGTGAAGTGACAATAAACTTGACTTGACTTGACTTTTGCTTCAGTCAAATACAGTATCAGTTGGTAGAACTACGGGCTATTTTTATTATGGTATTGTGCTTTTACTTTGGATTTCATTCAGGTATAGCCCTACTGCATTCACATACTTTATGTACCACTTTAAAAACTACTACTACTACAAGTACTAC
This sequence comes from Muraenolepis orangiensis, assembly GCA_027704905.1. Taxonomy (NCBI): domain Eukaryota; kingdom Metazoa; phylum Chordata; class Actinopteri; order Gadiformes; family Muraenolepididae; genus Muraenolepis; species Muraenolepis orangiensis. The sequence goes on along the minus strand of CM051011.1, from coordinate 9,333,556 downwards.
TGTAAAACAGTAGGCCTATTATGCGTTGAATATAGTAAATAGATAGTAACATACCTGCAAGGGGTGTGTGATCTCGCCCAGTTTTTCCCTGGCTGCCTCGAAGTTCCCCAGCTTGTTGCTGTTCTTGATGATTCGGAGACCGTCCGTGATGATGGCCCTGCCCTCCTCGAACGTCTCGTCGTCGAAGTGGAAGGCGGGGTTGAACAGACGACTAATGTCCACCCGCTTGTTGTTCGTCTGGATCACTTTGATGGCTCTGAGGAAACTCTTGGAGGACTCCGCGGCGTCACACGCTCTGATCACCCCGCTCGCCGTTAAAGGCCGTGGCTGAGGATGAAGGGGATAGGATCGGACAATTCGGTAATTCAGTCAAATTGTTGTCAAAGGATTTCAAGATTCAAGATTTGTGTTTGTCATATGCAACAATGGAAGTACAATGGAATGCTTACTCCCCATTCCCTCCCGCAGTATGAATTTCCTACAATGTAACACTATATACTATAGTACTATGCACTATTAGGACCAAACTGAACACCATGGGAGACCGAGCCTTTTGCTCCGCTGCTCCGAGACTGTGGAATGCCCTCCCAAACCAGCTGAGGACACCACAGACTGTGGATGTTTTAAAAAAAGGCCTAAAAACACACCTTTTTAGAATAGCTTTTCACTAGATTAAAAAGAAAAAACCCACTGGTTGCCATGCCGGCGTAAACGTTGCTGCTTTTATTCTGTTTTATTTAAACCATTTTTACTCTGTAGCACTTTGAGTTTTGCCCACGCAAATTAAAAGTGCATTATAAATATAATTTATTATTATTTATTATTACTATACTTTCTACTATAACAACACTATACTATAACAATACTGTACACTATCAAATTAACAATAGAAAAAACATACTACATCTTACATGCTTATAGGCAAGTTTTTTTTTAAGGTGAGAAAACTATAGACCCGCATCCCAAAGTGAAACACCAACCTGGGTTGATCCTTCCAGAAGTTATCCATGCAGCCTTGATTTGAATGCATTAAGACGGTGAATCAGAATCACACACGAAAAAAAAAAAAGGAAAACACACACGCACACACACACACACACCACACACACACACACACACACACCACACACACACACACACACACACACACCACACACACACCCGTTAAGTCCCTATAGCTATAGCCTATATACATATACTTACAGGGGGCACAAAGTCCCTCCCCTCCTGCTCGGCCATGGTGCGGCATGTCTGGACCGTGACGTCCAGGATAGCCCTCTCGGTGATCTCCAGGTGGTTCACAGACGGCCCTCGGTTGATCTTGAACGCTGCCGTCCCCGCCAGAAGCAGAAGAAGGGACAACACGCCCCAACACCCAGAGCTCCACCTCATTCTGATGGCTTTGTTTGTGACAGGTTTCCTTTAAAAAAATTAAAAAAACATATTTCAGTATAGATTTAATGACAAAAATGTTGTTGTTGTTGTTGTTGTAATGAAGCGATTTTAGATATATACAATGATGCAATTATTATTATTAACTATTATAGGCTACACAGATATATATACTGTATATATATATATACTTGAAAATATTATTATATTCGAAATCTATCAAGATTGGCGGCATATCGTCCACTTACATCCGTCAACTCCTTCCCCTTCGATGTGGAACATTAGAACCTGGTCCGGCTTTATAAGCTCAGCATCCCTCTGAAACTTGAAACTTGATACACCGAAACCACATCAAAGCATAGTTTATGTCAATACACTGTGTTTGGGCAATAAGAAACGGAACAGAAAGAGACAAAGGGAGAGAATTAGAGAGAGAGAGAGAGAGAGTGTGGGGGGTACTGTCACGGTTACGGTGGTTGGCAGGGGGCGTGGCCTAGCCACGTGCGCTGGTGGCGCACACGCTCCTGTCAACAATCACGTTGATTGGCAGGGGGCGTGGCCAAGCCACGTGCGCTGGACACACACACACACACACACCTGGACTCAATTTCCCCCGTATAATTTGTTCATCACCTCACCTGGGGTATATATACATTGTCTTTCCTTTACCCCAGCGTGAGGTCGTTACTTTCTACTTTCACGTAGTTCTCCCGTCAGTGCATATTTGGCGCCACTCGTCGAGGTCGCCGGGGTCCATAGTGGTGAGGTCGTTCTGTCACGATGGAGGGAGTGGGTTGGACCCCGAACGCAGACGCCGACAAGTGGAGAGTGATGAACGGCTTTATTAGCACAAGCACACACAAAGTCACAAGGGTGCATGGGAGGACGATCCGCGGAGTACCGGCGGGTAGTCCGGGACAGGGGAAGGAGTCTGTACCGGGGGTATCGGGTGCGGAGTACCGGCAGGTAGTTGGCAGGCGATGGGTACCAGACGGGAGAACTACGTGAAAGTAGAAAGTAACGACCTCACGCTGGGGTAAAGGAAAGACAATGTATATATACCCCAGGTGAGGTGATGAACAAATTATACGGGGGAAATTGAGTCCAGGTGTGTGTGTGTGTGTGTGTCCAGCGCACGTGGCTTGGCCACGCCCCCTGCCAACCAACGTGATTGTTGACAGGAGCGTGTGCGCCACCAGCGCACGTGGCTAGGCCACGCCCCCTGCCAACCACCGTAACCGTGACAGAGAGAGAGAGAGAGGAGAGAGAGAGAGGGGGGGGGGGAAGAGGGAGACAGAGAGAATTAGGGGAGGGGGGGGAGGAGAGAGAGGAGAGAGGTATGAGATGTATGAGAGGTGTGTGTTTGTCATCCTTCCTCTGTCCACCTCATGCAAGTTCATGTCACTTTCACAGCACCGTCCCTGGAGATTGGTAGTGATTTCCGGGAAATGCCCAATACACCCATATGCTATCATGGATTAATGCTGAAGAACAGGTTGTGATGGAGACAGGGCCCCTATCATGCTATTTCATCACAATATCTTTATGGGTCGTACGTGTGTGAAATGTCCTTGGGTGTTGCAAGTATGCAACTATTAGTCAACACTTACTTGACAATATAATTCTAGAATTATCTGTCAACTCCTTTCCCCTTCGACATGGAACATTAGAACCTGGTCCGACTTTATAAGCTTCATAAGCATCCCTCCAAAACTTGTTGAACTGGTTTGAACCACATCTAAACATATAGGGCTACTTATGTCAAGACACTGTGTTTCGGTGTAAGTTACCCTATGTTTATAAAATGTGTGATATTCTACTCTTTATATGGGTACTTTTTAATGAGAGAAAGGGAGGGGACAGGGAGAAAGAGTGAGAGAGTGTATTGTCAGAAGCCATCAAAGACCAGCTGATGCCTCTAGACCTTCCCACAGACCTAGACTCAAAGATAGCATTAGCTATCAAAATAGAGTTGCGAATGTTCGACAGGGAGAGAGAGAGAAAGCAGGCTGCAGTTCCGGAGGTGCCGGTAGGAGCTCGTCTGTCTTTCCCCCCCATCTGGAAAACTCTGTCATGGCGATCACCGGCCTACAAAGCACCACAGCGCCCTCTGTTGCTCCGGAAGAACCCATGCAGGTTGGAAGGACCAAACTGTCTCCAGAGGAACGTCATCGCCGCCTGCTGGACGGGAATTGTTTCTACTGCGGGCAACATGGGCATCAACAGATGAGATGTCCAGTAAAAGACCGGGCTCGCCGGTGAAAGGGAGGACCCGGGTGAGGCAGTGTGACTTTTTTAACTTCCCATTATGCACTCTGACTAAGGTGAAACGATGTGTGGGCAATCAGGTTGTAGAACAGGGGGCGCTAGTAGACTCTGGGGTAAAAGTATTTTAGATAAGGAACTAGCGCTTAAATTGAACCTGACCCTGATCCCGTTATCCTCGCCTGTAAAGGCAAATGCGCTAGATGGGCGCCTACTTCTCACAGTCACTCATTGCACAGAAGCTATTGTGTGCGAGATGTGTATCAATGACAATCACGAGGAAGAAATCTTTTTTCATGTCATCGAGTCCGTGCAACACCCTTTATTTCTGGGGTTCCCCTGGCTCGTAAAACATAATCCAGTTATCAACTGGCGATCAGGGGAGGTTAAGGGGTGGGTAGAGGAATGCAAGCTGAAGTGTGACAAGAAAGAGGTTATAGTGAGGAAACTATCTACTGAAGTGGTCACCGATACTAACTGTCCTACCTGTACTACCCAGACTTATCGAAGGTCCCAACTTGCTATCATGACCTCAAGGAGGTATTTAGTATGTCTAGGGCAACCTCGTTACCACCTCATCGTACCTATGATTGTGCCATAGCCTTGGTTTCAGGATCCACGATTCCAAAACGTCGACTGTATTCCCTCTCTGCTCCGGAAAAAGAGGCCATGAGGAAGTACATCACCTCTTCACTCGAGGCAGGACTCATTCGACCTTCATCCTCCCCCGCTGGAGCTGGGGTTTTTTTTCATGGGGAAAAAAATGGATCTCTTCGCCCCTGCATAGATTACAGTCCATTCAACCAGATCACAATCAAGAACCGGTACCCCCTCCCCCTCATGGACTCTGCTTTTGACCTGTTACAAGAGGCTAAAGTTTTCACTAAACTAGACTTGCGTAATGCTTACCATTTGGTAAGAATTATGGAGGGGGATATGCAAATGCCCCAGCCGTTTTTCAGTCTCTGATAAACGATGTACTCGTTTAGTTTTTGAACATTTCTGTGATTGTATATCTGGATGACATCCTGATTTTTTTCTCCAGATGAGCAGACACACATCCAAAGTACATCAGGTATTAACAACGTCTACCGTCTACTGGAGAATCAATCAAGTGTGACTTTCATGCTTCCACAGTCTCGTGCCTGGGGTTCATCATCTCACCAGGACAAATCCTGATGGACCCAGCGAAAGTCAGTGCAGTTGCAGATTGGGCGACTCCCAATAGCAGAAAGAAGGTTTAGAAATTTCTTGGTTTTACTCATTTTTTGTGAGGAATCTTTGCGCCATTGCTGCACCATTACATGCACTGATGTCGCCGGGTGTTCCCTTTGTGTGGAATACCACGGCCGAGGAGGCTTTTGAGGAGCTAAAAGTGAGGTTTACCACAGCTCTTATACTAACTGTTCCTGATCCATCTAGGCAGTTGTGGAGGTGGACACCTCAAATGATGGAGTAGGGGCCATCCTCTCACAATGAGCTGTCAAAGATAACAAGATACACCCATGTGCCTTTCTTTCTCGAAGGTTTTCTCCTGCAGAAAGGAATTACGACGTCGGTAACAGGGAACTTTTGGCAGTCAAGGTGGCTCTGGAGGAGTGGAGGCACTGGCTCGAGGGGGCGCAGCAGCCGTTCTTGGTCTGGACAGATCACAAGAATTTAGAGTACATCCGCAAAGCCGAAAGGTTGAATTCACGACAGGCCCGGTGGGCACTTTTTTTCAACCGCTTTAACTTTACCTTGTCTTTCAGACCTGGCTCAAAGAACGGCAAGCCTGACGTTCTCTCACGCCTCCACGACCCAGAACCCATGGCCAAAGATCCAGAAGCAATCCTTCCACTTGACTGACTTAACGTGACTTGGCCTATAGTAGCCCAGGTGAAGCGTGCCAGTGGGGAGAGCCCGAAGCCTAGTGGCTGCCCATCAGATAGGCTGTTCGTACCTATATCCATGCAGTCACAGGTCATTCATTGGGCTCACACCTCACTGCTCACCTGTCATCCGGGGGTCAAAAAAAACTTATTCACTGTTCGGCAGAGGTTTTGGTGGCCGTCTTTAGTAAAATATATAAGTACGTGGTTGCATGTACAGTATGTGCCAGGAATAAGACTTTGTCCAGGCCACAGATGGGTCTTTTGCAGCCCCTGCCCATCCCCAGCAGACCCTGGTCCGACATATCCATGGAGTTCGTCAAGGGTCTGCCCCCATCTAAAGGTAACACCACCGTTCTCACGGTGGTGGACTGATTTTCAAAGATGGTACATTTATTGCTCTGCATAAATTTCCTTCTGCTCAAGAGACAGCACATGTACTGCTAGACCATGTTGTTCGCATTCATGGAATACCCATGAATGCATCATGATACATTGTGTCAGACCGGGGCCCATAGTTCAGCTCCAGGTTCTTGAAAGAATTCTGCACCATCCTGGGAGCGTCTATCAGCCTCACCTCCGGATACCATTCCCTGTCCAACGGGCAGACGGAGCGGATGAATCAGGAGCTTGAGACCTGCCTGCGGTGCCTGGTCTCACAAAACCCGGCGGCCTGGAGTGAGTACTTGACATGGGTTGAGTATGCACACAATTCCTTGCCTACCTCTGCTATCTGTCTGTCCTTTTCACTGTGTCTATGGCTATCAACCACCCTTGTTTCCGGAGTCCAAGAAGGAAGTGGTGGTCCCGTCTGCTCACGCTCTCGTTAAGAGATGCCACCGTATTTGGGCTGTTACTCGTCGGGTTCTCCTGAAGAGCTCAATCAGGATGAAGATGCTGGCTGAACGACGGCGGCAGACGGCACCTACCTACAGACCGGGGCAGAGGGTGTGGCTATCCACAAGAGACTTACAAATCCATGTCATGTCAAGAAAGCTCGCTCCAAGGTTTGTGGGTCCATTTCCTGTTACCAAGGTCATAAATCCTGTTTCTGTCCGTGTTCATCTACCCAGGTCACTGCGGGTCCCATCCGACCTTCCACGTCAGCCGGATTAAGCCATTATTGGACAGTTCCTTGGTTCCACCATCCAAGCCCCCTCCTCCCCCCAGTTCATTGATTGCGGCCCGGTGTATGCAGTAAAGCGTCTCTTGGCCGTCAGGAAACGGGGTCGAGGTCGTAAATTCTTGGTGGACTGGGAGGGATATGGCCCCGAGGAACGGTCGTGGGTCCCGTCCAGTTTCATCATCGGACAGGGACTTATTGAGGACTTTTATAGGAGACATCCAGAAGCTCCTGGGCCGTCAGTAGTCGTCCCTAGAGGGGCGGGTACTGTTGTGCGTCGCCAACTGTGCTGAATGTTTGTCAAGTTTCTGTTTTATTCATTTTATGTTTAGTTTAGTTCCAAAGTTTTATTTGGATAAAACACAAACAATCGCCCCCTGCGATTGTTTGTGATGTCATTATTGTTTGTGATGTCATTATTGTTTGCACTTGGTGATGTCTCCTGGCATAAATAGGTCCAGGCATTCACTGTCTCGTTGCCAGATTGTCTTGTTGTGTTATGATGAGTTCTCCAGCATTTTGTTTCCACGTCATGCCACACCAGCTTTTCCATCATCGAGTGATCTTTGTGTTGGACCTTGCTTTTTTCAGTAAAGACTCTTTTTACTTAATCACTGTGTCTGCATCCGTGCTTTTGGGTCCACACCTTGTACGCCCGTGACAGAGAGGGAGAGAGAAAGAAAGAGGAGGGACAGAACGAGACAAAGGTAGAGAAAGAGGAGAGAATGAGAGACAAAGGAGAGAGAGGAGAGAATGAGAGAGAGAATGAGAGAGAGGGAGAAGGGGACGAAACAGAGGGCGACATTTGGAGGGAGAGGGAGAAAGAGAGAGACAGAAAGACAAGACAGACCGAGGGGAGGGGAAATAAAGGGGGAGAAAGGGAAAGATGGAGGGAGATGGTGAGAGAAAGAGAGACGCGAGACAGAGACAGAATGAGAGAGGAAAAGAGAGAGCAAGAGAGAGAAATAAGAGAAAGAGAAATAAGAGAGTCAGTATGAAAGGTGTGGGGGGTTCCTGCTCCTCAGGGGTGCCCTTTGAACCTGGAACCTGTGCCACCTTTAAAGGCTTACAGGGAAGCCAACAAACAGACATGGGATCAACAGTTTTGGAAAGATCTTGACTACCATAAGGGCGAACCAACTGGGGTGGTCACTGAGCAGGGTCACAACCTGTAAAAAACATGATTTCACCCTCTTACAAATAAGAAAGATCAAATCTGACCATGCCAGTGTGTTTCTCGACCAGTAAACCCTATAATAAGATGGCAAGATTCCTGGTCACAATTTCACGTAATAGGGAAAACACATTAAAACTACAAAACATGTGACAGCACGCAGCAAAATGTAGTTCTTTGCACACGTCCGGGTCTCGTCCCTCGATCTATTTGTGTTAATAATGTGGTTTATATATATTTTTAAACATATGTCGACGGGTGCAGCTCAATGCCGCTGCAATCCGATGGATTAGTAATACACGTATAAATAAACTTAAATAATGAACGTAACAGAACAATAAGGCGGTAGTGATATCAGTGTCCATAGCAACGATAGAAACCTGAACAAATCTTCGTAATAACTCTAAAACTAAAGATTGTATAAATTCACTGAACAAAGCGTGTGAGAGTAATACACACATTTCTCGCTAGAAATGTTATCAAAACATATTATAATGCCGAAACTAGCTATATATCTATTCCATTGTCTTCTGAGAATACAAGGAAACGTGACTGTGCTTGACGCCATAGATGTAGAAGTTTGCGCATGCGCACCGGGTTGATACGTATGATTTCCTACGAAACAAAGTGCACTGTTTTTTCATAAGGAATCCTACGTATCGTCTATGAGAACAGCCTGGAGATGGGTAGTGATTTCGGGGAAATGTGTTACGCCCCTGTCTTTCAGATGGGGAGAAATTATCAAAAGAGTAAAAATGGTGTTTCGTCACCATGACATTTACTCAAGTGAGGGAATTTACCCGCGAGCCCCAAATGTTTTGGTGAAGACAGACAAATGCAATGGATCTCAGGATCCTAGATCAGACATTTAAATGGATCAAAGATCAACATTTTTTGTCACAACTTGAATTCAGAAAACATGAATTTACTTTATTCTATTAAAACAATCTATAACACACTCCCCTGCAGAATTTGATGTCGTCCCGACATCTCAAAATCTATAAACTAAAGGTTTTAAACCTGAAATGTTCTATTTGGTCTTGAAGTGTGTCAATAAAGTGACTAATTTTGGCATGAACACAATAAATCTACTTAACTACTGTTTCTGTTTGTGTCAACCGGTCTCAGTCCTAACATTCTCTATAATACACTGTCCATGTCTGTTTTATGCCTAGTATCCCTGCACATATAATGGTTGGAAAACTTTAAATGGATTTGTCCACATTGTCACTGGTTGACCTTCCCTAAATAAACAGTTGATACTGGCAAAGCATTCCATTAGCATGTGCTGCGCGATAGCATGTTGGAGTCCCAAGTAGATCATAAGTGAAGAATTTAGGAGCTCGCCTTTCTCTCCTTGGTAGATCATCTCTTTGCTCCCTTTCATCTCCACCTGAATCTGAATCTGAGTATGGGGATGTTGAATTCTCATTCTGTGCTTCCTCGACAGGTTGAACATCTCCACACTCACAGTCACTTTACTTCTGGCAGCAGCTTCTTGCTGTATATCAGACTCTTTTGTGTTTGTTATAATAATAATAATAATAATAATAACTTTATTTACATAGCACTTTTCATACAAGATGCAGCCCAAAGTGCTTCACATTACATGATAAAAGAAAGATAAAACAATGAATAATAACAGATTAAGAAAAAGAACATAAAGTAAACCACACAGTCTAAAATCACAAGCAAAGAAAATGGATTAAATCGATGATTAAAATAATAAAAAGAGTTGCTAATTAAAAGCAATATTAAAAAGGTATGTTTTCAACTGTCTTTTAGATATATATACATATATGGCGTTTTATAGGCATCTCTTTAACCACAGGCGCGTCTGTGCTCACCACTGGTGTGTTCTGTTCAGCACCATCTTGTGTGCTAGACTGCTCCACGGTTCCATCAATAAAGGGTATTTTAAGTGTCCTACTGGCTTGTAGTAGTACTCAAATTCCTCTTCCTCATCTTCCTGTTCCTGAGCTGTGTGTTCAGCAGCTGTCTCTGTCATCCTTTTGCTTGGACACTGTCTTTTGCTGAATTTCGCTGAGGTAAGTGATCACAAGATAGCAACAGATTGCGATGCATTATTCTCGATCTTCCTCTTCCCCGCACAGGTCTGACTTCATAAACTGGAATGTCTTCTCCGACCTGGCGGATTACATAGTGGATGTTCTCTTCCCAATGGTTACGAAGCGTTTGCAGTGCCTCCTCTCTGTGTCAGGTTTCGAACAAGGACACGATCACCGGGGTACAGCATGGAGCTTCTCACTTTTCCATCAGAATGTCTTTTACTTATTTACTTATTTGCATTCTCCTGCACTATTTCGTACGCGTCCTGCATCTCCCTTTTCCATTTCTCCATGTATGTTCGATGGTCTGTTCTTCCTGTTTCAGATGTGAGACCAAACAGCATCTCTTCAACATTTACAGGCATCCTTGATAGACTGTCAGCATCCACATTCTCTTTCCCTGGACGGTATCGAATGGTAAAGTGAAAGTCGGCAAGCTCTGCTACCCATCTATATTTTCAATATTAAGCTTGGCACTCGACAGGACATAGGTAAGTGGATTATTATCACTGCATACAGTAAATGTAGGCGCATAGTACAAATGGCCTCTGAATTTTTCTGTTACTGCCCACTTTAATGCGAGAAATTCCAATTTTCCTGAGTGGAGGTGGTCATTTTGTTCAGAGGCTGTCAGTGTCCGGGAACCGTAGGCGATCACACGGAGTTTACCATCCTGTTGTTGGTATAGGACTGCCCCGAGTCCTTTGTTTGACGCATCTGTATGGAGGACAAATGGCAGTGAGAAGTCAGGGAACCCGAGGACAGGGGGCTCAACCAGACAGTCTATTAGCCGTTCCAGGATGCATTGATGTTCTTCAGTCCACACAATTGGTTTGTGTGACGGCACTCCTTTATTTCTTGTTTTTCCCCTGTTTCCTGTTACATTGTTGTCTTCTGCTGTCCCTTTCAACAAGTCATAAAGTGGCCCAGCAATTCGGGAAAAGTTCTGAATGTATTGTCTGTAGTAGCTTAGCAAGCCCACGATAGCTCGAAGTTCTCCCACATTTTTCGCTCTCTTATCTTTCAATGCTCTCACAGCGATGGTGTCAGCTGGATCGATTTTGCTACCGTCGGCAGAAACAACTCTTCCCAGATATCGAACCTCAGGCTTGAAAAGTTCACACTTGCTGGGCTTCAATTTGATTCCATTTGGCACAGACAGGTACGTTCGTGCTACAGGATCTGTGTCTGTAGATATTGATATTCTCAACTTCAGCTTCTCAATACATCCAATATCATCATCTGACTTTGATTGAAAAAGATGAACATTCCTCACGAAGCATGTCTTGCACCATTACTTTCTCGGTTTCACTTAGATGACTCCGATTAATTGGTGGATTCCATGGAATGTCAGCATCATGTTCACTCTTTGCATTCACTTGATTGACTGACACTGGAGGATGCTGATTTGGTCTCTCTAACACTGTAGCTGGATACACAGCCTGGACTTGCTGCACTCTACCCACAACAGTTCTCCTGCCAACTCAATATTGTGATCGGTGGGGTTTTGCACACCGAGAACAGTGTAAGGTGAAGCACCACTTTTAAGCTTTACCAATGTATCATAAAACTCAAGGCCTTCAGCCCACTGAGGATTTATGTCAGGCTCAAAGATGAGTGTAGTGTCTTTGTTCAGTGGCTGTGTCTGTACTTTGTACTCTGTACTGTACAGTCAATTTGAACAGAGGAGTGAAGTTTCTGTCTTAAATCCAGAGCGCGGATCAAGAAGTTTTGTGGAGTCTCCTCTTTACTTTGGACCTCTGAGGTAAGTTGTTTGTACAGTTCTGTTGCTCCTTTTTCTTGGTAATGGGACCCGAGTATCCTCCTCAAGGTAGGTAAAGTCAGATTGGTTTTTCCCTCTAAATAGCTGCGTAGTTGTAGGCCTGGTGCTATTGCCCTTATCACTGCATCCACTTGCTCAATTTGGTGTGCTAGACTAGAGAATGTTAGTTTGTCTTTTTGACCTGGCTCACCAATCTGGCCTGATATTTAGAATTCTCTGCTCCACTGTAATGAGACCCGTGGTTGGGGGTCTGTTGGGGGTCTGTTGGGGGGTCACATTGTCTTGTTTAATTGTATTATCTTCCCCACTCACTAACCTTTGGGCCCCACTGGTCTGGTTTGGTTTTGCCTGTCGTGAAAACGCTAAGGCTGACTGTAGTGTCTCTCTCTCTTTAAGCCAACGCTCTCTTTCTGACAGCTGTGTGACATGTTCCTGCAACACGTCTGGCTGTTTGTCACCTGAACTCTGTTCTTTTTCTCTGTTCTCTTCTTTTAATAAAGCAGCTTGTTGTAACTCAACTATTTTATCTTTTAGAACAATTAGTTCTGCCATACACTGATCCTCAAGTTCAGTTAGCTCTTCTCTCTGCATTGTAACATGTGAGATGAGAGACAAACGGCTTTTACCTGATACAGACTCAAAAGTTGACCTGGCAATAGTTAGAAAATCATACACATAAATCATCCCTTGTCAATGTTTTTTAATTTGAACTACTTATTTTATCCCGAGGGAAATTAGTTCTCTGCATTTGACCCATCCTAGTGTTAGGAGCAGTGGGCAGCCATTAGGACAGCGCCCAGGGGAGCAGCATAGGGAGTGCCTTGCTCAAGGGCACTTAGGCAGTAACCTGGTGTTTCCGGGTCTTGAACCGGCGACCTTGCGGCACCCAAGCCAAGTCCTTATCCACTGAGCTACTGCCCCCACAATGTGTACAGTTTACCACCAACTTCTAGCTTCAAGTCTTCTAGCGCTGAGGAGTCCATTTCAATCTCTTTTCCTGTGGACATTGTCAGCGTAATGTAGAACCTTCACATTGCAGATGAGACAGCGTCACTCTCCTGGCTCCCGTGGTTGACCTCAGATTGCATACAAGTGCCTCTCCGTAGCTATTGAACCACCGCACGTCGTCCTCCACCCTGGTTGTAGTGAGAATGGGTTGAATGATGATGGGGGTCTGATGATCGTCTATCTGGGACACATTCCCTCGTCACATTCATCCCAGCGGTGCCTCCAAATGTTACGCCCCTGTCTTTCAGATGGGGAGAAATGATCACAAGAGTAAAAATGGTGTTTCGTCACCATGACATTTACTGGCGTTTTTTCAAGGGTTTTGCATCAAATAACAATCAAAAATACAAAAAGAACAATTCACAGAAATTGTACAAAAACACAAACATGAGATTGCTTTGAAGTATAAAATACACATTTTTACATATTGCATACATACACAATAAGATACACATGTTTATCTTTAACAGCTTAACAGTCATACTGTAACATGGAGGCACGAGTGCTCAGCTCCGCTGTGTACCTGTCTCCAATGCAGAACGGGGACCTAGCTTACACACACATTCCTGTCCAACTGCACTTGTCAGTCAAAACACGGTTAAACTCCTCTAAAATGTACTAACATTTTCCCAACTCTCGCGGGCACTCTGGAAATATTAAGGAACAATTACAATCATTTGAGTTATGTTTCTTCACCGGCAACATACCTTTCAGATGGGGAGAAATGATCACAAGAGTAAAAATGGTGTTTCGTCACGATGACATTTACTCAAGTGAGGGAATTAGTGGTGTGTCGTTCGTGAACAAACGGATCGTAACGAACGGGTCTTTTCAGTGAACGAGAACGACTCATTCATTCCCATATTCCATCTCGTTCCTGCCTCGCGGCAGGATCGCTCGGAGTAAAGTACAGCGAAAGTGCATCTAACCAGAGTGCAAATGTTACAGTAAGACCATGGTAATATACAATGTACAGTGGTTAAATACGATGTAAAGACAGTCTAATAGGTATAAAACGGTATAAAATAACTTATAGAGTATGTATAAGAATAAGAATTATAGGTGTATATATATATATACAGTATATATACACACACACAGGTAAAATATGTTAAAATAAGTATTCAACAGGTAGTGATCATGGGTATGCAATTATATCAACAGGATAAATATATATACATGTACATACAGCAGGTAGTGAGCAAGGATATTATGCATTTGACGAAGTACAGTCAAAATAAAAATGTACATGGCTATCATACAGGTATGCAGGGTGCAAACTGGAGGGGGACCCTAGTGGTGACATGAGCTCCCCTGGGAACATGGTTTGTGAAATTTGGGGGGAGCTCTCTAAAATACTGATATGATGACCAAATAAATTCCATTTTGGGCATGTTTTTTTTTTCAAAGGTGTAAAATAAGTGAAATAAAATTATATTTAGAGTTTATGATTCATGAAAAAAGTGTCGCCTGCTTGCACGCTGCCCGCAGCTCCACCCACTAGCCACTCACTCACAAGCTCGTTTAGTTAGCGCTGCATGTTTACCAGGCATTGTTGCTGCTGCTGACTGTCGAAAGAAAAAACAACTTATTTTCTCTTTATAATAGGCCTATGTCTGTGCTGTTGCTATTAATGCACGGATTAGCATTTACCCCCCCCCCCCGCAAAAAAAAACCGTGGTATAGTTCGCACACTGCAGGTATGTAAACAATAAATAATCAAATGTAAACTATAGGTAGAGGTAGAGTTGTGATTACAGTGCAAGGCCATTCATCACACTTGCATAAATAGTCACGATGTTAAATCGTGATGAAGTTGGAGATGTTAAGTTAGCTAGACTAAGTAACTAACGTTAGCTAGCAAACACGGTGACCTAGACCAATTGACTTTTTAGTCCTGACAAACAAGGCTTTTCAAATATCCGTATGTTTCATTGTACTATATACTGCAGTGCACAGCATCAATTTATTATTGTTTAAATATGTTTAACTTAATTGCATTTGGCGCTCAAACAAGTGAAAAATGCACGTGTGGGTGGAGCTTGATTACATCTTGGCGGAGCATTATTACATCTTGGCGGAGTTGGGTAACTCTGATGTGATCAACTCTGTGAAATAACTCCAACTCTGAACACCATTTGAATCCGAAGATTTTTATCATTTTACACTTTGGGAGTAGAAATCAACTCCGAAATGTTTAACTCTGACATTTCAACTCTCTAATTTTTGCTGTGTGAAGTAGAATGCATGGTACTTTTCCTAGAGAACAACAGTTGGAACGACAGCCCTGGAGAACTGGTGCTACATGACCAGAGAACAACAGTTGGATTTGTTAAGCTATTTGATGTAATCTTGGATTTCGACAAACCCCCTTTTTCATTTCAGTTACCACAGACCGTTGTTATGGTGAGTTCTGCACACAGAACATTGGTTGAACAATAATCTAGCGGTCCCCGGACACTATAGATGTTTTTAAGATAATTCTAATTTGTATACAAAACCTTCACTGATATTCATAAATGGGTGTACACTGTAAAGTCGATATGTATGAAATACATGCAGAAATGTATGAAAATTAATTATACAACATCATATCTATAGCATTCTGTCGAAATACACACATGCATGAAATATATGGATGACCCTTGTGCCATGCCCGACTGCTGTTAGCTGATGGTTCCCACACCATCGCGACATTCATTGACTCTGGTGCCGATGTCAACATCATCGATGAGAACCTCGCACTGCAGTTGGGCATCGGTCACGTTCCCCTACCCTGTCCGGTCCCGGCAAATGCCCTGGATGGCCATCTTCTGGGGACCGTCTCCCATCAGACCATGCCGGTCCGCATACTCTTATGGGAAGCACCATGAAACTATCCAGTTCTACATCCTGCGGTCCCCTCAGCTCCCCCTGATCCTGGGCTACCTCTGGCTCCGCCGCCATAACCCTCACATCGACTGGGCCTCAGGAGCCATTGTGGGGTGGAGTCCCTCCTCCCATCAGGTCTGCCTTAAGCAAGCCGCCGCGCCCCAGCGCTATTTTTGTTCCTCACCTGCTCCGGACCTGGCCGGGGTACTGGTTGAATACCACAATTTTCGGGAGGTATTCAGCAAGGCCAAGGCAACGTCTTTACCCCATCACCGCCCTTACGATTGTGCCATTGACCTCCACCCTGGTACGTCGCCCCCAAAGGGCCACCTGTATTCCCTGTCCGCACCTGAGAGAGAGGCCATGGAGGCTGGAATTATCCGTCCCTCGTCTTCAACGGCTGGAGCGGGGTTCTTCTTTGTGGAGAAGTCATTAAGGCCCTGCATAGACTACAGGGGCCTTAATGACATCACAATTGAGAACCGTTACCCGCTCCCACTGATAACATTCGCCTTCGAGTTGCTACAGGGAGCCGTGATCTACACAAAGCTGGATCTGTGGAACGCCTACCACTTGGTCCGGATCCGGGAGGGGGATGAGTGGAAGACGGCCTTCAACACGTCCACCGGCCATTACGAATATCTGGTGATGCCGTTTGGTCTTACCAATGTCCCGGCAGTGTTCCAGGCGTTGGTTAACGACGTGTTGAGGGACATGCTCGACAACCATGTGTTTTTTTACCTGGACGACATCCTTATTTTTTTTCAAAGAACAGGAAGGAGCATGTACACCATGTCCAGGCAGTCCTCCACCGCCTCCTCGAGAACTCCCTTTTTGTGAAGACGGAGAAGTGAGTTCCATTCCTCCTCCGTCTCGTTCCTGGGGTATATTGTGGGACAAGGGACCTTGCAGATGGACCCAACCAAGGTATCCGCGGTTACATCCTGGCCTGCTCCTGAGTCCCGCAAGCAGCTGCAACGCTTCCTCGGGTTTGCTAACTTCTATCGGAGGATGATCCGTGGCTACAGCACAGTAGCTGCTCCGCTCTCGGCCCTCACCTCCACCAAGGTCTCGTTCCAGTGGTCTTCCTCGGCGGAGGAGGCCTTCCAAGGACTCGAGGCTCGGTTTACCTCCGATCCCATCCTCCTAGTCCCGGATCCTGAGAGACAGTTTGTGGTGGAGGTGGACGCCTCCGATGTGGGGGTAGGGGCCATCCTGTCTCAGCGGTCTGCCGACGACCAGGAGCTCCACCGCGTTTTTACATGGTCTCTACCGTCCCGTTTCGCCTACCGTCCCGGGTCCCGTAACGTCAAGGCCGATGCTCTGTCACGTCAGTTTGTGGAGAGGGGGGAGCTCGCCGAGGGTCCTGACACCATCATACCGGCTCCGCGGTTGATGGCCCCTCTTGTCTGGGAGATAGAGGAGAGGATCAAGGCCGCCCTGGTGGGTCAGCCCGGTCCGAGCACCTGCCCCCCTAATCGTCAGTTTGTTCCCTAGCCGTTGAGGTCTGATGTCCTCATTTGGGCCAACAGCTCCCGGCTCTCCTGCCACTCTTGGATTCAACGCACCAAGGGGGTCCTGCAGCAGAGGTTCTGGTGGACCACCATGGAGGAGGACACTCGGGAGTTTGTCAACGCCTGTCCGGTTTGCAACCAGCATAAGCCCTCTCATCGGGCTCCTGCGGGTCTCCTGCAGCCTTTGCCTGTGCCCCATCGTCCCTGGTCCGACATATCCCTGGACTTCGTTACTGGTCTGCCACTGTCCAACGGACACACCGCCATCCTGATGGTGGTGGATCGGTTCAGTAAGATGGCCCACTTCATTCCCCTGCCCAAACTCCCCTCGGCCAAGGAGACAGCTGAACTAGTCTTGAGTCATGTCTTCCGGCTACATGGTTCTGCTCGCTGATCGGGACCACCGTCAGCCTGTCGTCTGGGTTCCACCGCCAATCAAATGGGCAGACGGAGCGGAAGAACCAGGAGAACCGTCGCCATGCACCCCTCCTCCTGGTCGAAACAACTCCTGTGGGTAGAGTATGCCCACAACACGCTGGTCAGCTCGGCCACTGGACTATCCCCTTTCCAGTGTGCTTACGGATTCCAGCCTCCGCTATTCCCGAAAGAGGTCTCCTGCCCGTCTGTCCAGGCCTTCATCCGTCGCTGCCGTCGGACCAGAGCTTCGCTCCTCCGCTCGGCCAACCGGTACGCCTCAACTGCCAACCGCCGTCGTTCCGAGGGCTCTACCTACCAGGTGGGCCAGAAGGTATGGATGTCCACTCGGGTCATACCATTGCGGGTGGAGTCCAAAAGTTGGCGCCTAGATTTATTGGCCCTTTCGAGGTCCTGAAGGTCGTCAACCCGGTGGCAGTTAGGCTTAAGCTGCCCCGGTCTATGCGGATTCACCCGACCTTCCATGTGTCTAGGCTCCGCTGGTCCCGGCTGCTCCACCTTCACCGCCACCCAAAGTCATCGATGGCGACCCGGTTTACTCTGTCCGCCGCCTACTGCGGCCACCAGTCCCTGGTCGATTGGAGGGGGTACGGCATGGAGGAGAGGTCGTGGGTTCTGGCCCGGCATATTTTAGACAAGGAACTCATTAGGCGTTTCCATCAACGCCCCCCCGACCAGCCAGCCAGGTCAACCGCTTCGGCAGCCGGCACCACCAGAGATTCCGTTTCTCGGGGTGTCGGACACCTCCGAGGAGGACGGGGAGGGGCCTTTCTCGGATGAAAGCGAGGAAGCAGAGGAGGAGGAGGTGGACATGGACGTCTCTGACGAGTACTGGTTCCCGATCACCTCGGTAACATGCCTGAATGACTATAGACCTGTAGCCCTCACCTCGATTATCAGCAAATGCTTCGAGAGGTTGGTCAAGGACTTTATTTGCTTCGTGTTACCTGCCACACTGGACCCATGGAAATTTGCATATCATCAAAATAGATCCACGGACGACGCAATTGCCATGGCCCTCCACACTGCCCTTTCCCACCTGGAGGGAAAGAACTGTTATGTGCGAATGCTGTTTGTGGACTACAGCTCAGCGTTCAACACAATAGTTCATGCCAAGCTCGACACTAACCTTCGAGGTCTAGGCGTGCCCCCATCCACGTGCAGCTGGATACTGGACCTCCTATCGGACCGCTGCCAGGTGGTGAGGATGGGCAGCACCACATCAGAGCCACTGATCAACACGGGATCCCCCCAGGGATGCGTGCTGAGCCCTCTCCTCTACTCCCTCTACACCCACGACTGCATGGCTATGCACAGCTCCAACGTCATCGTCAAGTTTGCTGACGACACGACAGTGATGGGCCTGATCGCCGGCGACGACGAGACCGCCTACAGGGAGGAGGTCGGATCGCTAGAGCAGTGGTGCCAGGAGGACAGCCTCGCCCTCAACGTCAAGAAGACCAAGGAGCTTGTCGTGGAGTTCAGGAAGCAGAGGGGAGAGCACAGCCCTATCTCCATCGACGGTGTTGCAGTAGAGCGGGTCAGCAGCTTCAAGTTCCTCGGCGTGCACATCCGTGCACTCCGAGGACCTCACATGGTCCACGCACACCACACACGTGGTGAAAATGGCCCAACAACGCCTGTATTTCCTCAGGCGTCTGAATAAATTCAGCATGGGCCCCCGCATCCTGAGAACATTCTATAACGGCACCATCGAGAGTGCGCAGAGCGCTTCAAAGGGTGGTGCGGACGGCCCAGTATATCGTTGGAGGTGAGCTCCCCTCCCTCCTGGATATATACCATCAGCGGTGCAAGGCCAAGGCCAAACAAATTATAAAACTATTATAAAACATTGCCCACCCCAGCCACGAACTGTACTCACTGTTACGTCAGGCAGGCGATACCGCAGTATCAAGTGCCGTACAAATAGGCTTAGAGATAGTTTCCACAGTCAGGCCATCAGGCTGCTGAACAAGGGCGTATAGCATATAACAATGTATCTTTTTTTACATTGATTTATATATACATATTGCTCTTTTCTGTGCCGATATTTTGCATTTTATAAATTGCATTTTTATTTTTATTTTTTTTACTTTATTCTATTTTTATCTTATTATAACTGAAAATGCGTTTTCAAAAACAGGAGAAGAAATATTCTGAACATTGTTGTGTTCCGCTTTGTTCGGCATCATCGAATTGTAATGGTATTTTGAGTTTCCATGGCTTTCCAACCCATCCCGACCTGAGAAGAACCCGACACCGACATCCGATTCTATACCAGGTTACGTTACACCGAAGTTGTGCTATTCAGCTAACTGTTTGACATCGACCAAAGTACACATCAGTTAAACTATAAAAAATCCAATCGTCTTAATACAAAAGAGTTAATGTGCCTACAGCGTTGCAGTAGGCACATTAGGCTGCATGCCTTGCTAACAAGGCATGGGTTAAGTAAAGCATTGGTTCAACACCAGGTTTTTGTTATTTCATTTTGTGAATTTTGTTTATTCCAGTGGCAGATCATTTTGTTAAACATTCTGTAAATCTTCTGTACACAAACATTATCTATGCAAGCAAATATGTACTATTGTACATATCATAATGAACTATTGTAACATATTGGCTAAAAAAACATGACTGAAAAATCAACTAATAAAATATTCCATAACATTTTGTCATTCCAATCTTTCATTGAAGAACCTGGGTTTTGCTCATGTTCATTTCTCAAAGACGGTTATCTTAGCATGTATATGTAGAAACATTAATGAGCTTTTTCTCTAATTGATCTTTGCACTTGTGGATCCATGTGTAATCGTTGCACAACTGTTTGGAACAGCAATGCCACTGTGATTGCACAAAACAGTGCCTGCCACTGTTGGCTGTCCGTCAACACCACTGGCGATGAATCACGACGTGTAGAAATATACCCTCTGCTTCATGGAAAAGAGCAAGTAGGTTATGAGTAGAACAGTTATTGTTATTGTTACTGAACCATGCTCCTAGATGATGCCTACCCTCCTAAATGCTTAGCTTTACATTCTCTCCCTACTCAAACAAACTTGAATAACCTTCCTTGATAACTATTATGCCTTAGATCAGTGGTTCCCAACCTGGGGGGCGCGCCCCCCTTGGGGGGGGCACCAAAGATCGCAGGGGGGGCGCCAGGCCTCAGATGATTTGAGGCCTAATATCATATTTAGACTTTAAAAAATTATTATTATTATTATTTTTTTTTTACATATAATTGTAAAAAATACATGATTGTCGCTAAAAGCCTTGTCTCTACATTACAATAAAATATGGAAATTAATTGATTAATTAATTTTATAAAAATTCTACAAATGAATCTGATACTCCTCCGTTTCGCGCCAACATTGACATTACTGTGTCAGCTTCCGTGGTAGTAACAGTTTGCTGTGCTTGCTAGCTAGCGACCAACTTCATAAGGTGAATATTTTGTCTAAAAATGTCTGAAAAACGTAAAGGAGATGACAGCTCATCTGCAATCAAAAAGAAAATGAGGACCTACCAAGAGAGCTATCTTAACTTAGGTTTCATGGAGGGAACTGACAAAACCCGCCCAGAGTGTGTGATATGCAGAGAGAAGCTCGCCAACGACAGCATGAAACCCTGCAAAATGAAGAGACACCAACAGACCATGCACCCAGAAACGGTCGGGCGTGATCGGGACTTTTTCATAAAGAAACAGCTTGCAAAGGCAAACAAGCCAATGGATATCAGAACAGCGTTTGTTAGGGCTGGCAGCGATGTACAGAAGGCCACCGAGGCCTCTTTTGAATGTGCACTTTTAATAGCAAAGGCAAAGAAACCGCACAACATTGGCGAGCAGCTCATTAAGCCAGCTTGCATTAAAATGGTTGAGAAACTGTGCGGCCCGCAGGTGGCGGAGAAGCTAAAAACTGTACCACTGTCAAACAATATGGTGAAAGACAGAATTGACAAGATGGCAAGTAACTGCGAGCTGCAGCTGCTCGAAAAGCTTGGAAAGGGGCCATTTGCCATACAACTTGATGAAACTACAACTGTAGCAGACGAGGCTGTGCTCATCGTTTATGTGCAATATATCGATGGGGAAGATTTGAAGCAGGACATTCTTATGTCAGTCAACCTTACCACTACCACCCGGGGTGAGGACATTTTTACTGCAGTGGATTCTTACCTCTCATCCCACAATCTTTCCTATTAGAATTTAGTTGCATGTTGTACAGACGGAGCTGCCTCAATGATGGGGAAAAACAAGGGATTTAACAGTCGCTTGAAAGAAAAAGCCCCACACTGCACAATATTTCACTGTGTGATACATCGCCAGGCGCTGGCCAGCAAGAACCTGTCAGAAGACCTCAGCGAAACACTCTCAACTGTTGTTAAAATAGTCAATTTCATCAAAGGTCGCCCCACCAACAAGCGTCTATTCGCAGACTTGTGCGAGGATGAAGCGCACCAAACCCTCCTCCTGCACACCGAGGTGCGCTGGCTCTCACGCGGCCGAGTGCTGGCACGCTTTGTAGAACTGAAAGAAAAAATAGAAGAGTTTCTACAAACTCGTAACCGCGCACTGTCAGAGCAAGTGACTGAGTCATTCTGGATTAAAACAGCATACCTGGCCGACATCTTTAGTCTCTACAATGAAACGAACAAGCGTCTGCAAGGCGTGGAGTCCAACATAATCCAATGTAAAGAGGCGCTTGATGCATTTGTGCGCAAACTGTACAGGGTACAGGGTCGGGAAAATGGAGAGGGGGGAGCTGCAACAGTTTCCACTACTGCTGAAACAATCCCGAAACAATCCTGAAACTGTGCCTGTGTCTGTACGTCGCGAGTTCATCCGCCATATGAACGCACTGCAAAAGGAAATGAAATCACGGTTCGCTGACATAGACGAGTACGTCTTCAAGGAATTGTGGGTTTTAGATCCCTTTATTGCCAAAGTTGAGGATGTGGAATACCTGGATTGCGAAGATGAGCTCACCGACATCCAAGCTGACTCTCTGTCAAAGAAATACTTCCAGGAAAAAGGATTTAAAAAGTTTTGGATTGTCAAAGGACCAAGCCTCGCTCCAAAGCTCACACTGCATGCCACCACCAGGATTATACTCCCATTCAGTACGACATATCTCTCAGAAACAGCCTTCAGCGCACTTGTTGCCATCAATACAAAAGCACGCAACACACTGGACGTTCACAACGACTTTAGACTGGCTGTCACTCACATTACACCGGACATTCCATCCCTGGCTGCGGGCATGCAAGCCCAAGGTTCACATTAATGAACCACTTGAACCTCGTCTTCTCTCTGCTACCTGTTCCATGGCAGACAAGCATTTGATTTAACTGCTTAATATGCCAGTTTTTTATTTTTGTTTTATACAGGCCTATGCCACCATATTACCATTTTTTTATTAGGCATAGTCTAAGTGTCCTGTTCTTCGAAATTTGAAATAAATATGATGCATACAATTGCAAGTTAGTAGCTAATAAAGGCATAAAAAGACAGAAATGTATCATTTTTTCTTTAATAGAAATGTTTCTTCTGCGCGTAAGGTGTCGGTTTCAGTTGGATTATTTGTCACAGTTGCTCCGATCAGATCGGTATCCTCCATTTTGTAGATTATTTACGACTTTTGAACATAAACACATCGGCAAAATCCGGCTTACTTTGAGCATGTGTTTTAAACAGTTTAATCTCTTTGCGAATTGTTTCCACTTGCGCCGTCCTTTAATTTATTCATACAGCGGGCATCCAAATTAAATAATCCCGAGTCCAATACCCATCAAAGTCACTCCAATAGTGCTCCTTAATTACGCTTTCATCCTCCTTTAACGAAATACTTTACATTCATCCAGTTTGTGACAGTAGTTGTAGCATTTTTGAGACTTTGAAACTCAAATTAACGCTGTTGCCTTGCCTTGGCATCAGCGGCAATTAAAGTTTCAAAGTTTGGGGGGGGGGGGGGGGTGCACAAAATTGGGGGGGGGGGGGGGGGGGTGCGCAAATTCCAACAGGAGTCATTTGGGGGGGCTCTGGGTGAAAAAGGTTGGGAACCCCTGCCTTAGATGGTGTATATTAGCAGTGTTAACTTATGTAAATATTTTTCTGATCACCCAAACACGTTTCCACCTTATCCTTATTATCTGACCAATGTGCAGGGAGACAGGCAAAACATTCAAGTTGGTGAGTCTTTAGGAATAAACTTAGCTATACTGTATGTTGCAAATATGCCATGTTGCAATAATGCGGCTCACTGTGGACTGGTGTATGTTGAATCGATGTGCCGGGTCCCTCTCCTTCAAACCAACCGACAGGAAGACTACTTTTTTTTTTTTTTTTACTACTTTAAGTTAAAAACTAGTAAGGCTGTGCCCTTGTTTGGCTAAATGTTTCATAATGTTTATGTGTACCACACCATGGGGAAAAACTGAGTTGCAGTAGTGCACTGGTGTATTTACAAAGCACACTCAGACCATAACCTACCGTTGATGGACGTGCTCTGGAGGCCCTTGGCTCAGGAGACCCGAACCATTTAGTAAATTGAAGGCTCAATCAAACCCCAAAACGCCATCAGGTGGTCATAGCTTGGAAATCTATTTACAAAAAGACATATACATCATGTCATTCATTGATTAACAAAGTAAATACAATCATACACGGGCACATAATGTTTGCTGTAACAACTTAGCCAATGTCTCATCTCGTATGCATGACACAGGCTGCAGCGGTCACGCAGTAGGCACATTAATTGTTATGATAGGATTCTTCATAGTTTAACTGATGTTTACTTTGGTCAATGTCAAACAGTTAGCTGAATAGCACAACTTCGGTCTAACGTTACCTGGTATAGAATCGGATGTCCGTGTCGGGTTCTTCTCAGGTCAGGATGGGTTGGAAGGCCCGAACATTGTTGTGTTCCGCTTTGTTCGGCATCATCGAAATGTAATGGTATTTTCAGTATTTCTTCTCCTGTTTTTGAAAACGCATTTTCTTATGGGAATTCATGGCGATTCATTACCTCAGGAGCTGTAGCTAGCTAGTTGGAAGTAAACAAATACACAGGCTGAGCCGCTAAGAATACCCAGAGAAAAAACAATATGTATCCTCAAATACTCTGAATCCACTGAATATCTTATAATAGGAATACTAATAATAATAATAATAATGTTAAAATAGAATATAAATATAAAATAATTCAAATATAATAATAACAATAATAATACTAATACTACTACTAATGACAATTATTATTATTCAATTCATAAGTTTTATTATTATTAATATTAATATTATTATTATTATAATTATTATTATTAGTATACAATGTATATAGTTCCTTTTGTAATGATATGACTTTGAATGTGTTGAAATAGCTTGGTGGACTCTGGAGAGATGCTTCTAGCAAGAGCTTCTCCATCTGTATATGGTTGGGATGCTTGGTGCACCCCTCAGATCCCTTAGGGTGGACTCACTGGACCCTAGGATGGGAACCACTGGGCTAGACAGCCCAAGACCAAGCAGTCATAGTCTTGTCATTAATGGAACACAATACACACAAACAAGCATTTGTATTGGACCATGAAGAAAAACAAGCAAATAATTTCCCGGATTTATTCAACATGATACACCAACTCACAAACACATGTATCAATTATATTCTACAAACAAGTTTATATAAATGAGTGAACAGAAAAATCCACAGAATGAATTAAACCCATTATCAATTAACATTTTTGTGGACTTTGCCAAGAACTTATGCCCTGTGCTTCTTTTTACAGACAGGCAAATCAACGCTGAGCCATCACCATGAAGCCCAGCATAACCAAGATGGTTTGCCAGAAATAACAAGAGCTCGACATTCGAAGATTTGTAGCCAGGCTGGTGGTGGTGGTGGTGCGTTGGTGACGGGCGGTTCCGCAGTAGTGCTCGCCGCATTTCTGATGGTTTCGAAACAAAAACCCACATTACCGGCCCCGTCCACGGCCACCAGCTTGAAGTCCAGAGAGCAGCAGGAGGCGTTGTACACCACGAGGGTTACGTTCTCCCCGTCGGGTCCCAGCATGGTGCTGGTGTTGAGCGTGCCGTTTCCATTCTGGAGAGCGATGCGGTCGATGCCCGTACTGTTGTCATCCGTGAGGTTAGCCCTGACCTCCCAGGTGGATTGGGAGCAGTTGGGGGTGCAGTTATCCACCACACTCGTCACCCGGCACACGGGCTTGCTGTTGTCCGTCGCCTGTGGAGCGCAGGGAGGAACGACGTGGTGTTAAGTCTCGCCAACAATTTACTTATTTAGAATGACCAGACAAAGACAGTTAATAGCTAAATGGACTGCATTTATATAGCGCTTTTCTAAACATTGCGGCCACTCAAAGGGCTTTACAAGTCAAGCACTCACACTCACCCGTTCATACACACATTCATACACCGAGGGCGGAGTCAGACATGCAAGGAGATCGCCAGCATGTCAGGGGAGCAGTTAGGGTTTGGGTGTCTTGCTTAGGGACACCTCGACACTAGGCTAGGAGGAGCCAGGGAATCTAACCAGCAACCTTCCGGTTGTCAACGGCCAAATAAATGTTTGGGTGGGCATATGCTCAGGGACTTGGCTTGGGACTCAGAAGGTCGCCGGTTCAGGTCCCCAAAATACATGGCCACTGCCGAGGTGCCCTTGAGCAAGCTACCAGACCTCTACACTGCTCTCCCGGGTGGTGTATATGAAATAGCTGCCCACTGTTCCTAATACTAGGACGGGTTTAATGCAGAGAAACAAATTGCACTGTGTGTGTACATGTATGTGACCAATAAAGATCATTCAATCCTCCAGATTTATATTTATATATCAAATACATATATATCAATTACCTTGGAAACAATAGAAAATCGCAGAACGACATAGTTGGTGTCTGTGCCCCCAGGTGACTGAGCCTGAATAGTCAGGGTGACTGCAGTTCCTGTTGGGGTGTCGAGGCGGGATGTCAGGGTAACTGTGCCATTGGCACTGCCGCCAGAGGCCAGTTCCAGCTGGCTGGGGAACGTGGAATTCAAACCCTGGTCGTTGGTCGCCTGGATGGTGAAGATTCCTCCTGTTCCATTGGTTGTCACGGTGAAGGGGACTGAGAAGGAACTTCCTGGTTCCAGGAGGCCACCGTCGAATGTTGTCTGAATGTAAAGCCACATGCGCATGAAGTCATCGGTCATGTCACGTCATCGGTCATGTCATGTCATCGACCACTTTATACCTAGTAGACTGTCTTTTAGCAACTGTAAACTGTAAATTATATTTTACCATCACCAACATTTGCACTCTGGTTAGATGCTAAACTATTTTCGCTGTACTGTGCTGTGCAATGACAATACATTTAAATCGAATCTAATCTAATCTAATGTACCCGAAAAATCTTGTTCTTACTACTGTGCGTACATAGATAATGTGATGCTCTCATGTTTATCTGTCAAACCCATCTCTGGTATTGGGTCAGAAACTGGACAAATGGACAATATGAAAACAGGTATGTTAGGTTGAACGCTCACCGTTACAGTGAGAGCGGACGCTCTGAGGCTGCCGGACGACTGCCTTTGGAAGTTATTCGTCGAAGCCCTAGACGTACCGTCGGCCCTCCCCTTCAAACGCACCACAAAGTCCCCTGAGGGGATGGTGTCAAAACGGGCCAAGAAGTCTCCTCCTCCCAGAGGCTCGACTTTACCGCTCAGTTCTCCTAACGCTCCTGATGCTTCCACCAGCGACACACCAGTGAGTGTGCCGGAATCCAGGCCGGTCAGGGTTAAGAGCAGGGTCGCGTTGCCACCTAAAAAGAATATAACATGCCCAAAATAACATAAGATACAATAACACAATAAGACACTGTATTACATACATCGGTATGTATATGGATTCGTCAAGGTTTACCGGCTGCAGGGCGGTTTTCTAAAACATCAAACCCTTCAGAAGCACCCTGGAAGAACTGCACAAAGTCAAACAGGAAGTCAATTCCACTCTGACCTGAAAAATAAACCAGAGACATGTACTCAAGTCCCTCAAAGTGGTTCATTATATACAGGTTTGGATTGATTCAACATTCAATGTTTTATGGAAATTAACTAATTGGTTAAATTGGAAACTAACTGACACAAATGTCCAAAATCAAAGGCTTAATTTTCTTACCTATGATCTTTATAGAGTAGGGGACCATTGACAGTATCATTATTTCCCAAACTCCAGTAGCTGTTGGATTTATCTGCAAAGTTCTGAAATTACCCACAACCTTCATGGCGGCTAAAGAGTCATTTGGGCTGTTAATATTTTGCGAAACACCTGTTGAAACAAATGCATACAGATCAGTTAAAGTGACGAGACACAGGTGGTTTTTACCGGTCAATTGTCTAATCAGGTGATGAATAATAACCTAACTTGGAACTTTAACAATTGAGGTATTGTTCTCACTGATACCGTTTCTCTACACTCATTTTGACAAATCCTACAAAAAGTAATTAATAATTTAAGGAAACATAGCTACTGTATGGGGCCATTACCTGAGGGGCTGGTAAGGGTAAAGTTAAGGACACTTCCAGTGATGTAAATGGTAAGGTTTCGCAGGGACTCGTCCACGGAGAAGGAGAAACTCTCATTGTTCTCTGGGCCTCTGGTGGCCTGAAGAATAGTCACCTGGGAGGAAGAGAACACGCAACAGAAGTCTTTGTCTCCTAAAAGCTCAACGAAGCAATTAAAAGCTAATCCAATATGTTTCTCGTGTTACCAGGGAGGCTGCAGAGGACTCCGTTATGATAGTGGTGGCCTCGGACAGCCTTCCCTTTGGCACTTGAATGGCTTGACCTCCTGAAGCATGCGCCAGTGCACTGTAGAGTTGGGGTTCAGATCCAGACATTCGACTGGTCTGGTCATTGCTATTAATTTCCCTCACGGAACGGAACAAGAATATGAATGAGCCGGTAAGCATAAAGTTGACCTTAAAAAGAAAAAAGAGTGAGTTACATGAGAAGGATTAAATGTTTATTGTCCTGAATCTATTGTCAGACCAGTTTTGGAAGCTACCTACCACAGTCTTGGTTCGCTCAATCAGTGCAATCACTGCGCCTTCTAGATGAATGTCTTTTGCAGTTGCATCAGTGAAAAGGAAAATTTCAGAACCAGGTGGTGCACCAGCTAAGGCCAACTGTAATGGAAAAAGCAGATGTTGGGAGGTGTAGTTCAGGTTTTCATTTCACCAACAACCACAAGACAAACAGCAACAGCGAGCTCCTCTGGAGGCTCTCTGAAACCACCTGATCCACTCAGAACTCACCTGAAGGCCCGACAGGCTCATTTCAGGAAAATCTCCGCCACCAAATACCGTGATTGAGTTTAACCAAGTCTTGAAGACATTAGGGTCTGTGGTTCTCATCAGGGGTCCAAACTCTGTTCAACGATCAGATGGAGAGAGAACAAATGGGATATTTTCATACAAAATAACTGCTCCTAGAATAGTGATATTGGGTTAGTGGATCACAAGTTTGCTCTCAGTTTATTAACCTATATCCGCCTACAATCAATCAATCAATCAATCAATCAATCAATCAATCAATTCATCCCGGAATTTTTTCTCTTTCACTTGTGGATGGAGGGGTGTTCCATTGAAGAGGACGAAGAGGAACTAATGTGAGTGTGTGAATGTCAAACACCGGCTTTGATGTGGTGTGGTTTATTTGTGCGTTGGCTGCAGTGGTACAAAATCCTACCTGGATCATTGAATGGAACGAGGATGTAGAGCGACGGTTCATCTCGCGTTCCCACTTTGCTATCCACGAGAGAGGCTGTGACAGCCTTCACGTCGCGGATTTCATCAGACATACTTCCCGTTGTGTCAATGACAAAACACAGAGCTTTGTTCGATCCCTTGGTGATGCCCACCATCCTGATAAGAGTGGAGAACGAGACAGAATGAGACATGACAGAAGGGAACGGAGGACTCACTTTGAGATGCATACTTGACCATGGAATGGAAGACCATTATGTAAACACCACACACTATGCATATAATATCATTTTGTGATCAACACCACAGCCCATGCATTTCACTGTGCTAACCTTATGAATGGCAAGCATATTGACAAAACAAAAACTTATTGGCTGATTGTCAAAAATTGTGATTCTGATTGGAATCAGATCACCATTATCCAGTGTTAAGCTTCAAGATTACCAGATCCTGATTATTAGTGCCACCTACTGGATGTAAAGAACAGCATAAAGAATACCTTATAGACATTTAGAGAAATTTCTTAAGAAATTAAGTGGCTATTTAGTTTGAGACAACTGTTTAACTATGGTCATGTTTGATTAATGAGTGATCAGTGCTACAATTGTGTGTTTATTATTAATTGTGTAAAGACAATGATTATTTTATGTTATGATATCTTAACTTATTTATATTCAGACTCATTTAATAATTAATTGTACAGTACATTTTTTTAGAGTTATCCACCCTAAATCAACCCTGATTTCTGGATCAAAATGATCCCAATCCAATTGAAATACGCATTTGCGAGATAAGATCCAGATTATGTCTTGGAATTTATTGTGTGATTGGATCCGATTCCAAAGTGATCGGAATGGTTTTAAACTACAATTCGGCAAAATCGGATTGAATAAAGTTTGAACTGCCGGGCCCAGATTAAAGCCTATTTATTGAAACTCAATTGACAGGGTGTTTACAGGGGAGCCGGCAGCCCTGCTCCATAACGACAAAAACCTATATATATATATATATATATATATATATATATATATATATATATATATATATGTGTATTATACCTTACCCTAACCCTAACCCTAACCCTGATAGGAGAGAATTCTGCATAAGCGGAATTTATTGCAGATGCATGTTGACAATCCCTGGGATAAGGGCATGGATAGGAAGAAGAGGTAATGGGTGGTTCACTGTCCCCTGAGGGCATGTAGAGGGACTACAGGTCTGACTCGAGTGCAATAAAAATAAACCATGAACAAATGTTTTCATACCGCAGGAAATCCGTGTCCCCGGCGGCTCCTCGGATGTCATCTAGCAATTGTACAGTTGCAGCTTCCGCGAGGCGGGCTGCAACGTTGTGCAAATTCCCATGCTCGGCAGTCAGTATATCTTTATTTATGCCACCTGTTGGCTCTCTGTCACTCGTTTGGTCAAAGCGTCCTCCGTGGCTGCATTTTCCTGTGTACCAAAGTAACACATTTACAAAGCATGACACAAGCTTCTACGTTCCCCATAAAGTTCAACTCGGTACAGGTCAATTAAATCATCTCGACTCAACTGACCTCCAGTCACCTTTAATCCATCCATGCATTCACCTGATTAAGAACATCATTCTATTAAACGAGACGAGACTCTCTTGGCATTGAATTGAAAAGGTCTCATATTACCCGCTCGGTCAGATTCCACCCACCCCCGCATGCTCAAGATGCAAGAGAGGCACCCATGGCTTCACCTACTGACGTTGAACATGGGGGGCGTAGCCTACAGGAAGTGACCTAGAGATCTAGGACACGGTATAAAACCTGGTGTCTCTATTTGGAGGCTCTAGCCCTACAGGAAGTGATGCAAACCCTCACTGGGAGGTCTGTGGGCGGCAGTAGCTCAGTCTGTTGGGACTTGGCTTGGGAACCGGAAGGTAGCCGGTTCAAGTCCCCGGTTCAAGTGCGGAGTGAAAACTGGTACTTGGGAAAAAGGTGCCAGTTTGCCTTCTGGGCACTGCAGAGGTGTCCTTGAGCAAGGCACCAGACTCCTACACTGCTTCCCACAGGCTGTAAATAAAATAGCTTCCCACTGCTGCTAATACTAGGATGGGTTAATTGCAGATTAAATTAAATGCAAATTAAAGGATTTAGATTAGAAGATACTAAAATCAGATAGAGACAGTTTGTCTCTTTTGTATGAATCAGGTCATTAATTACCCTATAAAGATCAATTTGAAGCCTCTAGCCCTACACAAAGTGGTACTTTATGTAGATGACCTAGGGGTCCAGGCCACTTGTCAAGAAGTGAGACAGAGAATACTTTAGGGGGATTACTACAATTGTTCTTACTAGTATTTGTTTATTATTATTGTTTTGATGATCTATATCAGCTGGATGTTAATCACTGGCATAGTGTGTTGTCATTCATGTTGTTGTTGTTATATTTTATTCTAACTTTTCCAGAGAACTCATTCATATTGTGTTTGAGCTGATGTGCATATCACTTGTTTGGTATATGAGAGGGCTTTCTACGAGGCTGAATAAAGAGCAAAATAGTTCATATTACTAGTAATCGTAATAGTTACTGTCTTGTCTTCAAATGCAACATCAGAGGAGAAGTAGAGAGGGTACACAGCAGGAGGTTCAATGTTTGAGGGGGTAGAGGACCTTAAAACATTGGGAACCACTGCTCTCCAGACCTATCGGAAGTGATGCAAATCCTAAAAATAGTAGTGATGAAAGATCATCCTGCGTCTTTAGCGTGACCAAGCGTACATGCTAATTCAGTCGAGTATGGTACAAGAACAGGCAGAACGTAGAGACAGGCGCACCATGCAGTTACACACAACTCAATTTCTATGGCATTTCTAACAGATTACACTCAGATTACAGCTCCTAGAGCACTTTAATTGAATGCAAAAAATTAACAACAAAGGGGAATTTACCAGCTGGTTTGGATGAAGTTGCGATGCCAAAATATCCCGTGGTCAGTATTTGGTCTCGAATAATGTCTTCTAGAATATTGTTTGTACAGTCGTTTCCAACGCAGTTTTGACATGTCGGCCTGGTTAAATCTGGAGAAAATTCAGCCAAAATAAATCCACGATAATACTTGTTAATTCAGTATGTATTTAGGTAACAAATGTGCTTTTTTATTACCTATGTTACCAATCGTTGTTCCAACTGTGATTAGGTTATTGTTGGGTATCACATGTCCCAGTTCGACCCAGTTACTGTGACTGTAGAAGTCCTCAAGATTGAAAAGAAAAAGTTAAGTCGTTATTTTTTGTTGTTGTCATTTAAAAGTTGTACATTGTCCCAACTGATTTCTTTGGCCATCTGGTGGATTCGCATGGTACTGCACCTGGAATGGGTTAACCAAAATTGCTGCAGGAGTTAAGCGCAGGAGTATGGCGCCGCTCGAGATGGCTGCCACGTGGCGAGCTCCCGCACGATGACGCAGTCTTTTGTTATTTTTTCTATTTATCGCAACTATCTTTGTTCAGAAAGTTAACAGCACATTCATTTATGACTTTTGCACACTTCTGGCGATCAGATCGACAGTTGCTCGCCGCCTATCAGAGTTTTTTTCATTCTTTCAACTCGGACTTCCCGCCCGAAGTCACAACTGGATTATCTCCGACCATCTTGGACACGATTACACGCAAGCATCGCAGGAAGAAGCGAGGGAAGCAAGCCGGCGTGCTAGTCAGGCTGAGATTTCGATCCGATCGCCCCCCACTACCCACCGTTCTACTGGCTAATGTACAGTCTCTGGACAATAAGTTAAGCGAGCTACAGGCTCGTATTCAATTCCACCAGGAAACTAAGGATAATTGTATCATCTGCCTTACGGAGACATGGATGTCGGAGGGGGTTACCGACACAGCTATCGAGCCGACGGGATTTTGTGTCTCATGATAAACAGATCTTGGTGCAACCAAAGTAATTTACATAATAATAATAATAATAATAATAATAATTTACATAATTTACATCCCCTCATGTCTTTCCGTTCCCCGGACCTGGAATACCTGATGCTTATGTGCCGTCCATTCTGGCAACCTCGGGAGTTTACAGCGGTAACCGTGACCGCTGTTTACATTCCCCCACAAGCCAACATGGACACAGCGCTGAAGGAACTGTACGGGGCTATCAGCGAACAGGAGTCAGCACACCCTGAGGCTGCTCTCATGGTGGTGGGGGACTTCAACAAGGCAAACCTAAAGAAGGTTCTCCCGAAGTTCTACCAGCACATAACGAGCAACACACGAGGTGAGTGGATCCTCGACCACTGCTACACTACCTTCCGTGATGACTACAAGGCCCTCCTCCGCCCACCTTTCGGCAAATCAGACCACCGCTCTATCCAGCTACTCCCCGCCTATAGGCAGAGACTGAAGCAGCAACCAATCGCTGTGAGGGAGGTCCAATGCTGGTTGGACCAATCGGACTCTATGCTGCAGGATTGTTTTGATCGGAATGGTAATGATAATGGTAATGGTAATGGTAATGGATGCTTTTATATAGCGCTTTTATCCAAAGCGCTTTACAAGTCATGCCTCACATTCACCCATTCATACACCGACGGTGGAATCAGCCATGCAAGGAGACAGCCAGCACGTCAGGAGCAGTTAGGTTAGGGTGTCTTGCTCAAGGACACCTCGACAGTTTTTGCTAGGAGGAGCCGGGGGATCGAACCAGCGACCTTTCGGTTGATGATCGCGCTGACTGGGACATCGCCTCGTCGCCTCGGACAATAACATCAACGAGTACGCGTCCTCGGTCACCGGGTTCATCAAGAAGTGCATAGATGACGTTGTTCCGACCAAGTCGGTCAGACATATCCCAACCAGAAACCGTGGATTTACGGCGATGTTCGTGCTGCCCTCCATGCACGTAACGCCACCTTTGGCTCCGGGAATTTGGAGGAATATACGAAAGCCCGCTACGTTCTCCGTAAGACCATCGTCACTGCCAAGCGGGAGTACAAGGACAAAGTGGAGGAGAAATTCAAGAGCCACGACGCGAGGGGTATGTGGCAGGGGTTACAGATGTTAACGAACTTCAGAGGGAGAACCAGTTGTGTAGAGAACTCCTCTACCTCCCTCCCAGGAGAGATAAATCGTTTTTTTTGCTGGGTTCGACATAAACGGCAGCCCGCCAAAGCCAGCGCCGCCACATCTCGGAGGCGGATGTGCACCGCACCTTCAAATGGTTGAACATCCGTAAGGCGGCAGGCCCCGACGACATCTCGGGCCGCGTCCTCAGAGCATGCGCAGACCAGTTGGCAGGAGTCTTTGCAGACATCGTCAACCTCTCCCTGTCCCAGGCTGTTGTTCCCGCGGTCTTCAAGATGTCCACCATCGTGCCTGTCCCTAAACAACCCAAGCTAACATGCCTGAACGACTATAGACCTGTTGCCCTCACCTCGATTGTCAGCAAATGCTTCGAGAGGTTGGTCAAGGACTTTATTTGCTCCATGTTACCTACCACGCTGGACCCATGGCAATTTGCATATCGTCCAAACAGATCCACGGACGACGCAATTGCCATGGCCCTCCAACCTGGAGGGAAAGAACTGTTATATGCGGATGCTGTTTGTCGACTACAGCTCAGCATTCAACACGATAGTTCCTGCCAAGCTCGAGACCAAGCTTAGAGGTCTAGGCGTGCCCCCATCCACGTGCAGCTGGATACTGGACCTCCTGTCGGACCGCCGCCAGGTGGTGAGGATGGGCAGCACCACCTCAGAGCCACTTACCCTCAACACGGGAGCCCCCCAGGGATGCGCCCAGCCCCCCAGGGATGCACCCTCTCCTCTACTCCCTCTACACCCATGACTGCATGGCTATGCACAACTCCAACGTCATCATCAACTTTTCTGACGACACGACAGTGATGGGCCTGATCGCCGGCGACGACGAGACAGCCTACAGGGAGGAGGTTGGATCACTGGAGCAGTGGTTCCAGGAGAACAGCCTCGCCCTCAACGTCAAGAAGACCAAGGAGCTGATCGTGGACTACAGGAAGCAGAGAGGAGAGCACGCCCCTATCTCCATCGACGGTGTTGCAGTAGAGAGGGTCAGCAGCTTCAAGTTCCTCGGCGTGAACATCTCCGAGGACCTCACATGGTCCATGCACACCACACACGTGGTGAAAAGGGGCCAACAACACCTCAGGCGTCTGAGGAAATTCAGCATGTCCCCCGCATCCTGAGAACATTCTACACCGGCACAATCTAGGGTGTTCTTACAGGGTGTATCACCGCCTGGTACGGGAACTGCACCGCACTCGAGCGCAGAGTGCTTCAAAGGGTGGTGCGGACGGCCCAGTATATCGTTGGAGGTGAGCTCCCCTCCCTCCTGGATATATACAACCAGCGGTGCGTGGCCAAGGCCAAACGCATCATAAAAGACAATGCCCACACCAGCCACCAACTGTTCTCACTGTTACCGCCAGGCAGGTGATACCACATTATCAAGTGTCGCACAAATAGACTTAGAGACAGCTTCCACAGTCAGGCCATCAGGCTACTGAACAAGGGTGTATAGCATCTAACAATGTATATTTTATTACATTGATTTATATATATATGTTGCTCTTTTTTTGTGCTAATATATTGCATTTCATATATGCACTTTTATATTTTTATATATTTTACTTTATACAGTTTGTACTTTTTACTTATTTTTTATTCTATTCTTTTTATTTTTATAACTGCTGTCTGTCGTCGGGTATTGCACATACGATTTTCACCCATTGCTTATACGTATAACTTTGATGTGACAATAAACTTGACTTGACTTGACTTCTCCAGAAGTATGTTGCAATGGCAAAGCTACCAGAATGGCATAGAAGAAAGTCTTGCCACCCCACTTGCCACCCCAGTTACACAGACCAACTGCTATAATTGCTTTTCTTTTTAATTATTGGAATGTTCTAAAATATTTTCCGGATTCAGTGTAAAATCCTCCAATATCAAGTAAAGGGGCGGTTGTAGCTCAGTATTTTGGGACTTGGCTTGGGACCAGGAAGGTCAAGTCCCCGAAAAACCTGGGCACTTCCGAAGTGCCCTTGAGCAAGGCACCAGACCCCTACACTGCTCCCCGGGCACTGTTTAATATACAATAGCTGCCCACTGCTCCTGATACTAGGATGGGATAATAAGCTAACTTGGCTAAAGCTTGAGGACACCGACTCCTCCCGGACACAGAGGTCTGCCTTTGCATTGCCATCTATAAAGACCCTGACACCAGTGTCAGCTTCGCTAAGTGACATCCACTCACAGAGGGTTAGCGTGTGAGGGGGTTGGACAGCGGGCTGTACTGCGACATCGATTTGGGCCAAAAGGAACCATATAGAACATGATGTAGGACATCAAAACTTTTAGCTGTTTCCCGGCTCAAAAATAAGACACACACACACACACACACACACACACACAGTAGTTCTGTATATAGAACCAGCTATAAGGGCCGATATTTATATGAATATATGTATAAATGTATGAAATAGTAAGATGGCTATTTAACAAATGATGGCCACCCTCAAATATCTACTTGCCACTCCATGGATAAATCTCTAGAATTGCCACAGGTCTGTTTATCTTTGCCTGAACAAGGTCAGAAACTGTTTTCTCACTATACCACAATGCAAAATAAAAGGAGAGAGAGAGAGAGAGAGAGAGAGAGAGAGAGAGAGAGAGAGAGAGAGAGAGAGAGAGAGAGAGAGAGAGAGAGAGAGAGAGAGAGAGAGAGAGAGAGAGAGAGAGAGAGAGAGAGAGAGAGATAAAGAGGTGTGGTTGTTATTACTGGAACACTGTTCCGTGCAGCAAGATAGGTAGTTATTTCTGGGCAATGCACAAGACGAAGAAGAACAGGTTGTACAGGCACCTATCACGCTATTTCAACACGACCGCCTTATGGGTCGTACGTGTGTGAAGGGCCTTGGGTGTGTTTTTTTTAAATAACCCATAGCACTTAATAATTAAGTACTATGTTACTAGTTATTAGTACTTCATTAAAAATGAATAAAACATAATCCATGGTGGACTTGATATAAAGGAAGAATAAATAAACACACCCACCAATAAATCAAATGGAAATTTATATATATTTTTAATGTTTAATTTAATGAAATATGTGAACCTGCGCGTTTATTAAGTATTATTGGGTATAATTGTTGTGAGACAGCATTATCTGAATTCTAATACATAGCTCTACCGTGTGGGCATAAAGAACCATATGGCATACTGCGGCATTGTAGACTTTGAAGTCAATGAAAATGAAACAGATGAAACAGATGGACAAGCGGCTCTTAAGTAATACTTAACTACAACTACTACAAGTACTACTGTAAAACAGTAGGCCTATTATCCGTTGAATATAGTAAATAGATAGTAACATACCTGCAAGGGGTGTGTGATCTCGCCCAGTTTTTCCCTGGCTGCCTCGAAGTTCTCCAGCTTGTTGCTGTCCTTGATGATTCGGAGACCGTCCGTGATGATGTCCCTGCCCTTCTCGAACGTCTCGTCGTCGAAGTGGAAGTTGGGGTCGAACAGACGAATAATGTCCACCCGCTTGTTGTTCGTCTGGATCACTTTGATGGCTCTGTGGAAACTCTTGGAGGACTCCGCGGCGTCACACGCTCTGATCACGCTACTTGCCGTTAAAGGCCGTGGCTGAGGAAGGAAGGAGGATTGGATCGGGACAATTCGGTAATTCAGTCAAATTGTTGTCTTAAGATTTCAAGATTCAAGATTTGTATTTGTCATATGCAACAATGGAAGTACAATGGAATGCTTACTCCCCATTCCCTCCCGCAGTAGGAATTTCCTACAATGTAACACTATATACTATAGTACTATGCACTATACTTTCTACTATAACAACACTATACTATAACAATACTGTACACTATAAAATTAACAATAGAAAAAACATACTACATCTTACATACTACATCTTATTGAGGTTACTTAAGGTGTGTACTGGTTGTGGATCGTTGACCTCCTATATGACCAGATGTTCTTGTTTGTCCCTTTGTTGCTTCCTAGATAAATTGCGACATGCTTATAGGGATATATTTTTAAGGTGAGAAAACGATAGACCCGCATCCCAAAGTGAAACACCAACCTGGGTTTATCCTTCCAGAAGTTATCCATGCAGCCTTGATTTGAATGCATTAAGACGGTGAATCAGAATCACGCACAAAAAAAGAAAAGAAAAAAAAACACATATACACACACACACCGTTAAGTCCCTATAGCTATAGCCTATATACATATACTTACAGGGGGCACAAAGTCCCTCCCCTCCTGCACAGCCAGGCTGCGGCATGTCCGGACCGTGACGTCCAGGATAGCCCTCTCGGTGATCTCCAGGTGGTTCACAGACGGCCCTCGGGTGATCTTGAACGCTGCCGTCCCCGCCAGAAGCAGAAGAAGGGACAACACGCCCCAACACGCAGAGCTACACCTCATTCTTATGAAAAAAAAACATTTTTAAAACAACATATTTTTAAAAAGCTTTAAAAAATAAAAATGTTGTAATAAAGCGATTTTAGATAGATACAACAAAGCAAATATGCAACTATTATAGGCTACACAGATATATATATATATTTATTATTATATATAATATTATAATATTATTATATTCAAAATAAAGATTGGTAGATCAAGATCAAGATATCGTCCACTTACATCTGTCAACTCCTTCGCCTTCGGTGTGGAACATTAGAACCTGGTCCGGCTTTATAAGCTCAGAAAACATGTTGAACTGGTTTAACTTGACACCCAAACCACATCAAAGGTCAAAGGTCAAGACACTGTTTGGGCAATAAGAAACAGAACAGAAAGAGACAAAGGGAGAGAGAGAGAAAGAGAGGAGAGAATTAGAGAGACAAAAAGAGAGAGAGAGAGAGAGAGAGAGAGAGAGAGAGAGAGAGGGGATAGCCACGCCCCCTTTTCATGTTCCACAATCCTGTCGCCGTTTCCCCAGCCCTCACCCGGGTAGCCACGCCCCCTATCACGTCCCGCATTCATGTCACCGTTTCCCAGCCCTCGTCGAGGTAGCCACGCCCCCTATCACGTCCCGCATTCATGTCACCGTTTCCCAGCCCTCGTCCAGGTAGCCACGCCCCCTATCACGTCCCGCATTCATGTCATCGTTTCCCCAGCCCTCGTCCAGGTAGCCACGCCCCCTATCACGTCCCGCATTCATGTCATCGTTTCCCCAGCCCTCGTCCAGGTAGCCACGCCCCCTATCACGTCCCGCATTCATGTCATCGTTTCCCGAGCCCTCGTCCAGGTAGCCACGCCCCCTTGTTAGTGCTCCTCCGCAGCTGCAGCGCATCACCGTTAATTTCCCCCTCATGTTTTCCTGCCGGTCTTATTGGCTGCCTGGGACCTCATTGTTTCCACCTGTTATGTTCCCTGTGTTTAAATAGGCGGCGTCTTTTTTTGTTCAGGGCCAGTTCATTATATATATACTGTTTCGTTGTTTATTAGGCACGTACTTTTTTTTTACACGACTTGCTTCTTGTTTCATGTTAGAGTTCTTACTTGTTTCATGTGTATGAACAAGCGTTATGTTTCCACCTCATGCCACCGTCAGGTTTTTGTAGTTAGGTCTTTTGCTTTTGAGCTTTATGCCTTCCGGGTGTCCCCGGATCTGCGCTCAGCGGAATTTGTGTTCATTCGCCACGACGCCCACCACGGACCCCTACGCCCCCCCTACGACGGTCCGTTCAGGGTCATACAACACGGGGACAAGAGCCTGGTGGTGGATGTTGGTGGTAAACATTGACAGGATTAAGTCAGCGCATGTGGACGTTTCCAGGCCATTGGAGTTGGCTCAGCCCCCACGTTGAGGCCGACCTCCAATGTCACGGCCCCCGCCTCCTGTCGCGGTGCCCTTGACCTCGTTGACACCCTTGCCCTCCGACCTTGTGGATGGCGCGATCCCGCCTGTGGCTCCACCTCGGCCCCGCCTCCTGCACCGCCCACCTCGGCCCCTGTTGTCCTCACTCGCCGTGGTCATGGTCATCGTCCCTCCCCGACACAGGGTTTTTGACTATGGGTGAATTCTGGGGGGGCTTGTGTGGTGGAGTGACATAAATCACCCACGGAACTACGGGTGGGGTATTGTGTTGCCGGGGACATTAGTGAACGGGACCGTTAGAGTTCCTCTTCCGGTAGAAAGTCATGTGGTGTTTACGTTCTTCTCATGCTGAATAAACGTCCCGTTTGGACTTTAAATACCCCACCAAGATGTAATCAAGCTCCACCCACACGTGCATTTTTCACTTGTTTGAGCGCCAAATTGAATGCAATTAAGTTAAACATATTTAAACAATAATAAATTTACGCTGTGCACTGCAGTTTATAGTACAATGAAACATACAGATATTTGATATTAAAGCCTTGTTTGTCAGGACAAAAAAGTCAATTGGTCTATGTCACCGTGTTAGCTAGCTAACGTTAGTTACTTAGTCTAGCTAACATAACATCTCCAACTTACATTTACATTTAGGACATTTGGCAGACGCTTTTATCCAAAGCGACGTACATTTGTTGAAGTAGACAATAGCATAACGCTGAGGTACGCAAACATAAAAATAGAGCAGTTCACAAGCATTCATATTAACAAGATGAATAACACAATTTCGTACTGCCAGGTCACCTGCTTAAGTAGCTGTGATAAGAGCGTGTTATCAACATTAAGGATATACACTTGCTAGAATATACAACATGCTAAGAGCTATTAATGTCAGGACTTAAGCAAGTTAGGGGTTCACAAAGGAGAAGGAGGGTTCATGGAGAGTCCAGGTGGACTCTGAACAGGTGGGTCTTGAGTCTCTTACTGAAGCTGGCGAAGGACTCTGCTGTCCTGACATGAGACGGGAGTTCATTCCACCACTGTGGAGCCAGAGCCGTGAAGAGCTGGGTCTTGGAAGAGCGATGCTTGGTTGTTTCAATGAAGGTTGAACAAGTCGCCTGGCAGAAGATGAGCGGAGCGCTCTGGCTGGGATGTAGGGCTTGACCAACGTTTGGAGGTAGGTTGGGGCAGTTCCATTGACTGCCCTGAAGGTCAGAGTCTTGAACTTGATGCAAGCATTTACCGGAAGCCAGTGGAGATCGCGGAAGAGAGGGGAGAATTTTGGTAGGTTGAATACCAGGCGTGCTGCTGCGTTCTGGATGCGTTGGAGGGGCTTGGTTGCAGAGGCGGGGAGTCCCGCCAGGAGAGATTTGCAGTAGTCGAGGCGGGTGATGACGAGCGCTTGGACCAGGATCTGTGCCGCTTCACGTGTGAGGAAGTGCCGGATCCTGCGGATGTTGTAGAGGGCAAATCTGCAAGATCGGGCAACCGCGGTGACGTTGGCATATGTAATGGAAAAATCATATGTTGTTCCTTCTATCACTCTCTGTTTATTGACCTCAGGGTTCTAGTAGAGAATGCAAATGTAGTTCTCCCTATCACCCTTTTGTCTTATTGTCCTGAGGGGTCTTGTCTTGTCCTGTTTGACCAACTGTTATGTTTATCTCACAACGGGGGACAGTGGCTATTGCAGTCTACAGCTGTTGAAGAGGGGTTGGCATACAACTATTGAGCTGGATCAAAGGCTTGGCCGCTCCTGGTTCAACACCTCTGGCTTCCTCTCCTGCATGGGAGTTCCTCTGTTCCCGTGCTGGAGATGGGGGTGGTGGAGCCAGGTGGTCAAGGCTTGCATCATTGAAGTGAAAGAC
Organism: Muraenolepis orangiensis; assembly: GCA_027704905.1. Taxonomy (NCBI): domain Eukaryota; kingdom Metazoa; phylum Chordata; class Actinopteri; order Gadiformes; family Muraenolepididae; genus Muraenolepis; species Muraenolepis orangiensis. The sequence goes on along the minus strand of CM051011.1, from coordinate 9,291,565 downwards.
AGTGTTTTAGGGGCAGTCCTAAGAAGGAATAAATACTGAGTGTTGCCAGCATTACGGTGGACTTCCCTATCCTCACCTCATAGGATTTGGGGCTCCCGACAAAGCTGTGTCTGTCTGTTTGTCTGTCTGTTGTCTGACTGTCTGTCAATTTGTCTGTTTGGCCACTTGTCTACTTGTCGACTTGTATTTGTTCATTGTGTTCTGCTTGCTTGATAAATCTTCAAACTTAATTGAGTTCATGTGTGACAGTTCTTATTGATTGATAATTTGCCTTCTTATTCACGTAGATTTCCACCACACATTGCAGGACAGCTGGTCATCTAGCACCACACCAAGGTCTCTTGTTGTGGTTGAGGGGGAGACTTGGGTGTTCTCGATGGTGACCAGTAGGTCCATCTGAGGGCAGTCTTTCCCCGGTATGAAGAGGAGCTCAGTCTTGTCAAGGTTGAGCTTCAGGTGGTTGGCGGCTGTCCATCTGCTGATGTCGGCCAGGCATTTAGAGATGCGTGTTGCGATTTGGGTTTCTAATGCCTCGTTTCCACCAAGCTGTTTTGAGAGCCGGTTCGGAGCTCGCGCGTCATCGCGAACCAGTTCTTTGGGTTTCCACCGCAATGGAGCCACTTTCTGGCTCCGTTAAGTGGTTCGTTTGCGGCTCCACTTCGAAGCTGGGCTGGCCAGCCGGCTCCACTACGTCAGGGGCTGGGGGCGGGGGTTATCGGGGCTGGGGGCGGGGCTTATCGGACAAACTCAAAACAAACTCAAAGTTTTTTTCCGCCATCTTTAAAATCAGTAAAATTCTCCGTGGACGTGAAGGTGACAGTGGTCCGTGGACGAGACAAACTGCATTTGTTTGCGTTGTTGTCCTCGGCAGAAGGTCACAATAAACTAGAGGAGCTTCTAGAACAAACCGCTATTAGAAAAACTACAGCGTGAGATGTCTTCAGCGGGGGACAGGACCGAGGAGCTAATCGATAACAAACTGGACGATACGAGGGGCTAATCGATAACAAACTGATGATCCGCTGCTGTCACCTGGTCCTGGTAAGTTTTACTTTATAAATCTTTCCCGTGTTGCCAACCAGCTTTGTATTTATAATCTGTTTAGCGAGCTGCTCATTATCACATCAATGTTATGTTCCTATCATCACAAATGAGGAGCTATGATTGCTAGGCTTCTGTTAGCCGATATTTACCTTGATAACGTCAGGATGCTACTTTCTAAAAACAGTAAAGTGTAATGGAGTCATGTTTTAATTCACTTTTCTCTTGTTTTAGTTGCTTATGGAGTCGTCTTCCCTGGACGATGCGATGCGGAGCTACCGCCCCACTGGGCTGCAGCTCACAGGAGCCCCTCAGCCCCTCGGAAATTGATTAACATGGACTTATTACACTGCACTCTACACTTTTACATTTTGTGATTACTGTATATTGTGTATTTAATGTTTTTTGTTTTTTTAAATAAAACCTTTCTATTTTTCATACAATGTCCGCTTCATTATGCTTTATCAACCGAGAAACATAATACAAGATGACAGTTTTGAAGAAGAAAAGGCAAATGGTCCCTTCTGTTTAAGTACTCTATTAATGCAGCTCTAACGTCAAGTCCATTTTATTAGTATAGTCCTTTATCACAGTTAGGGGCTTCAACGTAATCGCGTCCATAGCACTAAAGACGAGCAGCTGTTTGTAGCCTCAAAGCCAGGCGCCAACACTTTTCCATCCATCATGTAATATACTGTTGTGGAAGTTGGCGCAAGCTGCTGGGAAAGCAGAGACGTTAACAGTGACGTCATGACGTGGCTCTCTCGGCGAAAAAGGCAGTGGAAACGCAAACCAGTTTTTTGCCGGCTCCCCAATTGAACCAACTGCGAACCGGCTCTCGCACCACCCGAGAGCTAGAACTAGGCTTGCTTTGGTGGAAACGAGGCATGAGGGGGGAAAGGAGAGAAACAGTTGAGTGTCATCTGCATAGCAGTGATAGGAGAAGCCATGAGATGTGATTACAGAGACTAGAGATTTAGTGTAAAGAGAAAACAGAAGGGGTCCCAATACTGAGCCTTGGGGGACTCCGGTGTCCTGGGTGCAGGGTCTGGACAGGGAACCTTTCCATGTGACCTGATAAGTGCGATGTGCGAGGTAGGAGGTGAACCAGGATAACGCAGTTCCATTGATTCCAAGCTCGGCGAGAGTGGAGAGAAGGATCTGGTGGTTCACTGTGTCGAACGCCGCAGACAGGTCAAGAAGGATCAGTACTGATGAGAGGGACGAGCTTCTGGCATCACAAAGAGACTCTGTCACTGCGAGCAGTGCCGTCTCTGTGGAGTGCGCAGCCTTGAAGCCTGACTGGTGAGGGTCGAGTAGGTTGTTCTGGGAGAGATAGGATGAAAGTTGTGAGGAGACAGCACGTTCAAGGCTTTTGGGCAGGAATGATAGGAGAGGTACTGGTCTGTAGTTTTGAACATCAATGGTGTCCAGGGATGGTTTCTTGAGGAGCGGCTTGATTCTGGCAGTCTTGAAGGCGGCCGGAAACAGGCCTGCATCAAGGGAGGTGTTAATTAGGGAGGTAAGGAAGGGAAGGATATCGCCCGAGATGTCCTGGAGAAGAGAGGAAGGGATTGGGACAAGGGGGCAGGTGGTAGGGTGGTTAGATGTCACAAGTTTGTTAACTTCATCAGGGGAGATGGGGTTGAAACAGGTAAGGTTAGCGGGGGTGGGAAAAGAGGGAGGGAGGAAAGCGGTGGGGGTGAAGGAGGCGGTAATGTTGTTCCTTCTTCGTAAAGAAGGTGACAAAGTCATCAGCTGAGAGGGAGGAGGGAGGGGGAGGGGAGGGGGGGTTGAGCAGGGAAGATAACATGGAGAAAAGTTTCCTGGGGTTAGAGGCAGAAGAGTTGATTTTTGTATGGTAGAAGGCAGATTTAGCAGCTGATACCGTGGAGGTGAAGCCAGAGAGGAGACGGAGGTAGTGAGCGAGATCATCAGAAGAGTCCGATTTCCTCCATTTTCTCTCAGCTACCCGCAGCTCTGCCTACAAGCCCGCAGAGGTTCGGACAGCCAAGGAGATGGAGGAGAGGCTCGTGCTGGTCTGGAGGTGAGATGACAGAGAGAGTCGAAGGAGGAGGAGAGAGAGGAAGTCAGAGTGGAGGAGGCTTCCTCTACCGACAAGAGAGAGAATTGTTGGGGGATGGTAGTGAGGATAGGACAGATGCGGAGAGAGAAGAGGGAGAGAGAGTTTTCAGGTTACTATGGAAGGTGACAATGTGGGGAGTAGTGGGTAGGGAGGTGGGAGATTTGAGAGGGAGAGAGAAAGCAACAAAATGGTGATCAGAGACAGGGAGGGGTGTGACAGAGATCGCCGAGGTCGCGGAAAGAGCAGCTGCGGTGGCTGTGTTCTCAGGGGTGATCCAGGTCTCTGTGAGAGCCAGGAAGTGGAGAGACTGGAGTGCGGCGTTGACTGACGATTGGCAATTCCAGAGTCCCCCTTTCACTACAAGATCTATGAAGGTAGAAATGGTAGGATAGAGGAGATTGGAAGGGTCGCGGCGTCGAGAGGGAGAACCTTGATGCCATCTATTGCGGTAGGATGTCCAGACTACAATGGAATCACGACACATAGCAAGGGTAGGAGGACTAGATTTGACTAACTAGGACTAACTCCCTAGACAGACTCCTGTAGAACGACTCCTTGGTCTTTGTTCTGGGTCTTAGTTCCTGGGGCCTGACGCTAAATGCTGACGCTAAGAAACTACTTCTATGTTAATAGCCTATGCGATCGGGAGGCTCATGCAGGGTTAGGCTCCTCCCCGTCGTTAGCTGAAATGACTATGGCTGAATGGGCGAAACTGGGTGATTATCCTAGCCAATGCTCCTGTGTGGCTGGCAGTGTTGTGTGCAATCATATAGTGGCATTGCTGTTCCAAACACATGTGCAAAGATCCATTAGAGAAAAAGCTGACCATTTATTTTTCTACATGCCAAGATACATGCAAAACCCAGGTTATTCAATGAACGATTGGAATGACAAAATGTTCTATTGCTATTATTAATATTGTATTAAAGTTCATTTTTCAAAAATGTTGTTTTTGCCAATATGTTACAATAGTTCAATATGATGTATGTACAATATGTTACAATGTTCATTTTACAAATGTTCAACAAAATGATCTGCCACTGGAATAAACAAAATTCACTAAATTAAATTACAAAAACCTGGTGTTGAACCAATGCTTTACTTAACCCATGCCTTAACTAATGCCTTGTTTTGGTAGTTTGACAACAGGCATGCCACTGTCTGCCAATAAGCCCTTTCATGGTGCAGTGAGATTTATAGGTGGAGTACATCTCACTTTGCAGGAGTGGTAAGGATGGTGTCCGACACTTGAGCTCAGTGCAGTCCAAGATGACCTGGGTGTCTGGGAAATCTCAGAATTTCTCAGGGAGTTAAGCTTGCGTTGCTGGCGTGTGGGTTGCATGTTCAAACGGGTATAAAACGCGGGGAAATCACAGTGGATTCAGTTGTTGTGGATATTGAATAGTGCACATCATGCCGCCAAGAGTAAAAAAGCGTGTGAGGGGGGCTACTGCTACTGCTACTGCTACTACGGATACTAGAAGGGCTATAAGTGCTTTGAAGAAGAATAAGAAGAATACACTGCCTCTTTCTCTGGCAAGTTCCTCGGACGAAGAAGAACACCACGAGGAAGAGCCCATCCGATGTGTGACACACAATGTGACACCCCTGAAGACCCTGAAGACCCCAATGAGGATGTCCCGACAATGCCAAAGAGAGGGAAGAAGCAAAGGAAGGACTGCAGGATCCAGGACTGGGCGGTGGAGGATAGTCTGGTGGAGTTTTTCCGCGAAAATTAAATGCTGTGGAACTCACAGAAGACAGACTACAGGAACAAGGCGAAGAGGCAACGGATACTCGAGACCAAGGCCACAGAGCTGGAGATCGGGGTGGACCACCTGTGGACCTGGTTCAAGTCCCTCAGGGACATGTTCACAAGGCAAGTATTTATGTTTGAAATTATGAAAATGCTTCAAATAATTGCCATGACTTCAATAATAATGGAAATGATATACTTACCATATACTTACCATATACTTATATACTTACCATATACTTACCTTATGCTTATAATACCTACCAGGTTGGACAAGAAGAAGAGTGGGGAGGGCCAGCAACAGTTGACGGAGAGGGAGACGTGGATAAAAGCCAAATTTGACTTTTTCCACCGTGCTGTCAACCACTGCTCGAAGCCCGTCCGGAGTGTAAGTATTGATGTTGATATTGACCTAATCATATAATTATACTACGATATTGAATAATAAGTGAAAGACAAATGTATGTACAATTGTTTATTGTCATTTTCAAAACATGTCGTGTTCCGTGTCTTTCCAGTTGAAGGCGATCATAGCCCAAACTCAGGGGGACCTGGATGAGGCCGAGCGGGAAGCAGCGGAGGAGAGGGTTGATGTTGACGAGTTTGCTGACCCCGTCCCCGTCGTAGAACGTCAACCCACCCCAGCCCTGTCGGTGTCGTCCGACATGGAGACCCTCCAGAGGAAGGCCAAGGAGAGCGGCGAGATGATGACGATGCTGTGTGAGCAACTCCCGCCTCTCACCGAGAGGACCACCTACGCCGCCTATGTCAAAAGTGTGCTGCTGGGGCTGAGTGTCAAGGACTTTCGCCGGGCCCGGAATGGCTTCAACAAGGTCCTGAGGCCCTTCTCGTGTCGGATTCAACCGACGACCACAGTGAGGACCGGTCCAATAGACCCCCCTCCATACAGCCCTCGACTCAGTCATAGTGAGCTTAATTATTCCCATTACTTTCAATTATATCTAGAATTGGTGGTATATCCCCGTCTTGCCTCATTACTGAAATTGACCAATAGCAGGCACGAAAGTTGATCAAAAGTACAATTAGATCAAGTTGGAGTCGGTTCAAACATTGATCAAAATCACGCGTCTCCACTCGACTCATCTGACTATTTTCCTTATGGTGTATTTTCAGTGGCACTGGTGACACGACTTTGTCGCAACCCCCCCCCCGAGTAAGAGGCCGAGTCAGAGCCAGAGCGAGTGCCAGTCACAGCACGGAGGTTGGCAGCCACCTCCCAGTGAGTGGGGACCGCCAACCCCCCCCCCCCCCCAAGCCATTTCGGTCTTCAACTCCACAGACCCTGCCTACATGATAGACCTGCAGCCCTGTGAATCTGGTTATCAGAAATACTGACCTAATCATATAATTATACTACGTTATTGAATAATAAGTGAAAGACAATTGTTCATTGTTTATAATATATATATTAATATATATTTATTTATTAATATATATAATGTTATATTGATGTACTGTTATTATTACTGTGAATTACGAAATAATGGGTGTTATTCCTGGGGTTTTATGTTATTAAAATTATAAAAATTTGACACAGAATTTGTTTTTCTTAATGTTTATTATTTGAAACATACTTAGAACTTAGAACTTAGAAATATCCACACACATTGTCCATGTCACAAGAGTCCTCATATCATATCCATCTGCCATGGAACAGCACCAGCCTCCGAGTCACACCAGTGTTTCAGGATGTTCCTCTGGCGTTTCCCCTCGTCTGTTATCCACGTTGGGCCCTCTGACGTTGACGGTGTCCTCCAGATTGCGCCGTGTTCGCCATTGTCCAGGAAACACTTGATGATTGTGGTCATCACGGTCCATACCAATGTTCTGCTGACGTGGATACCTCGTACGCATGAGATTGTGCAAACACATGCACGTGGTAACCATGAGCCTCACTGTAGCGGGAGCATGGTTCATGGTGCTGAGGAGAACCTGGAACCTATTGGCAAGGATGCCAAAGGCATTTTCGACCACACAACGTGCCCTTGACAGCCTGTAGTTGAAGATCCTCTCGTCGTCGATCATTCCACGGTGCGAGTACGGCTTCATCATGTTGAACACGTCGTCACCGATGAGGTAGTACGGCACATCCTCGTTGTCGTTGGGCAGGGGTTCAGCTGGTGGGAAGCCGATGGAGCCCTCATCGATGCAGTCTTTCAGCTCAGACCCGTTGTATATTTGTGCGTCGGATGCTGCTCCTTTCCCTGAAAAGCACAAATTACATACTAATTCAATCTGTAAAGATTGATCTAAAGACATTATGTGAAAGAACACTTACCACCAACATCTGCCCGGATGAACTTGTAATCTGCGTCCACCAGGGCCATCATCACCACAGAGTAGAATCCCTTGTAGTTGTAGTACGTTGATCCTGAAGAGTTCGGGCATCTGCAGGCAACATGTTTGCCGTCAAGGTCACCGCGACAGTGAGGGAAGTTCCACTTTGTCATGAACTGGTTGGCAATCTCCCGCCAGGCTTCAGGAGTGCTTGGAGGGGTCATCACTTCACTGTCCAGATACTCGTCAACGATGGCCTGGCGCACTTCACGGACGAGGACGGAGATTGTGTTGGATGGAACGCGCCACCCAAACTTCATGTCAGCATACTTGGATCCAGAGGCCAAATGTCGCAGTGTCACCGCCAGTTTCAGGCCAGGTTCGAGGGGCTCTCGGTAGAAGGTGTGCTGCTTCATCAATCTGCCTCTGACACGCTGAAGGATCTCATCGAACATTTCAGGTGGCATACGCATGAAGTTTGTGAAAGAACTGGGGTCCTCCCGGCGAAGCTCAACCATGAGTTGGTCGTACAGTCCAAACTCTTGGCGCCTCAATATCCATGGTTTAGTCCAGCACTGTCGTCTTCGTCTGGGTCTTTTTCTCTGCGGGCGAGGTCCCTCGATGTGCTGAGCTATGTTTAGCTTCAGTACATCTAATTCATGCTGTGCTATGGCAAGCATATATTCCCTCTTTAGTCTTTCTGGATCCTCCATGGCGGGTGTACTCTACGGTAGCCCAACATCAACTGAACCCTGCTTTAAAAGCATCGGTTTATATACCCACATGCATGGACGTTCAGGAAACGCTCAATTGACGCTCATTGGACGCCATATGACGTTCGTTTGACGTTATTAACACGCTGCGTGCGCTAGGGGTCCGTTCAGTGGTCGTTGACAGGTCGCCAGTGAGTCGTTCACTGCAAAGCAAAGATTGTGAACGATTTAATAACAACCAGGTAAAGCTAGGGTAACGACTGGCTAACGTTCGCCGAACGTGTGCAACGTTCAGCTAACGTTAGTACAACGTTCCACGAACGTTCTCCAGCGTTCTCCAGCGTTCTCCAGTGTTTAACGTTAAACGTTGAAGAACGCTGGTCTCCATGAGAACTTTTGTTCTAAACTTTATTTTCGGAACAGCGTTCTCCGCCGATCACCGGCGATCACCGACGATTACCAGCGTTCACCAGCGTTCACCAGCGTTCACACAACGCTCTTCTGGCGCTATACCAGCGACCACGGACGATTACCAACGTTTCCTCAAACGCTGACCAGAATGTTATGGTGTGACGGGGCCTTAATGCAGCTCACTGTGGACTGGTGTATGTTAAATCTATGCGCCGGGTCCCTCTCCTTCAAACCAACCGACAGGAAGATGAGGAAAATAAATAACTTGTCGATTGGCTGGAGCAGCTGTCTCTGGAAGGTTAAACAAAAAGGTTACTGCTTTAAGTTAAGTTAGTTTGAGTTAAGTTATTTTTAAGTTAGTAAGGCTGTGCTCTTGTTTCGCTAAATGTTTTATAATGGTTATGTGTACCATACCATGGGGCAAAACTGAGTTGCTGTAGTGCACTGGAGTATTTAAAGGGAGCTGAGTCCTTTAGTGTAGCCTTCTGTAAATGCAATGGCATCCCATCCTCTGTTACTACAAAGCAGCTCAGACCATAACCTAGCGTTGATGGACGTGCTCTAGAGGCTCTTGGCTCTGGAGACCCATTTAGTAAATTGAAGGCTCGATCAAACCCCAAAACGCCATCAGGTCATCATAGCTTGGAAATGTATTTACAAAAAGACATATACATTATGTCAGTCATTAATCAACAAAGTAAATACAATCATACACGGTCACCAAAATACTGTTAGCTGTAACAACTAAGCCAATGTCTTATCTCGTATGCATGACAGGCTGCAGCGGTCACGCAGTAGGCACATTAACTATTTAGTTTTAAGACTTACAATTGGATTCTTTATAGTTTAACTGATGTTTACATTGGTCAATGTTAAACGGTTAGCTGAATAGCACAACTTCGGTCAAACGTTACCTGGTATAGAATCGGATGTCCGCGTCGGGTTCTTCTCAGGTCGGGATGGGTTGGAAAGCCATGGAAACTCTAAATACCATTAATTACATTTCGATGATGCCGAACAATGCGGAACACAACAATGTTCAGAGTATTTCTTTTCCTGTTCCATTTTCTTACGGGAATTCATGGCGAAATAGTACCTCAGGAGCTGTAGCTAGCTAGTTGGAAGTAAACAAATACACCGGAACTGTCGCGGTGAGAAGGAACGCAGACCAAGACACAGTGGAGCTATAACATAAAGCTTTATTACAGCAAACAGACAACAGAGAGTGATCAGGGACAGGCCAGGGGTCTGGAAACCGGGAAGTCGGATCAGCGTAGTACCGGCAGGGAGTAGACAGGCGCGTGGTCCGGGACGGGCGAGGGGTCTGGATACCGGGAGGTCGAAGTAGCGAGAGGTACTAGACAGGTAATTAGAATTACCGGGGAGCTCATATAGACCGGAGAGTAACGCGAGACAGGCGAGGGGTCTGGATACCGGGAGGTCGCAGTAGCGACAGGTATAGACCGGCGGGTGACAGAATGTACCAAAGTACAAAGTAGCAACCATAAAGGACGACTAACGACCTAACAACGGGGTAACAGGACGCCAGGGTATATATACCCCCAGATGAGGGGATTAGTCATTAGACACGGCAATTGCTGACAGGTGTGTGTGTGTGCCGCCAGCGCATATGGCTTGGCCACGCCCCCTGTCAACCACCGTAACCGTGACAGGAACAGGCTGAACCGCATTATTTGAAGCTGGAAGTACTTCACACAGCTTAGTGCATGTAGCCCATTCTACTTTATCAGACTTCCTTGCATGTCGGAGTAAACATGCTGGTCCAGGTGAAGTACAACCAACTGCAGAAGTATGTGAAGTCAGATGAAGTTGAAGGACATTTCGACTTTCTGCAATTTCATGAAAAAGATTTGCATAACTCATGACTTCAAACGCACATTCAGTTGTATCTCACTGTACTGTCCATTCATCCAGAGATTTAGCCTGCCACCTCAAGCACAGGTTACGTACAAGGATGCAACAGGGACAGAAGTGGATGCTGAGATCAAGGCAATGACAAGGCAATGTAGTGTTGTCAGTTTTCTCAAATGACGGTGAGGTATAAAGGCAGGTATAATCAAGCACTCTACACCCTATAGAATAATATAATTAAGCCTTCATTTTTTTCTATTCCTTTAGAATTTTCTAATCACTCCACCTCTGCTTCTGAGATGTCTGACTTGAGCTTCAGCTGAAGTGCATCAACTGTTATCCTAGATACGGTCCCTAGCAGGAGACATTGCATTGAGGATACAGACGGTGCAGTGTCTGCTAAACAGGTATCATAGCTTGAGTCTCAGGAGTTGTTCCACATTTTTCACTGAGTCTCTAGAAAGGTTGTTTTTTTTACGTTTTTGCGGAAGAAGTACTACAGGAGTACCAAACAACAGAAACTCTTACAGATGTCACAAGACGGCAAATGGTCAACATCCTGCTGGCTCACATGGTGGATAATCATGGGTATGTGTGTCTCATGCCTCCCCACTAAAGCAACAAAATAAGAGTATGCTCTTGGGATAATGATGATGTTCCCTTCCCTTAAGGATCCATATTCCAAGAAAGGCTATGTAATAGTCATTATTATTGTTTGCATGACACTTTGATATCATACTTGCATGATGTGACATAAAGCGGTTTACATTGACCTCTGAATTTATTGAGCCCAGTATGACAATGCATTTGTTTATTTCTTTTAATTTAAGGAACACTTCTATGATGCTCCAAGCAACACATGATACCTTTCTTGGCGTCTGAAAACAGTCCAAAGAAAGATTTGTCGAGGATCTGCACTGCCACCATGCAGCTCTACAGACCTTTCTCCAGGTGGCCCATGTTCCCAGAGGCCTGTTGATATGGAGGAGCAGCTTGATGGGGATTCTTGCAAAGAGGCCATGTCTTTGGTCAACCATACCACAAACAAACACAGACAAATCCTTGATTTTCCAAAAGATGAAAGAGACCTTTCAGCATCGTCAAAAGCTTATGAATGACTCAGGCAAAGGTGTTGATATCCTGTCCACCTTCCCAAGATACCTGGATACAAAAGGACTGGTAAGTTTGGAATGACATGTTTACAATGGCACAACTACAATTTAGTAGTTGTTGTAGTAGTCTAATGTAGTCTTTCTTTAAGGTGGATCAAGACTTCACTCTCCTATTTGGTGACGCTTGTCTGGAGAGTCTGATTCTTGATAGTTTTAGATAATTTGGAGTTTTCCCACATCCATCCATCTTCTCCCGCTTATCCGAAATCGGGTCGCGGAGGCAGCAGCTCCAGCAGGGGACTCCAAACTTCCCTCTCCCTGGCAACATCGACTAGCTCTGACTGGGGGATCCCGAGGCGTTCCCAGGCCAGTGTGGAGATGTAATCACCCCACCTGTACCTTGGTCTGCCCCGTGGTCTCTTCCCAGTTGGATGTGCCTGGAAAACCTCCCTCGGGAGGCGACCAGGAAGCATCCTTACTAGATGCCCGAACCACCTCAACTGGCTCCTTTCTACGTGAAGGAGCAGCGGCTCTACTCCGAGTCTCTCACGAGTGACTGAGCTTCTCACCCTATCCCTCAGGGAGATACCAGCCACCCTCCTGAGGAAACTCATTTGGGCCGCTTGTATTCGCGATCTCGTCCTTTCGGTCATTACCCATTGCTCATGGCCATAGGTGAGGGTAGGAACGAAGACTGATCGGTAGATCGAGAGCTTTGCCTTCTGGCTCAGCTCTCTTTTGGTTACAACGGTGCGCCAATGTGCACCCAATACCGCTCCCGCTGCACCTATTCTCCTGTCAATCTCACGCTCCATCCTCCCCTCACTCGAGAACAAGACCCCGAGATACTTGAACTCCTTCACTTGGGATAAGGACTCCCTCCCTACTTGGAGTAGACAATCCACCGGTTTCCTGCTAAGAACCATGGCCTCAGATTTGGAGGTGCTGATCCTCATCCCAGCCGCTTCACATTCTGCTGCAAACCGATCCAGTGAGTGCTGAAGGTCACATACTGATGACGCAAACAGGACCACATCATCTGCAAACAGCAGCGATTCAATCCTGAGCCCACCATACTGAAACCCCTCCCCTCCATGACTACGCCTTGAAATCCTGTCCATGAAAATCACAAACAGGATGGGTGACAAAGCGCAGCCCTGGCGGAGGCCAACACCCACTGAGAACAGGCCTGACTTTGTACCGAGAAACCGGACACAGCTGTTGCCTTGGGAGTAGAGAGATTGGATGGACCTCAACAATGACCCCCGCACCCCATACTCCCGCAGCACCCCCCACAGTATTTCCCGAGGGACCCGATCATATGCCTTCTCCAAATCTACAAAACACATGTAGACCGGATGGGCATACTCCCAAGCCCCCTCCAGGATCCTTGCAAGAGTGAAAAGCTGGTCCGTTGTTCCACGACCAGGGCGGAATCCGCATTGTTCCTCTTCAATCTGAGGTTCGACTATCGGCCGAACCCTCCTTTCCAGCACCTTGGAGTAGACTTTCCCAGGGAGGCTGAGTAATGTGATACCCCTGTAATTGGCACACACCCTCTGGTCACCCTTTTTGAACAGGGGTACCACCACCCCCGTTTGCCACTCCTCAGGCACTGTCCCAGACTTCCACGCAATGTTGAAAAGACGTGTCATCCATGACAGCCCCTCAACACCCAGAGCCTTTAGCATTTCTGGACGGATCTCATCAACCCCTGGGGCTTTGCCACTGCGGAGATGTTTGACTACCGCAGTGACTTCCTCCAGGGAGATTGATGTTTGCCGTCCTTCATCCTCCAGCTCTGTCTCTACCCTTGTTGAGGGTGTAGTTGGGTTAAGAAGTTCCTCAAAGTGTTCTTTCCACCGCCCGATCACCTCCTCAGTTGAGGTCAGCAATGTCCCACCCTTACTGTACACAGCTTGGATGGACCCACGCTTCCCCCTCCTGAGGCGCCGGATTGTTTGCCAGAAACGCTTTGGTGCCGACTGAAAGTCCTTCTCCATGGCTTCTCCGAATTCCTCCCACACCCGCTGCTTTGCCTCCGCTACAGCCGAGGCTGCCGTCCTCTTGGCCTGTCGATACCTCGCAACCGAGTCCGGAGTCTCACAGGCTAACATAGCCCGGAAGGCCTCCTTCTTCAGCCGGACGGCTTCCCTGACCACCTGTGTCCACCACGAAGTCCGAGGGTTGCCGCCCCTTGAGGCACCAATGACCTTGAGGCCACAACTCTCAACCGCAGCTTCGGCAATAGAAGCTTTGAACAATGACCACTCTGGCTCAATGCCCCCAGCCTCCACAGAGATGCCCGAAAAATTCCGCCGGAGGTGTGAGTTGAAGGTCTCCCGGACAGGGGCATCCACCAGACGTTCCCAGTTCACCCGCACTACACGTTTGGGCTTACCAGGTCTGTCCAGAGGCTTCCCCCGCCATCTTACCCAACTCACCACCAGATGGTGATCGGTTGACAGCTCTGCCCCTCTCTTCACCCGAGTGTCCAAAACATGCGGCCTCAGGCCAGATGATACGATAACAAAATCGATCATTGACCTTCGGCCTAAGGTGCTCTGGTACCATGTACACTTATGAGCATCCTTATGTTTGAACATGGTGTTTGTTATGGCCAATCCATGACTAGCACAGAAATCCAATAACAAAACCCCACTCCGGTTCAGATCAGGTAGGCCGTTCATCCCCAACATGCCCCTCCAAGTTTCCCCATCGTTACCCACGTGTGCGTTGAAGTCTCCCAGGAGGACTATAGAGTCCCCTTCAGGAGCCCCATGCAGGACTCCATCCAGGGTGTGCAAGAAGGCGGGATATTCTGAACTGTTGTTTGGTGCATAGGCACAAACAACAGTCAGAGTTTTCCCTCCCATGACCCTAAGGCGTAGGGAGGCGACCCTCTCGTCCACCGGGGTAAACTCCAACAAAGCGGCACTCAGCCGGGGACTTGTGAGTATCCCCACACCCGCCCGGCGCCTCACACCCTGAGCAACTCCAGAGAAGGAAAGAGTCCAACCCCTATCCAGGAGTTTAGTTCCAGAGCCAGTGCTGTGCGTAGAGGTAAGCCCCACCAGATCTAATTGGTAGCGCTCCACCTCCCGCACCAGCTCAGGCTCCTTCCCCCCCAGAGAAGTGACATTCCACGTCCCCAAAGCCAGTCTCTGTTGGCTGGGTTTGGTCCGTCGATGCCCCCTGCCTTCACTGCCGCCTAACTGGCAGTGCACCCGACCCCAGTGGTTCTTCCCGTAGGTGGTGGGTCCGCGGGAAGGAGAAATGGCCACGTTGCTTTTTCGGGCAATGCCCGACCGGGCTCCGTGGCTAACCCGGCCACCAGGCGCTCGCTTACGGGCCCTCTTTCCAGGCCTAGCTCCGGAAAGGGGCCCCGGGCTTCCTCCGGGCAGGGTATCCTCAATTCTAGTTTGTTTGTCCATTGAAGTCTTTAAACCATTCTTAGTCTGGCCCCTCCCCTGAGACCAATCTGCCATGGGAGACCCTACCAGGAGCACTAGGCTCCAGACAACACAGCTCTCAGGTTCACAGGGACACCCAAACCTCTCCACCACGATAAGGTGATGGTTCCCGGAGAGGTAATGTTTTCCCACAGTGACAGGAATCGTTAAAAAAAAGGGTAATCTTTAATTGAAACGTTGTAATTTAAATGGTATTGTTAGGAGAAAAAGACAATAATTTAGATTAAACACAACTGAGGTATTTCCCCTTGCTCATTGCTGTTGCAGAACTGCCTTTTCGGCGTCCAAAAAGTTAACGTTAAAGAAATCATGTTCCAAATCCTCTGTGATTGTATAACACATATAGTCTTACATTTATTTTGAAACAATTATTATGTTGGTAACACAATGAAGGTTCGCCTAACTTTCTTGAATTGTAATGTATTTATATATTTATTTAAATTGAAAACAAAAACAAAAAAAACATATATATATATATTCAACGTCAGGGGGTGCCCCAGACGCGGGGGCGTCTGAGGATAAGCTACTGCTTGAATGAATGCTTTGATTGATATGAGTGAGCTCAGCATTATTTGTGTTTTGGAGGCGAAGGAGGAAATAAGTATCTGCCGATGAAGTTATTGTCATTGTGTGCCAAGGCGTTTCCAATCCAACAAATCTGACAGCATGCTTATAACAACAGAACGGTATGAATGATCAGACAATTGCATTCCATTGTCAGACTGTAGTTGTTTGCCTTCCCATCATTCCTATTGTTTCTGTGTATGTCTATCATCATGTATTGTGAGCCTGTCGTAAATCAAAAAATCTAAATGTCTAATTTTTGATTGTCTGACCTGTATCAAAACCTGTTTTTATCCTTTAGCCAATCAGAAAGTAGGTGTGTTATTGTACATACGCATGAGATTGTGCAAACACATGCACGTGGTAACGATGAGCCTCACTGTAGCGGGAGCATGGTTCATGGTGCTGAGGAGTACCTGGAACCTATTGGCAAGGATGCCAAAGGCATTTTCGACCGCACATCCTCGTTGTCGTTGGGCAGGGGTTCAGCTGGTGGGAAGCCGATGGAGCCCTCATCGATGCAGTCTTTCAGCTCAGACCCGTTGTATATTTGTGCGTCGGATGCTGCTCCTTTCCCTGAAAAGCACAAATGACATACTAATTCAATCTGTAAAGATTGATCTAAAGACATTATGTGAAAGAACACTTACCACCAACATCTGCCCGGATGAACTTGTAATCTGCGTCCACCGGGGCCATCATCACCACAGAGTATAATCCCTTGTAGTTGTAGTACGTTGATCCTGAAGAGTTCGGGCATCTGCAGGCAACATGTTTGCCGTCAAGGTCACCGCAACAGTGAGGGAAGTTCCACTTTGTCATGAACTGGTTGGCAATCTCCCGCCAGGCTTCAGGAGTGCTTGGAGGGGTCATCACTTCACTGTCCAGATACTAGTCAACGATGGCCTGGCACACTTCACGGACGAAGACGGAGATTGTGTTGGATGGAACGCGCCACCCAAACTTCATGTCAGCATACTTGGATCCAGAGGCCAAATGTCGCAGTGTCACCGCCAGTTTCAGGCCAGGTTCGAGGGGCTCTCGGTAGAAGGTGTGCTGCTTCATCAATCTGCCTCTGACACGCTGAAGGATCTCATCGAACATTTCAGGTGGCATGCGCATGAAGTTCGTGAAGGAACTGGGGTCCTCCCGGCGAAGCTCAACCATGAGTTCGTCGTACAGTCCAAACTCTTGGCGCCTCAAGATCCATGGTTTAGTCCAGCACTGTCGTCTTCGTCTGGGTCTTTTTCTCTGCGGGCGAGGTCCCTCGATGTGCTGAGCTATGTTTAGCTTCAGTACATCTAATTCATGCTGTGCTATGGCAAGCATATATTCCCTCCTTAGTCTTTCTGGATCCTCCATGGCGGGTGTACTCTACGGTAGCCCAACATCAACTGAACCCTGCTTTAAAAGCATCGGTTTATATACCCACATGCATGGACGTTCAGGAAACGCTCAATTGACGCTCATTGGACGCCATATGACGTTCGTTTGACGTTATTCACACGCTGCGTGCGCTAGGGGTCCGTTCAGTGGTCGTTGACAGGTCGCCAGTGAGTCGTTCACTGCAAAGCAAAGATTGTGAACGATTTAATAACAACCAGGTAAAGCTAGGGTAACGACTGGCTAACGTTCGCCGAACGTGTGCAACGTTCAGCTAACGTTAGTACAACGTTCCACGAACGTTCTCCAGCGTTCTCCAGCGTTCTCCAGTGTTTAACGTTAAACATTGAAGAACGCTGGTCTCCATGAGAACTTTTGTTCAAAACTTTATTTTCGGAACAGCGTTCTCCGCCGATCACCGCCGATCACCGACGATTACCAGCGTTCACCAGCGTTCACCAGCGTTCACACAACGCTCTTCTGGCGCTATACCAGCGACCACGGACGATTACCAACGTTTCCTCAAACGCTGACCAGAATGTTATGGTGTGACGGGGCCTTAATGCAGCTCACTGTGGACTGGTGTATGTTAAATCTATGCGCCGGGTCCCTCTCCTTCAAACCAACCGACAGGAAGATGAGGAAAATAAATAACTTGTCGATTGGCTGGAGCAGCTGTCTCTGGAAGGTTAAACAAAAAGATTACTGCTTTAAGTTAAGTTAGTTTGAGTTAAGTTATTTTTAAGTTAGTAAGGCTGTGCTCTTGTTTCGCTAAATGTTTTATAATGGTTATGTGTACCATACCATGGGGCAAAACTGAGTTGCTGTAGTGCACTGGAGTATTTAAAGGGAGCTGAGTCCTTTAGTGTAGGCTTCTGTAAATGCAATGGCATCCCATCCTCTGTTACTACAAAGCAGCTCAGACCATAACCTAGCATTTATGGACGTGCTCTAGAGGCTCTTGGCTCTGGAGACCCGAACCATTTAGTAAATTGAAGGCTCGATCAAACCCCAAAACGCCATCAGGTCATCATAGCTTGGAAATGTATTTACAAAAAGACATATACATTATGTCAGTCATTAATCAACAAAGTAAATACAATCATACACGGTCACCAAAATACTGTTAGCTGTAACAACTAAGCCAATGTCTTATCTCGTATGCATGACAGGCTGCAGCGGTCACGCAGTAGGCACATTAACTATTTAGTTTTAAGACTTACAATTGGATTCTTTATAGTTTAACTGATGTTTACATTGGTCGATGTCAAACAGTTAGCTGAATAGCACAACTTCGGTCAAACGTTACCTGGTATAGAATCGGATGTCCGCGTCGGGTTCTTCTCAGGTCAGGATGGGTTGGAAAGCCATGGAAACTCTAAATACCATTAATTACATTTCGATGATGCCGAACAATGCGGAACACAACAATGTTCAGAGTATTTCTTTTCCTGTTCCATTTTCTTACGGGAATTCATGGCGAAATAGTACCTCAGGAGCTGTAGCTAGCTAGTTGGAAGTAAACAAATACACCAGAACTGTCACGGTGAGAAGGAACGCAGACCAAGACACAGTGGAGCTATAACATAAAGCTTTACAGCAAACAGACAACAGAGAGTGATCAGGGACAGGCCAGGGGTCTGGAAACCGGGAAGTCGGATCAGCGTAGTACCGGCAGGGAGTAGACAGGCGCGTGGTCCGGGACGGGCGAGGGGTCTGGATACCGGGAGGTCGAAGTAGCGAGAGGTACTAGACAGGTAATTAGAATTACCGGGGAGCTCATATAGAGCGGAGAGTAACGCGAGACAGGCGAGGGGTCTGGATACTGAAGCACAGGAGGTCGCATTAGCGACAGGTATAGACCGGCGGGTGACAGAATGTACCAAAGTACAAAGTAGCAACCATAAAGGACGACTTACGACCTAACAACGGGGTAACAGGACGCCAGGGTATATATACCCCCAGATGAGGGGATTAGTCATTAGACACGGCAATTGCTGACAGGTGTGTGTGTGTGCCGCCAGCGCATATGGCTTGGCCACGCCCCCTGTCAACCACCGTAACCGTGACAGGAACAGGCTGAACCGCATTATTTGAAGCTGGAAGTACTTCACACAGCTTAGTGCATGTTGTCCATTCTACTTTATCAGACTTCCTTGCATGTCGGAGTAAACATGCTGGTCCAGGTGAAGTACAACCAACTGCAGAAGTATGTGAAGTCAGATGAAGTTGAAGGACATTTCGACTTTCTGCAATTTCATGAAAAAGATTTGCATGACTCATGACTTCAAACGCACATTCAGTTGTATCTCACTGTACTGTCCATTCATCCAGAGATTTAGCCTGCCACCTGAAGCACAGGTTACGTACAAGGATGCAACAGGGACAGAAGTGGATGCTGAGATCAAGGCAATGACAAGGCAATGTAGTGTTGTCAGTTTTCTCAAATGACGGTGAGGTATAAAGGCAGGTATAATCAAGCACTCTACACCCTATAGAATAATATAATTAAGCCTTCATTTTTTTTCTATTCCTTTAGAATTTTCTAATCACTCCACCTCTGCTTCTGAGATGTCTGACTTGAGCTTCAGCTGAAGTGCATCAACTGTTATCCTAGATACGGTCCCTAGCAAGAGACATTGCATTGAGGATTCAGACGGTGCAGTGTCTGCTAAACAGGTATCATAGCTTGAGTCTCAGGAGTTGTTCCACATTTTTCACTGAGTCTCTAGAAAGGTTGTTTTTTTTACGTTTTTGCGGAAGAAGTACTACAGGAGTACCAAACAACAGAAACTCTTACAGATGTCACAAGACGACAAATGGTCAACATCCTGCTGGCTCACATGGTGGATAATCATGGGTATGTGTGTCTCATGCCTCCCCACTAAAGCAACAAAATAAGAGTATGCTCTTGGGATAATGATGATGTTCCCTTCCCTTAAGGATCCATATTCCAAGAAAGGCTATGTAATAGTCATTATTATTGTTTGCATGACACTTTGATATCATACTTGCATGATGTGACATAAAGCGGTTTACATTGACCTCTGAATTTATTGAGCCCAGTATGACAATGCATTTGTTTATTTCTTTTAATTTAAGGAACACTTCTATGATGCTCCAAGCAACACATGATACCTTTCTTGGCGTCTGAAAACAGTCCAAAGAAAGATTTGTCGAGGATCTGCACTGCCACCATGCAGCTCTACAGACCTTTCTCCAGGTGGCCCATGTTCCCAGAGGCCTGTTGATATGGAGGAGCAGCTTGATGGGGATGCTTGCAAAGAGGCCATGTCTTTGGTCAACCATACCACAAACAAACACAGACAAATCCTTGATTTTCCAAAAGATGAAAGAGACCTTTCAGCATCGTCAAAAGCTTATGAATGACTCAGGCAAAGGTGTTGATATCCTGTCCACCTTCCCAAGATACCTGGATACAAAAGGACTGGTAAGTTTGGAATGACATGGCACAACTACAATTTAGTAGTAGAAGTCTAATGTAGTCTTTCTTTAAGGTGGATCAAGACTTCACTCTCCTATTTGGTGACGCTTGTCTGGAGAGTCTGATTCTTGATAGTTTTAGATAATTTGGAGTTTTCCCACAGTGACAGGAATCGTTAAAAAAAAGGGTAATCTTTAATTGAAACGTTGTAATTTAAATGGTATTGTTAGGAGAAAAAGACAATAATTTAGATTAAACACAACTGAGGTATTTCCCCTTGCTCATTGCTGTTGCAGAACTGCCTTTTCGGCGTCCAAAAAGTTAACGTTAAAGTTCAAAATCATGTTCCAAATCCTCTGTGATTGTATAACACATATAGTCTTACATTTATTTTGAAACAATTATTATGTTGGTAACACAATGAAGGTTCGCCTAACTTTCTTGAATTGTAATGTATTTATATATTTATTTAAATTGAAAACAAAAACAAAAAAAACATATATATATATATTCAACGTCAGGGGGTGCCCCAGACGCGGGGGCGTCTGAGGATAAGCTACTGCTTGAATGAATGCTTTGATTGATATGAGTGAGCTCAGCATTATTTGTGTTTTGGAGGCGAAGGAGGAAATAAGTATCTGCCGATGAAGTTATTGTCATTGTGTGCCAAGGCGTTTCCAATCCAACAAATCTGACAGCATGCTTATAACAACAGAACGGTATGAATGACCATTGCATTCCATTGTCTGACTGTAGTCGTTTGCCTTCCCATCATTCGTATTGTTTCTGTGTATGTCTATCATCATGCCTGTCGTTAATCAAAAAATGTAAATGTCTAATTTTTGATTGTCTGACCTGTATCAAAACCTGTTTTTATCCTTTAGCCAATCAGAAAGTAAGTGTGTTATTGTAAGGGTGACCAGATCAAGGATAGACACGAATGCCCATTGAGATAGGGATAACGGCATTGATTGACAGGCTCATACAATGCAATGATGACCGCACGGATTGAAGTCATGTATGTATTCATTTGTATTTCATATGTTCAATATAGACACATGCCTGGATGGACACAAACTGTCATGCATGTTTCATTTGTTTGGGCAGTGAAGCGGGTGCCAGGCAGTCGTGGTCGCTGAGAGTGGATCAAGCTTCCCCCTGAAACGTATCGCTTTTCAAGTCCATGGTCATGATGGTGCTGCACTACTGGCACTTTAAAATGCTTTTAAATGCTTTTTTTGCACAATTCAACACATGTACATATCATCCATCAGTCACTCTATTGTTCTTTTTATGTTAATTTTGAATTTTTGTGCATTGTACAAATGGAAAATACAAATCTTGAATCTTGACTTTGAGGTCATTGGTTTGGGGGGAAATAGTTTGTGTCACGATATATGAGGTGAAATTCACATCCATGCGCTTTGGGCTTTAGACATACAGTCATGTCATAGTTCGTAGTTCCTGACAACTCACATTTTTTGATATTTTTGCAGAATTGCATTGATTTTAGATACATTTTGTTAAAGGAATTCCCCTCCATTTTACCAGCATTCAGTTTTGCAGGTTTTCAAAAGCAAAAGTCTGCCAGTTGACTTGTGAAACTTGTGTTCGTTGGAAAACACAACTTTGCCCGCCAGGTGTGCAGAAAAGTCCTGGATGCGGGGGATTGGGTAGCGTCATTAAGGCGTCTGTAGTCCCCACACGGATGCCACCCGCCGTCTGGTTTTGGGACGATGTGGAGCGGCGAGGCCCAAGGGCTGTCCGAGCGTCGGATGATACCGAGGCACTCCATATTGGCGAACTCTGACTTAGCGACCGCCAGCCTGTCGGGGTTAAGCCATCTGGCCCTAGTATAGACAGGGGGGGGCCTTTAGTGTCAATGTGGTGATCAACACTGTATTTGGTAGTGGCGGTGGAAAAGGTGGGCTTAGTCAAGCTGGGAAACTCACAGAGAAGACATTGATATTCGTCACCCTCTGAGAGTGAGCTGGAGAGTGTCACGGTTACGGTGGTTGGCAGGGGGCGTGGCCTAGCCACGTGCGCTGGTGGCGCACACACTCCTGTCAACAATTACGTTGGTTGGCAGGGGGCGTGGTCTAGCCACGTGCGCTGGTCACACACACACACACCTGGACTCAATTTCCCCCCGTGTCATTTGTTGATCACCTCACCTATATATACACGTTGCCTTTCCTTTACCCCAGTGTGAGGTCGTTACTTACTCTGCGTTCACGTAGTCCTCCCCATGCACCCTTGTGTTTTGTGTGTGCTTGTTTATTTGGTAATAAAGCCGTTCGTATCACTCTCCACTTGTCGGCGTCTGCGTTCGGGGTCCAACCCACTCCCTCATCTTCGTGACAGAACGACCTCACCACCATGGACCCCGGCAACTACGACATGTGGAGGATCGCCCAGGTCGCCCAGGAAAAGGCCAACATTGCGCATATTCGGGCGTGGTTGGCCGCTTCGAAAGTTCGAATGACTTTCGGTTTTCCTCCACCGACCGCGCTGCCCCGGCTTGAGGATACCGCTCCGCACCCGGCTGACGACGTCGCTCCGCACCCGGCTGACGACGCCGCTCCGCACCCGGCTGACGACGTCGCTCCGCACCCGGCTGACGACGTCGCTCCGCACCCGGCTGACGACGTCGCTCCGCACCCGGCTGACGACGCCGCTCCGCACCCGGCTGACGACGCCGCTCCGCACCCGGCTGACGACGTCGCTCCGCACCCGGCTGACGACGTCGCTCCGCACCCGGCTGACGGCGCCGCTCCGCACCCGGCTGACGGCGCCGCTCTATGGGGTTCGATTTGTGCAAAAACTATGTCCTAATTTGTTGTCTTCCCTGTTGTTGGTCGTGTTGTTAGGCATGTCGTCTTCCCGGTCGTTGGTTTTGTCGTCCCTCCCCGTCGTTGGTCGTCCTGATGCCCCATAGTGGTCCGTGAATGCATTGCAAGTGGGGCCGCTGTTGGTCGTGTTGTTAGGCACGTCGTCTTCCCGGTCGTTGGTCTTGTCGTCCTCCCCGTCGTTGGTCGTCCTGATGCCCCATAGTGGTCCGTGAATGCATTGCAAGTGGGGCCGCTGTTGGTCGTGTTGTTAGGCACGTCGTCTTCCCGGTCGTTGGTCGTCCTGATGCCCCATAGTGGTCCGTGAATGCATTGCAAGTGGGCCGCTGTTGGTCGTGTTGTTAGGCACGTCGTCTTCCCGGTCGTTACTCTTGTCGTCTTCCCGGTCGTTGGTCTTGTCGTCCTCCCCGTCGTTGGTCGTCCTGATGCCCCATAGTGGTCCGTGAATGCATTGCAAGTGGGCCGCTGTTGGTCGTGTTGTTAGGCACGTCGTCTTCCCGGTCGTTGGTCTTGTCGTTACTCTTGTCGTCTTCCCCGTCGTTGGTCTTGTCGTCTTCCCCGTCGTTGGACTTCCTGATGCCCCTAGTGGTCCGTGAAGGCATTGCAAGTGGTCTGGTCGTTGGTCTTCTGAATTAAATCGTTTTTAATTCAAATCAGTCAATCGAGTTTCAGGGGTATGAAGTGAGCAAATGTGTTCAACACCAACTTATGGTTTAAAATTAATATTTTGCCCAAATTTATGAGAAATGATGTCACATCTTCACAGCGTGAATTCATTCGGTGCGTCATAATATATAATATATAATAATTAATCTGCAGATTAATTATTATTGACCTTTATACTGAGATAATCCCCCTATTGATTCAATCTGAGCACATAAGGGCTGAAACGAATTATTCCCACAATCTATTAATCTGATTTGTTGTGGCAATTCAATAATTATTCATTATTATTATTATTATTATTTATTAATTAGACTATTTCCACAGAGCACTGATATTAGTTAGTTAGTGTTTAAAGTGCATTAGGATGGTCACAAGTGAGCCGCCACTCGCAAATTCTTGGGCAAATCAGCCGCTC
Source organism: Muraenolepis orangiensis (assembly GCA_027704905.1). NCBI lineage: Eukaryota > Metazoa > Chordata > Actinopteri > Gadiformes > Muraenolepididae > Muraenolepis > Muraenolepis orangiensis. The sequence goes on along the minus strand of CM051011.1, from coordinate 9,267,481 downwards.
AATCTTGAATGCGCGCGTATTCTCACCTTTACGGTAAATCCATGCAAACGGACCGGTTTCTTATTCTTCATCCACGGAGCTGATCGCTTCAGCCTTTTTATCTTCATTTGATGTGGAATAAAACCCAATTTTCCCAGTCTTAATGAAACTTGTACTTCTTCCTAGACTACATGTACATATAGTACTTTTACTGTGGACTTTTTGAGCAATCCTATGTCAAAGTCCCTCACAGGAATTGTCACAACAAATCAGATTAATAGATTGTGGGAATAATTAATTAGTTTAATTAGTCCGACTGGCCCACACAGCAACCCATTACCGGATCGCTACAGTATTCATCCGCCGTTTGGTCACGTGGGTCCAGGTCACGTTCACCGCCATCTCACTGCCAGAACGTATTCATCCGCCGCTTAGTTTAGTCTGCCATCTGATGTTAACTAATTTAATGGTGAATTGCAACCATGGAGCAGTATCACGACCTACTGTAGTGTTATCAAAATCGATCAATAAAGTACATTCGACTCTCTCTCTCTCTCACTAATCACGCACCGAATGAATTCACGTTGTATATAAAAGCGCCATTCTAGCCCCCTCTAGCTGTGAATACGTGACATAATTTGTCATGAATTTGGGCAAAATATTACTTTTTTTGTTTAAGGTGTGTACTGGTTGTGGATCGTTGACCTCCTATATGACAAGATCTTCTTGTTTGTCCCTTTGTTGTTGAGGCAAGTTTTTTTAAGGTGAGAAAACTATAAACCCGCATCCCAAAGTGAAACACCAACCTGGGTTTATCCTTCCAGAAGTTATCCATGCAGCCTTGATTTGAATGCATTAAGACGGTGAATCAGAATCACGCAGAAAAAAAAAAAAGGAAAAAAAAAAAGGCACACACAAACACACACACACACACACACACCGTTAAGTCCCTATAGCTATAGCCTATATACATATACTTACAGGGGGCACAAAGTCCCTCCCCTCCTGCTCGGCCGTGCTGCGGCATGTCTGGACCGTGACGTCCAGGATAGCCCTCTCGGTGATCTCCACGTGGTTCACAGACGGCCCTCGGTTGATCTTGAACGCTGCCGTCCCCGCCAGAAGCAGAAGAAGGGACAACACGCCCCAACACCCAGAGCTCCACCTCATTCTGATGGCTTTGTTTGTGACAGGTTTCCTTTAAAAATGTAATCTTTAAAACATAAAAAAAAAAATTAAAAAAGTTGTTGTTGTTGTAATAAAGCGATTTTAGATAGATACAACGAAGCAAATATTATAGGCTACAAAGATATATATATATATATATATACTGTTTATATACACTGTTTGGGCAATAAGAAACAGAACAGAAAGAGACAAAGGGAGAGAAAGAGAAAGAGAGGAGAGAATAGGCCTATATCACACTTCCTGCTTCCGGAGCCTTAAAAATCGCAAGAGCAGTGTCCTCTTACTTCCGGTAGTTACCCCAGATACGTGACAAACTCAGTGGCGGCTGGCCCATAGGGGGCGATGGGGCGCCGCCCCCCCTAAACCACACGCACAAACAAAATATTATTTTTTTTTGAAATATATATATAAATTGTCAATATGTGTGTGTTTAAAATATGGAATGCACCCAGAAATATGTGTAAAATATGATTTTAAAATAATTTGCGCAACATAATATGCTTTTCCTAGTACACATATGCCTAGTACACTGCAGCCTTAAGGGCGCATTTGTATGACGATGCTGCTGGGGCGCTTTTCAAATCGCCCCACGGAGGGTGGGGCGGGTATCTGTAGCAGTTTAGCCAATTGCTGATTCAAGATATAAACAAGTGACATAAAATGTAGCCAATCAGCGTCCTCAAAACGTCTTCCCGTGGGGCGCTTTTCAAATCGCCCCACGGAAGACGTCATTTGTGTGCGTCACAGTGTACTACTAGGAAAAGCATATTATGCTCTGTCTCTGCGGGCACACACACACACACGCACACACACACACACACACACACACACACACACACGCACTTACAAATATATGTCAGTGTTTTTTGTCAGTGTGTGCCGATATATATATATTTTTGTTGAGTGATTGATATAGTTTTCGTGAGTGATTTAAACAAGCAGGTATATATATATATATATACCTGCTTGCTTAAATCACTCACCAAACTCACCTGTTCAGAGCTGCTTTGAATGTGTTTTGGTGTTATTGTTAACTCGTTGTTTCCTCTTAAATGTGTTTATGTATCCATGTACCAAATAAAGTCTAAAAGAATAGACTGTGTGAAGTTCTGTGGTGCCTTTGAGCTGGCCTTGCGTGGCCATGATGAAAGTGATGGACAGAAGGGCGACATTTCAATACAAAAAGTAATTGTATATAAAGTAATTAACAATATGTAATTGTAAATAAAAAAAATGGTATAGCCCCCCCTGGTGAAAAATGCACCAGCCGCCACTGGACAAACTGTGTCCGCCTCCTCTCCTCTCTGTTATTGTAGTGTACCGGGCTGCTCAACGTCTAAACAAAGACAGCCCTACCTCAGTTTACACGATTTCCCCAAAGACAAACTCCTCCGCAAGTCTTGTGTGAGGCTGATAAGGAGGATGAAGGTCCCTTGTTTCATGTTCTCAGGGGTAGCGCGTATGTCTGCAGTTTGCACTTTGACAAGGAGAGCATATACGTCTCGAAAAGTGGGCGGAATAGGCTAATAATGTCGGGTATGTGTGTGATTAAAAGCACTGGTCCTGACCCCCACACACACTCCATCTCTCATCCGAATAGAGCCACACAATGTCGGGTATGTGTGTGATTAAAAGCACTGGTCCTGACCCCCACACACACTCCATCTCTCATCCGAATAGAGCCACACAATGTCGGGTATGTGTATGATTAAAAGCACTGGTCCCAAGTAGGGCTGGGCGATACGGACCAAAACCCGGTATTTTTTGGCTGCGTTGCGATATACGATATATATCGGTATTTTTTTGGTTTTAACGCAATGCCACAAGTATGTCACAAGCACTTTTATTTTAAGACAACTGATATTCACAAGAATAACAGGCATTCCCTTTTAGAAAATATACAGCTGCACACTACATATTAACACGTAAATGAAAAGGTACATTGAAATAATCAAAATCCATCAAATAAATCGCATATATTAAATACATAGGCATACCTCTGCTCCTACACTAAATCGCCTTCATTATATGGCGATATATCCAGATAGAGCCACAAGACACAATGTCGGGGACTTGTATGATTCGGATTAAGAGTCACTGTAGAGTGTTCATTCACTAGTTGAACCACATCGTCTGGACAGACTTTTGGAAGGTTATGCAGCGATGTTGTCCAGCAATAACTGTCCGCCATGGTGAATGCCAAGGTGAATGCATTAACCGGAACTTGGGATACACTGCTTCAGCGGTTTTTAACGGGTACTTCCGGCTTTCAAATCTAACGTGATATAGGCCTATTGGAGAGACAAAAGAGAGAGAGAGAGAGAGAGAGAGAGAGAGAGAGAGAGAGAGAGAGAGAGAGAGAGAGAGAGAGAGAGAGAGAGAGAGAGAGAGAGAGAGAGGAGAGAATGAGAGACAAAGGAGAGAATGAGAGAGAGAGAGAGAGAGAGAGAGAGAGAGAGAGAGAGAGAGAGAGAGAGAGAGAGAGAGAGAGAGAGAGAGAGAGAGAGAGAGAGAGAGAGAGAGAGAGAGAGAGAGAGAGAGAGAGGGAGAAGGGGACGAAACAGAGGGGGACATTTGGTGGGAGAGGGAGAAAGAGAGAGAGAGAGGCAGAACGACAGACAGACCGAGGGGAGTGGAAATAAAGGGGGAGAAAGGGAAAGATGGAGGGAGATGGTGAGAGAAAGAGAGACGCGAGACAGAGACAGAATGAGAGAGGAAAAGAGAGAGCAAGAGAAAGAGAAATAAGACAAAGAGAAATAAGAGAGTCAGTATGAAAGGTGTGGGGGGTTCCTGCTCCTCAGGGGTGCTCTTTGAACCTGGAACCTGTGCCACCTTTGAAGGCTTACAGGGAAGCCAACAAACAGACATGGGATCAACAGTTTTGGAAAGATCTTGACCTCTACTACCATAAGCAAGGGCAAACCAATTGGGGTCGTCACTCAGCAGGGTCACAACCTGTAAAAAACATGAAAACATCAAATCTGACCACGCCAGTGTGTTTCTCAACCAGTAAACCCTATTCAGATTCAGATTCAGATTACTTTATTTATCCCGAGGGAAATTAAGGTGCAACAGTTGACACAGGGGGAATAAATGCACACACAAATATACTAATACCTAAAGCTAAAAACGAAATAACAACAAACTAACTAAACAAAACTAGTATAAAATTGTATAATAGTATAAACGAGTATAAAACTATAATAAGATGGCAAGATTCCTGGTCACAATTTCACATAATAGGTAAAACACATTAAACAAAACGTGTGACACAGCACACTGCAAATTGTAGTTCTTTGCACACTTCCGGGTCTCGTCCCTCGATCTATTTGTGTTAATAATGTGGTTTATATATATTTTTAAACATGTGTGGTTTCCGAACGAGACGGTGCAGCTCAGCGCCGCTGCAATCCAATGGATTAGTAATACACGTAAAAATTAACTTAAATAATGAACGTAACAGAAAAATAAGGCGGCAGTGATATCAGCGTCCATAGTGTGGTGAAGTGACATAATTCACCCACGGAACTGCGGGTGGGGTCTTGTGTTGCCGGGGACATTAGTGCTGTTAGAGTTCTTCTTCCGGTAGAAAGTCATGTGGTGTTTACGTTCTTCTCATGCTGAATAAACGTCCCGTTTGGACTTTAAATACCCTGCCTCCGACTCCCGTCTCGCTGAAGTATCCGAGACTGAACCGAACATGGCAAATAACGCAGTTTTTATCAAATAGCCGGAGTTTTGGGAGACAAATGCGACATTGTGGTTTGCGCAGACGGAGTCTCAAATCGCCCTCCGCGGGATTACGGACGACGACGTTTGCTATTTCCACGTCGTCTCGTCGCTGGGTAACTCCACTGCGGCCCGGACTGTGGCCTTTATTGCACAACCCCCTGCACTGGATATATATGAAGTACAAGGCTTACCTCCTCAAGACCTTCGAGCTATCGCAGTCGGAATGAGCCCGACGTCTGCTCGCTATTCATGGCCTCGGAGACAACAAGCCTTCCCAACATATGGAAATGATGCTGAGACTGCTGGGAGAGGAGGAACGTTTTCTTTTTAAAGAACTTCTTCAGCACATGCCGCCTCATGTCTAGATAGCGCTCGCAAATACGACTAGAACTGAAAACCGCCGAAGAAGCTGACCAATTTTTCCTAGCCACCCAGCGTTCCGCCCCCGAGGTGCTAGCCCCGACACGCAGTTACACCCCCCTGGGCAGAGACATGGTTACTAGCGACCCGCGGCTACCGACAGCAGTGCTAGCACAGGCATGTGCTATTTCCACGCACATTTCGGCGCAAAGGCAAAGGTGCCGCTCTGCACTTACAAGCAGCAGTAAAGCTCAGGAGGTAAAGCGGTCTCCTCACAACCGGAAGGTTGCTAGATCGATCCCCCGGCTCCTCCTAGTAAACTGTCAAGGTGTCCTTGAGCAAGACACCCTAACTCCCCGGACACTGTATAAATAGCTGCCCACTGCTCCTAATACTAGGATGGGTTAAATGCAGAAAACATATTTCACTGTATGTTTGTACATGTATGTGACCAATAAAGAGGATTCAATCCTCCAGATTTAGATTTAGAAGCCGACGGGAAACGCCAAAGCCTGCGCTCAGTAGTGGCTGCGAGCATGGGCATCAGAGACACTCTCTCCGGGCGCAAATTCCTCTGCGACACCGGCGCTCAGAGGAGCTTCCTGCCGGCTACGGGGAGCGATACCTGGGCCATGATAGAGATCATGGCCCACATTTAATTTCCGCTAACGACACACCTATCCGAACCTATGGCACAAAGGCTGTGGACCTGTGTTTTGGGGGCCAGCGGTTTACATGGGACTTCGTCACGGCGGTCATCTCCTTCCCCCTCCTCGGCGCAGACTTCCTGTGCGCTAACGGGCTACTGGTAGACGTTAAGAACAGCCGGTGGCCGCACTGACATTTTCGTCGTTCGCATGTGTCCGCAGTGAGGCGACATATGGCGGGCTCTCTGTCACGAAGATGAGGGAGTGGGTTGGACCCCGAACGCAGACGCCGACAAGTGGAGAGTGATACGAACGGCTTTATTACCAAATAAACAAGCACACACAAAACACAAGGGTGCATGGGGAGGACTACGTGAACGCAGAGTAAGTAACGACCTCACACTGGGGTAAAGGAAAGGCAACGTATATATAGGTGAGGTGATCAACAAATGACACGGGGGGAAATTGAGTCCAGGTGTGTGTGTGTGTGACCAGCGCACGTGGCTAGACCACGCCCCCTGCCAACCAACGTAATTGTTGACAGGAGTGTGTGCGCCACCAGCGCACGTGGCTAGGCCACGCCCCCTGCCAACCACCGTAACCGTGACAGTACCCCCCCCTCAACGGGCGCCTCCTGGCGTCCAACCCGGCTTGAAGGGGTGTTCCCGGTGGCAGTTGAGGGAAAATAACAGATCCCGACTGTAGCAGCGCGGGGGCCAACCCCGCCCCTCTGGACCGTCTGCGTCCCAGTCGATGATCCGGGGGGGTGGAGGAGATTTGGTGGGCGGGTGGGGCCCGGGAAGAGAGCCACGGGGGGCTGCGGGCTGCGTGACGTCAGCAGACGGGGGCTGCGTGACGTCAGCAGACGGGGGCTGCGTGACGTCGTCGGGCGGGTACGGCGCGGCGTCAGCAGACGGGGGCTGCGTGACGTCGTCGGGCGGATCCGGCGCGGCGTCAGCAGACGGAGGCTGCGTGACGTCGTCGGGCGGATACGGCGCGGCGTCAGCAGACGGGGGCTGCGTGACGTCGTCGGGCGGATCCGGCGCGGCGTCAGCAGACGGAGGCTGCGTGACGTTGTCGGGCGGGTACGGCGCGGCGTCAGCAGACGGGGGCCGCTTGACGTCATCAGGCCGGTATGGCGCGGTGTCAGCAGACGGGGGCTGCGTGACGTCGTCGGGCGGGTCCGGCGCGGCGTCAGCAGACGGGGGCCGCTTGACGTCCTCAGACGGATGCGGAGCGACGTCCTCCGGCGAATGCGGAGCGACGTCCTCAAGCGGGTGCGGAGCGACGTCCTCAAGCGGGTGCGGAGCGACGTCCTCAAGCGGGTGCGGAGCGACGTCCTCAGGCGGGTGCGGAGCGACGTCCTCAGCTGGGTGCGGAGCGACGTCCTCCGGCGGATGCGGAGCGACGTCGTCAGCCGGTTGCGGAGCGGCGTCGTCAGCCGGTTGCGGAGCGACGTCATCAGCCGGGTGCGGAGCGACGTCGTCAGCCGGATGCGGAGCGGCGCCGTCAGCCGGGTGCGGAGCGGCGTCGTCAGCCGGGTGCGGAGCGACGTCGTCAGCCGGGTGCGGAGCGACGTCGTCCGCCGGGTGCGGAGCGGCGTCGTCCGCCGGGTGCGGAGCGGCGTCGTCAGCCGGGTGCGGAGCGACGTCGTCAGCCGGGTGCGGAGCGGCGTCGTCAGCCGGGTGCGGAGCGGCGTCGTCCGCCGGGTGCTGAGCGGCGCCGTCAGCCGGGTGCGGAGCGGCGCCGTCAGCCGGGTGCGGAGCGGCGTCGTCAGCCGGGTGCGGAGCGGCGTCGTCAGCCGGGTGCGGAGCGACGTCGTCAGCCGGGTGCGGAGCGACGTCGTCAGCCGGGTGCGGAGCGGCGTCGTCAGCCGGGTGCGGAGCGGCGTCGTCAGCCGGGTGCGGAGCGACGTCGTCAGCCGGGTGCGGAGCGGCGCTGTCAGCCGGGTGCGGAGCGACGTCGTCAGCCGGATGTGGAGCGGTATGGGGTTCGATTTGTGCAAAAACTACAGGTGGAACCCATGTCCACGTTAATGTCGTCCCTCCCCGTCGTTGGTCGGAACCCATGTCCACATTAATGTCGTCCCTCCCCGTCGTTGGTCGTCCTGATGCCCCATAGTGGTCCGTGAATGCATTGCAAGTGGGGCCGCTGTTGGTCGTGTTGTTAGGCATGTCGTCTTCCCGGTCGTTGGTCTTGTCGTCCTCCCCGTCGTTGGTCGTCCTGATGCCCCATAGTGGTCCGTTAATGCATTGCAAGTGGGGCCGCTGTTGGTCGTGTTGTTAGGCATGTCGTCCTCCCCGTCGTTGGTCGTCCTGATGCCCCATAGTGGTCCGTGAATGCATTGCAAGTGGGGCCGCTGTTGGTCGTGTTGTTAGGCATGTCGTCTTCCCGGTCGTTACTCTTGTCGTCTTCCCGGTCGTTGGTCTTGTCGTCCTCCCCGTCGTTGGTCGTCCTGATGCCCCTAGTGGTCCGTGAATGCATTGCAAGTGGGCCGCTGTTGGTCGTGTTGTTAGGCACGTCGTCTTCCCGGTCGTTACTCTTGTCGTCCTCCCCGTCGATGGTCGTCCTGATGCCCCTAGTGGTCCGTGAAGGCATTGCAAGTGGGCCACTGTTGGTCGTGTTGTTAGGCACGTCGTCTTCCCGGTCGTTACTCTTGTCGTCTTCCACGTCGTTGGTCTTGTCGTCTTCCCCGTCGTTGGACTTCCTGATGCCCCTAGTGGTCCGTGAAGGCATTGCAAGTGGTCTGGTCGTTGGTCTTCTGAATTAAATCGTTTTTAATTCAAATCAGTCAATCGAGTTTCAGGGGTATGAAGTGAGCAAATGTGTTCAACACCAACTTATGGTTTAAAATTAATATTTTGCCCAAATTTATGAGAAATGATGTCACGTCTTCACAGCTACAGGGGGCTAGAATCGCGCTTTTATATACAACGTGAATTCATTCGGTGTGTCATAATATATATAATATATATAATAATTAATCTGCAGATTAATTATTATCGACCTTTATACTGATTCAATCTGAGCACATAAGAGCTGAAACTAATTATTTACACAATCTATTAATCTGATTTGTTGTGGCAATTCAATAATTATTAATTATTATTATTATTATTATTTATTAATTAGACTATTTCCACAGAGCACTGATATTCTGCAGTTAGTGTTTAAAGTGCATTAGGATGGTCACAAGTGAGCCGCCACTCGCAAATTCTTGGGCAAATCAGCCGCTCCTCAATTTTGAATGCGCGCGTATTCTCACCTTTACGGTAAATCCATGCAAACGGACCGGTTTTTTATTCTACATCCACGGAGCTGATGGGGGAGGTTGCGACTTGCAGCCCCTCAGTTTTTAGTTTCTCATGTGTTTGTTACTGATAACCAGCTCCTTTTCTAATTCAAGTTAGTGTTCTGAATGAAATGGTTATTAATTGCAGACAGCCCCTCACTTTTTAGTTTATTTAGTTTGTTACTGATGGCCAGCTCCTTTTCTAATTAACATAAAAAGTACTCTGATAACGTTACATACACCATAGCTGCAGCGGTGGTAATAGGCCTACCCTAGACAGTCCTCATCTTATGTCGGCCCGAGGGACTACACATGATAGGTGAAGAGTGACCGAGAGGGAACACAAATAAAGTATAGGATGGATGGAGCACAGGCCAAGGCAAGACAGGAGGGGGTAATTCTGTCTGGGCCAGGTGCTTTCCTGTTGTTTTGTCTCTGGAAGAGCTAGCTCACATCCTATTTACCTATGGTGTGTGTGTGTGTGTGTGTGTGTGTGTGTGTGTGTGTGTGTGTGTGTGTGTGTGTGTGTGTGTGTGTGTGTGTGTGTGTGTGTGTGTGTGTGTGTGTGTGTGTGTGTGTGTGTGTGTGTGTGTGTGTGTGTGTGTGGGGGGGGGGGGGGCAGCAGCAGCAGTGGGGTTGCCAGAGGTGTGATGGGGGCTGTAAATAATGATTTGATCAGTAAGTCATGGTACCTTCTTCTCTCAGGTCAAGAGCTTTCCAAACTGTTGATCCCATGTCTGTAGCAAGTTGTTTGGCTTCCCTGTGAGCCTTCAAAGGTAACCCAGGTTCCAGGTTCAAAGGGCAACCCTGAGCAGCAGGAATCCCCCACACCTTTCACACTGACATATGTTACTCTCCAGATCAAAACCTTTCCAACAACATCTTCATCGTTGTCCTATGACCCATTTTAATTGTCATCTCCCTCCAGTCCAAGGCTACTTGTGGGTGTAGTGTCTGAGTCCCTGTTTGAGTCAAAGTGGAGAAGAATAAGTCAATGGAGTCTCAAGGGGTATGAAGTGAGCAAGTGTGTTCAAGATATTGACCCTCTTGTTATGCACAGTCATACATTTCAATTTAGACCGTTTCAGACACCAACTTATGGTTTAAATTAATTAAGTAACCTCAATAAGATGTAGTATGTAAGATGTAGTATGTTTTTTCTATTGTTAATTTTATAGTGTACAGTATTGTTATAGTATGGTGTTGTTATAGTATAAAGTATAGTGCATAGTACTATAGTATATAGTGTTACATTGTAGGAAATTCATACTGCGGGAGGGAATGGGGAGTAAGCATTCCATTGTACTTCCATTGTTGCATATGACAAATACAAATCTTGAATCTTGAAATCTTAAGACAAAAATTTGACTGAATTACCGAATTGTCCCGATCCAATCCTCCTTCCATCCTCAGCCACGGCCTTTAACGGCGAGCGGCGTGATCAGAGCGTGTGACGCCGCGGAGTCCTCCAAGAGTTTCCTCAGAGCCATCAAAGTGATCCAGACGAACAACAAGTGGGTGGACATACGTCGTCTGTTCAACCCCAACTTCCACTTCGACGACGAGACGTTCGAGGAGGGCAGGGCCATCATCACGGACGGTCTCCGAATCATCAAGGACAGCAACAAGCTGGGGAACTTCGAGGCAGCCAGGGAAAAACTGGGCGAGATCACACACCCCTTGCAGGTATGTTACTATATATTTACTATATTCCACAGACGCCGCCTATTTAAACACACGGAACATAACAGGTGGAAACAATGAGGTCCCAGGCAGCCAATAAGACGGGCAGGAAAACATGAGGGGGAAATTAACGGTGATGCGCTGCAGCTGCGGGGGAGCACTAACAAGGGGGCGTGGCTATCCGGGTGAGGGCTGGGGAAACGGTGACAGGAATGCGGGACGTGATAGGGGGCGTGGCTACCTGGACGAGGGCTGGGGAAACTGTGACAGGAATACGGGACGTAATAAGGGGGCGTGGCTACCTGGGTGAGGGCAGGGGAAACGGTGACATAAATGCGGACTGTGAAAAGGGGGCGTGGCTACCTGGACGAGGGCTGTGAATGCGGGGAGGCAGAACTGCCAATCCTGACAGTACCCCCCCCCCCCTCAAGGGACGTCTCCTGACGTCCCCAAAACCACAAAAACAATGTCCATCTCCTCCGCCGCTTCTTGGAGTGTCCCGCCCTCCTCCGAGGAAGAGCCCTTCCTGTCCCCATACGAGGACTCCGGCGAAAAGGGAGGAAGAGTCTTCCACGGCGGCGGGAACGAATCAAGGGACGTCCAGCGGGAACAGCGCGACGTGGTAACTTGGGGACAGCGCGACGTCGTCAGGTGGGGACAGTGCGACGTCGTCAGGCGGGGGGAGCGCAACGTCGTCCAGCGGGAACAGTGCGACGTCGTCCAGCGGGAACAGCGCGACGTCGTCCAGCGGGAACAGTGCGACGTCGTCCAGCGGGAACAGCGCGACGTAGTCCAGCGGGGACAGCGCGACGTCGGCAGGCGGGAACAGCACGACGCCGTCAGGCGGGGGCAGCGCGACGTCGTCACTTGGGGACAGCGCGACGACGGCAGGCGGGGGCAGCGCGACGTCGGCAAGCGGGGGCAGTGCGGCGTACTCCCACCGGGGCAGCGCGGCGTCCTCACGCCGGGGCAGCGCGGCGTCCTCACGCCGGGGCAGCGCGGTCGGTGGAGGAAAATCGAAAGTCATTGGAACTTTCGGAGCGGCCAACCACACCTGAATAACCGCCAAGTTAGCCTTATTCCGGGCGTCCCGGGTGATCCGCTCTTCCCTTTCAGCTGGGGTTTCCTCAAACCCGTAAAAACGGCCCGGTGACGTGGTGTCGGCTGGGTTCATTTCAGGCCAGTTCATTCTGTCACGGGTTGACGCGGGGAATGAGGAACGGGGACTTAGGAGGTGAACCCAAATGCACGAAACGATGACACACGTATCAAAATATAGAGTCTTTACTGATGAATACAGTATCACAAACATCACTTAGATGGAAACGCATAAAGCTCAAAAGCAAAAGACCTAACTACAAAAACCTGACGGTGGCATGACGTGGAAACATGACACTTGTTCATGCACATGAAACAAGAACGAGTCTAACGACCAACGAAACAGTATATATATATATAATGAACTGGCCCCGAACAAAAGAAGACGCTGCCTAATTAAACACATGGAACTTAACAGGTGGAAACAATGAGCTCCCAGGCAGCCAATAAGATGGGCAGGAAAACATGAGGGGGAAATTAACGGTGATGCGCTGCAGCTGCGGGGGAGCACAAACAAGGGGGCGTGTCTATCAGGACGAGGGCTGGGAAATGGCGACAGGAATGTGGAATGTGAAAAGGGGGCGTGGCTATCCGGGTGAGGGCTGGGGAAACGGTGACAGGAATGCGGAACGTGAAAAGGGGGCGTGGCTACCTGAACGAGGGCTGGGGAAACACCCTGTAAGTCGCTTTGGATAAAAGCGTCTGCCAAATGCCCTAAATGTAAATGTAAACGTAAATGGAAATGGAAACGGTGACAGGAATGCGGGACTGATAGGGGGCGTGGCTACCTGGAAGAGGGCTGGGGAAACAGTGACATGAATGCGGGCCCAAATCGATATTTGTAGTACAGCAGTACGCAGTACAGCCCGCTGTCCAACCCCCTCACACCCTAACCCTCTGTGAGTGGATGTCACTTAGCGAAGCTGACACTGGTGTCAGGGTCTTTATCGATGGCAATGCAAAGGCAGACCTCTGTGTCCGGGAGGAGTCGGTGTCCTCATGCTTTAGCCAAGTTAGCTTAGTTAGCATCCTCGTATCAGGAGCAGTGGGCAGCTATTGTATATTAAACAGTGCCCGGGGAGCAGTGTAGGGGTCTGGTGCCTTGCTCAAGGGCACTTCGGCAGTGCCCAGGTGTTTCGGGGACTTGACCTTCCTGTTCCCAAGCCAAGTCCCAAAAGACTGAGCTACAACCGCCCCTTTACTTGATATTAGAGGATTTTACACAGAATCCAATAATTAAAAAGAATAACAATTATAGCAGTTGGTCTGTGTAACTGGGGTGGCAAGTGGGGTGGCACGACTTTCTTCTATGCCAACCTGGTAGCTTTGTCATTGCAACATACTTCTGGAGAAGACAAGTCAAGTCAAGGTTATGTACGACAGGTACGACAGACAGCAGTTATAAAAATATAAATAATAGAATAAAAAAGAAGTAAAAAGTACAAACTGTATAAAGTTAAATATATAAAAATATATAAGTGCATATATGAAATGCAATATATTAGCACAAAAAAAGAGCAATATATATATATAAATCAATGTAATAAAATATACATTGTTATATGCTATACGCCCTTGTTCAGTAGCCTGATGGCCTGACTGTGGAAGCTGTCTCTAAGTCTATTTGTGCGACACTTGATACTGAGGTATAGCCTGCCTGACGGTAACAGTGAGTACAGTTCGTGGCTGGGGTGAGCAATGTCTTTTATGATGCGCTTGGCCTTGGCCACGCACCGCTGGTTGTATATGTCCAGGAGGGAGGGGAGCTCACCTCCAACGATATACTGGGCCGTCCGCACCACCCTTTGAAGCGCTCTGCGCTCGAGTGCGGTGCAGTTCCCGTACCAGGCGGTGATACACCCTGTAAGAACACTCTCGATTGTGCCTTTGTAGAATGTTCTCAGGATGCGGGGGCCCATGCTGAATTTCCTCAGACGCCTGAGGAAATACAGGCGTTGTTGGGCCCTTTTCACCAGGCCTGGTGGTAGGCAGCGAGTGACTGTCGATCTGATCTCCAGAAGTGTGCAAAAGTCATAAATGAACGTGCTGCTAACTTTCTGAACAAAGATAGTTACGATAAATAGAAAAAATAACAAAAAAATGCTTTGTCGTGCGGGAGCTCGCCACACGGCAGCCATCTCGAACGGCGCCATACTTCTGCGCCTGCCTTTTTTTTGTTGCCATTTCTTCTCTGAATTGTTTTTTTAATGAACAAAAGACTTGTTAATTCCATGTTAGCCATTGCAACATTTAACTGATCATTGTAATATACAAGGTTGCCTTTGTAGAAACATAAAAATAAATATCTAAATGTTTCTCATGTGACATTTCACCCTTTAAATAGTTTATTTTTTTTTACTAACAATTCTGAGATTTACAGATAAATTATATATATACATAAATAAATTCAGTATTAAATTTAATACACAAATTATTGACATGATTTTACTATAAAATATGTTGTGTAATTCTGAGTTGCTACAAACAGGTAGATATTGTATATGTTGAAATACCAGTTACAATATAATTGTTATTCTTACCATAAATGTAGCTAAATTAGCAATAGTATTGATTGTTTGGGTTCCTAAATAAGGGCAGCAATTTTGGTTAACCCATTCCAGGTGCAGTACCATGCCAATCCACCAGATGGCCAAAGAAATTGGGGGACAATGTACAACTTTCAAATGACAACAACAAAAAATAATGTTTTAACTTTTTATTTTCAATCTCAAGGACTTCTATGATATATTGTTGGGTATACATGTGATACCCAAAAATAACCTAATCACAGTTGGAACAACGATTGGTAACATAGGTAATAAAAAAGCACATTTGTTACCAAAATACATACTGAATTATTGTGTCCACGTGTATTATCGTGGACATTTTTTTTGGCTGAATCTTCTCCAGATTTAACCAGACCGACATGTCGAAGCTGTGTTGGAAAAGACTGTACGAACAATATTCTAGAAGACATTATTCGAGACCAAATACTGACCACGGGATATTTTAGCGCCGTAACTTCATCCAAACCAGCTGGTAAAATCCCCAAATTGCTATAATCTGAGTGTAATCTGTTAGAAATGCCATAGAAATGCCCTGTAAAATATCTGTTGTGTGTAACTGCATGGTGCGCCTGTCTCTACGTTCTCCTGTTCTTGTACCATACTCGACTGAATTAGCATGTACGCTTGGTCACGCTAAAGACGCAGGAGGCAGAAAGCCCTCTCATATACCAAACAAGTGATATGCACATCAGCTCAAACACGATATGAATGACTTCTCTGGAAAAATATTGAATAAAATATAACAACAACATGAATGACAACACACTATGCCAGTGATTAACATCCAGCTGATATAGATCATCAAAACAATAATAATAAACAAATACTAGTAAGAACAATTGTAGTAATCCCCCTAAAGTAATCTCTGTCTCACTTCCTGACAAGTGGCCTTGACCCCTAGGTCATCTACATAAAGTACCAATTTGTGTAAGGCTAGAGGCTTCAAATTTATCTTCATAAGGTAATTAATGACCTGATTCATGCAAAAGAGACAAACTGTCTCTATCTGATTTTAGTATCTTCTAAACTAAAACCTCTTATTTGGTAACATACATCTGCAATTAACCCATCCTAGTATTAGCAGCAGTGGGAAGCTATTTTATTTACAGCACGTGGGAAGCAGTGTAGGAGTCTGGTGCCTTGCTCAAGGACACCTCTGCATTGCCTAGAAGGCAAACTGGCACCTTTTTTCCCAAGTACCAGTTTTCACTCCGCACTTGAACCGGGGACTTGAACCGGCTACCTTCCAGTTCCCAAGCCAAGTCCCAACAGACTGAGCTACTGCCGCCCACAGACCTCCCAGTGAGGGGTTGCATCACTTCCTGTAGGGCTAGAGCCTCCAAATAGAGACACCAGGTTTGATACCGTGTCCTAGATCTCTAGGTCACTTCCTGTAGGCTACAACCCCCATGTTCAACGTCAGTAGGTGAAGCCGTGGGTGCGCCTCTTGCATATTGAGCATGCGGGGGTGGGTGGAATCTGACCGAGCGGGTAATATGAGACCTTTTCAATTCAATGCCAAGAGAGTCTCGTCTTGTTTAATAGAATGATGTTCTTAATCAAGTGAATGCATGGATGGATTAAAGGTGACCGGAGGTCAGTTGAGTCTAATTGAAATTAAAAAGAGATGATCTAATTGACCTGTACCGAGTTGAACTTTATGGGGAATGTAGAAGCTTGTGTCATTTTTTGTAAATGTGTTACTTTGGTAAAATGCAGCCACGGAGGACGCTTTGACCAAACGAGTGACACAGAGCCAACACGTGGCATAAATAAAGATATACTGAATGCCGAGCATGGGAATTTGCACAACGGTACAATTGCTAGATGACATCCGAGGAGCCGCCGGGGACACGGATTTCCTGCGGTATGAAGACCGCATGGTTCATGGTTTATTTTCATAGCACTTGAGTCAGACCTGTAGTCCCTCTACATGCCCTCAGGGGACAGTGAACCACCCATTACCTCTTCTTCCTATCCATGCCCTTAACCCAGGGATTGTCAACTGGCTGTCCGCGGGCCACTTCAGGCCAGCCAAGGCTTCCCATCCGGCCCGCGTAATATTTATTAATTCAGAAAATATACAGATGGAAAAAAATGCCTTCAGATTGAAAAACAGAAATCCAGTTGAGATAAAAAATCATTTTCTAAGGAATGATCTACTGACCTCTTTAGACGTGGGTCTAAAGCCATAATAAATCCACATGCCAGCATACTATTAGCGAGTTACCTACACTAGCCACCACAAAGTCACCCCAGTCTAAAATGTATTAAAAAACGATCACTCGACAGCCCACACAGCAACACAAGTGGTTGTTATGAGAGGACACAAGTGTTGCACACCTTCATGCATCAGCAATC